>JAITYX010000068.1:0-703125 GCA_021018815.1 Talinum fruticosum
CTTTTCTTCACTACGCACTGCTCATTTGATTAATAATAACGTCACCAATACAAGCATATCGACTATATGTATATGTATATGTATATGTATATATATATATATATATATATATAAATTGGCCCTATAGGGTCAATCGAGAGTCGGCTCAATATTGAAGTTAATTAGATAGACCCTTCTTCGACCCAACCCTATTTTATATATATGTAGATCTTGACCCTACTTTAACTAACCCGACCACGATGATCCGATGAAACCCTTACCTATTACCCAGCCTTATACACAAACAAACATTAATAATATTCGGAGTGTGTTCATGATTATTTAGCTACAACAATTTAGTGGGCTGATTAGATTTTTCTTTGAATATTCTAATTATTCCACTAAAATAGAAGAAAAAGGACATTTTGTTTTTAATAGGGTTATTGGATCAAAATAAACTGTAGTTTTAGGGGTTTGAGCGATTATATATCATAGTATGACATTTACCATCTATGCACTCTGTTCTTTACGGGTATTTATTGTTTCTAAACCATACTACTTATTTATTGGACGGTTATATCCAAAAGTAAATGGTTTGATTTAGAGATGATGAATACCACTAAAGTACAGAGTGCACGGATGGTTAATGTTATAGTATAATATGTAACCGTCCAAAATCGCCAAAATACAATTTGTTTTAATCCAATGGCATGATGAGCTCCGAGAGCACGATGGTACAACATGGACCAGATGTTGTATTTTTTCTCTTAAGTGTATCTCTTCTTTTGGCTTTTTTTTTACCTTGATGTATCTTTATTATCTGATTTGGAATGATTGTATTTATTTAGCGAGTGGAATTCCAGTCCTCACCGATATTCCCAAGGCTCTTGATCCGACCAACCTTTGAAGGGGTCGAATCTTATTTTACAAGCCAAAGTTCGTTTATGATTAGGAATGACTTGTATTTTTTTGTCATTCACTAAGTAGTTGAAACTATTGGGGGTAGCTATTCTTTTTCTATGAAAATTGTTGCTTCCAACTATTAGGGAATAACTATAATATCTCAGCTAATGTGATTATCAAATATCAACAAACTATACACCTATATGTGTTTGATAAGATTACTAAAAAAAGAATGTATAGTGACGGGAATTTATGGTCTTACTCAAGCTATTGATAAGCCTCTCTTTTGGAACCATTTACCATAACTTAACTACCTTATTAACTTACTATGGTGTATTCAAGGAGATTTTAATGAAATGGAATGTTTGAATGAAAAATTTGGGGGACAAAAGTTATCTCTCAACAATGTGCGAGAGAATGAAGGACTTTCTTTTTAGTATCCGTGGTGATAGTATTCCTTCCACTGGTAGAATTTTCACTTTAAAAATTATTTAAGGGGACACCTTATTTATGAAAGATTAGATAGAGCAATTGCACGCATGGACTAGAGGAGCTTGTATCCCAATTGCTCTGTCTCACATGGTCCCTTATCATATTCTGATCATAGTTACATTATGTTAGATACTAGACTCGATAATTGTTAGCAACCACATCGAAAATTTAGGTTTTAGAATCATTGGTCTAGTTGTACCGAAGTCAATTATATTATTCAAGCAACAATGGAATGGAAATTCCCGAGGAACACTTATGTTTAAGGTTGTAGGAAAACTTAAGAACACTAAAGCAAAACATAACTTATGGGCTACTAAAGTCAGCAGATAGCTTGCTCTCAAAAGGTGGAAAGAAATTCGAATCTTTTACGAAAGTGGAAGATAGAGGATTAATTGATCCTTGCAGCAACCATAGATTATTACATTGGCATGCTCGTTTGATTAAAACAAAGTGAAAGATTGCTTTTGTTTAATCGAAATACTTGGGAAAGTATTATGGAAAGGAATGATTGACTAAAAGTAATAGGAATTCTAAATTCTTTCATCATTATTGTTCCTTCCGAAGTAATGAATATTCTTAGAATTAAATATGAGTCGGATGTTTGGATCAATGACAAAAATGATATTCAACAAAAATTTGTGGCTGATTTCACTCATAGATTTAAATCCCAGTAGGGGTCTAATAGATCGACTTTGAGTACCCATTTGTCGGCCTTATTGTTCAATGAGGAAAATAATCAGCTCGTTCTTCCGATTTCCCTATTTGAGATTAAGATTGTTGTTTTTCAAATAAACCCGACTAAAGCCCCTGGACCCGATGGTTTTGGTGTTGGGTTCTTCCAACAACATTATGGATATTATTGGTAATGATATCACTTATTACATTATGAATTTTTTAATCGCGAAAAATTATTGAAAGAGGTTAGTTATACTTTCATTTCCTTAATTCCGAAGGTCTCATGCCCTTCCTTTACTTCTAAATTTAGACCAATTAGATTGTGTAATAGTCTCGTATAAGATCATATCTAAGATTCTTGGTAATAGACTAAGACCGGTTCTACACAGGGTGGTTAGTCCTTTTCGAGTGCTCTTGTGCTCGAGAGGGATATTCATGATAATATCCTTTTGACACATGAAGTTGTTAATAAATTTAGAAATATTAAAGGTAGACAAGCTTATGTAGGGCTTAAATTGGATATGGAAAAAGCTTATGATAGAATTGAATGGGACTTTATATTGACTTGTCTTAAGGATTTAGGGTTCCATCGTGTCTAGATTAATTAGATACGAGAATGTATTACTTCAATAACGTATTCAATTGTCATTAATGATGAATCATATGGATTTTTTCGACTCTCTAGGAGGTTGAGGCAAGGAGATCTCGTATCTCCTTATTTGTTTATTGTGTGTATGGATGTATTGGCGTATAGGCTCCACCTTACGGCAATGAATCCCATATCGAGGATTGGGATTAAAATATGTGTGCAAGTATAGAAAATTCCCTACTTATTCTTTGCTGATGATAGTCTTATTTTTTGTAAGGCTAATTATGAGACATGTCCGAAGCTTCACATTATTTTGAATGACTTTTGTATCCAATTAGGACAGCTCATTAATTTCCATAAGTCAACTTTAGATTTTTCAAAAATTCTACGGCAGCGGTTAGGAACTCTGTTTCCTCAATTTTTAACATTCCGCACATGGATTCCGTGGAGAAAATATCTAGGTTGTCCTACTCTTAGAGGAAGACCTAATAACTCATTATTCGCGGATATTTTAGTGAAAGTGAATGGTGAGCTGCAAAATTGGAAAGATAACTCGCTTTCTAAGGTAGGTAGAGTTTTGCTTATTCAGTCAATCTTGATCACTTCTTGCATATAAAATGCAGAGCTTTAAGCTGCCGAAGAACAATACTAACTCTCTGGACAAAATTAATTGTGATTTTTTTGGAAAAAATATCAAGAGGTTAAAGGGCTACCTAGCATGGCGTGGGATAAAGTTTGTACTCCTAAAACGTTAGAAGTTCTAGGACTTAGAAAAAGTGAAGCAATCAATGAAGCCTTTCTATGTAAACTTGTGTGGAAATAGTTATTTGTTGAGGATAATTTATGGAGGAAAATCATGAGATCCAAGTGTCCATTAACCGCGTGATTCTAAAAGGGGTTTATGATGGAAAATAGGTAATGGTGAAAAGCCGAAGTTCGGATGGATACTTGTGTGGAAATTTAGATTGTTGGACTATCATGACAGACACCCTTCCGAATATTCCTCCCTTGGATATTACAATTAGTGATTGTATCACCCCAGAAAAAGAATGGGATTTGATACGTCTTAATACTTTCCTACCTAATGATGTTTGTCAAGTTATTAAGACTATCCATCTCCCTTCCCATGAAATTGAAGACTCGATTTGTTGGGGTTTGTCTAGCAACGAAAAGTTTACGACTAAGTCTGCCACTCAAAATGCCCATAATATTCCCTCTAGTTCACCGTCATGGATTTTATGTGGATTTGAAATATGGAATTGATGCCTAAGTTACAAATGTTTATGTGGAAAATTGTTCACAATGCTTTATATACACGAGATAACCTGGCTAAAAGAAGATTGAACATTGACACTATTTGTCCACTATGTCGAGTCCATAGTGAATCAATTGACTATCTTTTCTCACAATGTACTTGTGTTATGGATACCGGGACATAAATTTTTGACACAAATGGCTAGAGTTGAATTTAAGCCAATTGCGGAATCCTTCTTTGAATTATATTATTTGTTCATTCAAAAAGATGAAAAAACCAACTCAGATCATCCGATTGGTTCATTTGTTATGGAGTATTTGGAAGAGAAAGAATGATACAGTTTTCAAAAATGGATCTTTAAATTCCATTGCTATAATTTATGAAATAAATAATCTTGGGGTAAATGGCGATCTAGGTGCAGACTGGATCATCTTTCAACCCATCCTCATCTTCCCCTTCACTACATATCAACACTTCTAATCAACTTGTTTTGTTTGCACAAACCACTTGAAGGATTTATCAAAGTCAACTTTGACGGTTCAAGGTCCTCTTCAGCAGGGGCGGGAGGTTTTGTGATCATAAGTTGGGATAACGAGTTTCTTCAAACTGGAACAACAAACTTGGGGCTAGCCTTGATATTTTTAGCAGTGGCTACTACCATAAGAAATGGTGTCAAAGCAGCGAGTTCAAGCGGGATTTCGTTATATCATTTTAGAAGATGATAACCAAACAGATCATTAAAGTAATTAAAGGAGAAATCCAGGTTCCTTAGGAAATCCAGATTCAAGACACCCGTTGTTTTCTTCGAAGGTGCAATCACGTCTTTATTTGTCACACATATAGAGAAGGGAATGAGGCTGCAGATTGGATGATCAAGTTTGGTTTTTGTATTTTTCTACTTTAGTTTGATTTAAAAGGTAGAAAGGTTGCCCTTTCCCCACTCTTTTCTATTATATGTATGCAAGGAGGGTACGAGTGTTAGTTAGTTGGAATAGTGAATAGTCATATATATTTTGAAAAATAGAATATTAAGATGTTTTCACGTAACTAATATAGTTTATAACATACTAAAGCCCTGTTGGGTTGCGCAAAATCGGAATGAAATTTGAATTATCGGGTTGCAAGTTCCTTTTTCATTTGTTTGGTTGGGGTATTTTGAAAGTGGAACTTGAAATTTAGAGGTATCAAGTTCCTCTCAAAACAAAGGATTTCAAAATCCCCCAATTAGGAGGGGATCGGTTCTCTATCTTCGGGGATCGAGTTTATGATTATTAAAAAATTAGCCTATTATTATTATTATTATTATTATTATTATTATTATTATTATTATTTACTATTATTGTTGTTGTTGTTGTTGTTGTTTTTGTTGTTTCTTTTTTTTCTACATAATCTTTTTATCATATTGTTTGATAGAATATTATAGTTTGAAAATAAGTTTACTAAAAGTTACAAAAATAATTATTAATTATTGAAGAAAATTACAGATAATTAATTACAAAAAATAAAATAAATATAAGACTCAATTATCAGGAAATATGGTATCAAACTTCAACTTTTATTAAATTAAATAATAATAATAATAATAATAATAATAATAATAATTAATAATTAATAATAATAATAATAATAATAATAATAATAATAATAATAATAATAATAATAATAATAATAATAATAATAATAATAATAATAACAACAAAAATTACAGTGGCATAAAGTAATTTAGAAAATAAAGCAGTTTTGATTCCATTCCATGGTTAACAACCAAATAATAAGAATTGAAATTTAATTCCGTTCCTATTCTCTACTAAACACATGAAGAAAATATTCAAATTTCATATCTAACCCCTCGGATATCATTTCATGATTTTATTTCACTCCACTTTTCCATATCAAATAGGGCCTAAGAGTTAATCTATTCCTATGACTCTTCTCCCCTTAATTGTAGGGATTAAATATTGATTTACAACCCTAGATTAAATTAAAGAATTAATCTTATCTCGTCAAATTTTTTTGTTAAATCACCTCTCTCTCCCTCTCTCAAATATCTTTTATTGTAACTACTCCCCTTCTCCCTCTATATTTCTACTCTTCAACTCTCTCCGTAACTCCTCCCTAGCGCGACAAAATATATTCGATCGGATTTTACGAATTTGTGCGACCCAAAAATAAACCGGGGTCCAGTCACAAAATTTTTGTCCGAATTTTAAATCTGAATTGAAATTCGGGTCGGGTTCGGGTTTGATGATTCCAGGTCGGGGTTGTCCAAAATTTTGTGACTAATTCGAGTTCGAACAATCAACACAACCAGGTTCTTATATACGGTCATTTGGATTTAGGTATAATTTAGTTCAAATCTATTAAATTTTTAATAAAAAATTGGACATTCGGGTTCGAAAATCGAAAATTCGAGTTCAGGTTCTATCATATACATAATTTTAATACAATTTTCGAAAGTTCATATCACAAATTCAATCATTCAAACATTCGGATTTGGACAACCATCATTAAGGTGGGTTCGGGTATGGTTAGGGTGTCCGAATTTACAATTCGGACGAGAATTTGAATACGAGATTTTTATCCGAATTATCCGAACCTGAATTGACTCTAGACCCAAATTTTTACCGGAACTACTCATCCCCCTCCCCCATGTCTCTCTTTTTCCCTATTTCCGTGTTTGCACGTCTCTGTAACTCTCTATTTCCCTATCGTTGCTGCCCTCTCTACCGCATGGGCAAAAATTAAAACCCCATCTAGCTTTCATTATAAGAGCAAAGTAGAAAGTTGTACTGAGAAAAACGGAAAAAACAGACCAAAAGAAAAAAAAATTTAGAGACACATTTATCTACCCTCCATAGAAAAGTAAATTGGGAAAGAGAATGAGCTTAGTCACACAACCGTGGCAAATTAGTTTCTATTTCTCTCTCTCTCCAAATTAGTTTTCCTTTGCTTTGACGCTTTCTATTGTTTTCTCCCTTTTTCTCTCTTCAAATTAGTTTTCGGGTTATAGTTGTAAAGTAAAAGAAATAATTTAAAGGTTGATTTGTGAGATAGAATTGAGTTGGAGGAAGATTAATATATAGCGAACTTGATTTTCAATCTGGGTCTTGACAAGGATCAACAATGGCATGTGTAAGTGGGGGAAGTTGGTTCAAGCATCTTAGTTGTTAATTATATATGTTTATATGTGTTGATCATAATTTAGGTTCATCGTTTTATATATGTTAATTATTTTAGATAAGGACCATCATTTTATATATGTATATCCTTATATATTTAAAATAATGATGCGTGGATAAGTGTGATCACACGTATCATTCCTAATAAAAATATGTTGATCAACTGAAAAAATGGTTAGGATGAAGTCCCCGATCGATCATTTAGGTTCAGCAATGGCGATGGTCTTAGCTTCAATATTTAAAAAGTGGTTCAATACATCATTTTATATATGTTGATATCTCTCCAAATTAGTCCCTTTATTTTTTTAATCTTAATTATGAATTATTTTATGAATTAGGGTTATTATTTAGGGAAAGTTGGTCTTACCTTTACTTGTGGATCTTCCCCATCATAGGGCAATATGGAGAGAGAGAGAGAGAGAGAGAGAGTAACGAGGAAGGCGTACCCACCAGCGGAGGCATGAGAAGGGGGAAGCTGGTGGTGATGAGAGGGTCGTCGGAGGGGTGGGATTGTGGGGATATGGAGAGAGAAGCGAATGACAGGGATGGGTCGTGGGGAGATTGGGAAGGAGGAGGAAAAGTTGGGGAGGCGGTGGATGGTGAAACCATGGTTGGGGAGGAGAGAGAGAGAGAAGAAGGGGGGCTTATGCTTGGTCGTGGGCAGAGAGAGGAAAAGGATGAAAAGAGTGAATTTGGATATGTTCGTGCCAAAGGAAGATGAGAGAGAGAATTAAAGACTTGGGGGTGCTTAGTAGTAGTGGCAGAACAACAAAGATTGTAATAGTTAGGTTAAAGTTAGGTGGGTGGAGAAAAAGGAGGAGAGAGATTGTTGGTTTAATTAAAGGCGGAAGAGGGAGAGATCTGAAATTGAGGGGTGGGGAGAGGAGAGAGAAAGAGGGGTAATGTATCACCCACAAATTAACAATGAGCCCATGTATTCAAAGTCCATATATTTGGTACAATTTGGATAAATTTTGTTGAAGATATTATAAATTATTTTTTCTTATCTTTTTTAATTTTATATATTTAATGTATTATATACTTATTTAAATAGTTGATCCCGTAACAACGTGCGCATTTTAGTTAGTTGTTTAGTAATAATAATCTATTTCAAGAATAACACATACCAATTGTGAAAAATATTGCGGAAACTAACGTGACTAGTTAAAAATGTTTATTAAAAGTTGAATCCTCATACCTTAATTTTTTAATAGCTAATCAATATTTGCAATTATATAGTAAGCCCCTTATAATCTTCCAATATTTGCCATGATATATAGATGCCTCATTAGGTATCAATATTTACAACTACATATAACTATAACCAATGGCTCATTACATATATGAAAAAAATTTATATAAAGGTCTTATTGAATTAGTAAGCCCCTTATAATCTTCCAATATTCTTCCCACTAATAAAAATTAAAAAAAAAGAAACAAAAGGTTATATCAAATAAAAGGGGTAAAGTAAAAAGGAACAATCCTTTTTTAATTTTATTCTTTTTCTTTTTAAGTTTCACACCATCCAAACATAAATTCAAATTCAAATTTGTCCTTAAGGCTCTATTTGATTCTAAGAAAATAGGTTGGAAAAAAATTTTAATGGAAAAAAGTGATGAGAAAAAAGTTAAGAGGAAAATTGATTTTTTTCTTGTGTTTGGTTCAAGGAAAAATAGAAGGAAAAAATTATAATCCTTTTCTAATCTCTTATCCATCCACAACATTGTGATGGAGAGGAGAGAGAAAATACTCAATAGTATTGATTAATTGAGAGGAGAGAGAAAATTCTTAATAAACTTTCTTAATACAATTCTCTCTTTTCTCCCTCTCTCACTCTTTGTGAATTTTTTCTTTCATTTTCCTCTGAATTTTGGAAGGAAAATATCGTTGAACAAATTGACAAAATTTTTCCATGTGTTTTTCCATCAAACTTTTTTTCTCTCCTTTTTCTTCAATTCAAACAAGGAAAAGAAATTCATTTTTCACATTTTTTTCTTTCCTTCTAATTTTCTTAGAATCAAATGGAGCTTAAAAAGCAGAATTATAGAAACCAAAATTAACTTTAACTACGCATCCTCAATTTACCATTAATTGGCATATATGGTAAATACAAGTGTTGGAAGAGTTCAAAGGACAGCAAACTTACAAAAAATGTCCTTATTTTTACCATTCATTTAGAGAGCTTTTGGTAAATACCCTTAAAGTTACTACAATACCATAAACAGTCAAGTGCCATACTGATTTTTTAAAAAATTGATAACACAATAATTAAGATTAATCACATTCTTTGTCTATAATTATTTTAGAATTCCTCTTCAGCAATTTATTTTCTTGGTTCCTTCAGGATGCATTTCTATCTTTTAAATTATCTCCAAGAATTAGTTTTTTGGTGTCCTATCAACCAAATTTTTCATAAAAGCACATATTTTCCTAGTTCATATTCATTAGCGGGACATTGTTTTGTGAAATATTTCACCCTACCCTCTGTTGATTCTAATTCTAATTAAATAGCTTAGAATTTTATTGTGAAGCACAGGGAGCTTTTATTCCTGAGGAGCCAACCTATATGATGAAACATACCAAAATAGTTGATGAGATTAACTCTCACCTCCTGTGGTTCTGGTAGAAGTTGTCAAGCTCATAGTAAATGTAAATTGGGGCTTTCATATGTTTCTGCACCTGCAAGAAAAATTATAATGCAGGTGGAAAAGTGTCAAAAAATTTTCACATTTTTTAACAATTTAAAAGGTAGTTTGAGAATTTTTTTATAGTTTGGATTATAATAGAGTAAAGCAAATATCACATGAAACTTTTTGTACTTTTTGTGGAGCCAGATTAAATGAACTTTCAATTAAACATCCAATAAATAGCTCTTTAATTTCGGTTTAGGTTATTTGTGGAATAACATATTTGGATTTGGATTTGGATTTGCTAATCCATTCTCCATAATGTGCTGATTGGACTAGATTTAATAAGACATTACAAGAGGAAAAGGATTTCCCCATATACATTGTTAAGATAAATATTAGAAAGGCATATGACACTATAGATTAGTCCTTTTTCTAAAGACATGATGTACGGAATTGGGATGCCCAGTCAATTCATAAACTGGATCATGGAATGCATCACTATAGCTAGTTTCTCTCTTAACTATAATGGAAGCTTACATGGTTTCTTTCGCACTGGCAGAGGAGTACGGTAAGGGGATCCTGTCTCCTTTCTTATCTTCGTAATAGCAATGGAGTACTTATCTAGATTGCTCATGACCATGGCAGAAAACACTAGTTTCAGCTATCATCTTGGCTATAAAGGTGTGAATTTGAGTCATTTTATATTTGCTGATGACTTATTAGTATTTTGCATGGCTGAATCCCAGTCAGTAAGCTGTGTAATAGAATATCTTATCAAGTTTGCAACTATATATGGGCGTGAGGCCAATTACCAAAAATCACAACTGTTTGTTGCTGGAGTATCTGAAGAAATTGAAGCTGAACTGCAGCAAATGACTTGTTTTGAGAAAGGCCACTTGTCTCTGAAATACTTAGGAGTCTTTCTGAAACTAGGTAAAATGAATTCCAATGGTTGTGCTATTCTGGTTTCAAAAATTATTGCCAAAGTTAGAAGTTGGGGAGTGAGAAAGCTTCGCTATGTTTGAAGAATTCAATTGGCTAATTCATCTCTTCTCAACATACGCATCTATTCGAACTCAATATTTGTACTGCCAAGCAAGGTGATAAAGGAGGTGGAGAAAACGTGTAGGAGTATCTCTGGGACGGGTCAGATAGCACAAACAAGTTTAATCTAGTTGTTTGGGAGGACGTTTGCTCCCCTAAGAAACAAGGGGGATCTGGGTATTAGGAATATAGCAAGGACTGGAGAGGATTGGTTGGCAAGCACTTATGGCATGTTGCAACCAATACAGAAAGCCTTTGAGTCAGATGGATCCTTCGTATATACCTTCGTATATACCTGAAAAATGAAACTGGAAGTCGGCTAGAATTAAGGAGGATGGTAGTTGGTATTTCAAACACATTATGAAATTCAGGAAACACCTACCTCCTTGGTTCAATACTCAACAAAGCACTTGGACAGTTTTGAAGCAAGGCAAGTATAATATTAAAGATGCTTTCTCTGTTTTAGCACTCTGCATCTGAAATGGGATGGTGGAAATTTGCTTGGATTAACAGGAAATGATTGATCACTTATTTTTGAAGTGTTAATTTACACATGACACCACTAAATGGATTGAGTATCCAAGCCTGTCAACAAGATTGTAGAGTGATGTGGAAAAAGTGGTTGCCTGGAGACCTAATTTCTCATAATAAGATTTTTGTTATTGTACCTTTAATTGTTGGGGAGGTATACTATACAATTTGGAATGAGAGGGATCTGAGGGCATTTTAAGGGAAGAGCAGAACAATTGAGATATTAGTTAAAGAAATAAGATGGTCCCTTAGACACCAATTACTCAACGGAAAACATGTATATAAAGCATGGTTAGAAAGTTTGTAAAAATGAATGTATTCTCAAGAAACCATATCAGAATATATGGTTATATTAGTATTTGGTTATGTTCAATGTAAAAGCTTAACCTTTTTACCAAAAAATATATATTTGGATTTGGATTTGGAGTATCAGGTGCAAACAAAAAAGCCTTTTGAAAATATAATTTGCTCAATATAGCAGAAAATACTACCAACATAGGTTTGATTCAAGTGGTTTAGCACTTGTTTCTGTTAAGGAATGTATTAGGCTCGAGTCTTGTGAATGAAGAAAATATGTAATAAAATATTTCTATGTTTTGTATGGGCCAACAATAACTTGAATTTAGTAAAATGGAGAATCCAAGACCGAAAACAAATTACAGAAAATAACAAATAGGACAAACATAAATTACATTGAAACAAATAAACCTTATAATACTTGGAAAGGAGGAGAGATGAGATCAAAGTGTTACAAATGAGTTGGGATGCTTTTTGATTCATATGCCTATTACTTATCTATGTGTGCCACATGGAGCAAATGTGAGGAAATCCTCCTCCTAGCAATGCTTCTTGGACAAAATTCAATAGAGGTTGAGTTCCTAGAAAGCTAGAGTTGTCTCTCAAGGGCCAATAGATTAATGCTAATCAAACTGTTTTGATCAGCTTCCTAGTCTATTACTTATCAAGTTTTTGAATGTTAAAAAAATGGCTGTTGGCATCATCTCAATTCAGAGAAGGTTTCTTTGGAGTGGAAAAAAAGAGGGCAAGGTGTGTGCTCTGGTAAGTTGGGATATATTGCAAAGGGCTAAAATCTCGTAAATAATAAATTAGTATTATGAGATATGATTTTCTTAACAATTTACTACCCTAAAAATTTAAAAAGTAGGGTAGTAGACTGTTAAAGCAATCATATCTTAGGAAACTAATTTATTATTTACTGAGACCTAAGAGACTTTTTTATCATTTGTCGATACCACAAGATAGTAAAGTGTAAATATTTTATTAAAAAAGGCTCAAGAGATAACATACCTAGGAGCAGTGATTGATACCCTTGTGTGCTCTGTATGGATGAATTTGGCATCCTTTAATGCTTTTCTTGGCAAGCTGAATACAAAGGATACGCTATGTAGGAAGAGGATTTGGTCTCAACAATAAAATATCTTTAGTTTTTTCTTGAATCATGTTGAAGACATAGATCATTCGTTGGTTGCTTGCCAATTCTCTTAGAACATGTGGTTTACAATTGCATGTGATCAGGGAAGTCCCATATTGAGGTAGGACAACATTAAACAACTATATGAGAGTTGATATTGAGTAAATAGATTCCCAACAAAGGAAGAAGTTTTGGATTGCAAGTTTCTTTGCGGTTATTTGGAGCCTGTGGATGCATAGAAATGGTATTGCTCCCACACTAGGGCAAGAGGCATATATGCCAAACAAATTTGACCCCTATCTATCGTCTTAAAAGTTGTTTCTAGGAAGTGAGAGTTTCTGTTGTCTCGGCAGGGAACTGTAGGACATTCTCTCTTTTGTAGTAGATGCTGAACCTGCTGCTAATGGATATCGGGGTATTCAGTAAGTCTTCCCCCAAGGGGATCCGATTTGAGAGATTTGATTCAAAAGGGCACATATCGAGAAGAAAAAGAAGCAAAGTTGGTATCATTTTAATTAAAAAAGTAACTATTTCCTCAATCTGACTTTTTTAATTATCAGTCGTTTTTCTTTCATTCCTGGGCGAGTACAGAGGCGACGAAGGGTGCTAACCCGGCCACCCAACCCAGCAGGTCAGGGGTGGGGTTTAAGAATCAAACCTGTAATGCTGAAGTTTTGAGTCAGTCGATCACATGGAGGCTAGCTTTATGGTATAGAGCTTCGAATGATGGCATACCTTGTACACCTGAGTGTTAGCTAGGAATTTCCATTCAATCCCTAGTCTCTTTTCATAGTTTGTTATTTGATTGGGTTTTGGTAATGGATATTGAGGCCTAGTGTGATGGTTTTTTCTCCATTAGAGCTAATAATCATGATAAGAAGGTACTATCTCAATTGTAAGGAAAAGATGAGATTGAGAGGTCGGAGATAATGACGGGTGTAACATGGAGTGCTGGACAATGCGGAGGTTGGAGTTAAATTTGGCTAAACTTTCTCTCTCCAGAGGCTGGACAATGCTGTGTTATTTGGGATACAAGGCATGAAAGAGAAGTTGAATATAGTCACTTTATGCTTTGAGGATTTATATGGCTGGTCGATTTTTATGGAAAGTTGTTTTCCTTTGCTTGCTGCACATGTGGTGGATTTTGTTTCATTTTGTTTTTTACCCATTTACTTTTATAGTTGTACTGGTGTTTTCTTGTAATAAGCTCTTTTTCCTTAGTGAGGGCTTTACTAACAGGAAAAAAGAATTCCTAACTATTTCTTTCAATGTTATATGGAAACATAGGTATTTGCATTTGTATTATTTGAAAATAGAAACACTGATTTTCAAACATTTCCAAAACCCATAATGTATGCATAAGATCATTATAGGAGAATTTAACAACATATACATACATTAAGAGTTTATAACACATTGCACTAACTAATGTGGTAAAATGGTGTATTACGAGTGTTGCATCGTGTCTTCAAAACCAATATTATGTAACAATTGGCAGATAGATGCAACTAAAGTTCCTTTGTGTAATGGTTATTATGCCATGAAACGACTTTCTTTGCTCCCATAATTATATATAAGCACTTGATGTAGTACTGAGCAATTCCTAATAACAAATTCCCCTTGAGTGTCCAAATACAATAGCATTTGTTTTTCTTTTTGGGGGTTGGGAAGGGTAGGTTGCATAATTGCACGTGAACTTAATTCAACAATAAAAGAGTTTCAACAATTACTAACCTTCAAATACCGTGTACAATTTTTTGGAATGGAGTCATCTTTGATGTATACAAGCTGATTATTTCTGTAAGAATCAGGTATACACTCAACATCATAGCGATCCACAATTTCACAAACCTGTGAAAATCATTCCAAGCTCGAATTCATTGTTAATATCATATTTGTTACCAGGATGTTGTAATACAGAAGTACAAAAGATTGAAGCTATATCCTTTAATTAGCTCAGATTTGAGTATTCACTTCATTATAGGCTCCTTTTAGTTGATTTGAAGTCTTCAAGAATCATTGTAAAACTATGGTAATTATTTTCATAACATATCAGTATTTTTAGTTAAGATGATGCGTTACGGTTATTTGCAAGTATCGAAATGACCAAATTGAGGCTTACACTTTTTGAAGCACGAGTAACGACAATTCCAACAGGAAGTGCAACAACGCCCATCAAAACAAATATAGAAATAACCTATTATAAACCAGGGAAAGCACAAGAATTAAGAGCATCTTCTCAATAACACCTGAAAAAAATAGACTTTGTGGCACCTAGTTGGTATTGTATACTCACACATATTGGCGTCAAGACCGGTCTACAAGCCGAGAGCCTCTGCTGTGTAAATCTGTAAAAATCTGCTAATCAAAATTTTTAAAAAATCAAAAAACAATGGCATTCATTAAATATATTATAAATCTCAACAACTACAATTGAGGATAGGAATATGATCAAAACGATCCAGAGCTTGGTCAAATCAAGTTAGAGTTGAGGACTGAGCAAGTCAAGTTTTAACAAACTCGAGCCCGAACCTCCATGAAAACTTTTTCAGATATGGCTTCAATCATTATAATACTCGATTTGAAATTTAAAAAAAGTTTTAATTTTCAATGACTGCAATTCATGACTCAAAACAAGATGAATCTCATATATGGTTTAATATTGAACAATTGTTATCCAAAATGGTAAATATCAAACACCCTAATAGAGCTCGATTCATTTGCAATCGAAGTTGAAGGAAAGGAAAAACAAGAATTATTATTCATGAATTATAGTTAAAAAGAAGTATGTTATCTAACAAGGATTTCTTCCACTCTATCTATCTAGAGCCACCTAGACAAAAATATGTCATAGTTTTGAAGTAGTAGTCTTCCCTTATAGTCGTTCTTTTTCCTAAAGACATTTTATTGACTTCTCCAAATCTAGAAGTGAGACATTTGTTCAAGAATAATCCAATTTTGCATTGGACTTGAGTGCCAAATTCCATCAAATATAAGAATAAACAAATTATCCATTTAACATTTGCAGTTTTTACAAAGTAGAAGGAAACCACTATGTCAGCTTTATTTCCTTTCTACATGTATGAAGCATAGTTAATAATCTCCCTAATTTAAAGTTAACAAAGATTTATCAAAATTGAATTTCCATATACTAAGAGATACATATTTCAGACTCTTTTCAACAACTATAAAATCACTTTTGTCACCTCTTTAATCTAATTTTGTGGCAGTTTAAAGCAAAACGAAAATTTTAAAATTTAGAATTTAATAAAATAACCTTTCTATGTTTTGCTCGCAAAGGTCCATACTTATAACCAAACAATACCTTACTGAGCGGTCCCTCAACAATGGTATCCTGTACAAAACATAACTTGAAGCAGTTTTTGATCTTTGAGAAGAATACAAATAAGAAAGCACCTCACTCTTTCGAAATTCATATTTGCTACACAAGTACCCCACTTTTGCGAAATTCATATTTGCTACACTTGAATTTTTCCTAATCTTGATGAACTGAAAACTTTCAAACCCATTGCATTAACGTTTAAATGTTAACCACATGCGAACTCTAAAGTTCGGTGTCAATTTTGAACCATAAAATAATAGCTTGATATATTCAAAAGTTTTTATTTTTGATGCAGATGAGTCACAAAGGAAAAAGTACAATTTATTCTAAAGTTTTATTTTTATATAGACAAATCATAGAAGGAAGTACAATATAATTATAATATATGGGGAAGATGAAATCAAACCTATGACTTAATATATACCCATAACCTAAATATTAACCGTTAAGCCACAATTTTATGGATATCTTTTATTAGAGCACCTTGTATCATTCTCCAATTAAACTATAGAACCCATAGCCATTCGTATCTCTATCCTTGCCCTATCTCCACCAAAATGATAATAAGAATAAAAATAACAAAAGAATTTAGCATAAGGTTTATAGGTTTATATAAACCTCACGATAAAACTGTTATTTTTAGTTGTAAGAAGTTGTAAAGAAGTATAAGTAGCTGTAATCTAATCATAAATTTAGTTGTAGAAAACTGTAACGATCTGTAAGTAATTTTAAGATTCTGTAAGAAATCTTAAACATGTATAACGTTGTAAGCTAAAACTAAAAAATAGGGAGGATATCATCATTCCAAACAAATGAAAGAAAGAAAACATGAATTTGCCAACATTAATCATAAAGATGAGATAAGTTACGTACGTTTTGATCGAGCAGAGAGGACTTGAACTGGTTGGCTCTCTCTTTCAGACCCAGAAGTGCTCCCTTCTTCCATTTTTACTGTAACAAGTTTTCAACTAAACAAATCGTAACAATAGTTGTAAAGCATATTAGCACGCTCCCTTGAACCACATATGATCCTACCGAACCTGCACTGCATCTACATGAACATGCATCATTGTAGATATACTACTTCAAAAAGAATTAACTCAGCTCAAATTATTGTTTTTATCTCAAAAGAATTTTTGCTATTAAGAATGGAACGTTTCCTTCTTTAAGGAGCGAGGACAAATTAGCAATTATTTTTCTAAGCTAATTGAACTAAAAATCATAAGCTGACTTAGCTAAACAATTATGAGTAAACTTAGCTAAAATGGCAAGGCTATCCTTCACATCAACACTTATACCATGAATTTGGGTATATATCTAATGACATGGTACAATTTGGGGAGAAAATCTAGTGTTATTTAAAAAAGAAACTAAAATCATGAAAACAGATGGTAAATTTTAAAAAATAAAAATAAAATATTATAAATATTAATAAGAATCTATAGACCCGGAACTATAATATAACTTGTACTTCCACGTCTGCAATCAAGGTTCAAGAATCAAATCCTAAGATTTTGCCATTTAAGCTTCTTTCCTTCTTTTTTGATGTTTTTTCCTTTTCTTTTGGAAGGTTCTTCTTTGACATGAATACTACTCTCCAAAACAAACACTCTACTCTCCAAAACACACACACACACACATATATATCAAAACAAAGTTAGCGCTTGCCACTTGACAAATTATCTGGGGTATGGACTTTTCTTAATCTAATTTCAAGCCTAACACCTCATATGATGTTAATTTTAATTAGAATAATAAATAAAAAGAGATTATTGCCGTTATTAGTTTTTTTAAAAAAATATAAGTATAGAATATTAGAGGTATTAGGTACGATATGATAACAATTATGATTCTTTTTTACTATAAATACACATTTATTAAAAAATAATAAAAAATATTATTTATTTATTTTTATTTACTCCACTATTTTCTAGTATATTACAGGAGGTAAAAGTACTAGCTGATAAAAAAAATGACTCATGAAAACTCTAAACTCTCAAACTTTTCCTTGGTAATATCACGTACATTATGACAACATGATGGTGGCTCAACGATCGAGGCAATCTTAGATAACTTTTGTTTTAACATTGAATATATTAATAATCAAAACTAAAAACTAAAACTGACAAAAATGCCAGTTTGTAATTCTCCATTCAATGTATGGAGGAGCAAGAAAAGATTGTTGAGTTTGCCATGAAATTGTAGATATGGCATAAAAATTAATAGCTGTACTTTGATGAACAAAGATAAAACCAAATTAAACGAAAGGGAATACGAGAGAAATTGATCATAAAAACTGTGCAATGAGAAACAAAAAGTGGAGAATTACTTACCCAAAAAACAACGTAGAGAATTCGCCTCCTTAAGAGGAGCTGAAGTGGGACTGTGTAAACAGATAAATGAGAGGAGACAGAGGAGGCTAATTAGAGCCACGTGAAAGGAAGATACAGTGCCAAAATTTTCGTGTATTCATAATGTAAATGAAAGCAAACTAGAGCTATTCTTTTGTCTCGTACGAAAAAAGCTCAAAAATTAGGAATTGAATGTCTTTTTTCTAAAATGATTTTCACAGGTGTAATCTTATAAAATTTAAATTATTTACATTAAATGTCTTCTTGTAATTAGGAGGAAATTCCTATGAAAAGTCATATTTGAGTATGTGGTTTATAATGCCTTTTCTTTTTCGAATTTTGATGGAGGTTTATAATGCTTTGTAAGCCAAACATTATTAACCCTATCTTACCCTTATTTTTTTTACAAAAAATGAAATGATAATTATATACTTATTTTTCCAGTCCATGTGTATCCTCTTTTTAAACAAAAAGTAAAAATTATGCTATTAAATCTAATTTCTCTCTTCTAGTCCTCTACTAGTGGTGGAGCTATTCTTCAGTCAACAGTGTTCGAGGATTTCTTTACCAAAAAAATTGTTAGAGTTTACATATAAAAATCCATAAAATTACTAAACGGGGATATCCATAAAAATAATCAATTCTTATAAAATTCAAGGACGCTAAAAAGGGACACTGTTGAATAAAATTTTTAACTTCGCCAATATCCTTTACCCTCTTTTATGTTGCACATTTAGTTGCCACATTTGCCACAATCACCAAATTTACATCCTCACTAGACATAAGATCTTTTACATTATTCTAGTTTAGTTTTAATGAAGTTTCTGAAATTTTGGGTTTACTTGATGCCTTGTTTTGTTGCTTTTGAAACCAAAGGTGTCTTTTTTTCCCCTTAGTTTAAGCTCGTGTCGTTGATTTGTCAACGAAACTGGGAAGTACACAATCATCATACATACATGAATTTGCTATGGTGAGGAAGCTTCATACTATGATGGACATTATGACAATGACTGATGAGCATCCTATCTTCATATTTTTTGAAGATGAGCAATCGGGCTTTGGTTAATGAGCATTGAATGTGTTTTTTATAAGCATTTGATTTGTCATGCAAGCGAATATCATAGTGGGGTAGAGAGAATGTATGTAGTGAAAAGAGGAAGCAAGTGAAATAATAAGGGTTTTCTTTTTAGAATTAGGGCTCAAATTTCAAGGATGCAAGGGGTGTTACGAAGCTAAAAGCGGGGTGTGTAGTGGCTAGGATGGAGGAGAAGGGGGTTTGAAAGATACGGAGAGGAAGGGGAAACGAGTATGAAACAGCAAAGTAGAATAATTTAGATCTCAAGTTTGAATTTCAAAGGTAAAAGGCCAAAAGGACAACAGAGGGTGCATCCGGTGAAGGGAAGCAATCTTTCGGTGTACATTTATTTCAGAGTGAGTTCTATTCTTGCCATTTTCAGGCTCATAAGATCTTCATTTACTTCAGGTTCATTGATTATTTTCAATTTAGATCGATTTTGGGCTCAATTAACCACAATACACTCCCGTGTCCTACACTCTCACTGATCCTGGCAGTGATAGTGTTTTTTTGTCCATGCTCTCCTTAGTCCAATTCTTTATTCAATACAATTTTTTGTATGAGACCGTTTTATGATAACTTATTGTCGGACAGGTTACATGGAAAACATTTTTCAAAAACAAAGATGGGCGGCTAAAATAGAGTTTGTAAACATACGCTCCTTTTCCAAAAAAAAAAAAAAAAAGAAGAAAGTTCCCTCCCTTTCCAAATTCTTCCTCTAAACCCCAATCACACTACACCTCCTTCAAGCGTTTGCCATGAATTCGTGTTTGCCATTCATCTTCATGTTGCACAAAATCCGTGTATGTTCCTTGTTTTAATTCTACGATAGTCATACATGTAAAACACAATTAGTCATATACTAATATATTAAATAGTAACGGATTAAAAAATACAAGTAACTGAAAGAATCATATATCCAAAATATTATTAGTCATATATTAACATATTACATGAAATATAGGAGGGCCACATATTTTAATCATTCATTGGTAATACTATTAGTCATATATATGTGCTTCGTTGTCACATTTGTTTTAACATACGAATATATTTTAAATAGTCATACCGTGTATTATTTCGTATATTAACATATTATACAGAATAACTCAACAACATTGAGTATTATTAATCACCCTATCATAATATTATTAATCGTATTTAATATACTTTCAAATAGTCACACATGAGTAACTACATGAATAGTGTTTGAATAGTCTCACAATACATGATCAATCATACACTAATGTATACAATAGTATATTATTTCACATAGGATTATTCACTTACTGTTATATTAATAGTCATATAAGTGTCTCATAATTATTTTAATTCATCATAAATAATTATACATGTAATCCATTAGTGAGAACTTACATGTTAAACAAATAGTCATACATGAAAGATGTACTCAGTGGCACATAATTTTCTATAAATAGTCACATACGAAATATATGATAGTCACGTACTAATATATTAAATAAAGTAGGCAATTCCAAATACAATTAGTCATCCATACATAAATAGTCATGCATGCAAGCTATTATAGTAATATTAACATACTTTCAATGTTAGTAATATTAACATAATTCGTAAAAAGTTATATATGGAAAACAAAAGTAGTCATATTATATCGGAACATCTTTTACCTCTTTCCACCACAGATCCCTTCGATCGTAAATTTCGGTCCTTTTTCCATTACCACCATTTCCGTCTAGGGTGTGTATGGTTGGGGGAAAACCATTTTCCGGGAAAATGATTTTCCAATGAAAAATGATTTTTCTTGAAAATCATTTTCCACATACATTTTCCTTTGTTTGTTAGAATGAAAAATAATTTTCCAAAAATTAATTTTCCTTTGTTTGGTAGAAATTAAAAATTTTTTCCTAAACCCTAAATCCTAAACCCCATACCCTAAACCCTAAACCCTAAACTCCATGCCCTAAACCCTAAACCCCATACCCTAAACCGCATACCCTAAATCTTAAACCCTAAACCATAAACTCCATATCCTAAATCTTAAACCCTAAACCCTAGACCCTAAACCCTAAACCCTCAACCACATACCCTAAACCCTAAACTCTAACCCCTAAACCCCATACCCTAAACCCTAAACCCTAAACTCTAAAGCCCATACCCTAAACCCTAAACCCTAAATCCTAAACCCCATACACTAAACCCTAAACCCTAAACTCCATACCCTAAACCCCATACGCAAACCCTCAACCCTAAACTCCATACCCTAAACCCTAAACCCTAAACCCTAAACCCTAGACCTTAACCCTCAACCCTAAACTCTAAAGCCCATACCCTAAACCCTAAGCCCCATACCTTAAACACTAAACCTCATACTCTAAACCCTAAACGCAAAACAAAGGCAACCAATAATGTTTCCTAAAAATCAAATAAAAAAAGAAACCAATGTTATCCAAAAATCATGAAAATGCATAAAATCAAAGAAGTGAAACTGCCAAAATACAAAAATACAGAGTTTTAACAATATTATCCAAAAAAATTTGAAAATAGAAACCTAATTCAACGTTTGTCTTGCCTACATCAAATGCCTAATACCATGAATTTAAGTTTTGTTCTTCATGAAGTTGTCAAGCCAAATCCTACGAAACTTCTCATTTTTCACTAGAAATCCTTTGCCTTGACTTTCATTTCTATTCGGATAATCAAATGCGAAGCCAAGAACTCATCTTCGTAACCTTCCATCTTCATGACTTCTTGATAGAGTAACTCAACATTAAGCTTGGATTTGGAGATTTGTTGGAGAGTCATAGCAACTTCACCAAGTTGGTTACCGATTATTTGTACTTCGGATCAATCTCATGAGCTCTCTTTCGAGTACTCTTTGTTTCTCATGGAAAACTAGAAGTAGTTGACTGTTTATCATTCTCTTTCACCGTATGAGCATCACTATCTCCCTTATCCTCAAGATTTGCTGCTAACTCATGAGATTGTAGCTGGATGTCATCAAAAGACTTAGCATAGTTTCCTCTAGCAGAATCCTTCCCAACAACAATTGACATTTCATCATACATGTCAATTTTCTTGTTGAGGTACTTCTCATCGGTTGGATTATCCTATTTATGAAACCCAAACAATCAAAATTAAAAACACAATCAAAATCAAATTGCGGGGCAATGCAGGGTGCGAGGATGTGTAGTGCAGCGTGCGGGGGTGTGCAGGGTGCGGGGTGTGTAGGGCGCGAGTGCAGGTGCAGGGCAGCGTTGTGTAGGGTGTGTAGGGCGCAGTGCAGGGTGTGCAGGGCGCAGTGCAGGTGCAGGTGCAGGGCGCATCGTGCAAGTGTGCGGGGTGTTAGGCAGGGCGGTGAGGTTTTGGGGGTGATGAGTGTAAGAAGTTGCTATTGTGCTCATATAGAATGGCACAAAGACGGATAAAAAATACCAACCGATGGCACAATGATAGCTAGCTTATCAATAACAATAGCACAATGACGCATGGTAGTTAAATGTTCTCGAACTTCATCTCAAATGAATCTCAACAAATCCCGCATGATATTTCTAAGTGTAGGCTGTGGCTTCGTGCAAGTACAGAGCAGTCCAAGTGTAGGCAAGACAAATAAAATAAAATACCTCAACATGTGTGTTGTACACACTAGGAGAAACACGAATCATCTTCATATTTTCATCCCATCCAAAGCCGGACTTGTCTCGAAGTTTGCTTATGCTCTCCCATGCATGTTTCACGGTTCCGAGATGATTCTTAACGTGATCCGGTAGGCAATTGACATTGAATTTCCTTGATATCATATTTGCAGCACCAACAAAAGAGATGGACTTGAAAGTGTTGTTCGGTCGATTCCCTTCCTTAGCTTCATTGGCCAAAAAATAGAGCAATTCCTTCTACATTGGCTTGGACCATCGAAATTGTGATTTCTTATCCTCGTTAACTTCTTTCATTTTCCCCTTTTCCATGTTGGAGAGTATCCGAGGAAAAAACAAAATTGCTCCCAAACACACATGAGATGGCAAAACACAAGCACAATGGATGTCACCTTTACAAAGTGAATATAAGAACAAATCTAAGATGAATAGAGAATATTAAACAAGTGGTATTTATTGCAAAATCTAATCCTCAAAAGATACAAAAGCATCATCACAGCCTCAAAATGGCAAGAATAAGGTATCCAAAGCTAAACCTCAAAGTCTCACTATAAAGCTAATAAAGTCACAAAACAATTCAGTCAATTACATCATGTCTAAGGGCCAAAAGGCTCAGAGAAAGAAGGGGGGAATTAAGGTAAATATATGAAAAGTAACAATAAAAAGGCTATTATGAAGCCACAACTAGACAACTCAACGAGCTTGATAGTTTTCCCACATTGCATTTGCTATAGCATCTCTCTTCATTTTCCAAGGTTGGTTTTCGTCTCTCTCTTCTCTTTGTAAGAGTCTTGATCTATGACTATCAAGGGAGAACTCTTGATCAAATTCTCTCGTAATTTGGTCATTAGGATCGAAGCCCCTAAGAAAGTTGTGCAACACACAACAAACAAGCACAACTTTTACTTGAGTCTCGAACTCCCAAAATGGCTCCGCATCCAACACACGAAACCTTTTTTAGCACCCCAAAAGCTCGTTCTATACTAATTCTCAAGGAAGAATGTCTCATGTTGAACAACTCTTTTGCATTCATTGGAAGGGAGTTCTCGTCGAACTCTTTGAGATGATAACGAACTTTCTTATATGGGGAAGAAACCTTTTCGAAGGGCATAACCGGCATCTAACAAAAAATACTTCCCTGCAGAAGTTAAAGTTTTAAAATTCTATGTATTAGATTCACATAAGAAATAAATCTTATGAATCGAACTAATTTTCAAGTCAAGCCATACCTTCTAGAACGCGAAATCCTCTTAAAAGTGCATCATTTAGCACTTTAGAATCATGTGCTGAGCCTTCCCAACCAGCTAGCACATATGTGAATTTAAGGTCATCAAAGGATACGGCAGCCAAAACATTTTGGGATAACACACTTTTTCTATTCGTATACCTATTTTGATCTTCAATTGGCACAAATGCTTGTACATGTGTTCCATCTAAAGCTCCTATACAATCCTCAAACCATGGAAAAAACCTAGTGTTGTTTGAGATTTTGGATGGAGTTGAGAAGCTAGGAGGGTTCACAAAATCCGGATACAAATTTAAGATGGCCTCCAAAATTGAATGAAAATAATTATGCACAGTCCAAATAGAATGGAAAAATCTCCCACCAATTGCCCTGAACCTCATATTGTGCCCTATTAAGTGCAAAAACATTAGAAGTTGCTCTTTTACACTCACGTGCACTTGTGTTTTTAAGAAGACCCCTCTCTTCAATAATTTCACACAATCTAAAAAAGGCACCCGGTCTCATTCGAATTTGATTAAGGCAATGAGTGTCCCCACAATACAAAACACCATTGATGTAACCCTCTCTCACAGCATATCTATCAACAAAAGGTTGACGTGGGATTTGAGGAACCCTATGTTCATTTTCAGTTTTCTTTCGCTTATAGTTTCTAAGAAATGCTTTTGTAGCCCCCAAAACAGCCATAGTAGCACCAATAAGCACAACTTCTTTCTTGTTTGATTCATTGGCCATCTAAAAACACAACATAATATTTAATAAGATAAACAAACACTCATCAAGCCAAAACAAAAAAAATAGTAAAAATAAAAAACAAAAAACAAAAAGCAAAAACCAAAGGCTGAGGAATAATCACAACAAAAATAACTAAATCCACAATTTTCAAGAGAAATAGGCATTAAGCCATCAATTGATAGACACAAATACAAACAGTAGGAAATTAACACCAATCAGTCATCAACCAACTCCGAACTATTAGTTTCGGTTAGGAATAATTAGAAACGGTAGGAAATTGACATCAATCAAACAGAGAGAGGTATGTAAATGTAAATAAAAAGGGAAAAGGAATGAAAGACAAACACCTGAGCAAGTAGAAGATGTAGGAACGAAGGCTTTAGAAGTCGACAATGAGGGATCAACTTACTAAGATACAAGTACCGTGACGAGTTATAAACAGGTGTTACAAATCAAAAGCAAATGGATATAAAGCCTTGATGGATGAGATTTAAGTGAATGAGGGACCAGGTGACAGAGTACCGACAACTATAAGATGTAGGTAAGATTTATGCAATTGAAATTAACCATTTGATTATATTGCTACAACTCCGTCATTCTACTCGCAATTCTATTGCAATAAAGCCGACCTTGAAGTAGCAAGTCTGAATCACTAAAGCGAGTTCAATCTCTAGCATACATGACCTTTGTCACCAAGGAAGATTGGTCTGTGTTCTTAGAGCATTAGATCTTTTCTCTACAAACAACATTGGCAATACACGGTTATATCATGAGATATCCAAGATCTACGAGCTCCAAAATTCACTCGTTATCAGCGATACAATACCCTGTAATAGATGTTCCAAGATAGAAAACAAATATAATCAATTTACTACAACTCTGTCATGAGTGTCTAGCATGATAGACGTCAAATTCGAGTAAACATGTCAAAGCATTGTTTGTGTGGAAGATATAATTGAGGTAAAGTTAAAAATCAGAATGAGATGCAATCCATGGGCAAAATGTTTTTATCCACCAATGGTGCTCCCTATGATAAATATTTTTAATCACCATTCTGGTTGCTTAGCTCGAGCCCAGGCAATATTTTCGGGAACTAGCAAGTTATAGAAAGAAACATACATGGAAACGGATAACTGGAGCAAGAAAACGCAAATGGATCCAATACGCCTAAGGACTTAAACAAAATTGTAATAACGAGATACAAGGTCAAAATCAGCTTTATCCAATTTGGATGATAAGTTAAAGATTAAAACACATACAATGCATAGGCTCAATCATCTGCACAGCTGAGATCTATTCATCCATCTTATAATTTCATCTTTTATAGCCTCACATCAAAACCTAATACTTCGAGACCATATTTTTAGGCTTTCTCATGAAATGGGATATTATGATTTCAAAATCTACTGCATACTTCACATAACAAATGGAGAACAGAAAGAATGGACAATAGAAGCAATTTGACATTGGCAACTGCTAAAATTGACACGCACTAAAACCCTAAAATTCGCAAACCATAACCCTAAAATTGACAAGCACTCGAAACCGCATACTCCATAGTATAAAAACCTAGAATTCGACAAGCACAAGCAAAGTGAAAACCGAAAAACCATAACCCTAAAATTGACAAACTGAAACGCTAAAATTCGCAAACCAAAGCCCTAAAAGAGAAACAACTGAATCAAAAAGAGTAAGAGAGTGTGTCTTACCGATAAATTCACAACAATGGAGAGAGAGTTGTGTGAAGAAGCTGTCTCGAGCGGGGAGGGAGAAACACTGCTACATGTGCTGCGTGAAGAAGGCTTGGAGATTGGAGAGAGCGAAAGCCGAGCAAGGATGGAGGCTGGAGAGAGAGAGGTGGAGTAGTGATAGAGACTGGAGAAATAGAGAGAGAGGGGGAGCAACGATGGAGCGAGCGAAGGGAACAAAAGAAGCAGCGAAGAAAACGCAACTTCCCTCTCGCTCACGGGGAAAATGACTTGCTTGTTTTAGGGGAAAATTCATTTTCCCTAAAAATGATTTTCCGAAATTTCTAGTACCAAACACTTGAAAATCGGAAAATCATTTTCCTGGAAAATGGTTTTCCCCCAACCAAACACACCCCTAGTGTAATTTGTGAATCAAATCTAAATTAAGCTGTTTTACAGGTCTAAACACAAGACCAATACAAACTTATGTAAATATTGCGATTTATTTGTATTCAATACCTACTTGCACATACACGAATTCACACTCGAAGACTGATGTTAGTATTCATGATGAACTCTCATGATGCACATAGGTCTAGTAAGTGACTCTAAATGATAATGATGATGATGGCTAATATATAATTTTATGACAAGATCGATGAATTTTCTCCTAACACTCATGAATTTGTAATTGCCAACGAGTATAAAAAGAGAATGATGATGGCGACGATGAGATGCAAGGAGAAATATTAACGAGGAGAGAAAACGGTTGACGAGCGGATTGCGATAAGGTATAATGAGAAAGAGAGTCTTATTTGGTTAAATAGGCATTTAAAAGTCACTTGTCTGTAAACATATGTAGGTTACCAATATAATGGTTGACATGAGAGAGAATACAACATTTAAATATAACAGTTGCCCACATCCAATTTCTGTGCAAGATACTTTAATTTATTTGCAAAATGAAGTTTTCTTTTGAAAAATTAAAGAAATATGAGAAGGAACATGCAATATTTGTGTATTTCTGGTTGATTGGCAAAGCATACATATGCAAATGTTTACACAGACAACCTTCTTTGGTTCCTCCTAGACTTCTAACTCTAACTCCTTTATGAAGACAAATACCGGATAAGTATCCTAACTCTAACTCGCCTTACCAAGACAAATACCAAATAAGAATCCTAAAGGACATACAATCTAGAAATATATATATATGTATTCAAATACTAAATAAGAATCCTAAAGGACATAGAATCTAGAAATATGTATATGTATTCTAATACTCCCCTTCAAGTTGGAGGATGAAGGTTCACAATGCCAACTTTATAAGAACAAAAATTGTTGCTTCCTGAGAGCCTTCTTAAAAATATATGCCAATTGTAGTTTAGAAGGAATATAGCTTGTGATTAGATCCTTGGATAATAGCCTTTCTCAAACAAAGTGACAATTGATCTATATATATATATATATGCTTCGTCCTTTCAAGACACACTAGATTTTTCACTATGTGTAAAGTCTGTTTGATTGTCACGAGTAGAGCCTCATTGGGAAATCATGAAACATGCCTATGGATGCAAGAAATTAGTTGATCCAAATTAGTTCACTAGTCATGGTAGCCATATCACAATATTCCGCTTTTGCTGATGATCCCGAAACCATGTTTTCCTTTATTGTTTTCAATGATATGGGTGACCCTTTACGAGTTACAAAGTATCATACTAGGACCACGTGGTAAGAGGACAAACTAATCCAAATCACAATACAAAACTATTTGGAGATGATACCATGTCTAGGATTACTCGTCAAATATTGGAGCGCTTGACGAGTTTACGTAGAAACCACGACCCGTGCACCAAGGCGACGATTTGCGTTCTCCCATAAATGTCGACTTCAAGTGAGGTGTTCTTATCCAGGAGAATAAGACTTTGAATTTTTAAGGGGTTTATTGACGATTTTAGAAATCGTTTTTATTTTCGAAAATGGTTCTAGAATTCTCGGGATGAATTTTAAATATAAAAAGGAAAATCTGGAACGGATCGTTGCAAAGCTCACTGAGGTAGACAGCCGTGGCTACCTGGGCCAGGACCTAGGCCTAGCTAGTGGTCTTAAGCCGATTCCGGTCCACCGGACCGCCTGGCCGGTTTCAGCCATCTAACATGGACTACCAAAGCAGTCTAGATTAGATGACTTTGACTGTAGGTCTATTTCCCAATTCCTAATTTTCTGAAGAAAAGGTTGAAATGTAGTTTTAAGAATTAAAACAGATTAAAAAGGAGTCACCAGATCACTTGTTGACATAAAAACTAATAAAAATAAATCACTTTCTAATTTCTTTGAGTGATGGGACAAATAAAAAGGGACAAAATTCAAGAGAAATAGAAAAGGTTTTAAAGAGGACTCTATTAGTCAAAACCAATGATCGAGTGTTCGGGGTGAAAGTACGAAATGAAAAGGGTGCTCCTTATTCCGCCCATCATAAAGACGGTCTTTACTAATTAAAAAGGGAGTAAAATTTGTGTGAAATAAAACAAACAAACAATGCTAATACGGAAATTCAAAACACGATAAAAAGTGATACATAAAAGCGATAAAAATAAGCAATAAAGAAAAACAATAAATCTAACTATTACATTGGTGGGACGAAAATTAAATGTCTAAAATCACAATACAAAAGTGATAAAAAACTAAAATTAAATAAAATGACATGACAAACTCCGAAACTTGGAAATGCTCCCTCGGGTTGACCTAGCTGATAGACTCGGATCTCGATAGGATTTCGGCAAAGTAATGGTAGGTCGGGATGAGCAACAAAAGGTGGAAAAGTGAAGGCTTATTTGTGGAGTTTAGAAAAGAGAAATGAAGTGTGAGTGAGGGAGAGTAGAGAGAATAGAGTGAGGGAAAAAAGCATAAATCAAGCAAATTAACAGTTGAAATCGGTGTGTCAAATGAGGGAGAGGGGATCCCTCTATATATAGAAAAAAAAGGTTTAGAAAAGCCTAAACCTATCTCCTAGCCGCTGGCTGAATGGATAAGTCGGGCCCAAAATACCAAAAATGGCTAAAGAAAAATATGAGATATTGAGCAAGTTAACATGACATCGTTAAGAGGACTCTAGGGACCGAATTTGAACCGAAATGATCACACTTTGTGGTAAGGGGAAGGTTGCCAAGCTCGAACACAAAACGCTGAATTCTGCAGGTCTAAGACTGGTTCTAGTTCGGGAATAGGATGGGGAGTCCGAATCTGGTTTGGACCGGTTGGAAAATAGGTTGATGGACTTGATCCAGCCCAAGGAGATGCACTTTGGGCCTTTTTCTTTTTTTTGCTGCTAGTTAGCTTTTTGGGGACTAAAGTAGGATTTGTCACTCTGCCTTAGTTTGATCATAAACCAAGCATAAAAATAAGGTTGGGTTTTCATAACTAGACTCACAAAAATGAATAAAATAAATAAAACCAATAAGGATGACTCATTTCAGGTGTCTACAATTAAACCCTATTTTGAGCAAGTATAAAAGATGAGGGTCAAAGTAGATACTAAAGGGTACTTATCTATTTAGTCGACATTACTTTGAAGTACCAATTGATTTTATGAGATCCGAAGTGTGTGGAATCGGCCATCTCATGCCCCGAACTTGGACAAGGGGCCTAGAATTGACTCATGGTTACTCTAAAATCTGGGAATGAGTATCCCGACCTCAACTTAATCAAAGTCCTAAAATTCGATTGTATGCTTAAGCCTGATCATTCTTGATCCGAAGCTTGGCTAAGCATTTTCTTCGATCAATAATTGAATGTATGAAAGTTTTATTTTTACCTACATAAAGTAGTCAAAAGACTGGAAAGGAAACTAATGGAGACAAAATGGTTAGGCCCACGCTGCTGCTTTCTAACTGGGTCGGCACGCGATCTCGCCATGCATTGGGGACCGGATCTGGATCTCGGTCATTGAGCTTGACCGCTGGTTCAAGAAGATAACCAACATCGGGCCTCATGGACCGAAGCCGGTGAGCTTTTCGGCAAAAGCTGGATGAGGAATGGGTAAATGGTTAATCCAAATTTTCTTGATGTTTTTCCTTTATTTTTTGAATTTGGGTTGGTTTGCCTATAAAAGGTGGAACTTGGATACTTCATTTGCACATCCCAACTTCTTCTCTTCCTCTTGCCTCCTTCCGCTCCTAGCTTCTTCTTGCTCTTGGGTTATTCCTTCATTTCTTAAATAGAAACTAGTGTGGTTCTCTTTTGAGAAGTCAAAAGAATGCCACGAAGATGTTCACATATGAAGAGAAGGACAAGGGTTGAAGGCATGATCCAAGACCAGTTTATTGAGCGAAAATGGTGTCCTCATCATGAATAGGACCCTAGTGACCTCTTGGTGGAAGCCAACAATCATGTCTCCTCTTTAGCTATTTCCACTACGGTAATTATCTCCTTTCGATCCCCTTTTGTTTGAATGCTAGTGTGACATTTTAATAAGACACTTTCTACTTTTTCCTTATAGGGGGACACCACACGGGGTAGTGGAGCTATTAGGAAATTCTTTGATACCTTCAAGAACTTGGATTATCCACTTAAGTATACCATGACCTCTACCAGGTCCGGTCCCTTCTTTACTACTTTACATAGTTTGTCCGACATTATTGACCAGGGTATCACTCAAGAAATTAGAGAGCGATTTTAGGACACCGCTTTGCTTTCAATTTCTTTTTGGGGAAACGACCATCGCCCTGTTGGATTTTGTCCTACTCATGGGTTTAAGTTTTTGGGTGACTATTTGGTATATGATCGAAATTTATACAAAAATAGTGATTATTTGCACCACCTTTTAGGCCAATTGCCCCCTGATTTCCTCATTCCAAAGACATCAAATATTCAAAATTCTTCCTTTCGCTATTGAGGAATGTGAGTTGTGGGCTTGGTACGAGCCGCGGTGACAAGATAAGATTGTACTTGCTGTCATGTTAGGCATGTACATGGTGTCATGTCATAGCCGGGCTCTCTTTCTTACCTTTGGCCCCCAAAAAGTAGCAACAATAATCCTTTTAAACGTTTAATTTTGGACTGTTATGGTCCAAAAAATTTGCCGAATTTCGGACGTACTTTATGTTTGGCATGAACTGTGGCTGGGCGGATCCGACCTGCGGTTGGGCTCAAACTCGTGGCTCGGTTTACTCAGCTAGCTAATGAGCTCGTATAATTATTTTCTACTTTCTCTTTCTTGGGTAGGCCAATTTTCACCCTTGGCAACCCAGCCAAATCCTCGCGATTTCGAGTGGTTAGGAAATTGAGTGAGCGACATATCCTCTTAGAGGTCCCATTTGCCTTTTATTAGTATTTGGATGAGTGAATTTCTCCAAACATTCGGTATGACGAGTGGCGTCCTTATAGACAATGTTCTACCCACATTCCGTATCTCCTAAGGAGTATTTGGAGATGACTAGGGGATATCCTTCTATGCTCTTCCTTGATCCAAATGGGAATTATCCACAACTTTTAGGAAGGCTCATGTCCTGCATGGTAACACCATAACCTTTTTCGTTTTAGTTTTGTTTCTTGAGTGGACGCTAACCTTGTGTTGATGTAGGCCCTTCCATGTGATATTTACTTACCTCCTGTAACGCCCCAATATAATCACTATATAAAACACACTTATTGAATAAATATATATAATATAACCAAGCAGCGGAAAACACTTGTCATATTAGAGCGTTACTGCCGTCCCTCCTCCGGAGACTAGGCTAACCTTACAACAAACGCATGATAATCTTTTGAATTTACCCAAACACTTACATTTAAAGTCTCGTAACATCAAACCCAATATGTACATAATTTAAAACACCAAACATGAGTTCGTTCTCCCCAAAATACATTATGGCATTTAACAATTTTACCATCAAACGGAATAAACTCAGCAAGCAAATTGAATCCACAAGGATTTCTTAACCAATAAAAACACCACCATCAAAAGCAACCCATAAAACACTTCAAGAATAAAACCAAAGTCCGATCACCGATCCGAGCCAACACTTCATGATTCCTTTGCTCTTGTCACTTCTTGCCCAGCATTACCATGTTTTTCTTTCCCTAAAAACATTTAAGAAAACATAAAAACAAGAATGAGCCATAGGCCCAAGTACGCTACCCTTGTACTGTAAAAATACATATTATAAAAGTCGGTGAGCGCGCGCAGATAATTAAACTCGGTTTGAAAGCTATTTAAGTGAAAAACTAAAGTAATTTCACTATGCGTTAATCATTGAAATAGTTTAGGACCCATTTATGTACATGTGGATGTTATGGCGATTCCGTGAAATCATCATATATGTAATCGTGATCTGTATAAACAATTCATTTATCGATCACGGCCCTGTGAATTATAAGCGTGTCTATGTCCGTAAGCTGTAAGCGTGAACTGTAACTATGTCTCCGAACTGTAATTGTGTCTGTGTATGTAAACTGTAATTGTGAATCATGAATCGTATGTGTAATCGTAATCGTAAACTCATGAATCGTCTCGTAAATTGTAACTATGAACTGTAATCGTGTATCGTGTCTATGAATCGTAATCGTGAAATGTGAACTGTGATAAATCTACTGTGATTGTGAAGTGGGTCCAAATTATTTGTATTATTAAAACAAGAAACTCAATAATAAGATGAACACTTTGGAAAAGGTACAAGCAACAACGTACCTTTTAATGCATTTTCACCTCGTATACAAGCTTCCCGATTACCATGTTTGTGACCTGTTTGTGTTTAAAGCAAGACTTTTATAAGTTGTATTCGTTTAATAAGTTATCAATATTACTTATATACTTTGTAATCTTTGAACTCTTATTATTTAAGTTAACTGTTTTCCTTGTCACTCTTAAAGACTTTCATGTCTGTTTACTTCCTTAGTTATTTATTAAAGAATCCCCTCGATAACTAAATACTTTCCGATAAGTTCTATGACCCAATAATCAAGCGAATTTCCCATTTTCCTTTCATTGTTTTGGCCATGGAATTTTACATTCCAAAACTTCGCAATTCCATTAATTAACATAGAATATCAACACACCATCATTTCAACCCATCATTAACACGAAATACTTTCATTCCGTGGAACTTTTACTTAACATTTTGGCCTAAATATATCCTAAAATTAATTGTCGTATCACTCAAAATATCACACGTTATCCCAAAAACATTATTTACTCTATACAAATTTTATGCCCCAACCAATTTAATTTCTCCAATCGTTAACCTTATTCAACTAACAACAACGTTTTATAGAAATAAACTAAGTGATTTGATTACTCATCTCTCAAATTTAAGCATAATTTGCCTAATTCACTATCACATACTCCTCAAATCAATTTTAACAAACCACACAATTACCTAATTAAATTCCACAAAATCCCCTACCAATTCCAATCACACCCTCAAATATAGTTGCATCCTTTTTTTTTTTCAAGATTAACATAGCCAAATTTTGACTCAATCAACTTCACGTAACAAAATAATCTATTCATACCCAATAAAATCAGAGGAGTTTATTCACCAATATGAGCATACCAATATAAATTTTCAATTTCATATCAACGCACAATAAACCCTAAGTCCAATTTCATTTGCTCCAAATGTTCTTCCAATTCCACCACAAATCAATTCAAAACTCAATTACAACTTGAATAAAAACAACTACTTGTCTAATTATTCAGGTACAACATAAATTTGGGATAGAATTTACTTAGAAATCGAGGATTGGAGAGATACCTCAAAAGGGGTTTGGGGTGTAATCTGGTGTTGGAAGTTCGGTGGTGGAGATTGGGTGGCTCGGGTGCGGCGTAAGGCACCGGTCGACAGCGTCGAGCAGCGACGACGGCCAAGAAACGGCAGCGATAGCCGGTCCGAGCGGCGGCAGTAGCAGGGCGGTTCTGCCCCTGTTCGCTCGAGACAAAGCGAAAAGAAGGAGGACAGAAGCGTTGGCGCGGCAAGGGGGTAGCCGAGGAGCCGAATGTGGCTGTTGGCAGCTGCGAGTCCAGCCGATGACTCGACCGGTGGCCGGCGACACAGCGACAGCGAGGGCGAGAGGGAGAAGAGAGGAAGGAGAGGTGAGAGAGATGGATGATAGAATGTGTTAGGCTTGCCTTCCGGAGTTCCTACCGACTCCGATACTTCTAGCAACTCTCCAACATTTTTCTTTTTTAATTATTATTTTTTTCTTTTTTTTTTTATCTATGTTATATATAAAAGGAAGAGGGATTTTGTGTCTGTATAAATTTGTGTTTACCAAAATTACCCCTTTCTTAGCTTAAACTTTAGGGTTATAATTGTCAATTGTCACTTGCGGTTATTTCATTGTTTCTCTCTTCCCTGCCCCTCTCTCTCACGTCGGTTTCCTTCCACCCCTCCTCCCCACGTCGGTTTCACTAATCTCCGAACTCTCATTCTCATCTTCATTTAACTCCATTTCTCACACCTTCACAAACCACATTAAATCTTTTGCAAATGGTCGTGAAGCTTCATATTTGATCATCAATATTCTGCAACTTATCAAGCCCCGGTAAATTTGTTTCTATTTGTTCACCAATTTCTTCTTTTTTTTCTTTGTTTCAATTGTTTTTTTATTTATAACCTGTAAATAAGATGTATAAATTTAAGCATCCAAGAATAATTTGACATATTCTTCTATCCTCCATTTACATATCAACTTCACAAATCACCACATATCTAACTCCATCCAAACTCACAATTTAGAAGTAAAATCTAGAATTTAAGTAGAAGGAGAGAAGACAGGGGGAAGAATTAAATTCCCAGCAAGGCAGAGGCGATTGTAGATGTTATGGGCTGCCCAAAAACATAAAACGATTGAGAGTTTTGAGATTGTAAAACATAAAACATATATGTAATTCAACATACCCAAAAACGATTGAGATAGAGGCGAGAGGAGCATCGTTCACATCCAATTCAACATACCCAAAAACAATGTAGATAGAGGCGGTCGCATTCCAGTCGGAAAACACGGACAAGACAGAGCCTAAAAAGGGGAAGGAGGCAGATACCGAGAGAGATGGCTCAATGAAGAGGTCAGCCGGCGAGATGGAGGCAGAGATCGAGAGAGGGCGTAGCACAGCGAGGACCTATGGAGGACGCACCCGGAGAACGCACGGAATACGGACCCTCCGGCGGATACCGAGAGAGATGGCTGAAGAAGGAGGAGGTCGGCCGGCGAGGCGGAGGCAGAGATCGAGACAGGGGCAGGACGATGAGAATGACCCATGGAGGACCGACGAGAGATGGCTGAAGGAGGAGGTCGGCCGGCGATATGGAGGCACAAATCGACGGATGGGGGACGACGGCGAGAAGGGCCCATGGAGGACGCCGATAAGAGGGGGAAGGATGGATACCGTCGGAGATTGCATAACAAGTAGGTCGGCCGGCGAGATTGAAGCGGACATCGAGAGAGCGGCAGCACGGCGATAACGAACCATGGAGGTCGCGTAGAAGAGTATCAAGGTCGGATACCCGGAGAGATGGCTCACAAGGAGGTCGGCCGGCGAAATTGACAGAGGGTGGCCGCCGAGAAGAGGGGGACAGAGGAGGATAAGCTGAGGGGAGGGCGGCGATAAGAGTGGGGAAGAGGAGAAGGCGAGGGGACGGGGTGGGCGGCGAGAAGAGGGGAGGAGGAGAAGCCGAGGAGTTAAATTACAATGAGGGAGAATTAAGTATACTAGGGTACACCTTCACAAATAAGGCCCTTCAAAATTAGCTCAAAAAAAAAAAAAAAAAGGCCCTTCAAAAGCTCTCATAATACATACATTTATACATAGATAATCATTAAAAAAATTTCTATATTCAGTCAATTCAACTATTTTGTTTTATGAATATATTTATACAAGTTTAATTTCTACTAATATATATTCTATAAACATATACTCTTATTTTAAAAATATAAAAATATACACAAAATAATTCTCTAATTAGACATCATAAAATACAATAATAATTACAATTTAAATAAATAAATACAGCATAAATAAAATGATATCAATATTTAATGGTAAGCAATTTTTTTTTCCGTAATTTTATAGTTTATAGTTTATTATTTTCTTCAACTGAGTACTACATAATTTCATTATATTTTCTTAGTAAAATTTACATTGTACATATTTATAATTTGTCTCTAATGTATTACAATTGAATATACAAAATAAGCCTCTAATGGAACATCATAAAATATACAACTTATAATTAGAATTAAAAAATAAATACATACAAAATTAAAATTATATTATTATCTATGTTTTTATTGTAAGAAATTTTATTTTCCATATATTTATAGTTCATTTTTATCTTACAATAACTACTTTCTAATATCATTATATTTCCTTAGTATAATTTACATTGTACATATGTTTATAATATGCCTCTAAAGCATTAGAATTTAATATACAAAATAAGCCTCTAATGAGACATGATACAATAGAATAATAATTACAATTCAAAAAAATTAAAATGATCAAACTAGATCAATATTTAATGGTATAATACCACAATATTTAATGATAAAATAGAATAATAACTACTTTATAATGTCAAATTCTCTCCAACTCAAAAAACTTTACTATTTTTACATAGTTTCACTACTAAAATTCCATGTTATGTTAATTTAATTTTTTTATAAATTCTATATTTATATATAAAATGAATTTCATTTGGGTTTATACTTTTTATAAAAAAATTTTTAAATATTTCTTTGGTCAAATCGAATATATACATCTTTAGTTATTTTTATTTAACTTATTTGTTAATCACTAACTTTTAAATCTTCGTTGTTGATTTATACGTACCAAGTTCTAAATCTTCTTTTTTAACCACCAAGTGTTAAATGTTCAAAATAGTAAAGATTATAATACACCAAACTCAAAGAAATCTAATTTAATTTATTTTTCAATTTTTACATTGGAAAATTAACTAACCTCATGAACTTGCTAATACCATATATGACTTATCAAAATAACTTCTCGATGCATAACAATATTAAAATAGTGATATTATCATAATTTTTATTTCTTTTAAACTTACTAAATTATTATATTCTTTTACTTAACTAAAATTATCATATACAAATAAAATAATTGTTCTATTTATTTCATTTTCATTTTTCCTTAGTTACACAATTCCAATGGATAATGGATCACTTGAAAGACCAAGTACCGCTGCTTATCAACGTTTACGAAGACAAAGAATAACATCCGACCAACTCGCTCAAGAAAATGCCACAAATAACACACGCAGACGGAGGAGGAGGCTTATTCAACAAAATGATAATGAAGAAGCAAATCCACCGTGTTCACAAGTTCCTGTTCAAATTATGCTATCTACTTCGGCTTCCTCTAGGCCACCATTGTCCAATATTTCAAACGTGTTACAACATAACTCCCAATCGGATTATGCAAGTAATGTTCATATACTTTCTATTCCCATTTTATTGCTAACTATGTATATACATATATATATATATATATATATATATATATATATATATATATATATATATATATTATGGATTTTCTATATGGACATTATTAATTTCACAAACCGCATCAAATCATGCAAGTGTAATCGACCAATCATGTTATTATATAGTTTCATATAATACAACTTATTAATTCATAACATCCATTATATTGTATTTTCTTTTTCTATGCAATAAAATATATGAAATCATCAAACTTCTTTACAATTATTTTTGTTAAATATGGTTTATAACACGTTTTGTATTACATAAAATAATTTCAATTGAACGGTTATTTTCTCTTTAATGTATCCAAACTTAATGTTATTTTTTTCATTCTTAGTGCTCAGATAACGAGTGTTACTGCGTCCGAAAATAGAACAACTAATACGCCTATCTACGACGGTCAAAGTAGCATGTTAAACCGCTCCATGCATGTTGGTGAAAGCAATCGGTCTAATACGCTAAGGAATTCTACCCTCGAGTTCCAAGACAGAGAGTCCACTTTCGTTCGCAATTAACTATCACGAACATAGTGGTGTTCCAATTCTACGATTGCCTTCTCCAAGATCATGTCCCCATTGTGAAGCTCGCTTATTTGAGCATGAAACAACGGAATTGTGTTGTTTATCCGGAAAGATTAATTTACGACAAATTCCAGTTCCGGATGAGTTGCTTGCGCTTTACACAGAGGAGACACCTGATGCAGTCCACTTTAGGAAGAATATTAGAAAATATAACCATGTATTTTCTTTTACTTCTATGGGTGTACATATAGACAACAGCTTAGCAAATGCTCAACATGGGGTTTACACTTTTCGGGCTCAAGGTTCTATATATCATAGGATAGCCGGTTTCATACCGATTACACCTCAATGTCGACCACCTCGCTTTCTTCAGCTGTATATATATGATACGGATCATGAGCTTGAGTATCGTCTTTCGAGAGAATAATACCTTACGACCTGATATGATTTAAAAACTCAAGGATATTCTTGACGGATATAATCCTTTTGTTCAAAACTTTAGAAATTTGGCACAACGAGAAGACATACACCACTCGTAGACTTATCCTTCGGGAGCAACCATCCGATAGACCTCAATATTGTTTACCTACTGTTTCTCAAGTGGCTGGGATAATTGTTGGCGGTGAAGAGGTCGGGAATTTAAATGAAAGGGATATCATGGTTCAATCAACCTCCGGTGAATTACTGAATATTAGGGACACAGTTGGATATTATGATCCTTTGCAGTATCCTTTATTACATCCGTTCGGGTCATATGGTTGGACAATTAACACCCTAAGAAGTGATGGGAGGACTATACCTTGCAGAGCATTCTATGCATTTATCCTTCAAGTATGTCCTTCACAACTAATACTTTTATTTACTTATACTTTACATAAGTTTCTATAATAATATCTACTACTATGATTCGCAGATACGCCCAAATTCACTTTCTCGCATTTCTAAGGTCGGGCGTCTCTTACAACAATATGTTGTTGACAATTATGTAAAAATTCAAGCTCAAATTTTAAGATGGATTAAGGACAATCAACATACAATCCGAGCAGAGTTGTACCAAGGTTTACAAGATTCTTTGCATGCGGGAGAATCAAATCCCGGTAATAAGATCTTTACTATATACGATTCTTATTTTCAATATATTATCATACTTTATTTTTTATATATCGTTTTAATTTACACTACTATATATAACATATATTATCATAAATAGATAATGTTGGACAACGGATTATTTTGCCCTCTTCCTTTGTTGGAAGTCCTCGAGACATGAGCCAACATTATCAAGATGCAATGACATTGGTCAAATATTACGGCAAACCAGACCTTTTTGTTACCATGACCTGCAACCCAAATTGGCAAGAAATTACAAATGAGTTATTGCCGGGTCAAAGTCCTCATGATCGTCCGGATCTATTAGCTAGGATATTCCACACCAAACTTGAAGAGCTAAAAGGGATATTGTCGACCGGGGTGTCTTTGGAAAAGTTGTTGCCTATGTTTATGTAGTTGAATTCCAAAAAAGAGGTCTACCCCATGTACATATGTTACTTATCTTGGATGATCATGACAAACCAAGATCTCCCGATCATTATGACCAATTCGTTAGAGCAGAGATTCCTTATAGGGATGAAGAGCCTTCATTATATGAGGTCTGTTCTTAAGCATATGATACATGGGCCATGCGATCATGACCATCAAAATGCAATTTTCATGGAGAATGGAGTTTGCAAGCGTGACTTCCCTAAGCGATTTTCATCAACTACATTCCAAGGTAGTGACTCATATCCAATATATCGACGTCGAGCCGACCGACCTCCTGTTCCTTTACATGATAATGGGAGAATAATGGTTGACAATAGTTGGGTTGTTCCGTACAATCCTTGGCTCTTACTCAAGTATGATTGTCATATCAATGTTGAGATTTGCAGCAGCATCAAGAGTGTCAAGTATTTGTACAAATATATACACAAAGGTCCCGATCGGGTATCGATGGAGCTTCGAAGTGAGCCCGATTATAATGAGATCAAGCAATATGTGGATGCTAGATGGGTTTGTGCACCGGAGGCTATGTGGAAAATATATCAATTTCCTTTTACGCGAATGTGTCCATCTGTTGAACGTTTGCAACTCCATTTGCCTAATATGCAGCAAATAAGATATCGAACAAATCAATCTGTTCAATAGATTGTTGCTTCACCAAGGAATTCCCGTACGATGCTTACGGAATTCTTCAATATGAACATCGTTGATCCGGATGCAAGAAATTATCTTTATGCAGAGTTCCCTAAACACTATCGATGGATTGAATCATCACATAGTTGGAGAAGGAGACAAAGTAATCAAAGAGTCGTTGGCCGAATATATAATGTCAATCCTGCCGATGGGGAAAGATTTTATATGCGGTTGTTGCTCAATCATGTTAAAGGCCCGCAATCATTTGCACATCTCGGAACTATTAATGGTATTACTTATCCAACCTTCGGAGAAGCTGCAGAAAAATTAGGTCTTTTGGATAATGACGCCAGTATTCGAGGATGTTTAGTGGATGCATCCATGACAAGAATGCCGTCCTCATTTCGATGGTTATTTGTTACTATTTTGGTATACTTGTCAACCAATTGGAGTACGTAACTTATGGGATGAATTCTTTCCATTCATGGCTGAAGATTATCCTTTGACTTCTTCGACAGATCATGATTTTGCACTCAATTCTATTCTACTTGAAGTAGATCGAATGTTGAAACAATTAGGCCATAAAATTGCAGATTTTAACCTTCCACAACTAACTATACAAGTTGATGAAGGGGCTCAATTGTCTAGGGCTTTATATGCTGAATTGTCTCGCACGAGTGCCTCCCGAAGATATGCATTGTGCCCAAAATTTGAATGATGATCAACGATATGCATTTAACACCATTATGGAGGCTATTAACATAAAAAAAGGTGGCATGTTTTTCATAGATGGACCTGGTGGGACAGGAAAAACATTCTTATATCGTGTCTGTTCTTGCTACTCGTGAAACTTGAAGGTCACTTTGGACTCGCTGCAGCAAGTTCCGGAATTGCTTGCAACACTTTTATATAGGGCCAAAACAGCACATAAAACCTTTGGACTTCCAGTTACTCTACATGCGTCTTCAATGTGTTATCTTAGTAAACAATCTGTCAAAGCACATTTGATAAAACAAGCCGCAATTATTATATGGGATGAAGCCACTATGATTCATCGGCATGCATTTGAGGCCGCTGATCGAAGTTTTAGGGATATTATGGGAGTCAACCTCCCTTTTGGAGGCAAAGTGATGGTCTTTGGTGGAGATTTTAGACAAGTCTTACCGGTCATACCGAAGGGCACTAAAGCTGAAACAATCAATGCATGTTTCATCAAATCAACATTGTGGACACATGTTCAGGTACTTCACTTGACACAAAACATGAGGTCTCTGTTGGATGAGGATTTTGCAGCTTTCTTACTAAGAGTGGGGGATGGACGTGAATGTACCGTCAATGAAGATATGATCAAGTTGCCACCATCGATACCCGTATTACCTAATCATGGTAATCCTGTTGATGATTTAATTGATGCGATCTTCCCCGATTTAAGCTCACATGCAGGTGATACAACCTATATAGTTGATAGAGCTATAGTCACCCCTACAAATGAAGAAGTCCATACTTTGAATGAAAAAATCATTGATAAATTCACCAAGTAGTGAAAAGATTTACTACTCGTTGACTATGTCCCCAATGATGTCCAACATTTATATCCGGATGAATTCTTGAACTCATTAACCTTTGGAGGATTGCCGCCACATGCTCTTAGATTAAAAGTTGGATGTCCAATAATGCTCCTACGCAATATTGACACAATGAATGGCTTATGCAATGGAACTAGGTTAATATGTTGTCAATTACGGGATCATTTGATCGAGGCTGAAATCTTAACTGGTCATTGCAAAGGGACTACGAGTGTTTATACCGCGGATTCCATTGAAAACTGCTGAAGATGTAAGACTTCCTTTTGAGATGATCGAGAAACAGTTCCCAGTGAAATTATGTTTTTCATTAACCATTAACCAATCACGAGGCGAGACAATTCCACATGTTGGTGTATATCTTCCTCAACATGTTTTTAGTCATGGTCAATTATATGTTGCATTATCTAGGGGCACATCTCAAAATACAACAAGGGCTTTGGTTACTAACGGTGATGTTCAAGGAAGGTCCGTGGTGTTTGCGAAAAATGTTGTTTACAAAGAAGTTTTATTGCCGATGATCTAAGGATAATGTTACTTTGTTTTTTTCTTTGATTTTTTTTCTTTGATTTTTTTCCTTCTACATCATTGTAAATACATTTGCTTCTTATCAATGTTAATGAATTATTAAGGAATTTACATACTCCGAACATTTTATGTTATTTATCACTGTTATTTAATTTAATATATTTTTATTTAATTATGTACATATGTATTTTATAATTTATTAATTTATCATTGTTCGTTTATCTATTGCACGAATTCGTGCAAATCAAAGCTAGTACTATTAATTCTACCACATAGTTAAATGTTTACTCACACATTTGGCTAAATTTTATTTTTCTTTGGTGATAATAATTTATACATTATTGTATTTTTGCTTATTATTTTTAAATTATTCGGATTCGGAATGAAATTATTCGAACAAATATACATTTTGTGGTACAAACGTAAATTTGTATGAATTACCCATTATTATTTACAATTATTAAATTGTTCACACCTTTTATTTTGGTTACAAATTTTTGCGTGCGCTCTTAAACAATATTGAGACGATAAAATACAAATTTAAAATAATTAAATACGATCAAGTTTCGGGGTGTTACACGTCCACTTAAGGTAAACGTTTCCTTGCCTAGAGAGCTCACAAATATTGTTCCAATTCCTGAGATTTGTGAATTAGAATGTGAGTGCCATCCGTTTTTGCGAAGCTGAAAGGGGTAAGAGTGTTATGCTCTTTGTCTAGTTGTGTGCTAGAAAATTTTCTTGTTTTTTGAGAAACAATTCCTTTCGATCATGAGCAATCTTGTACGATGTTAAGGCTTCAATCTTCCCTGCTTTCCTTTGGAAATCTTTTTATGGACCATTCCTTTTGATCATCCAGCAACATTGGTAATCATCCTGATGTCGACTACATCAACGGTGATGACTGAATAATTTTTGTATGGTGCTTTGTATTTTTAATTTATTTTTAGGTATTTGTACTCATGACAGCAAATAAATGCATGGCTTGTTCGAAACAAATGCAATGTTTATTTATGGGATGCGAACAAGTTCAAAGACAAAAAAAAATTACACTTTTAGCCCCATTCCCCCTAAAAGAAAGTAATAAAAGAGGAAATGAAATCTATTATGGAGAAAATTTATCCTGAGTAACGATGATGGAGAATTGAAGAAAACGTGCATGAAAATAGAAGTGGGCTCTAAATAAAAATGGTGTGTCATGCGCCAGCTTAGGAACAGACCTAGCGGTCCAAATCAGGCCCATGGGCCGGGCTAGTACACTTCCCGAGGGCAGCGATTGGAGTCAAGCTTTCCCTGAGTTATTTGCACTATAAATACGATCACAAACGGCACTTGTAGAAATCGTTGAAAGCAACTTGCTTCTTGGAGTAGAATCCTAAAATCTCTATATCTAATCCCCAAAAACAACCACTCTAACATTTTTAGGGAGCTTGCTCAATGGATGCAAGACTTAAGGGTGGAAGAGCATCAAAATATGTCAGGATATCAACTTAATACCCTGTTTACTATTCAACAACTGAAAACCTACTAGGAACTCCTTCGGCCTGTAGTGTCCTACTAGGACCCTGTAATGCATGTCTTTAGGTTCAAGGATAGGGAACTACGTCCGCTAGTGGAGGAATTTAATGCGATTCTCGCAGATCCTTTCTGAAGTCGTCCTGTCCTGTTCACATCTTCACGAAATATGGCAAGTGCTTAAAAACAACTACTGTGTTTAAAGGGCAAGGACATGGAGTAGCGCTTAGTAGGTAAGGAAGTTGATTTGGCAAAGATGATGATGCATTGCCTTCCTATGCACGAATCAGTGCGCTAGAGATTTGCAAGCAGAGGTTTTCTACTGGTTGGAGGGCACGGGGCCCGAGCTCCAGCGTCCTTACTGAATGTCATGGAGTAGCTCGGGGTTGGTGGCTCCCTGATTTTGATCATTATAGCGGAGATGATCTTGGGCTTGGATAGTATCCATGCAAACCCATCGGAGAACATCTCATGTAGAACGATGTTGCCGCAGGTAAATAAAAATTTCCCCAAAAAATATCACCTACTAACTGATTTAACGCGATAGACCTGACGGTATGCCCGGTCCTGATCTGACCGGCGGCGGTGGCTTCGGCTGTTCACTCTGCTATTTATTTTAACATGATTTAACATATGTTGAGCCATTGACCAAATTGGGTTGAGCCTTGCAGGTTCCTTTTACCCAACTAATTTTCTCTGTCTATTGTATGCAGATCTGGCTGGTAAAGCACCTAGGGTTAGTGCACACTCCCATGAAAGAAAATGCATACCTCCTTACTAACTTCTGTCAATGAGTTCGTCACAAAGACCTAACGGGCCGAAAACCTGTTGGTTGGATGACATGGTTGAATAACACTCCTCCTATCAGGTGATGTATCGCGTGATGCATCAAGTGATGGTAAGAATCACAATATAAGACTCATTCCCAATGCCATGCATACGTGCGTCTATTAGGTCTCCATTTAAATACATATCACTTTTCGGACTGCATAATGAGACAGATGGGATGGGTGCAGGACATGTTCTATATGAATTGCATTCCTCGTGCAGCTTTCCTAACCAACAATACTAGTCGAGTCCAGTCTTGTAGTGAGTATTGGATGAATTTACCTTACTTAAGGAAGCCATTGTATGAGCGTTTTGTAGATGTCTTAGAGTTCTACCGAGCTTGGATAATCGAGCATGATACCGTGACCCGTATAGCACTGAGGGCTGGAGAATTATAGCATTAAAGGGACCCTTCCACTACTCTAGCCTTGTAAACTTGAGAAGTTGAACCCTAAAGGGAATAAGAGGTCCATAGAAGGGGAGTTGAAGAAAAGGACAAAAAAAAAAAAAAAAGAGAGGCAGGTACGCCGCTTAGAAGAAATTAAGAACCGGACCCGAGAGGAACCCAGGGAGTCTAGTGACTGGAAAGAAAAACGAAATAAGATAAAAATTGGCTAGAGATCTTATTATTTGTTCTGCTTTTTAGGTTTTTTTATTTTAGTTTGCCTCTTATTTTATGTTGAACATTTTATTTTCCAAATAGTATTCCTGGTTTATTTCCCTTTAGTTGTGTATTAGGGTAAGTTGTGGACCTATCCCTATTATATATTAATAAAGTAAAAGCAAATGTTATATTACTTTAACGCTTCATTGATAATCATTGCTATTTTTGGTCCGCCCATGAATAATATAAATGCTGCAAGTATTGGACTATCCTTGAATAGAAATTATTTATGAGAATATTAGACTGCCCCCTCCAACGAATTTTGGACTGCCCTTGAAGCCGATTCTTTGGAACATCCTTATATTAAAAGAAGTAAGAAGAAACTAATCAATGGTAAAGCCCGTTGGTCGTACCTAGTGGGCAAGAAATGGCTTGCAGTGCCGCTTGATATGGGCATGATGGTTTTGGGCCAGTTGTCATGGTGGTCTTCTTAGTAATGTGATAACCATAATGTTTTTTCAGTTGGTCTAGATTTGTAAACTAAAAATGTACCTCGCCATCAAGATCTTTTAATTTAGCAATCTATCTTGGTGTAGGAACCACAGCCGGCTGGGGCTCGCCGAGTTTCCCAACTTGTGTCGGGTCTCTTTTTTAAAGATTGATTTTGAAAATGGTTTTGAAAGTCGATTTTAGAATGTGGGGATGAATTTTTATTAAGATTTCCGAATTTTATTAAATTTGATTTAAAGCGAATTAAGCAAAGTTGAATGGCAATTTTATTGATGTTTTTATTTTAGTAATTATTTTTAGAAGTCCCGGGATATTATTTCTTAACTTATCATAATAAAAAAATAGAGTTTATGTTTCGGCCGTGAGGCTTTAGGGCCGGATCGGTGTGAAAACACCAATCTGGATCGAAGCCTCACCCATCGGCTGTCCGGAGCTGGCCGAGCCAATGTCGTATAGTGAGCGGCGTCGGCCGGTGGCCGTGGCTGAAGTAATTCAGCCTCGGCCTCTGTCCTGGCTGGCGGATCCATAATCTCTTTTTTTTTTTTTTTTATCCTGCGAGTGAGAAAAGCCGAGATGCAATGCAATAGAAATAAAACAAAAGAGGAGTCGCCAATAAGTTTTTAGGAAATAAAAATCAACAAAAAACAAAAGTAAAGATTTGCTATCTCAATCTTAGTATGGGAAAAATAAGACTGAAAAAGGTTAAAAATGACTCCATCGGTCTTTGAACCGAGAATCGGATTCGGGGCGAGGGTACGAAACGTAGAGATAAACCCCTCCGGTTCGCTCAGTACGAAGACAACCATTACTAGTTTGAGTAGTGAATTAAAATAATGTAAAACAAGCAAGCAAGCAACAACATACGAAGTGAAATCAAAAGAAACCAAACATAGTAAAAGAAAGCGATAAAGGCGAGAAATAAAGAAAGCGGTAAAGAAAGAAAAAGCGGAAAGGAAAGAAAAGCATAAAGGAAAGAAAAGCAAAAATAAAAAGAGATTATATCGGTTTGGGAGGAAAGTAAAAGCGATACATCTCGAAACCAAAATAAGGAAAGCGATAAAAAGTATAATATAAACTAAACCATTGAAGATCGAATCTGTGCCCTCATTTTGTCCCACTCGCTGATCCGGATCTCGGATCCGGATCTCTTGATGCGACGGTGGTGAATCAAGGAAGGCTTTTTGTGAGTTTTTGTTGAGATAGGTAGGCAGATGTGTGACTGATGTAGCTTAGGGATTGGATGTAGGGAGTATGATAGGAGTAGAGAAGGAATAGGCTGAAAAGGGACCAAGAGATTATAATACCAAAGAGAGTATTAAGTAGCTCTTAGGCGAGTTTCAGCAGCGTGATGTGAAGATAGGAAGCCAGTGCGGGAATGAGAGTCAAGGCTCTCTATTTATAGGAAGAGGTTAGGTCAAGTAATGACCTAGGTTTAGCTCGGCTAGTCTGTCCAAAGCTAGCAGCAAAAACCGGGCCAAGATCAAAGTGATAAGACCGGATAAAGCAAAGGATAGAACCGAATAGGAGCTGGTTCATGGGGCCGACTACAAGGGGATGCCTAGGGTTTCGTGCCCTAGCATGCTACCAAAGGAGTCTCCAGTGGCAAAAGCAGCATTCCATTAACTATTTTGGGGTGGTCGATGCCGTCCATAGCACCTTTCCAAAAATGGAAAATTTCTATTTTTGGCGGTGTTTTTTAATCTTTTGTAGGTTTTAATTTTGATGTGGGATGCGTGCTCCTAGTATCATGTGGACTGTCTTGGAGCCAAAACGTAGTAGTTAGATGTTTGTGATTATGAAATGCAGCGTCTAACGTTGTCTTCGAGTCTTTAGTTCCTTGTCCGATTGCATAAAGTGAAGCGCGATGATTCCGAGCTTGGAATTTCCCGATATGCAACACTAGACTTCGTTGTCTCTAAAGGCTTGGCCCGGTTTTGGATCGTCCGAAAGAAAAGGGGATTTTGGATCGACCCAAGGCAAAAGGCTATTCATGTGATGTCTGGTGGTTCTTTGTGGTTTAGTGGCTTTCGTCGCACCAATCGGACACGATCTATGATCCGAGATCCTCAAACAGGACTCGGGATTTCATCATTGGACCAACAAATAAAAAATAGAGAAAAGGATGACACTTTTTAGGTGTCTATAGTTAGCCCGCACTTTGACTAAGTCCGAAAGACGAAGGTCAAAGTAGACACTAAAGGGTACTAAGTTGGTACCGACATTCCTTTGGAATCTAAGTGGGTTGATATGTCTAAAATTAAGTAGCTTTTGATGGGCTTGGACTTGACTGATGGAGTTTGAAGTCCGAGTTGTTGATTCCTAAACTTGACTACTTAGAGACTCGAAGTTCGGATTGGTGTGCTCAAACTTGACTATGTTCTTAGTCTAAAGCTTGGCAGGAGTTTGAATTTGACTTGGGCAAGTAAAGTCTAAAGTCCAGCTAGGGTGCCCGAACTTGACTCGCTTCTTGGATCCGAAGTTCACCGGGTGTGCCTAAACTTGACTTTTCTTGGTCCGAAGCTTGGCTAAAATTTTCTACATCGAAGACTCGGACACTCGCTCTATATCTTTCCGAGTCATGCAAAAGGAATCAGGTATAACGATGTCATTCATATAGAGTTTTGATTCCAAGGCATTCTCTGTGTCTTAGAAACATACTTGAATTAAATAGTATCCTTCCTATGCGATTCGGCCTTCACATATCTCTTTAATCGTTTTTTGTTAGCGACTCGGAAAAGTTGTTCTTTATTCCGAGTCCTTTCTCACTCAGAATCCGACTTGTGATTATTTACTCTATCGTTTGCATAGTCGGCATTCATAGTTCATTTCATGCTTAGTCTATATCAAGTTCTTTCTCACTTTGATATTTCTTTGTAGAACGTGTTTCTTTTCTTAAGACTAAGTCATATGGAATTCCGAGTATCATGGATATTAGACTCGGAATATTCCATTTCCTTTCGACTCGAGATAATCAATTGTGTAATTTCTCAAGATTATTTTGTTATCCGTGTCTAACCTTGGACCAAAGTATTTTATACTTTGAGAACCAAAGTTGTTTTACTTTTGTAGGTTATTCAATCGAGGATATCTTTTCAAAACTACAAAAGTAGCCGGCTTGAACGTCAAATCACCAGCGAGATATGGCTTTTCACCTTCCCCTGCTTTAGTCTCGGAAGATTGTGTCGAAGTCATGCGCTTCCATATCCGGAAAAGCTGGAACGCCAAGCCTAACGAGTGGTTTTCACCTCGGTTTTCAAGACACAACCAATGGTTTTGGGACTTCCAAGAGAGTTAAACCGTTGTCCAACGTTCATATTTCAACGGATACTTTCCGAGTGACTCGGAAAGCCTTTCTCAACGGTCACGAGAGGACTCTCGGTCAGCGAGATGGAAATAACGGCTACTCGCCTGGTCTTATCTATAAGAAGAAGCCACTTCACAAGACTTGAGGGTGGCGGAACATATTGTCTATACACTTACTTGTTCAAATTTATTGTATTTTTACTCTCAATCTTCAACTTACAACTCCCACTCTGTAATTCATTACTTTACGAGTTGTAAGGTCTTGTACTTCGTTACAAACACTTCTTACATTCTTTGTAAGGTCCCTTGACTAAGTCTGTAAAGGTTAACTCGGCTTAGTTGTCCCTAGCTGTAAGGGTTATCTCAGCTAGGAAGTACTAGATCGGATAAGGTAACTTCGAGTCTAGGAAAATCTGTATAGAGTTGTCTAAGGGAGCAACTCGGGTTACATCAAGTTCACGGTATTTTGTGGACTCAAAATAGTGGATTTGACTTCGTGTCTGGATTGACACGGGCCGTGGTTTTCTGCCCCGGGAGGGTTTCCACGTAAATATTTACGTGTTCTCTTTACGAGTTCATTCTAGACTCGGACGGCATTAGTGCTCCTGCTTCTTCGATTCATTGCTTTACGAGTCCAATCTTTTCGACCCCGTGTTTAGACTCGGATTCTGTCTTGGTCACTTTTACGCACAAAAGTGTGTGTTTTCGCAAAGATTTTTCCATCACCCTATTCACCCCCTCTAGGGTGACTCGAGACTCTCCCAGAGCAAACCTTCGATTGGTATCGAGCCTAGCCTTTCGGAAAGGATCTAACGAGTCCAAAGGTTTAAAGATCGGATGGCTCGGAACACCGGAGAGTTCGACGAAGGTAGATCTTCCAACGAGGCCACCAAAATTCAAAGGTTCAAATTTCGGTCCTTTGGAAGAAGCTCATGGAATGTTTCCTTATGGATCACGATGAAGAGGTTTGGGAAATCATACAACAAGGAAACTACATTCCAACAAAGACAGATGAATTGAGAATCCTTCCAAAGACAAAGGCTGAGTTCACGCCAGCGAAGCGAGAAGTTCGAAAGAACTTCAAAGCCATGAACATCCTCATGTGGGCCATAAGCTCGGAAGAATATAATCGAGTCTCTGCTCGTGACTCTGCTAAAGAGGTGTGGGACACTCCGGTCAACACCTATGAAGGTACAAGTCGGGTGAGACAAGCAAAGATCAGCCGAGTATCTTCACAAATATGAGCTTTTCAAAATGGAGCCGAGAAGAGAACATTACTCGGATGTTCATACGCTTCACCGAGATCACCAACAATCTCAAATCTCCGGGAAAGAAGATCTCCCATGAAGAAATGTGCCGAAAAATTCTCGAAGCCTACCCAAGAGACGATGGGGTCCTAAGGTGACTGCCATAGAAGAAGCTCAGAACCTCTCACTCTTGAAACCGAGACGAGCTCATTGGAAAGCTTCGACTCATGGGATACATCCGGAAGAAGAAGATGCTGAGGGTACTTCCAAAAGGAACGTCGCACTTAAAGCCTCGAGAATCCAAAGAAGCAAGTCAAGCTCCTCGACTCGGAAGATGATCCCATGGCACTCATTGCAAGAGGCTTCAAGAAAATGATGAAGCACAAAAGATGGGACAAAAGACCAAAAGAAGAATTCTACAAAAGGACAAGAGAGACGAGAAAAGGTAAGTTTTCTTCACCCTCAAAGTTATCTTTGTCTAAGAATTCCGGATGTTTTGAATGTGGCAGCAAAGACCACATAGTCAAGGACTGTCCAAAACGAAGAAGGGACAGGGAAGAAGAAAAAGGCCATGATGGCAACTTGGAGCGATGAGGAATCATCCGAAGACGACGAGGATTCGAGATGACTCAAAGTGTCTAATGGCAATCACCGACTCGAAGCCGAAAAAGAGTCGGACTCGAACACGAACTCGAGATAATGAGAAGCCGATCCTCAAGAGGTAATAAACTACTTCCTCAAATTCTCCAAAGTTGATTTAGCTAAATACATCTTTACTTTGGAAGAAAAGTCCAATTCGATTCTTCTCATTTCAAGGAGCAACTTGAGTCAATCACCTCTAAGAGCACTTCTTTAAAAAATGAATTGGAAAAGCTGAGACTCACACTCGAGAGAACTCAAGACAAGTGCTCAAACTAATGAGGCCGAGTCCGAGTTACTCGAGAAAAGAAAATGAGCAAGCGAAACAGAAGCTTACTGAGTCTCGAGATCTGGTTTTAAAATTTACTCAAGGACAGAAGAACCTTGATATGCTCTTAGGTTCACAATGTGTCTCTTTTAGAAAAGAAGGTCTTGGGTTCAACAAGGAGGAAGAATCTAATTCTTACTCGGAATTGTTCAAAAGGATTCCGAAGCTGTTAAGTTCAAAAGGCTGAGCATGGTCCCATTCACAAAAATGAAAGGAGGACTAAACCCGGACCTATCTACAAAAGGAAACCATTTTCTCCTGTTTCAAAAGGAAAGGTTTTTAAAAGGAAAGAGACACGAGACTCGGTTCTCTAAGAAGAAGACTCGGAATCGAGACTAAACCCAAAGTCATTCAAATCCGGGTTCCAAGCACCTTCTTCCTCGGAAAAGGACCACAGTAAGAAATGTTCTTGGGTTCGTTAGAGGAAGTGAGAAGGGTTAGATTATCTCTGTTTTGCGGGTCACTCGGAAAAGATCAAAAGGACATTGGTACCTGGACGGTGGATGCTCACGACATATGACAGGTGACCAAGGACTCTTTTACGAGTTGGAGTCATATAAAGGAGGAAAGGTGACCTTTGGTGATGACAGCAAGGGCAAGATAGTGGGCATTGGGAAGATTGGTAATGGAAACGATCTGGTGAGCCCGATCTACCTTGTCAAAGGACTAAAGTACAACTTACTTAGCATCTCCCGACTTTGTGACAAAGGACAAGAGGTAAAATTCACTCAATCCAAGTGCTACATCACGGATGAGATCACCAAAGAGATAAAACTTTCAGGTAAGAGATCGGGTAATACCTACATCATCCCTCTTTCGACCCAAGTCAGAATTTATCCTGTTTGAAAGCATCTCTTCAAGATGATTCTTGGACTTGGCATCGTAGATTAGGTCATATTAGCATGCATACTATCAAAAAGCTTGCATCTCATCATCTAGTTAGAGGATTACCTAACTGTACGTTTGAGAAGGATAAAGTATGTGAAGCATGCACCGAGGGAAACAAGTCGGATCTTCATTCAAATCTCCGAAGACAGTTTCCACATCCAACGTGCTTGAATTACTGCATATGGATCTATGTGGTGAAATTCCTGTAAAGAGTCTCGGAGGTAAATCTTACATACTTGTTATCATTGATGATTTTTCAAGATTTACCTGGGTGTGTTTTCTTAAGCATAAGAATGAAGCCTTCAAGGAATTCAGTAAGCTACGTAGAAAGATTCAAGTGGAGTCCCGGACTCAGATTCAAAAGATTCGAACCGACCATGGAAGGGAGTTCGATTACTCAAAATTCTCGAGTTTTGTGACAAGAATGGAATTTCTCACAACTTCTCAGCACCCAGAACTCCTCAATAGAATGGAGTAGTTGAGAGAAAGAACAGAACCCTTGAAGAAATAGCAAGGGCGATGATGATTGAACACAACTTGCCTTACTATTTCAGGCGAAGTAGTAAACACAGCCAACTACACTCTCAATCGATGCCTCATCGGACCCATTCTGAAGAAAACACCTTATGAACTCTATAAAGGGAGGAAGCCAAACATTTCCTATTTCGGACCTTTTGGATTGTTTGATGAGCTTGAACAGGAAAAACCAAGTGAATCTTCATACTCGAAGCTGAAGCTCGAAAGGATGATGATGAAGATGAGCTTTCAAAGACTCGAAGGAGATCACTCGGAACGAGGAAGTTCAGAATGAAATAACTCAAGAAGTCGCTCGGAGCGAGCAAGTCAATGGAGCCGATCACTCGGAACAAGCTACGAAGATCAAGCTATTCAGCCCACAAACCTGGTGAATCAAAGAACTGGTAAAGCGTTCAAATTTACTTCCAGTCATCCCCAAGAAAACATAATTTCGATATCAACGAGTGGGGTAAGAACTCGTTCTTCTCTTCATAATCTATGTGCATTCACTGCATTCATTTCACTAACTCGAACCCAAAAATGCACTAGAAGCTCTTAATGAACCCGAATGGGTAGAGGCCATGCAAGAAGAGCTGAATCAATTTGAAAGAAACCAAGTCCGGACTCCGACCAACCGACCTTCGACCACCCAGTTATAGGAACCAAATGGGTTTTCAAAAACAAACTGGATGAGGGTGGAATAGTTGTCGAAACAAAGCTAGACTTGTAGCTCAAGGTTACAATCAAGAAGAAGGAATTGATTGTGGGGAAACCTTTGCCCCGATGAGCTAGAATTGAAGCCATTAGAATATCGTTGGCATTTGCATCCTGCATGCATATTAAATTATATCAAATGGATGTTAAGTGTGCCTTTCTCAATGGTTTTATTGAAGAAGAGGTCTATGTCGAGCGACCTCCTGGTTTTGAAAACTCGGAATTTCCAAATCATGTTTTCAAACTTCAAAAGGCTCTCTATGGTCTTAAGCAAGCCCCTAGAGCTTGGTATGAAAGACTGAGCGACTTCCTGGTTCAAAATAATTTTAAAAGAGGTCGGATCGACAAGACTTTATTCATAAAGACCAAAGGGAAAGATTTTCTCATTGTTCAAATATATGTTGATGATATTATTTTCGGTGCTACTAATGAATTTACGTGCCGAGAATTTTCCGAGTTGATGAGTCAAGAGTTCCAAATGAGTATGATGGGAGAACTCAACTTCTTCCTTGGATTGCAAATCAAACAAGACAAAAATGGAATTTTTGTTCATCAATCAAAATACACCAAGGAACTGCTGAAGAAATATAAGCTTCAAGATGCAAAGCACGCATCTACTCCTATGAGCAGCGAGTATAAAGCTCGACTCGGATGAGACAGGTAAAGCGAGTAGATCGAAACTCTATCGGGGTATGATTGGATCACTGCTATATCTTACTTCAAGCGGACCGAGATATAATGTTCGAGTGTTTGCTTATGTGCACGATTTCAAGCTAATACAAAATAATCATATCTTACTGCGGTGAAGAGAATATTCGAGATATCTTGCAGGCACTCGGAATCTAGGACTATGGTACTCCGGAGACTCGAAGCCGACTACGATTGGGTACTCGAGACGCAGACTATGCAGGATACAAAGTTGATCGAAAGAGCACATCCGGAGCTTGCCAATTTCGGGTCAATCCCTAGTATCCTGGCACTCAAAGAAGCAAAACTCAGTAGCTCTATCAAGCTGCGAAGCTGAATATATTGCCAGCTGGAGCTTGTTGCGCTCAGATTCTCTGGATAAAACAACACTTGAAGGACCTTGGACTATCTCTCAACTCAGTCCCAATCAAGTGTGATAATCAAAGCGCAATCAGTATCACTAAGAATCCTGTCCGAGCACTCAAAAACAAAGCATATTGAAGTCAGGTATCACTTCTTACGCGATCACTCGAGAAAAGGGTGATATTACACTTGAGTTCATTCCTACTAATCTTCAATTAGCTGATATCTTTACTAAGCCTCTTGGTGAAGATCAATTACTGTTTTATTCGAAATGAGCTTGGTATGTTAAATGCTTAGTTTTGTGTTATGATTCGTGAATATTTACGTGCCTTGTGCTTTCATTGTTAATAACCATCGGTTCGGTTGATCACGTGATACTTGGGCTGATAGTTATTTCGTGTTTCGAGTCACTCGAAACTTTTCGAGTCAAACTCGGACGTAAGAGAAATTTGGACATCAAATTTTCCGAAGCTATCTCTAGAACAGTGGAGAGTTTCAGATTATAATTTCAAACCCGTTTTCTCTCTCTTTCTCGAGCGCTGCGATCAGATCTTAACCGCAGATTTTAAACCACTGATATCTCAACCGTTGAAGAAGAACCGTCACACGGGTATTAATTATCGATGGACGAGGCTGAGTCGGAACAGAGTTACTTAACGGATAGTGAACGGGCGCGCGTACTCACTATAAATAATGACTATCCGTCTTCATCTCGGTATTCTAAAACTCCTTCCCTCTCAAACGAAACCCTCTCGCGGAAGCATACTACGTGAATAGTGTTCCCTGATCGTCCGCGAGACGTCGAAGAAGCTCTCTCTCTCTCTCGTAAGTTTTCAATTGCTCATCTCTCTTTCTTCTACCATTTTCGTTTTCTTCTCTTCTACACCTCCTTCTCTTTCTGTTTCTCTCGAAAAGTTTCATTTTTCATCTCTCACCATGCCTAAAAGAGGAAACCATCCCGACTTTCAGGTTTCATCATCCTCTAAGAAGCCTCGCACCAACAAGCCGAAAGCTCAACCCCTTCTAAACCCGTTGTCACCCGAGCATCTTGCGTGCTGGACGACAAGTTCTTCCCAACAACCAAATTCTCCTGGTTGTCCAATATCCAAACCACCGGAGTCTACCCTTTCTTGTGCTTCAGCGAGTTCATCTATCCTGAACTTGTTTCGAGTTTTATACTCATCTCACCCACTCCGAAAATGTTCTAACCTCTCGGGTTCGAACATTACTTGTTCGTATCAACACCTCCCTCCTTCACCGTCTGTTCAAAGTCTCTTCTCTCTTCCTGAACAGCAACCCTATCCCCTTCACTGAAGTCGCCGACGACTTCTTTGAAAAGTACGCTAAAGAATTCCCCGGGTCCGGAAAGAACTTTTACGTGACTCGGTTGAAGTCGAAGCCGGACTTCGTGTTTCCTGCCGATGAGAACCTTCTTCTCACAGCATTCTAGCAAGGAGAACCCCAACTCCAAGCACCTCAAAGCCCTCTTCGATATCACGGAGGGATACGAAGTCGACCTCTTCCCCTCCATTATTGAGCAAATGGCCGCTGTGCCAGCTCAACTCCAGAGCAAGAAGAACACCTCCCTTCCTTTCGGTGCTCTTCTCACCCTTGTATTCAAACAATTCCAAGTTCCTCTTCCCTCGACCCTAACGCGGTGTCCGAGGCGGCCATTGTGGTCGGCAAGAAGGAACTCCGAGGGTACGGATACCAGGAAACTAACCCCGGTGTGCGGGTTCACAACTTCGAGCTGAGGCCTCCTTCTCCACCTCGGACTCGGAAATCCACCTCTCTTTCTCTTCCCTCTTCACCTGGTGGTGCCTCCACCTCCGGTGCTTCCAAATCTCTCTCTGCCCTCTTGTCTCCTGTCTTCATGGACAAGATCACCTCTGTGTCCTCCGATTTCGGAGACATGCTCAGGGGTTTCAAGTCAGTTCTTCGAGGTCGACCATCAACCAAAAGAATGGTCGAGTCCCAAATCCGAGAGCGGCAGTCTCTCGTTCTTGAGATGAGAGAGCTGGTTAAGGAGCGAAGGAGCTGGCTGAGCTCCTCGGAGAGCGACGGTCCAAGGCGGCTCGGGACCGGATGACTCGGACCCATCCGAGGCGTCTTCAAGCCCGAGCCCGACCTCCTCGGAGAGCGAGGAAGCCGAGGAAGCGAGAGGAAGAAGCTACGGATGCGGCGGAGGACGCCGAGGAACCTGCGGCTGAAGCAGGCCCTTCGGACAAAGGGAAGAAGAGGCCGTGGCTACTTGCTCCCCAAGCTCAAATTGCTGTACTCGGCTCGGACAGCGATCCGAGTGGGTCGAAAGATCTCGCTCCTCCGGCGAGTCGGCCAGAGCAGCCCCTCCAGCCCCTAAGGTCCCAAGGGAAGAACCTCTCGATCCACTATCTCCGGGTCAGCCCCTCGAGCTGAGCCCCTGCGAACTATTCCGGTTCTCCCTTCGCGCGCTCAAGCACATCGTCAAGGTCTTATCGGCGCCGGCGCACCTCCGCCTCTACTCAGAAATCCCCACCTTCCTAGTTGGAGCCATGCACTGAGTCACGATTCCTCGGTGTCTCCAGATTTTCTGCTTCAAAATTTTCTTTTTGTCCGGACAACTTATGTGTATTACTTGTTCTTTTCTCTTTTCTTTTTGGTTCTTGTTTTTCTTTGAAAGGCAAGGGGAGAAAATGTAGTCGAAGCTGGTTGTCTTGTTTAGGGGAGTTTTTACTGCCCTTGTAAATTTTTAATGGATTAATGCATTTCATTATTTTTGAGTTCTTTCTTTTACGAGTTAATGAGTTAAAGCATACTTTATCTTGCTTTGATATATTGTATATCACTCGATCTATTCAATATGCCTTATCTTTTTATCAAACTACTCAGAATCAATCTATTTTCTTCTAACAAAGTTTCTGTTTAAGTTTGGAATGCCTTTCATCAAAAGGGGAGATTGAAGACTCGGACACTGCTCTATATCTTTACGAGTCATGCAAAAGGAATCGGGTATAACGATGTCATTCATATAGAGTTTTGATTCCAAGGCATTCTCGTGTCTTAGAAACATACTTGAATTAAATAGTATCCTTCCTATGCGATTCGGCCTTCACATATCTCTTTAATCGTTTTTTTGTTAGCGACTCGGAAAAGTTGTTCTTTATTCCGAGTCCTTTCTCACTCGAGAATCGACTTGTGATTATTTACTCTATCGTTTGCATAGTCGGCATTCATAGTTCATTTCATGCTTAGTCTATATCAAGTTCTTTCTCACTTTGATATTTGCTTGTAGAACGTGTTTCTTTTCTTAAGACTAAGTCATATGGAATTCCGAGTATCATGGATATTAGACTCGGAATATTCCATTTCCTTTCGACTCGAGATAATCAATTGCGTAATTTCTCAAGATTATTTTGTTATCCGTGTCTAACCTTGGACCAAAGTATTTTATACTTTGAGAACCAAAGTTGTTTTACTTTTGTAGGTTATTCAATCGAGGATATCTTTTCAAAACTACAAAAGTAGCCGGCTTCGAACGTCAAATCACCGACGAGATATGGCTTTTCACCTTCCCTGCTTTAGTCTCGAGAAGATTGTGTCGGAAGGTCATGCCTTCAATATCCGGAAAAGCTGGAACGCCAAGCCTAACGGTGGTTTTCACCTCGGTTTTCAAGACACAACCAATGGTTTTGGGACTTCTAAGAGAGTTAAACCGTTGTCCAACGTTCATATTTCAACGGATACTTTCCGAGTGACTCGAAAGCCTTTCTCAACGGTCACGAGAGGACTCTCGGTCAGCGAGATGGAAATAACGGCTACTCTGCCTGGTCTTATCTATAAGAAGAAGCCACTTCACAAGACTTGAGGGTGGCGAGAACATATTGTCTATACACTTACTTGTTCAAAGTTATTGTATTTTTACTCTCAATCTTCAACTTACAACTCCCACTCTGTAATTCATTACTTTACGAGTTGTAAGGTCTTGTACTTCGTTACAAACACTTCTTACATTCTTTGTAAGGTCCCTTGACTAAGCTGTAAAGGTTAACTCAGCTTAGTTGTCCCTAGCTGTAAGGGTTATCTCAGCTAGGAAGTACTAGATCGAGATAAGGTAACTTCGAGTCTAGGAAAATCTATATAGAGTTGTCTAAGGGAGCAACTCGGGTTTTGTCAAGTTCACGGTATTTTGTGGACTCAAAATAGTGGATTTGACTTCGTGTGCTGGATTGACACGGGCCGTGGTTTTCTGCCCCGGGAGGGTTTCCACGTAAATATTTACGTGTTCTCTTTCGAGTTCATTCTAGACTCGAGACGACATTAGTGCTCCTGCTTCTTCGATTCATTGCTTTACGAGTCCAATCTTTTCGACCCCGTGTTTAGACTCGGATTCTGTCTTGGTCACTTTTCCGCACAAAAGTGTGTGTTTTCGCAAAGATTTTTCCATCACCCTATTCACCCCCTCTAGGGTGACTCGAGACTCTCCCGAGCAAACCTTCATACACTAATAGTTTTGTTAGCTAATAATTGAATGTAGATAATTTCAAGTATTACCCGAAGATGATTTGTAATGAGATCATGTTTCAAATGTGGTTCCTCAACTTGGCCATGGAGTGGTCCTGAAGTCTTAGTGTGGTGTTTGAACCTTGACCACTTGTTGGTCCGGAAGCTCGAATAGAGTGTGTTTGAACCTTGACCATTGTTGGGCCCGAGACTCGACTGGGGTGTCCGAACCTTGGCCGCTGTAGGGTCTATAGCTCGACCGGAGTGTGTCCGAACCTTGATCACTACTGGGCTCGAATCTCAACTTCTATCCACATTCGTCGGAATAGGGACGGATGCATATGTAGAAATTCTTGCTTGGACTTGGTCGTTGGATGACGTGAAGTCTCGCTTGCTTGAAAATATGATGTTCCATGAGGTGATGTACCTCATTCAAAGTTTGAGCTTTTAGTTTGTGTGCTAATAGCTCCTTTGTAAGGTAGACGATTTGTGTCTTCCTCCGAGTATTCTTGGAATTGTTGTGGTTGTATGACCCTTTCGATCTTGAGCCCCCAAGTTATTCTTGGGTGCTTGTGTCTAGCTCTTCTTGAATGTTAGAGACTAGTTTTGATTAGTTGATGATATTGGGTGTTTTTCCTTTGAGGATGACGGTGCTGGTGACCTTCTTGATGCCGATCTACCACTTGATGCTGCTTGATTGAATAATTCCTTATAGGGTACTTTATTATTTAATTTTTGTGTTTTTAGGAGTTTGAGTCATGCAAAGGAGATGGATGCAGGACTCCATTATAAGAACAAATGCATTCTTTTATTAAGATGATGCAAAAAGTTTAAAAAGACAAAGAGAAAATTTCTCTCAGCCCCCACTCCTTAAAGTAGAGCCTAAAGAATGTGTTGCTTGAACTGTGATGTACTATTGTTGGCGGTGAACCGTGATTCTAATGGTTTGGTGTTGAATCGGACTGGCATGCTTCTCGATTGATTGCTGCTCCTCTGGATAGGGCAAAGTTACTTTGGGACTTGTAAATTGGAAATGGGAGTTGGAAATTGGGTTCAAGATTGGAATTGGGGCCAGGCCTCAACGGCTTCCTACGTATCCACTATAGCGGAAATCGGGAATTCGTAGTTCAAACGGGAGGTAATTTGGGTTTGGTTTTCTTCTATTAGAAAATAGGGTAAGGAAATAGACATTACATTGGATATAGAAAAAGGGAAAAGGTAGACTTTACTAGCATCCTTGATGAGTGGTGGGCTTATTGGATGATCTTCTAGTCGGATGAAACTTGTTCTTCTTCTATAAGCATTCCAGGATCTCCGAGTGTCTTGAAGTCCATGATGGGCAAGAACTTCAGTGCTGATGATAAACAAGTTGGAGGTTCTTGATGATGATTCCGACTTGATCCTTCTTAAATGGCTGATCGAGTCATGTGGGCAGCTGTCGCCGTCCAGCCAGTGAGGAAGTCGATGAAGCCTTTATCGTCTCCTTGCTTGATCAATTCTAGATCCCAAAGATTGACTAGTAGATTGGTATTGTAGGAGTATTGATGTAGAAACTCTTTGCATAGATCAGTCCAGTTAGTGACCTTGCGTGGGTCGATAGCATTGTACCACTTCATGACATCCGTGTCAAATATCCATGGGAGAATGACATGGTATGTGTCCTCCGGTACATTCTTCAAAGTCATTGCCCCACAAAGTTTCTCACGCGATGATGAGGGTTCTCGGTTCCATGAAACTTGATGTTAGGCATGGTAAATTTAAGGGGTAGTTTGCCTTTAGGGATTGAAGTGAATCCCTGGGCCATATAGTGGTGGTTAAACATTGATGACTCCCGCAAAACTTCTCTATTCGATCTACCCGTTGATCGGACCGAGGTTGGGGATGAGGTTCTGGGTAAGATCCTTCGCTTCTTTTTCTTTCTCTTTGGAGTTTGATTTCCTCTCCATTTCTTTTCGAATGAGACTAAAGGATTCAGCTATAGACTCAATCTACTTATGCTTGGGCATCAAGCTTAGCATCTAGTTTTGCAACGGACTCCTTAAATAGGGTCATGATGGGAGTTTGCTCTGGCTGGTTGGGCCATTTTTGGAAGAGGATTGAGTTTTGACCTTAGGCGGCACACTAGTGTTGCTAGTAAAAAGGACGTACTTGGTGTGGTACGTGCTAATGTGGGACGAATGGGTGTCGGCCATATTAGTGTTGATGTAGATTTCTTACTTCCTAGATGCTTCTTGCCAGGATTCCCGATTTGCATAGGATTTCCTATCCTCTATCCCAAAAGAGTATGCTCGGGGTTGGCTCGTGGAAGAAATTTTAGGAGAGATAGGGCTTAAGTGCTTGACTCGAGGAAGACCGATCCTAGAAGAAAATGATATGCTCTTTTATTTGGATGCACATAAAGGGATATGAATCAAATGGAATGGAATGCAACAATGCGCATGACTTAATTTGGGATGATTCTATGATTTGTCTAGTGCATAACTGAAATGAATAGATGATTACTCCTAACGGAAGATTAATTTGCTTTGGCTAAATGAAATATGATAACGCAAGACAGATTCACCTAATTTGAGATGAATTTAACTTTGGCTAATGCATAAATGAAATGAACCAACTCACCTTACTTGGGATGGATTTTTGTTTTGGCTAATGCAAATGAAGGACTCTCCTAATTAGAGATGAATTTAATTTTGGCTAATGCAAGAATAAAATGAATGGACACCTTAATTAGGATGAATTTATTTTTGGCTAATGCAAAATAAAATGAATGAACTCACCTTAATTGAGATGAATTTTATTTTGGCTAATGCAAAAATGAAATGACTGGACTTACATAGATTGAAATGATTTTAATTTGGCTAATGCAAAATGAAATGAATGGACTCACCTAATTGAGATGATTTTAATTTGGCTAATGCAAAAAGGAATGCAAATATGGATTCACCTATTTTGAGATGACTTTGACTTTGGCTAAATGCAAAAAGAGGAATGCAAATATGGACTCACCTATTTTGAGATGATTTTGACTTTGGCTAAATGTAAAAAAGAAATACAAATATGGACTCTCCTTAATTAAGATGAAATTTATTTGGGCCAATGCAAAAATTAAAAACGGACTCACCTTAATTGAGATGAAATTTATTTTTGGCTAAAAAGGAAACGAAATGAATAGACCAACCTTAAGAGGGATGATTTTTGATTTAGCTAATGCAAATATGGAATGAATGGACCTACCTAAAAGGGGAATGTAATTTTGGACTTTTTGGCTAAAATGCACATAATTGGACCGACTCAAAAAGTTTTATTTTGATTTTTTTATTTTTACACCCATGCAAGGATTATTTAGTTCTCCTCACCTATCCCTAAAGGCTCATAAGCAAAAGTTTAAATGTAAAAACACACACACTCATTCAAGCATGCAAATGAAGGCAAAGGATCACCTAATAGTCCAAAAGTTCTATGGTCAAAGAGTTTAAGAGTTTGGATACATGGTGACATATAGTCCAAGAATTTGGTCCCCCATGGGTTGTACGGATAAGGATACCAACCAGAATTCTCGGTGCCTCTCGGTGAACTAAAGGTTTTAGCCCAAGAGTTCATGTTACGAGGGAGGAGGTACCGTTTCCTTAGGCAATCAAGCCGAGTTGGGCCCGCCTAAAAGAACAAGTGGGAGCCTCTCTCCGGAAAGGGTAAGCAAGGGGTACAATAAAGTTTTCCTAGGGGTCCAAAACAATATTTAAACTAGTTCAAAGGTTGCTAAATGCGGGATGTTTAATGCAAATACATCATTAAAACACACTACTCAAATTTTCAAGTTTCGCCCTCTTAATAAAAAAATTTTCCCTAGTGGACTTGCCACTCGTAGGAACCACGGCCGGCTGGGGCCCACGAGCTTTCCCACTTGTGTCGGGTCTCTTTTTTAAAGATTGATTTTGAAGATGGTTTTGAAATTCGATTTTGGAATGTGGGGATGAACCTTTTATTAAGATTTTTGAATTTTATTAAATTTGATTTAAAGCGAATTAAGTAAAGTTGAATGGCAATTTTATTAATGTTTTATTTTAGTAATTATTTTTAGAAGTCCGGGATATTATTTCTTAACCGATCGGAATAAAAAAATTAGAGTTTCTGTTTCGGCCCGAGGCTTTAGGGCCGGATCGGTGTGAGAACACCAATCTAGACCGAAGCCTCAACCATCTGGTTGTCCGACGCCGGCCGAGCCAACATCGTACAGTGAGCAGCGCCGGTCGGTGGCCGTGGCTGAAGTAATTCAGCCTCGACCTCCGGCCTGGCTGGCAAATCTAGAATATTCTATAGTGAGAAAAACTTAGATGCAATGCAATAGAAATAAAGTAAAAGAGGAGTCCCCAATCAATTTTTAGGGGAAAAAACTAACAAAAAACAAAAACAAAGATTTGCTCTCTCAATCTTAGTATGGTAAAACTAAGACCGAAAAGGCTAAAAATGACTCCGTCGGTCTTTGAACCGAGAATCGGATTACGAAACGTAGGGATAAACCCTTCCGTTTCGCCCGTACGAAGACGACCATTACTAGTTTGAGTAGTGAATTAAAATAATGTAAAACAAGAGAGCAAGCAACAACATGCGAAGCAAAATCAAAAGCAACCAAACATAATAAAAGAAAGCAATTTCATCAGTCGGAGAGGAAAGTAAAAGCGATATATCTCGAAACCACAATACGGAAAGCGACAAAAAGCATAAAATAAAATAAACCATTGAAGATCGAATATGTGACCTCGGTTTGTTCCACCTGCTTATTTGGATCTCAGATCTGGATCTCTTGATGCGACGGTGGTGAATCAAGAGAGGCTTTTATGAGTTTTTTGGAGATAGGTAGGCAGATGTGTAACCGATGTAGTTTAGGGATCGGATGTAGGAAGTATGATAGGAGTAGAGAAGGAATAGGCTGAAAAGGGACCAAGAGATCAGAATACCAAAGAGAGTATTCAGTAGCTCTTAGGCTAGATTTAGTAGTGTTATGTTAAGGTAGGAAGTCGTGCGGGAATGAGAGTCAAGGCTCTCTATTTATAAAGAGAGGTTAGGTCAAGAAATGACCTAGGGTTAGCTCGGCCAGCCGTCCAAAGCTAGCAGCAAAACCGTGCCAAGATCAAAGTGATAAGATCGGATAAAGCAAAGGATAGAACCGGATATGAGCCGGTTCACGGCGCCGGCCACAAAGGGATGCCTAGGGTTTCGTGCCCTAGCGTGCTACCAAAGGAGTCTCCCAGTGCAAAACGCAGCATTCCATTAACTATTTTGGGGTGGCAGGCGCTAGCCATAACACCTTTCCAAAAATGAAAAGTTTTCATTTTTGGCGGGTTTCCATCTTTAGCAGGTTTCTATTTTTGGCATGTTTCAATTTTGATGCGGGATGCGGGATGCAGGATGCAGGCTCCTAGCCTCGGGTGGAATGTCTTGGAGCCGAACGCATCACTTTGATGCTTGTGATTATGAAATGCAACGTCTAACGGCGTCTTTAGGTCTTCAACTCCTTGTCCGATTGGACAAAGTGAAACGCAATATTCCGAGCTTGGAATTTCCCGGTATGCGGCACTAGACTCTGTTATCTCTAAAGGCTTGGCCCGATTTTGGATCGTCCGAAAGAAAATGGGACTTTTGGATCGGCCCAAGGCAAAAGGCTATTTATGTGGTGCTTGGGGTTCTTTCCGGTTTACTGGCTTCCGTCGCACCAATCGGATACAATCCGTGATCCGGATCCTCAAACAAGACTCATAATTTCATCATTGGCCAACAAATAAAAAATTGAGAAAAGGATGACACATTTTAGGTGTCTACACTTGGCAAAATGTGACTAATAATATAAAGTCCTTGCCGCTTGGTCTCAATTTACCCCTCGAGTCCTAAATTGGAGTACAAATTTCTTCAAGTACCATGTCGCCTTAACCAGCACTTTTCTATTCATGTGAGGTCCACATTCTCCACTCGCGGACTTTGGCCATTATGTGTTTTCTTTGCTCTGGTTGACGCTAAGTAAGTTAATGCCCATATTAGTTTTCTTATACAACTTTTCTTGATTTATGAAGTACTAGGCCGTTAACATTTGAATTTCTTGTTGGGCTCTACGAGCGGAACCATGTAGGTACTCTTGGATCGCCGGATATTGGTAAATGTCGAAGTACCAAGTGGTTTGGTCAATACTGAATAATTCTAAAGTGTAGACGTGTGCAGGTTGATTCCTCTACTATATGAAAACATACATTGAATGAATGTCACTTGGGACATTTATTTGTGATGCTAGTTTTGCTAGATTGCCTGCAAATTAATTGTCATCCCGTTGAATGTAGGTGTAAGAGATATCCTCAAAGTGTTTTGTTAATTCTAATAAATGTGCTTGGTAGCTAAAGGGATCACGACTCACGTCGAGTTTCCCGATGAATATTAGATTCATGCTAGGTGTACTTATCAAGGAGAATAAGGATTTGATTCTTTAGAGTATTGATTGGCAATTTGGAAATCACTTTATTTTTGAAAAATATTTTAGAAGTCCGAGGATGTATTTTAAACAGAAAAGGTAATTCTACAATGGACCATTATGAAGCTCAACTAAACCAACACTCGTGGCAACCTAGGTCAAGAGCTAGGCCCAGCCAATGGTGCTGGGAACCAGGGCTGGCCTACCGGATTAATCGGTCGGCGCCGACCTGGACTACCGAGGTAGTCCTGGTCAATGGTCTGAGCGGTTCGTCGGTTTCTCAAAATTTTCCTAACTTTCAGTAAAAGAAAGTTGAGCTATAATTTTAAGAAATAACTAGATTAAAAAGGAGTTGCCAATCAATTTTGAAAGAAAAACTAACAAAAATAAAGTACTTTCCTATTCTTTTAAATTTATTGATGGGACAACTCAAAAGGGACAAAAACTCAAATGATAATGAAAGATTTTAGAAAAAGGACTCTAATTATCGAAACCATTGTTTCGGTGTTCGAGAGCGGAGATACAAAATAAAGAGGGGCACTCATCATTCCACCTATCATAAAGATGACCTTTACTAATTAAATAAGTGCGTAAAATCGTGTTATAAGTAAGGAAACAATGATGTAAAGTATAAATAAAAGCAATAAAGGAAAGGTATAAAAGAAAGCGATTACATTGGGTGGAGCGGAAAATAAATTAAATTTCACATTTAAACCACAACACCGAAACTAAAAGATTGAAATTAAAAGAAACAAAATGAAAATATAGATGATTCGGTTGGCGCCTAAGGTAGATCCACCTATTAGGCTAGATTCTCAAGGATATTTTGACAGAGTGACGGTGGGTCGGAACGAAACTCGAGGTGGAGAAAATGAAGGCTTTTTGGGGGTTTAAGAATGGAAATGAGAGTATTTATGGAGAGAGTAGAAGAGAAAGAAAGAGTAGAGTGAGGAATTTCAGTAAAATGGGGGTGTAATGAAGCTAACATTGGTGTGTGAAATGGGGAAGGGAGAGGAACCCCTTTATTTATAGAAAAATTTAGGGTTTAGGAAATCTTAAACCTAACCCCTAACCGGAGTCGAAATTTATGGAAATGGATGAATAAAAATTTGAAAAATCGAACCAGTTAAAATGAAGTTGTTCAAAGAGTCCCATGGGCTAGTGCCGGGAGAAACGACCACACTCTATGGTATGGGGAGGCGTGTTAGGCTTGGAGTTGAAAGAGGTCAAAACACCTGCGTTTTTATAGGCTAGTAGTCCGGCGCTGGTTCGAAGCTAGGCTTGGAAGCCAAAACTTAGTTAAATCAACCAGGAAAAATAAGATTATGGGCTAGTCCGCCCCAAGGAAACGCACTTTGGGCTAGTTTTTGAGTTTGTTGATATTTTCTAGGCTAAAATAGGTTATGCCACTCTTCTTTAATTTGATCTCAACTTGAACATGGTAATGGAGTTGGGTTTTCATCACCGAGCTCACATAAAGAAATAAAACAAATAAGGACACACTTTTTATGTGTCCGCAATTAGCCCCCATTTTTATTGAGTCTTGAAAGACGAAGGTTAAAGTAGACACTAAAGGATATTTATATATTTTGATCGGGCGTCGCTTCATATTCCAATTGCATTTATGAAATTGGGGTTCCTAGAATTGGTCATCTTATGACCTGAACCCTAGCCATAGGCTTTGACCTAACCTTAAGCATGAGGTCTAAAATCCGACAGGTTTATTCTTGAGCTTGGTTTGATCAATGTCATGAAGCTCGGGTAAGGGGCCTAAACTTGACCATTTCTTGTTGTGAAGCTTAGCTATGAAGTTTTCTGTTGATAATCAATGTACACTAATTCTAAGTTTTCACTTGAACATGTTGATGAAATTGGAAAAAACAAAACCGATGGAGATAAGCTTTGGATGATTCGTATATGTAGTGAGAGGATGAGTGTAGACGATTAGTTGTTGGAGATGACTTGAACCCCGACAATAGGCCTAAATTTGACTAATGGAGTCTAAAATCCGGTTGTTGATTATTGAACTTGGCTGATTAATGTCCCGAAGTCCGGGTTGGTGTGTCTAAACTTGACGATTAACTCAATCTGAAGCATGACAATAGGCCCGACCTTAACTCGGGTAGTTAAGTCCGAAGTCCAGTGAGCTGACTTGTGCCAAGATCGTCCTGAGCTTGGCTTGTTAAATTCCTAAAGCTCGACTATTTTTCCTAAACTTGACCATTTGCTCAAGTTAAAGCTTGATGAAAAATATTCCCTGAAATAAATGGAAAGGCCTGAATTTGACTTGCTTGAAAATATGAAGTTCAATGGGGGACGCCTGAACTTGATCGCTCTTGGATCTAAAGCTCAATGTCTATTCATTTTCGTCGAATAGGGACATATGCTTAATATCTTTATGAAAAAGTGGGGCCTAGAGTGGGTTACTTGATGACATGAAATCTAAGAATGCCTTAACTTTGACTTGTATCCGTAGGCACCGAAAACATGTTGCCTTCATCTCTTTTATTTGTCTGTTATTTATTTCGTTAGCCTAGTAATGAAATCCATAGTCCTGTTTGTAAACTCGAATCATGGTCGGAGTCCGAACGGCTTGACGGAAGGCAATAAACCACAAAAAACCCCTTAGCACCACACAAATAAGCTTTTTACTTGGTCCGGCCTCGCAAACCCATTTTCTTTCGGCAGAACCAAGCCCGGTTCGAGCTCCCAACTAGGTAACCTAAATTGGCGTTGTGTTTCACTCATGTTTGCATAATAAATGCAGTGTTTCATTCTTAGCAATTGAGCATGACACAGAACTCAACATCTATACGACTTCGTTAAGACCGATGCCGCATTTTCAGCTTTAAATTGCCAACTAAGGCATGGAACTCGAGGCGATCGTACGACACCGTTTTGAAGCCAACATCGCGTTTCTCGGCTTCCCTTATGGGATTCTCTAGTTTAGGAGGATTTTATCCAGTTCACCCTTTTATCCTCATTAGCAAATCCGAGCCTGGTTCAGCTAATTTCGACGGTTGAAGCATTTTTAAGTTATTTTTGTGACCTAAATTTTTTCTACAAATAGAAGGTTTGGTCCCCTTATTGTTGGCTACTACATTTTCAGCTAGCTAAACCCCTTAAGCTGAAAATATCACTTATTATTCTCTCCCACTCTTTATTCTCTCCATTTTGTCATACCATCATACATTTTCCTTAATCCTAAACTCCACAAATAACCTTCTTCGCCCTCTTTTTAAGCTCACTACCATGTCGTTACACTCGCCATATTCAGTTCGTGCTCCAAGTTCAGCAGATGGGACAACCTCGAGGGTATCAAATCTGTCTTCCAAACTCACTTTATGGTTTTTATTTACTTTTGCTATTTGTTGTTTTCCGTATTATGGATCAAAGATATAATCGCTTGAAATTCCTCCCGTCCACAATAAGTTTTAATTTTGATTCGCTTTATTTTCGCTTTCTTGACTACTTTTCTTTATTGTTTTCCTTTTATCGCTTTCCTATCGAGGCCTTGTTTGTTTTAAATTCAGTACTTAGCATGTTGTGTGCTTGATTGATAAACCTGTTTTTTAACTCACAACTTAAACTAGTAAAGGTCGTCCGTTGATGAGAAGAATGGACAACTTATCTCTTCATTTCGTACCTTTACCCCCGAACACCGGATTCTCGGTTTAAGGCCGAGGAGTCTCTTTTAAAACCTTTTTGAAGCTTAGTTTTTCCATACTAAGATTAGAAGAGCATTTTCTTTATTTTTGTTAGTTTTTACCTCCTAAAACCGATTGACAACTCTCTCATTTTTTTACTTTTATTTCTCCTATTTGCTTCTCGACGTATCCGGTTAAAAATTGACAAATTTAAATTACTTTTTAACAGTCGGAGCTATAGGACCGAGACTGATTTCTTAGTCACGACCCTATAGCCGGTGCCGGTTATCAATCGGTGTTGGCTCTCATCGACGCTGGCTGATAACCAAGCATGACTCTCTGTCCAAATTCGTTTGTCATACCTTTCCCGATATTTTTTAAAATTAATTTCTAAAATAAACTATTAATAATAATTGCCAATCACCATTTCATTTAGGTTGTCTTAAAAAATCAGATTCTGAAAATAAATAATCTTAACAAGAAGTGGCCCCACTTTCAAAAATCATCTTTAAAAAATAATAAAAAATCAAAGAGCCAACTTTTCGTGGGGAAACTCTAGCCCGGTGCTGCTGCCCCTACGATGGAGGCGGGGAGCGCTAGTTCCTACAATGGCAACTCCACCGGGAGTGTCACTTATTGAAAAGGCGATACTTCAAAATTTGAGCTGTGAGTTTTCCTATTGTGTTTTGCATTACACATATTACATTTAGGTACCTTGGACATAGTTTCTTTTAATTTTGACCATAGGCTTTACCCTTAAGTAAACATTTTCAGAAAGGTTGAACTATTGACTCAATGAGCTCACTTAGGCTTGATATATTAGCAAGGTAGTTACTCTCCACTCATAACACGCTTTTTCTCGGTTCCTGATTGAGGGGTAGTGATTATTCATGTCCCGCTGTGCACCCCATAGGGGACTAAATTTTCAGACTATGAACCACCATGTATGCGACCTAGAATTATCCCTTTTTTACCATAGAACTTTGGGTTGTCTAGGTGGTACCTTTCTCTTCATTTGCATACTCGAAATGAATGTGGTTATTTTTGATATTTAACCCTTTTCTTGGGAGCCTTTAAATTAGGTTGGGTGTGCTAAATAACCCTTGTAGAGATGTAAAAATAAAATAAAATAATTTACCTTCTTAAGTCGGTCAAAATTGTACATTTTAGCCAAAAGTCCAAAATTGTCTTTCCTTTTTAAGGTTGGTCCATTAATTGCATTTTCTAATCGGTCTGCCTCCCATTAGTGATCGGCCTTTTTTAGTGACCGGCCTCCGGACATAGCCGGTGCCAACTTCCTCCGAGTCATTCGAGGTCGGTCCTGCCATGCACCTCCTTCTTCTCTTTTCAGTCGGTTTAGGTTTGGCCTTTAGGTTTTGATTTCTGATTGTAAACGTGCTTACATTTTATCCATTTTTAGGGAGTCCATTTTTATATTAGCCAATTTTTTAAAAAATTTATCTCAAATAGGAGAGTCCATTTTTTACATTTAGCCAAATTTAAAAATTCATCTTCAATAGGTGAGTCCATTTTGGCATTAGGCAATTTTTAAAATTCATCTCCAATAGGTGGGTCCATCTTTTGCATTTAACCAATTTTAAAATTCATCTCCAATAGATCTGTCCATTTTTGGCATTTAGCCAAATTAAAAAATTCATTTCCAATTGGTGAGTCCATTTTTCCATTAGTCAATTTTTTAAAAATTCATCTTCAATAGGTGACTCCAATTTTACATTTAGCCAAATTTAAAAATTCATCTTCAATAGGTGATTCCATTTTGTGTTAGCCAATTTTATTTTTTTAAAATTCATCTCCAATAAGTGAGTCCATTTTTGCATTTACCTAAATTTAATGGATGAAGAACCGCAGCCGTCACCCATCATCACTTTGCTCAACGAATCCTCGGCTAAAATAGAGGCCTGGATTGAGGCCCAAGATCAAAAAATAGTATCCATGTCTAAAACTCTTGCTCTCCTTCTAAAGATTCCTCAGGAAAATATGAAAAACAAAGATGAAGGAGAAGAAGAAGAAACTCGACCACCGCCTAATGGTCCACCACGTGAAGGTCAACCTCGGGGTCCACCGCAAAGTCAATATCAACCTCCTCCAAGCAATTGGTCCCAAGCCTAAGCCTCGATCCACATATAGATTAGATAGAAAGGATGTTAAGAGAGTCCTCTATGTTCAAGAGTTACTACTTTGATCTCACAGGATTCACTTTAATCCCTAAAGGAAAGTTTCCTCCTAAATTCACTATGCTAGACATCAAGTTTCACGGTTCCGAAAATCCCCATCACCATGTGCGCAACTTCATAGGAGCAGTGACTCTAAAGAACTTGCCTAAAAATAAATACCATATCATTTTCCCTTGGACGTACAATAAAGATGTTATGAAGTGGTATAATGGGGTTGACCCATGCAAGGTCACTAATTGGATCAATCGTGCAAGGAATTCCTACGCCAATACTTCTATAACACCAACCTCCCTGTCACTCTTTATGATTTAGAACTGATCAAACAAGGGGAGAAATAAACCTTCATTGATTTCCTCATTATATGGAGGGAAAATGCTTCCCATATGGTAGACCGACCTTCCAAAAGATCAGGTCGGGATCATTGTAAAGAACCCCGACCTGCCTATAATTAACATTTGAAGTTCCTACCCTTTATGAGCTTCACTGCCTTTAGAAACACGAAATACTATTTAAAGAAGACTTGTCTGCTGTAACCACAAAAGTCGTGGCTGGTTATAGAGGTAACTACCGAATAAGGATAAAAAAACCTTTAACACAGGCAATACTAGTAGGAGTTCAGATGTCAATTCCTTTAATAGGTATATTGACTACACTCTAATAGATAATAGCTATGCTCAAACCCTCGACCGTTTGCTATCCAAAGGGAAAATTGAGTTACTGCCTATAAGAGCAGTAATCGAAACCGCAAAATAGTCAAAAAATTGGGACGCGGGAAAATTATGCAAGCACCATGAAGACACCTAAAAGTGTTGTCTCTTATCTCTTAAATTCTATATTTTATTCTATTGGACCGATGATGAAATCTTGAGTCCTGTTTGAGAATTTGGATTTCGGACTGCGATTCGATTTGTGTGACATAAGCCGATAAACCAAAAAGAACCCCAACACCAAATAAACAACCTTTTGCCTTAGGTCGGTCTACAAAGCCCCTTTTCTTTTGGGGGATCCAAGAACCGGGCCAAGCTTTTAGAGGCAATGGAGTCCAGAGTTGTGTTTCCTGAAATTCCAAGTTCAAAATACCGCATTTTACTTTTGTCCAATCAGACAAGGAGTTGAAGACATGAAAACAACGTTAAAGCATTGCATTTCATGATCACAAGCACCAAAGTGTTGCGTTTAAGCTCTACAAAACAATCCACACAAGACTAGGAGCTTTTCCCCTCAAAACGACGACGTGGTCGGCGCCTGCAACCCCGAAGTTTTAAGTGAAATGCTGCGTTTTGGCTTAGAGAATCCTTTGGAAACACTATAGGGCACGAAACCTTAGGAGAGCCTGGGTGACCAGCGCCCGTGAGCCGGGTTCTATCCGATTCTATCCTTTCTATCCGGTTCAATCTCTTGATTTATTGGCTCGGTTTTATTTTTGCTATTTTGAATGAAAGGCTGCATGCAAACCCTACGTCATTTGTGACCTAGGTCTCTCCCTATAAATATAGAGCCTTGGCTCTCGTTCCCATATGGATTTCTCCTATGCGTAATGCTGCAGAAAGCTAACCAGAGCACTCACACCTAACTCGTTACTCGCCGAAATTATTATCAACCATTCATCTTTTCTTTACCTACCGCTGTTGAATCTGTTTAAAGAGTTAAAGATTATTATGTTATTCTAATCTCTGGGAACTCATTCAACTGATCTTTCCTACTCTTTTCATATTCGCCTTTACATAATTCACAAAAACAAGCCATTTTCTTTGATTTGTCGTCGTCACATCAAGAGATCCAACGTAGAAATTTAGATTAGCAAGGTTAGACAACCTGAGGGTAATCATTCAGCCTTCAAATGGTTTATATTATTTTTATTCTTTCTTTATTTCTTTTCATATTTTGGATTTAAGAGATGTAATCGCTTATTTCAATTCCTGCCTACCCGATGTAATTTTCTTTATTTTCCGCTTTTCTTTGTCACTTTCTTTATTGTTTTCTTTATTGCTTTTCTTTTGTTTTTGCTTGGTTTCTTTTTATTATCGTTTGAGCATGTTGTATGTTTGTATTTAGCACGTTATTTTAATATACTACTCAAACTAGTAATGGTCGTCTTCGAACGGGTGGAATGGAAGGGTTTTCCCTACATTTCGTACACTCACCTGTGGATCCGATTCTCGCTTGAAGACCGAAGGAGTTGATTTTAGTCTTTTCTGGTCTTAGTCTTTCCATACTAAGATTGAAAGAGCATTTTTTAATGTTTTGTTAGTTTTCTTCCTGAAACTAACTGGTAACTCCTTTTTACTTTATTCTCGTTAAAAATTGCATCTTGGTTATTTTCTAGTTACTGGGTAAAAAACAAAAAGAAACATGGATCTGCGTACCAATCCAAAGGTTGAGGCTAACTATGTCAGCCCAGGCCTATGGCCGGCGCCCGTAACCACCGAATGTAGGCTGCCTCCTGCACCTGGGTGGTCAACGGCGAGGCTTGGGTCCGGATCGGTGTTTTCACACTGATATGTCCCTAAAGCCTTACGGCGAAACCCTAGTTTTTATTTTTATTTGTCCTTTAATTATGTAACGCCCCAATCACCATTACTTAATAATCCCCTAATTAAAGGGTATGACGTATGGTCACAGCGGAAGTTGACGATAAGAGACGTTACAGCCAGTCCTAAAAATAGGACCAGGCTAAAATAGAATGCATATAAAAACAAACTAAAAACTTGCATCAATCACTTACGCTTTAACAAGCCCCGATAGAGGTAAATATTTATGTCCCACAGAATTAAAACATACCACGTAATTAACCCCACTCCCAACATACAGCTTCGAGCTATTCTATATATTATACAAGCCCCTGCAATTGACTATCCGAAAATATGCCATATGTAATACCTTCCAAGGGCAAACCCAAAAACCAGATGTGAAGAGAAATCACTGTGAGCTTCTAGACCCATCACGGATCGGTGATACGATTTGTCCAGCTAACTCTTGCTTGCATCGGACTTCTTTGGCAATGGACTGTTCACATATTTTTTCCCTAAAAACAAAAACAAGTAAAATATTTTGAAGAATGAGTCGAAACTCGGCACGAACATTCCTGCACTATAAAAACTGCTTTAAAACATTTTAATTGAGCGTGCGCATTTCAATTCATTTTAGTTTGAAATCGGGGAGAGAATATGAGTAAAACTTGCTTGCCGGTTATTATCCGAAAGTGGAACCCCTTGATAATTGATACGATCTTAGTAACGTGCACACCTCCCGGGCCAACCGAGAACCCGAGTTGAAGCCGCGCGGTTGGGCATAAGCCCCGATTATTGATAATTGATGGGCATAAGCCCCGATTATTGATAATTGATGGGCATAAGCCCCGATAATTGATAATTGGGCGAGGACCACTTAATTAGGTGGCAAAACTTGATTTGCAAATGATTCATTATTAGTTATATATATGAGAAATGTTGAGATTTGATGAAACATGTGAGTTTTCGAAAGGTATAGGCAATGAACGTACCTGAATTGAGAATATTTGTTTCTCCCCTTTTGTAAAAATTTAAGTTACCAGCTATTCGGCAACTGAAGCGGCCTCGGTTCTGTTTCAAATAGATTTATGTTGTTAATAATGTTTTTCTTGAGTTTTAACACTTGAATTTGTATTTTGTTGGCGTGAATTGAAAAGGCGTATATATATATACATGTATAATCAATCACTTATCTTTATTATATTCATTAAAAAGATATGAAACATGCTCTTAATAATTCTTATTATTGCTACCCAAATTGTTGTTGTCATTATTATTTTCAATATTATTATTATTATTATTTGATGCAACTAATCCGATTAATCTGCCAACCTCAACTTATCTTTCGATCCTTATCCCTAACGTAATTTCTTTATTCCTCATTTATCGATTTAACCCATAGCTAAGTGATTATTCAATCTATCAATGCCTTTCCATAGGAAGGCTTCACAATTAACCAAGTTGCTCAAAATTCATACATATACCAACTTAAGGTCATGAGCATTATTCTCACAACAAAATTCACATTCACAATCACAATTAGGCAATCTTAATGCTCCAAGTTTTCTGCACAACTCTACATTTACACATCATTGACTTTAAGTTCTGCGCGCATATTCCCCTTTCGTTTGATCGATATAATCATTCCCAAAATATAACAAATCCTTCAAATTACTCAATTTCTATGACAAACGTGTCTAACCTCATCCACTAAATCATAAGTTCCCAAAAAGGATAACATTCGTTCACATTCATACCATCCAAGTACTAATCACACTGGTTCACACCAATTCACAGCTTCCCCAATTCAAACCTTAAATTCACCATAAACATATTCCTAAATCATATACTTCAATTTACAATTACAATTTGCTTAAATGAATAATGAACTTGGTAAGTTAGGGTTTAGCGTTTTACCTTCAAATTCAAAGAGGAAAAGCCAAGGAGAGGAAGGTGGAGATGTTGGGGTGCGGCTGCCGCTATGGCGACTGCAGAGAGAGGCCGGCGACGTGCCTCGGCGCCGGGCTGCGGTGGTTGGCCGATGGACGTGGGTCGCGGCGGAGGACAAACAGCGCCCGCAGCGGAGAGGGAGAGCGAGAGCTCGAGTGAGGAAGAGAGCGAGACGAGAGGAAAAGACGGATGGCCGGCGCTGGTCTCCTAGCCGGCATCGGTCGTGCAGGTGGCCGGAGGAGCGAACGGCAGCGAGGGGAGGAGCGGGGAGCAACGAGCACAGAGTAGGGAAGCAGAGATGAGGGAAATGAGAACCGAGCTTTGCCCGACTGATTTTATTTCTAAATTTTTTTATATACAAATTCCGGATAATTCAATTTCTAGATTTTTCTCTTGAAAAATCTGGTTATTTTATTGTTATTATTTTTGTTTTTATTTTTATGTTTATTTTTATGTATTTATTTATTTATTTATTATTTTTGTTACTTTTTAATTTTTTTGTTTTATTGATGATGTTTACAAATTATAATCTTGTTATGAGATTTTTATTAAGGCCATTTCGTTGCCTCACTGCATAACATATATATAAGAATAATGTAAATATAAAATATCGAATTGAAGTGCACGCGCTCAATTATATAAATGTTGTAGTTAATAAGATAAATAAAGTGATTTAGGGTCGGGTTGTTACAAATTAGGAAGTAATATCACGGGAATTCTGAAAATACTTTATAAAATAAAAATTATTAATAAAACACCAATCAATTCAGTCTGATTTAACTTGTTAATTAGACTAAATAAATTTCGGGACTCTTAGTAAAGGATTCATCCCCACTTTCTAAAATCCATCTTCAAAACCTGAAAATCATTCCTTTAAACGTTTTTAAAAACCCTAACTCCCAAGCAATTGTGGGGAAGCTCGGTACGGTTCCCGCCGGCCGTGGTTCCTACGAGTGGTGACTCAATTGGGGATAAATCTTTTATTAAGAGGACAAAACTCAAAATTTTGAGTAGTGTGTTTTAATGATGTGCTTGCATTAGGCATCCTACATTTAGCAATCTTTGAACTAGTTTAAATATTATTTTGGACCCCTAGGAAAAGTTTATTCTACCCCCTGTTTACCCTTTCTAGAATGAGGCTCCCACTGGATCCTAGGTGGGCCCAACTAGGCTTGATTGCCTAAGGAAACGGTACCTCTTACCTCGTATCACGCAGTCTTAGGGAAAACCTTTTGGTTCACCGAGAGGCACCGAGGATTCTAGCTAATTTCCTGTCGTGCCCCACACGGAGGACCAAATTCTCGGATTATGAGTCACCATGTATCCTACCTTATAAAACTCTTTGACCATAGAACTTTTGGACTATTAGGTGGTCCCTTTGACTTCATTTGCATGCTTGAATGAGTGTGTGTTTTAGAATTAATCTTCTGATTGTGAGCCTTTAGGAATAGGTGAAGAGTGTTGATTAGCCATTGCAAAGGTGAAAATAAAACACTTGAATAAATTTCTTTGAGTTGGTCCATTATGTGCATTTAGCCAAAAGTCAAAATCCCTTTTTTTCTACTAGGGTTAGTCAATCATTTGCACTTCCGGGTCATGCTAAAATCTTCTTTAAGCGAGTCTAAGTAGTCACTGCCTGTCAGTCCAAAAGGGTCTTACCAAAGATCCCCTTTATCTTTGGTCATCTTTTCTTTTCTTTAACTTCTTCCTTTTTTTTTCTTTTTCTTTCACATTTTCATTTTTTATTTGCATTAGCCAAATCAAATTCATCTCATATTACGTGAGTCCATTTTCCATTTACATTAGCCAAATCAAATTCATCTCATACTTGGGTGAGTCCATTTTCCATTTGTATTAGCCAAATCAAATTCATCTCATATTAGGTGAGTCCATTTTCCATTTGCATTAGCCAAATCAAATTCATCTCATATTAGGTGAGTCCATTTTCTATTTGCATTAGCCAAATCAAATTCATCTCACATTAGGTGAGTTCATTTGCATTCATCCCATATTAGGTGAGTCTATTTGAATTCATCTTATATTAGGTAAGTTCGTTTTGCATTTGCATTTAGCCCAAAACGAATTCATCTCAAATACTAGGAAAATGCATTATCACTTAGCTAGAATAGAAAGCATCTTTCTTTAAGGATCAGTCATTCATTAGCTAGATTATTATCTCAACTAAGTCATGCATCATTTCATCATCACATTCTTTATATGCATCAAAATATAAGAATCCTTAGTTTCTTCGGGTCTCGCGCTTAAGTCCCTTCCTTCCAAAAGTGATCTTCTCCGACATGATCCTAAACCTCATCCTTTGGGCTACAGAATAGGGAAGTCTATGGCAATTGATTATCACAGAAATCCAAGCTGTAAAAGATTAGAACACCTCACCAAGGAGTCCATCACATCTTCTTTTCTTTCCACTCCGCGGTCTACACCGGTGAGACAAGCTTCGATGCACAGTACACCATCTCAGTCTATTCCTTGCCATAAGACGGTACCTAGAAAGAGTTCACTTCTAATGGATCTAAACCCTGAGAAGTCTTTTAATCTCAGTTTACTTAATGAGAATATAGCTAGGGTGGAAACTAGATTGAATGATAAAGAGGAGAAATGTCATCTATATCAAGTGATATTAAGTCAATCATAAGGGCCATTGAGGACAGTAAGAGAGATTAGGAAGCTTAACATTTGAGAAGAGGAGAAGGATCGGTTCTGCCACCTCCACCTATCTTATCTCCTTCAGAGAGTCCCAAACACGAATCCCTGAAACGTGAATCCAAATCTCAGCTTGATCCACATGTAGATCAGATAAAACAGATGTTGAGGGAGTCATCCATGTTTAGTAATCATTACTTCGATCATAAGAGATTCACTTCAATCCCAAAGGTAAACTACATCCTAAGTTTACCATGCCCGATATTAAGTTCAAAGGTTCCGAGAATCCCCATCATCATGTACACAATGTTTTAGGAGCAATGACTCTTTAGAACATTCCTGAAGACACTTACCACATTATCTTCCCCGTACGTTTGACAGTGATGTAATGAAGTTGTATAATGCAGTTGACCCACGCAAGGTTGCCAACTGGACTGATCCGTGCAAGGATTCCTCCATCAATACTCGTATAACACCGATCTTCCTATTACCCTTATAGACTTCGAATTAATCAAGCAAGGTGAGAAGAAGAGCTTCACATATTTCCTCACCAGATGGAGAGCAAAGGTTGCCCACATGGTTGACCGACCCTTTGGAAAAGACCAAGTCCGGATCATTGTGAAAAACTTTCAGCCCAATTACAATCAGCACCTCAAATTCCTACCATGATGAACTTTTAAACCCTTAGAGATGTTGGTTTGATGATAGAAGAAGAGTTGTCTACCGCGACCACAAAAGTCGTGACTAGGTATAGTGGTAATTATCATTCATAAGATAACAAAACCTCGAATACGAGCAATGCTAGTAGGGGTGCGGATGTCAATGCCCTCAACGAGATATACTAGCTACACTCCTATTGATACTAACTACACTAAAGCCCTTGACTGTCTCTTAGAAAAGAGAAAGATAGAATTGTCACCCATTAGAGCAGAATCAAAAATTGCAAAATAATAAAAAAATTAGGACGCGGGAAAATTTTGTAAATACTGTTGTGCACGAGGACACAATATCGAAAACTGTTGGACATTCAAGAATAAACTAGAAAGCATGTTTCAAAATGGCCAACTAACTTTGCCTAATGTTGCATAGAAACCAAGCAACAATAAAAATCCTTTTAGGGGCACTTTAGCATTTTCACCGAACCCACTCCAGGTTAGTGGGATCCGTCTGTTTTTATTCGTAAAGGTCGATGAGTCTAAACCGCTTCTCGGCTTACCTCCATTAGATCCAGAAGTCTAGGGGTTGTAGGTCGGTGATGAAGAAGATGTCTACGAAATGAGAAGCAACGGCGACAACAATAGTGATGACTTATGGGGCACATCAACCTTAGAACAAGAAGACTTTTGGGGAGACGCTAAAAGTCCTATAGTCCAATTCCTCACTAGATCTGGACGGCATAATGCACCCTTGGGTCCACAACAGACTTAGGAAGCCCCAAAAGAGCCCGAAGCTACAAAAGAGGAAAACCCAATCCTTAAGCAACTCTAGAAATTAAAGGTTGATTTCTCAATCTGGCAATTAATATCTGCTTCCCAAAAACATAAACAGGCCTTGATTGATGCACTCGGTAAGATCGAGTCTCTCCTAAAACTACGCCAAAGGAAGGGATATGATTGGTTAACAGTGGGGATAGAACTATTACCATTGATCGAAGGGTGTCCCGGAAGAAGGCGTTGCACACAACAATGCCCTATACTTAGCAATAACTTGCATCAAACAAGTTTGTTCCCTTAACGTTGGTAAACAATGGATCGGTAATAAACGTATGTCCTTAGAAAACTACTTGGAAGGTTAGGTATTAAGGAGCAACAACTCTCTAAACAGACTCGTCCATCTTCGAGCTTACGATAATTCCAAAAGAACAGTCTTGGGAACAGTGACCTTGCCAATTAATATAAGGTCAATAGAAAGGAACATCGAATTCCAAGTCCTAGATATCCCAACTACCTTCAATTTACTTCTAGGATGCCCTTGGTTACATGATCATTGAGCATGCCTTCTACACTACATTAGAAAGTTAAGATGATCTTCAAAGGTCAAGTCATAACTGTCAACTACCTTCAATTTCCTAAGTCTTTGTACTACTATTACTTCTAAAGAATCCATAGTTGAGATCGAGAACGATGCCAATGATGAGGAACTACATGGATTCAAGACTATCGCTACCTTAGATAGGGATGAAGCACCTCTTAACTTCAATTCTTATGGCAAAGGGCATACCACCCTACTTTTCTACCCCTTGAACCCACTAATGACAACAACTTCGGGTTAGGCTATCAACCTAATGCTAAGGAAATAGCCCAGGCCAAGTGGAAAATTCAGACTAAGAGGACTGCACCTTACACATTCCGCTTTATCAAGCCCTTTCCCTATACTCGAACGGGCAATTACTAAAAAAGGCGATAGCTTCCCTTATTATGGTCAAGAATATCACGGTTTTCAAAGCTTGCATCATAGGACTTGAAGCTAGTACAGAGATTAGGGTTAAGAATATCAGGATTTTCGGTGACTCCAATTTGATCATCAACCAGATTTCACAAAGGTGAAAGGTACATAGTGAAGCCTTGGCATCCTACCAACATATCCGATAGAATTATCTAAATGCTTTGAGAATATTTCTTTCACCTACCTTCCTAGGGATGATAACCAATTCGCGGATGCACTAGCTGAGTTAGCATTCATTATCAATATCCCTACTGGTATTCATTCAATGCCCATTCACATTGAGCGACAAAGTCACCTCGTACACGTCTTCACATTAAAAGTGTCCGATACTCGACATACCAGTTGGTATCATGACATTTAATATCTGGATAAACAAGAGTATCTCTTGGACTCCACACCTAGAGCCCAACGAGCCATTAGGATGGTGGTTGCCCAATTCTTGATCAATCAAGGGCAACTGTACAAGAAAACCAATTCGGGATTATCTTACTTTGTGTCAACCAACATGAAGCAAAGCGCATCATGGAAGAGATTCATGGTGGGGGTATGGACCTCATATGAATGGTAAGATGTTGGTCTAGAAGGTTCATAGACTCGGCTATTACTCGGTCAACTATAGCGGGAGACTACCCTGATTTTGTTAGAAGGTGTCATAAATGTCGGTGTATGCAAATTTACAACACCAATCGCCATCATTTCTCACAACATTAGTTTCACCCTGGCCATTCTCGGTTTGGGGAATACAAATTATTGGCAAGGTGACCCCTAAGGGAATAGGCGGTCACGAATTCGTGCTTGTAGCAATTGACTACTTTACAAAATGGGTAGAGGTGGCCTCCTATGCAACTTTGATGTCGAAACAGGTAGCCAACTTTATTACCCGAAAATACCATTTGTCATTATGGGGTGCCCCACGAGCTAATTAATGATCATGGTAGTCATTTTAAGAAGGAGGTAGCAAATTTGCTGGGCAAGTACAAGATCCAACATCATAAATCTTCCCCCTATCACCCTCGGACCAACGGAGCAGTTGAAGCAGCTAATAAAAATATTCGTAAAATAGTGGAGAAGATGGCGGTTACTTATAAGGATTGGCCCGACAAGCTACTTTTCGCTTTGTGGGGTTATCGAACTTCTATTAGAGCCTCTACGGGAGCAACGCCCTACTCCCTAGTTTATGGCATGGAAGCAGTCTTTCCAATCGAGATTGTCATTCCCTCTTTAAAGATAATTGTTGAAAGCCAAATTCCATAAGTAGAATGGGCTAAAGCAAGCTATGAAGAGTTAGTGCTATTAGATGAGAGGTGTCTCAACGCCCTGCACAATGTCCAAGTTTACCAGGCGCATATATCCAGGACATTTAATAAGAAAGTTAAGCCTCAAAATCTGCAAATTGGAGATTTAGTTCTTAAGGACATAAGAGCGTCAATTCAGGACCCATGAGGGAAATTTAAGCCCAATTGGCAGAGCCCATTTGTACTTAGTCAGATCTTACCTAGCGGAGTAGTGAAATTAACTGATTTAGATGGGGAAGAGATTTTCCAAGTACACAAATTTAGATCAGCTGAAGAAGTGTTATATCTAGCACGACCCTAGACAGTAGGCCAAGCTTGACCCAACCACACCAGTTAATCATCAACAAGTGGACGCAGCAAGGAATCTTCTAAGCATTGCCATTAGAATCGTCGTCAAAGATGTAATTCCCAATGTCCTTTAAGACGGATGTAGAGAACCGACCACCTTCATCACATTGATAAGGGCTACCATTGTGGTCTCAAGATTGGGAAACCTCATGGGTTGGCCCGCTATACAAAGACCGAGGGAAATAAAGAGGATTTTCGTGACGGTCGAAAGCCTATAGGGGCAAGATGAAGCTCTCCTCGGAAAAGCTAGGTCCCGCGCCAAAAGCACTAGGCTCGGGCCCGGAAGTGCTAGGTCTTGCCTTGGAAGCGCTCCTATGATGTGCACGCCATGAAGAACGTTTGTGAAAAACCTTGTCTAATAGTACTACTAGAAGGTGCTTGTTGGCTGGATGGGTGTGTTTGTCCCTCGGGTACACCAGGTAGACTCCCGAATGGGGGTGCTTTAGATCGGCGCCTCTACAAGAATGATTAGGCAATTAGCACTCACTAAAATCTCAATAAAATTAGCACCCCACTAATCAAGGAATTACCCGGAAAGTAGGGAAGGATCGCCCAAGAACGAAGTTTTGGATTCCCCGAAGAGCATACTCATGATTGATGGACATAGTCCTGGATTGTTCTCGGTCATACTATTAAAACCGATACCATAGTGTTAGCCAAGAATACTTTTATCATACAACTAAAAAGTGAAGAGCATGAAATTCTTACCCCTCGCCAATTCCTAGGGAAAGGATGCCCAACACATTCTTCCTCCGGGATTTTGGGAATTCTTACGTAACGAGGAGATTCCTCGGGAAGAGTAACATCCACATCAAGGCTTGGTATATGGATGTCTGTCGGTGTGAGCTGCCGATAGATGAAGTTAATTTCCACGCAAGAAATTCAGCTATGATAAGGAAAGAGTTGAGAACTCACTAGTTGGGTTGTGATCCGAGTCGCATGGTGGGCATAGGATATGTTAAAGTTTAGAAATGAGGTAAAAGGATACCCCACAATAGCAACCGCTTGCTCATTTGGATGAAGGGAGTGAAAGTAGAACTTCGGAGATGGATCGACCGGAACAAATGGAGGCCATGTGTTGACTCGGATTTGAGGAGTGACCATTTCGCCAAGTTACCAACAAAATGCAAAAGGACCTTCAAATAAGATCCTCCTTTCACTCAATTCTCGTGCCACAACGACACTTGGAGGGAGTTGGAGTTTTTCCCAAGGATGACAGTTAGCCTACATTCAAGTTTTATCAAGAAATAAGCTAGTAAGAACAAAAGGCAGCAAGAAAACGGATGAAAAACAGTGCATAATCAAGGCTGAGTCTAGCACAGGCAGTCCCACAGGCTGTGGGCAGGGGCAGAAAGTTAAATAAAGTGATAAAAAGTCTCTAAAGCATATTTTGAGGCAATTTTTGATATTAAAGAGGCATACCAAGGTCACATGGTTGAGGGCTGATCTTAAGAAGTCTATCCCATGAATGTTACAGCGTACAATATAGACCTTAGCCCACGATACGGACGCCGGAAATACAATACGATTTGTTGAACCGGGAGAAAGATGTGGGAAATATTCATACAACCATGGTTACATTTTATAAATCAAGATTTTATTTTTATCCACATAAGATGAAAAAAATTTTTGGAGAAAAGGAGAATTTGAGCATACCTCAACAATTTTCCACAAGCCATTTAACGATAAATAATTGGTTGAATTCGGCTCTGGTTTTGTGTGCCGCACACCAGTAGGGAGGCCCCTAATGAGGCAAGTATATACAGGAGCACCCCAGTTGAGCTCCTTTATTTTTTCAAGGTACGCTAAGTTCACCAAATAGTAAACATGAACTTTAGCAACTTGATCGGAGAAAAGAATAGTACTCAAGAGAAGAGAAAGCACGACTCGGCCCTGTTGTTGAAGAGAGTGTTGAGGCCAAAGCCTAACATCCTCAACGGCCTTAAAAGGACATAATACTTAAAGAAATTATCATGGGGAAACCTATCGGCCATGGGGCCAAAGAGGTGACGAAGATAGTCACGATTTTTATACAAGTTTCGGTCATAGGCTAGAGGTTCTCTCAAGAAGCCCAAATCAGATAAAACGGTAAAATCAAAAGGCGTTATGGTCATTTCCTTGAAGGGATGTTGAAAAGTGTTGGTAGTGTCCTAAAAGCACTCACTAATGGCCCTAATGGGATCCCTCTCCCTTTTTTCAGTAAGGTGGTTCAAAGCAAAGTAAAGAGGACCAAACCCAGCACTATGCATGACATCTTCTAGAGGACATTTCATCCTCTTGCATGTCTCCATGAATTTAGGGATAGCTCCACTATTTCGTATCGAGCCTTTCTGTAGGACAAAAATCCAACAAGATTTTTTTAGTTGAAGAGCTATTCTTAATGACTAAAAGAAGAAATTTAAGCCAACTAGCTTACCGAAGGAGAGATGGCGAGCGAAGAAATGTGACTCTCGGCCTCGACCAAGAGGTCGCTCGGGTTCCACTCATTCTGTGGATGCCATTCTCATTCAAGGAAGTAGTCTTGAACAAGTTTCTCAGCTCTAGACCTCCCAGGCATTATGGGCCTTTCTCCTAGCCATTTTGGAAGAAGAGATTTTGAGAACCATCTAGTTTTCAAGAAGAAGCAAAGTAAGAGAGCAAAAGAGGAATGCAAGAGCAAGAAGAGGAGTATGTGTGCAAAATGAACACACTAAGCACCCATTTTATATTAAAACTCGGTCAAGGTAGCCAACCATACAAGACAAGGTTCAAGAAAGTAGTGGGAGACGAAGATGAATGGAAAGAGGTCTACTTTGTAGCCCTCTAGAATGTCATAGAGAACCTTCAAAACTTTGGAGTTAGGGTTCTCTTTAGACGGGTAATAAGAGAAGAAAGTCCTCATCAGAATGAAACACGAAGCCTAGCTTTTGAGGTCATCTGAATCATAGAAAAGTTCTTTCTGAACTGAGAAGGTTCTTTTGCATATTTGGCAAAGAAGTCATCAGCTACTTTAGTGAAAGGAATTGGATTGGAATTGAGAAAGAGGGACTTCACATTGAACAGCTTGTAAAGTAAGGTAAGATTGATTCGAATAGTCTTACATTGAACAACAGAAGTAATAATGCCATTGCTTGCTGTTATGTGAGTGTATAATTCAGACACAAGGTCTAGGTAGATATACTCATACAAAACAAAGATAGTTGTACACAACAGTTTTGACGATGTGTTTCAACTAGGAGAAAGAGGTTTTTGGAAAGAATTGGTCATCCAGAATGAAGTGTTAGGCAACATTATGCTTTGGTTCATCTGAGGCAGGCTCTTTGCCTTTGCCTTGTGCGGCCTTAGATTGAGTGGACTTGGTTTTGGCCTTCTTGGTGGCCGAACCTCCTTCCACAGCAGATGCTCTCTTAGGCATAGTTAAAGAGTAGAGAGTGATTGAGAGAAACGAGAGAGAGAGTAGAGAACACAGAAAATCAAGAATCAGAAAGAGAGACAGTAAATGCAAGAGAGTGAATGAACTTTGAGAGCAAAGATAGCGAGAGAGTAAGCAATAAGTAGGTAAAGAAGAAGAAAAAAAGTAAAGTGGTGCTATTATAGCGAAAAAAGGCTTCCATCCGACTTTCTAACTCAACTACCAAGCAACGGTTATTAGACCGTGGAGTCTCTCAGCGTTTAACGGCAAGTTTCTCCAACAGCTTTCTTCCAATGGCTAGTTCTGTTGACTGTTCACGTAATAGAGAAAGAGAGAAGAAAGAGTTTTTAAAAACATTTATGAGATTCTCCATTTATCTAAAGATGATCCCAAAATTTTGATATCCATTTTGCTAATAATTTGAGTCTGACTTAGTAATGTGACTGAGTGACTCAAAACACACTCAGAAAATTGATAACTCATAGCTCAATCTAATTCTAAGTCAACTGATCCATTTGTTATCTACTCAAAGCATATAACAATTAATCATAATAGAATAACTCATTCAATAACTCAGACAATCATGCATTTAACACGCTAAGCTCATTCCTAATAAAACAAAACTGATTTTCACTCAAAGGCTTAGTGAATATATCAGCTAATTGAAATTTTGTAGGAATAAACTTAAGTTCAATATCACCTTTCTCATAATGGTCTCTCGGAAAATGATACATGGCCTCAATGTGTTTTGTCTTTGAGTGATAAACTGGATTCTTAGTGATGATGATCACACTTTGATTGTCACACTTGATTGGAATAGATATGAATGATAGTCCAAAATCCTTCAAGCGTTGCTTGATTCAGAGAATCTGAGCACAACAAGCTCCAGCTGCAATGTACTCAGCCTCAATAGTTGATAAACCAACTAAGTTCTGCTTCTTTGAATGCCAGGAGATGAGTGATTGACCCATAAATTGGCATGCTCGTGATGTGCTCTTTATATCAACCTTGCATCCAGCATAGTCAGCATCTGAGTATCTAGTGAGAGTTAGTTCTATCAACCAAGATTCTAAGTCCCTGAAAGATATCTAAAAATTCTCTTCAGCGCAGTGAGATGTGATTCCTTAGGATTAGCTTGAAATCTTGCACAAAGTAGACACTAAATATGATATCTGGCCTACTAGATATGAGATAAAGTAGAGATCCAATCATGCCTCTGTAGGTTTCTGATCTACAACTTTACCTTTATCATTTGAGTCCAGCTTCAAACTGCTACTCATAGGTGTTGCTGCATGCTTTACATCTTATAACTTGTACTTCTTCAATAGCTCCTTGGTGTATTTAGATTGATGGACATAGATGTCATCCTTTTCTTGCTTGATTTGCAGACAAGGGAAGAAATTGAGTTCTCCCATCATGCTCATTTGGAACTCCTGTCTCATTAACTCAGAAAACTCTTTGGCATAGAGTTTCATTAGTAGCTCCAAAAATAATATCATCAACATATATCTGAATGATAAGACAGTCATTTCCCTTGGTTTTTATGAAAAGAGTTTTGTCAATCTGACCTGTTTTGATATCATTTTCAACCAAGAAATTGCTTAGTCTTTCATACCAAGCTCTGGGAGCTTGTTTAAGATCATATAAAGTCTTTTATAATTTGAAAACATGATTTGGAAATTCTGAGTTTTCAAATCCAGGGGTTGCTCAACATAAACCTCTTCTTGAATATCACCATTGAGAAACACACATTTGACATCCATTTAATAAAGTTTTATGTTCATGCTAGATACAAATGCTAAGAGAATTCTGATTGTCTCAATCCTAACAACAGGTGTAAAGGTTTCCTTACAATCAATTCCGTCTTCTTGGTTATACCCCTAAGCAACTAATCTAGCCTTATTTCTGACAACCAGGCCTTCCTCATCCAGTTTGTTCTTGAAAACCCATTTGATTCCTATTACTGGGTGGTCAGAAGGTTGTTTGGTCAGAGTCCAGACTTGGTTTCTTTCAAATTGATTTAGCTCTTCTTGCATGGCTTCTACCCATTCTAGTTCAGTTAAGGCTTCTAGTACATTTTTAGGTTTAGTTAATGATATGAATGTTGAAAATCCACATAGATTTTGCAAATAAGAATGAGTTTTTACACCACTGTTGATATCAGAAAGTATGTTCTCATGTAGGTGACTAGATGCATATTTCAAAACTCTACATGTCCTCTAGTTTATCAAGTTTGTTAGTTGAATAGGTTGATCTTCAGTTGGTTACTCTTGCTGAGCTTTTGCATTGGCTTATTCTTCAGCATTCTGAGCTGGCTCTTGAACTTGTTCATTTTGGATCACAGCATTCTACGTTGGCTCATTCTGAGTTGCCTCACTTCTGTTTTGACTCTTTCTGAGTATGGTTTCAACAATGTCATGTTAATCTCTGTTAAGCTTGAGATCTGAGAAGGTGGATTTGCTTATGCTGCCAAGGTCAATCTCATCAAAGATAATGTGGATGCTTTCTTCTACTTTGTTAGTCCTTTTGTTAAAAACTCGATAAGCTTTACTATGAGATGAGTAACCCAGAAATATGCCTTCATCTGATCTAGCATCTGTAACGCCCCGACCCTTTCCTAGGGACGTCACATTGCCAGGACCCTATTCAAAGATCCTTAAGGCTAATCCAGGGAACAATTTGGAAAGTGTAATATGTTTTTCAAACTATTGGAAGTTGAGCTAGTAAATTTCTTTTTCCCAGAGATGCTACGATGAGTCTTGAGCCCATAAGACTTTGACTAAATACTCTGGTTCACACAATCCTACAATATAAATCAAGTACATCACCAGCAAAGTCTTGGTGGGGGCTACCGAGGCCAAATCAGAGTGTCCACAAACGGCAACATACACCTAGCTACAAACATGACCGATTACTAAATAAGTTTTGCATGTCATATTCAAAATTACACACAATTAAATATAAGTAATTAATGCATTAAAGTTCTGTGTAGCTAAAAAGTATCAAAACGGTCTCCAAAATGATAAAGCTTTCCAGGAACCTTACTGCTACTCTAGATCTGAAAAGATGAAAAAGTAGGGGAATGAGCAACCATAGCTCAATGGGAGTCATTCGCCTCCCAAAACCAAAATAGCTTTTTATGCATATATATATAAATATAACAGCAACAAATACTTAATAACCATAATATTAGTAATCAAGTCATATCAAAAGATAATCTCACCTTACCCCACCTCTAGTTAAATGGAAAAATTATAATGCATTAGAACTCAAGTGATCTACATTTTCTTCACAAATGTGACCAAAACAATACCCAATTTGGAACTTTGTTTAATTTCTATCATCTTCAATTTCTTTTGGCAAGACTAGTACCCTGGTACTCAACTGACGCCTGTGTGCCGATCCAACATACCACGTTATTGGGATTCGGAACCACTCATGCGTGTGCACAAGTTTCCTATCCGGGAGGATTTGTAATCTAAGAGTGAAAACCGCTGCCCTCATGCCGGAATAAGTCACCTTCCTAGATTTTCGTATTTTAACGCCTATGCGCCGGCCCAACGTACCATGGTATTGTTATTCAGAACTACTCACGCATATACACAAGATTACTACCAGGAAAAACTCATGATTTAGGAGTGAAAGCCGCTGCCCATAAGCGGAATATGTCACCTTGCTAGATTTTCGTATTTTGACGCCTGTAAGCCGACCCAACGTACAACAATACAGGGATTCGGAACCACTCACGTGTATACTCAAGTTTCCTATCCGGGAGGACTCGTAATCTAGGAGTGAAAGCCGCTGTCCATAGGCCGGAATAAGTGACCTTCCTAGAATTTCGTATTTTGACGCATGTGAGCCGACCCAACGTACCACAGTACTGGGATTCGGAACCACTCACGCATATACTCAAGTTTACTACCCGAAAGGACTCATGATTTAGAAGTGAAAGCCTCTACCCTTAGGCCGGAATAAGTCACCATCCTACACTTTATATTTCGACGCCTGTGAGCCTACCCAACGCACCATGGTACAGGGATTCGGAACCACTCACCCGTATACCCCAGTTTCCTAACCAGGAGGACTCGTAATCTAGGAGTGAAAGCCGCTGCCCTCAGGCCGTAATAAGTCACCTTCCTAGATTTTTTATTTCAACGCCTGTGATCCGACCCAACGTACCACGGTACAAGAATTCGGAACCACTCACGTGTATACCCAAGTTTACCACCCGAAAGGACTCATGATCTAGGAATGAAAGCCGTTACCCGTGGACCGGAATATAATCTCATGTCACCTTCCTAGATTTTATACTGGTAAAATAATCAAGCCCAATAAATCCATTTCTAAAATCGCTTTATTCTTATTATCTCTCTTATTCCTCATATATATATATTAACGAGATTGCTCAGTGAGACCCGAGACCACACTTTAAAGGCTTAAACTCATTTCTTGACACCAAATATAAGGCTTACAAGCATCCCAGGACAAGGCCCTTGGGTTGTGGGGTCCAAAATTTGCTTTGGAGGCCTCCACGGACGTCCCCACCATCAGTGGGGGTTAATGGTTGGTTCTAGAGGTCATCACAAGCCTTCTCACAGCCAATGGGAGCTTCTGGTGGTCACCACGAGCTAGCCCACAGCTTGTGGGAGCACCCGTGGTGGGTGTTTCTAGTTAATTAAATTGCTGCTGGTCATCACGGCCTGACCCACAGGCTGTGGGGGCACCCGTGGTAGGTGCCAGTGACTCCCAACTCCCTTTTCTTATCTTCTACGTATTTTTTCTTTGTGAGATAATTATGAAAAGTTAGTCTTATAAATGTTTCAATATTCTAAGTATCATAATAGCTCAATAAAACCCATTAAAACATACATGCAAGGCAAATAATTTTCAAACCAATATTTGGACAAATTCGAGCTAACATTTCCAATCACTCATCCCTAATAGCAGTACACCAAATATATTCACTAACATATTTCAAATCTCAACCAAAATCATGGTTTCACAAAGATCTAAACATGATTGGTACACTTTCATATTCATGCATGAAACTATAACAACAAAAAGAGAAGCTCAACCAAGTAGATGATTTTACTCCTTTTTTCCTTTCTACCATCCTTCTAACATGTTTATATCAATGAGTCATTCTAAAAACACATGCATGCATCAAATTCATGAAGTTTTGAGTACTCAAAATCGATCCATAAGCATATTTACGAAATTTATTTTGGTTGGAAAGTAATATATAGTGGGGAGAAAAAGGAAACTCACCTTAATAAGTATGATTAATGATAAATTCTTGATGATTGTGTTCTTGAACCTTCCTTCTATTTTTCTACCTTTGTTATTGCATCTATCTTTAGTGAAGGTGCTTAACAATGGAGGAGTTGAAGCTTGGAACAAGGGATGTTGTAGCTTGATGTCTCCTTTGCTTCCTCTCTCTCTCTCTCTCTCTCTCTCTCTCTCTCTCTCTCTCTCTCTGGAGTTGCTGGATTTTTCTTTTGAGCCAACCCCTTGATTTGAGCCTCACCTTTTATTTATGCACCAGATTTGGAGTGGGTGTAATGATGGTGAAGCATGGAGATTTGGAGCTAGGAGGCTAGAGATGATGGTTGCAGTAGTAGACCAAGAAAATGGTACAAGTCATCAGATTTTTGGCCTAAATGCTCAAATTTTAGAAAGGAATTAGCATGTTTTTGTATGTTTATAACTTATGATGATAATCAAACTTTGATATTATTTAATCCATGCAATTAGCAAGCTAAATAAATATTTTCTAAACTTACTCCTAATATTATTTTCAATTAAATTGACCATTCACTAGCAAACATGTAAATAAATACTTGCATGTAAGCTAACTAGCACTACATGTAACTTATGATCATTCTTCAATTTAAGTTATTTAATAAATAAGTCACATATACAAATCGAACTTTCTTATTTAAACTTTCCTTTAATTCGAGCGTCACAACGTCAAACTTAGTCAGATGTTCCTTACCATTGTTATGCACAAAGCATTTATATCCGAATTGTCTGAAGTAGGAAATGTTACGCTTCGTTCCCTTGTACAGCTCATAGGGTGTCTTCTTCAGGATGGTTCTGATGAGGCATCTGTTGAGTGTATAGTTTGTTGTTTTCAGTGCCTTAGCTTAGAAATAGTAAGGTAGATCATTTTCAATCATCATGGTCCTTCTTATTTCTTCAAGAGTTCTGTTCTTTCTCTCCACTACTCCATTCTATTAAGGAGTTTTTGGTGCTGAGAAGTTATGGGAAATGTCATTCTTGTCACAAAAATCTACAAATTCTGAGTAATCGAACTCCCTTCCATGGTTAGTTCAAATTCTTCTTATCTAAATCTAAGACTTCACTTGAATTTTCCTGCAAATCTTAGTGAACTCTTTGAAGGCTTCATTCTTATTCCTCAGAAAACACACCCAGGTAAATCGTGAATAATCATCAACAATAACTAGCACATATGATTTACCTCCTAAGCTTTTCATAAGAATTTCACCACACAAATCCATATGAACCAATTCAAGTATTTTGGATGTAGATACAGTTTTGAGTGATTTGAAATATGATCTGACTTGCTTTCCTTTTGTGCATGCTTCACATATTTTATCTTTCTTAAATGCATAATTAGGTAAACCACTAACTAATCCATGAGATGCAAGTTTTTTATGGTATGCATGCTAATATGACCTAGTCTACGATGTCATGTCCATGAATCATCATTCAAAGATACTTTTAAACAAGATAAATTCTGACTAGAATATGAGAGAGGAATGGTATAAGTGTTACCTAACCTCAGACCTGAGAGCTTTGTCTCTTTGGTGTCTGCATCAGAAATGTAGCAGTTGGTATGAGTGAATCTTACCTCTTTACCTTTGTCACATAGCTGAGAGATGCTTAGGAGATTGTACTTAACCCCTTTAACAAGGTAGACTGGACTGACTGAGTTGTTTCCTTGACCAATCTTGCTAATCCCAACTATCTTGCCTTTGCTGTTATCTCCAAATGTGACTCTTCCTCCCTTCAAATCTTCTAACTTTGAGAAGAGTCTTGAATCTTCTGGCATATGGCTTAAACAGCCACTGTCCAGGTACCTGTAACTCTTTCGTTTTTGAGTCATCTGCAAAAAGAAACAAACTAACCCTTCTCACTACTTCTTACAAACCCAATAACTGTCTTTACTGTAGTCTTTCTTTGAGGAAGAGCACTTTTGGGAACCCAGATTTGAATGATTTTGGGTTTGGTCTGATTATGAGTCTCCTCTTAGAAAAATGAGTCTGTGCCTCTTTTCTTTGAAAACTTTCTTTTGTAAACAGGTTGAGAAAGCTTTTTCTGTAAACTGGTCTATGCTCAGTCCTCTTTTCATGTGAATGAATGGGACCATGCTCAGTGTTCCTGAACTTTACAATTTTGGAATCAGTTTTTAAAAGACTTGAATAGGAGTTAAATTCCTCATCAGCATTGTAACCAAGACCTTCTTTTCTAAATGAGACACATTGAGAGCAAAGTAAAAGATCAAGGTTTTTCTGACCTTAAGTGAGTTTTAAAACCACTTCTTGAGACTCCTTGAGCTTCCTTTTCATATACTCATTCTCTGTTCTGAGGCACTTAAACTCAATCTCATTGTCTTGAGCACTGGTCTCAAGTACTTTCAGATTTTGTCTCAAGTTTTCTAACTCATTTTTCAAAACAGTACTCTCAGTAGTAAGAGACTCAAGTTGTTCTTTGAAATCATTAGAGTCAAAATTGGACTTTTCTTCCAAAGTAAAGATATATCTAGCAAGGTCAAGTTTGAAAAACTTAAGTATTCAATTACCTCTTGAGGACTTGTTTCCTCAGTACCTGAGTTGTCACTATCTGACTCAGATCTAACTTCTGAGTCTGTCGGTGCCATTAGACACTTTGAGTCATCTGAATCATCATCTTCAAATGAGTCATCATCACTCCAGGTAGCCACCATAGCCTTTTTCTTCTTTCTATCCTTCTTCCTCTTTCAAAAGTCCTTGACTATGTGCTCCTTGATGCCACACTCAAAGCAGCCAGAGTTCTTAGTTAAAGACAACTTAGAAGGGGATGAGTATTTACCTTTCTTGTCTTTCTTATAGAACTCCTCCTTTTGCCTCTTTTGCCACTTTTTGTACTTCATCATCTTTTTGAAACCTCAGGCTATGAGTGCTATGGGATCCTCTTTTGAGTCTGAGGAGCTCAGACTTTGTCGTCTACTTTCTGAGACCTTCAGTGCAATGTTCTTTTTGGTGCTGACCTCGGCATCCTCTTCTTCTAGGTGCAGCTCATGAGTAAGTAGCTTCCCAATGAGCTCGTATGGCTTCAGTTAAGAGAGATTCTAACCCTCTTCAATTGCTGTTACCTTAGGACCCCATCTTCTCTTGGTAGACTTCTTAGAATTTTTCTGACCATTTCTTCGTGAGAGATCTTTCTACCCAGAGAATGGAGATTGTTGATAATCTCAGTGAACCGAGCATACATTTGTTTTTCTCAGGTTCCATTTTGAACAGCTCATACTTGTGAAGATTTTGACTTATCTTCACCTGCTTCACTTGGCTAGTTCCTTCAAAGGTGTTGACAAGTGTATCACACACCTCTTTGGTTGTGTCAAAGTTGACACTTTGTTGTACTCTTTCGAGTTGATAGCATACATCGGAGTGTTCATGGCTTTGAAGTTCTTTCTGAACTTCTCGTTCTCTTCAGCAATGTACTCTGTCTTTTCTTTAGGCACAGATCTTGCTCCGTCCATCTTCATTGGAATGAAGTTTCCATTCTTGATGATGTTCCATACTTCTTCATCATTATCTAGTAGAAAGCATTCCATCATCTTCTTCCAGTGTGCAAAGTTCAACCCCTTGAACTTGGGTGGTCTGGTGGATCATCTTCCTTCATCAAACTCTCCATTGTTCTGAGCCATTTGATCTTTAGACATTTGGATTGTGAGATCCTCTTGAAAGGCTAGGCTCTGATATCAATTAAAGGTTTGCTGTTGGAGAGATTAAGTCATCCTAGAGGGGGTGAATAGGGTGATGGAAGATTTTAGAGAAAAATCAAACTATCTTGCACAAAACATACTTAGAAACAAATTCTGAGTCTAGATTAGACTCAGAAAGTGAAATACATAAAGAAGTACGTAGAAACCCTTCTGGGAAAGAAAATCACGGACAGTGCTAATCCAAGCACCAAGTTAAATCCACTAATTGAATCCACAATTACAAAGGACTGACTCTAACCAGAATTTCTCCCTTAGACAATTCCTTTACAAGTTTTCCTAGACTCAAAAGTTCCCTTATCTGATTTACTAATTCCTGACTAAGATAACCCTTACAGTCAGGGCAATTAAGCTGAGTCAGCCCCTACAGCTCAGTCAAGGGACATAGAAAAAAGTAGAAATAATATAAGTAATTACAAGACTTTCTTTACAACTCGAAAAGTAAGAAATTACAAATTAGGAGTTGTAAGCTGAACATTGAATAAGAATGCATTAAGTGTTAAGAAATGTGTTCAGTAATCTTCTAGCCTTGTGGAGTGGCTTCTCTTTATAAGCACCAAGGTAGAATGACTGTTGAGACTTGTTCTAGACTGGTGAGCCTCAATAGCCGTTGTAATGTCTAGTATGAGTCACTCAGAAAAGATCCGTTGAGATGTGAACGTTGTGTAGTGATCCTTGGCTCAAAAAATGGTCCATCCCTCTAGTGCTTATTGCAATATGGGGTGGAAACAACTGTTAGACTCAAAGTTGAAGTTTTTTAGTTTTGGAAACAAACAACCCCGACACGGTGTCTAAGCCATATCCAGAAACAATTGATTTCCGTCTACTGGTATTTAATAGTTAGAAACCGGCTGCTTTTGTATTTCAAAGGTAGATTAGGCTTGTTTAATCAACCTACAAAAGAAAATCAAAGTGGTACTCAAAGTATAAAAATACTTTGGTCTAGAATTAGACAAAGATAATAATCAAATTAAAGTAATTAAGCACTTAATTATCTTCAACCTAAAAGAATGGAATTTTTTAAGTCTAATATTCATTAGATTCAAATTCCATCTTGAGTCAATCCTTAAAATGATCAAGTTAGAAAGAATTAAGACATCAGAATTCATAAACTTGATCAAGTAAAATAATTCTCAATAAATAAACTGACTTAGAAAAGTAGAATTAATGCAGTAATTCATTTTCACTTGAAACACAAAGTCAGTGATCAGAGTAAACGTGTTAGAGAAATTATTTACTCATGCCATTGTTCTGAGTTATGTTTGAGTGGGTCGAAACACAGTTAAGAACTGTTATGTTTGATGAATGGTTTCTGAGTGGGTAAGAACAAAATAAAAACTTAGATATGAGTTTCTTTAAATCTCATAATGACTTAGAATCAAAACCTAAGAGAGATAGAGACTTATACCTGAGTCTTTAGGTTGAAGTTGCATTATATGTGACGACAACATCAAAGCATGTGGCCAAAATTTATAACCCACAACATCATTTGTCGATATGGGGTACTACATGATTTTATCAATGACCATGGTAGTCACTTCAAGAAAAAGGTAGCAGATCTACTAGATAAGTATAAGATCAAGCATCACAAGTCTTTTCCCTATCGCCCTCAGACCAATGGAGCAGTCGGGGCAGCTAATAAGAACATCCGCAAGATAGTGGAGAAAATGGCCATCAGCTATGAAGAATGACCTGACAAATTACCTTTCGCTTTATGCGGCTATTGAACCTCGGTTTGAATATCGACAAGAGTAACACCTTACTTCCTAGTGTATGGTATGGAAGCAGTCGTTCCGATAGAGATTGTCATCCCATCGTTAAGGATCATAACTGAAAGTAAATTCCCAAAAGCAGACTCGGCCAAAGCGCGTTATGAGGAGCTAGTCTTATTAGATGAACAGCGTTTGCATGCTCTACATAATGTCCAAATATACCAGGCATGTATATCAAGGGAATTTAATAAGAAGGTTAGACCTCGTCATTTACAAATTGGTGACTTGGTTCTTAAGGAAATTAGAGCACCTATTCAGGACTCGAGAGGGAAATTCACGCCCAATTGGCAAGGACCCTAGTCCATTTTTACTTTCTTTGAGTTATTAGATTCAGTTGTGTCCCCTTAGGTTCACTTCTTCAGTTCTTCAATTCTACGAGTCTTTTTTCCTCATCTTCCTTAGCCTTCGCTTCTATGTGGCAGGCCCACTCATCATCTTGCGGGTAACCTACAATTTCGAAGCAATCTGCTTCTTCATAACCCATCTTGCCGTAATATTTGTGACTACCCACTTTAAACTACATTTGATTGAGTCTAATCAATTATATGGTTATCTCTAAATTAGATAAATCATCTAATTGAGTTATATAGTGATTGTTCCATTGGAATAATAAGTTTTTATATGATTTATAAGATCTTTACATGACATGTTCAACGTTACAAGCTAGAATTATATAATATTGATTGTTTGATTATTTATACGTTAAAAGATGGACAAAAATATATGTTGTATGTTAATATATAATTTAATAGCTTTGCATGTGATGACATGATTAAGGAATAAATGATAAACTTGTATTATTATTATTGGTCAAGGCTTAACACAAAGAGGAGTTACTATTTCTTAGTCATGTGTGTTATAAGCCGATTGTATAAAGAAAAAATAAGTGATATTTTTCTTTTGCATTGAACGTATGGACAATTAGTCATCTACGAGATTAGGATTGAAGCTTACTCTTAGCGTGTAATGATTATAAGAAGCTAAAGGGATATGAATCTCCGAAAAAGGGATGAATTGAGCCGGCTAAAAGGTTGCAAGCAAAGTAAGTTATTTGCTGAGCTTTTTCATGGATGAGATGTCAAGACATGGTGTAGCAATATGAAAAAGTAACAGATAAAGAAGTAAGAGATAAAGAAGAGATTAGTATTTTCTTATAACCACACTTTTTATGTGTTGGCTCATTAAAACAACACATATTTTCATATATCAATTATTGAAATAGCGCATAATTTCGTTGTTGATAAAGACCTTTTTAAAAATATAATTATTTAAATGATAATTTAAAATTTATTTTTTCCTATGATATCATACATCAACATTTATATAACCACAACTGCTTATAGAAGAATTGAATGAGGTCATTTGCATTAGACGGTGGTAGTTATCTGTTATCTTTACCACTTTATTGATTCATTGGTCAAATTTGGGACTTAAAGCTCTAAGGGTGTGTTTGTTTGGAAGGAAAATATTTTATTGGAAAATTAACATTTCATTTTCTGGTGTTTGGTAAATAAAAATTTGGAAATAATTTTCTGAAGTCAAATATTTTCCCTTACTTAGGAGAAAATATTTTCTTGTATTTTTGGGAGGAAGTTAATTTTCAGGGTATCTCTTCTCACTCCCCCTCCCTCTCGCGACCCGCCCCCTCCCTCTCGCGCGACCTCTCCCTCTCGCAAAGCCCTAAGCTTCTCCTTTGTTTGAGTGTTATCTATGAAATTCTCCTCTTTATTAGTCTATGGTAAAATGTATGAAGCCATACTCCGCAGTTCACCGGCATGGATGAGCAAAATAATCTGTCTGATATTGCATGAACTTGAAATAAAAACCTTAACTACACCGAACTTGAATAAACTAACCTTAACGTGAATGAGTACCAAAGTAGCTGAGTTAAGCAAACACGATTATCTATCGCTAGCTCTCTGTTGGATATGGATGAGCAATTCTGTCGTATAGAATATGTTGGGGTGACAAAGAAATGCCAACTCCCATTTGGAATTTGAGGTGCAAAAATCTTATTGGACGATAGTCTAACTGTCGTAGTAGCATCAAGGACATTGAAATTTTATGGGTGGCATGTTATTATTGCATTATTTGCTAGTCTCTTAAACCATAGTGCATGCCAACTGAACGTGCTCTATATCTCTAGTACATGCCCACTTTCCAGGCCATGTATCAAAATCTAAGTAGGTGGAAGAGAACAAGTTGTGATGTTTTTTTATCCATATAAGTTGCACAGGGGGTTCATGCCTGCATATATCCATATATCCATATAAGTTGTCGAACGTGCATTTTGGTTGGTTACTTGAGTAATTGCTACAAAGAACAGGTTGTGATGTTTTTTTATGTTATTTTTTCTGATTAGGCAAATCCTGCTCATGACAAGTATTTGAACAAAAAGATTGAGATGTACGATGAAATGGCAATCATCATTGGGAAGGATGTAGCAGGAGGAAGTTCTGCGAAATCATTTGATGATGTTGAAGTGGAGTCTTGCGATAATGCGATCAATCTAGAAGAGAAGAGTAATGATGAAAGTGAAGCCATGAAAGCAAATGACAATCCATCAGTTTCTTCTATTGGTGTACCATCGGGGTCAACAAAAAGTCAAAAAAGAGCTCGTGAGGTTGACCCAGATATACAAGTAATTTCTTCCCAACTTGGTCAAATTGCAATGGCTCTTGAAAAATTCTCTAAGTCCAAGCTCGATGCTGAGGTACTCTTTGAAGAAGTTATGAAGATTGAAGGTTTTGAAGATGAGTTTTTGGCTTCGCATTCGATTATCTGATTGAAAATGAAATTCAAGGTAGAGGCTTTCTTGTGAAAAATGAGAAACTTCGCAAAATTTGGCTACAAAACTTCATGAAGAAGAACAACACAACTTGATAGTATTGTATTTTTCCTTTCAGACTTTTTAGTTTGTTATGTTTATGTCCTAAGGTTTCGGTATTATTTGGTTTGGATATGACTTATGAGGAAGTTGTTAGATTATGTTAACTAATTAGTGTTAGCCTTTTGAATGCTTGTTAAGTTAAATTGAAGTTCTTGAATTGTTAGTGGGACCATATGGATTTATGCTTATGCTGGTGTTTTACGTACGGTATGAGAGAGAAGATGATTTTATTTTTTAGTTCAGTTAGAATGTTTAACTATCTTCAACTTGTATTATTCTTTTAGGTTTATACAGCTAACGACTTAATCGAAAAAAAAAATATATATGTTTTTGGTGAATTTACATCGGTTGCATTGTCTTCTCTTTCTTCCTTGACTTATATTTGGCTATGTTTTTGGAGAATTTACATCAGTTAATTTGTTAACTTTACCACATTTTTTATTTTGTTTTAGGGTTTAGGGTTTAGGGTTTAAGTTTAGGGTATGGGGTGTAGGGTTTAGGATTAAGATATGAGGTTTAGGGTATCGGATTTAGGGTTTAGGGTTAGAGTTTATTTTCCTTGAAAATAAATTATATTCTTTCCTACCAAACAAAGGACAATAATTTTTAGAAAATTATTTTCCTTTCTACCAAACAAAGGAAAATGTGGGTGGAAAATGATTTTCCTTGGAAATCATTTTCCCATGGAAAATAATTTCCAAGGAAAATATTTTCCCCCAACCAAACACACCCTAAGAGAATGATGATTTCCTTCTTCATACATTTTAAAACCAAAAAGAGATCAAAATTTTTCAATAATAGTGAGAAATTATAAGTTTATAACAAATCTCACAAACTTAAAGCACTTTTTTGGAGTTCCTATTCTGTAAGTAGTGAATGTTGGATCATAATCCAACGATGAGCTTATATGTGATTAAATATGTATTGTAAAAACTATCATAATTTTAGACCAAATTAAAAGTGATCTAGTTAGAATACAATTGATTGGGTTACAATATATCTAGTAGGACGTGGGCTTTACATGTGTAGAGACTGGTGGCCCACTACTATTCTATGATAGAGGAAACAGTAGTGGGTGAAAAACCTTAGAAGGGTTTACACCTATAAATAAAGGTTATGATCCCCAAGTCACACGTACAAATTAATTCTCCCTAATATCCCATTATCGGAGAGATTGTGAGAACGTAGAAAGTTTAAAGACTTTCTTAATAGTACGTGTAGATCTGGAAGACCTAACCATGTCACTTAAGAAGAACTGATGTCAACTATGGATTCAAGTATGTTCTATTAACTGTTCTATTAATTTGACATATTGGATTATGGGTTTATAATGATGGTCTTCATTATGATTTAGCCTAACAAGTGGTATCAGAGCATTCCTTTATGTTGAATCTTTGTAACAATTCAGATTAATTTTCGTGTCAATTTGCGAATTGTCATAGTTTTCGTTTGCTTCCATTGTGTCATTTCATTGCTTTTAATTCAGCATTTATTTGGTTCCTTTTGGTAAAATTCGTTAAGGGCTTTTGCTTCAATTACTATCTAGCATGATTATGTAAATTTCATTGATGTTTTATGGATTATATCATGAGTTATTTGTTGAATCGTTCTTGCGCAACAAACCCTAGTTATTCGGTTCTGAAGTTGCAAAATCGGATTGCTTTTGATCTTCTCTACCTAAATTAACTAAGCAGCACCAGAATTCTAATTTTTTATTTGGGATTTGCATAATCCAATCTTATCTCTTTTGTTTTGCTGAAATTGATTGAGGGGATTTGATAAACTCTTGCTTTTAGTAATTTAGATGATTTTTATTATGATTTGTAATGACGAAAGCATGAAATTTCGTTGCTAGTATTGCTTGAGCTTGAAACCCTAATTTTTGGCTTTCACTTGCGAAATTTGGTAATATTGTATTTCGTTTGTTACATGATTGATCATATTTCTATGCATTCAATTTGTTGTTTCATTGAAAATATTATTCTTGACCAATTTTCGTTGAATTTCAACGATTTTGGGACTTAAAGTGCAAACTTAGAGCTCAATTCATTTCGTTTAATGCAAATTAAGTTAGGGTTTTTGTTTCTGACATGTTTAATCATGATATGGTGCCTTCAATTTTTATTTAATTGATTAAATTTTTGGAAAATTTGGGTTGCAAGAACCCTAATTTTCGGGCATAAAAATGCAAAATTGGGCCTCAATTTGGTTAAGTTGATGAAAATTAACTTGAGGCTTTTGTTTCCGGCGTGGTTAATCATATTTTGTTGCCTTCAATTTTGATTTTCATTGATTTATTTTTCTGGAAAATTTAGAAAGTAACAACCCTAATATTTCGGGCTTTAGATTGTGAAATTGAGGCTGATTTTCTTTTCTTTTGGCAAAATTGGTTTAGGGGTTTTGGTTTCTGAATGTTTAATCATTTTCTGGTTACCTAAATTTCGAATTTCATTGATTATTTATTCTGGGCAAATTTCAGATGCTAAAACCCTAATTTTTGAAACTTATTTTGCAAAATTGTTATTGAATTTGTTCCAGCTGAGCAAAATTGATTTTGGGGTTTTTTTTTTGTTGTATTTTTGGGAATGTTTTGGTGTATTCAGTTTTGAGTTTCATGAAATATTTTATTTTTATAACACCCCGACATTTTAGCTAATAATAATTGACTTGTGCATGAATATTTGACTTGTATATGTGATTTAGTTGGCCGTACAATATTTTCTTGGTCTTAATACTTCTGAGAACAATTAGAATTATGTGTTAATTTACATGCATTAAAATTGTCGATATTATGTTTAATAAATTACCTAGGCACACAAAATTGGTCAAGTTAAAGTCAAAGTCAAGTTAACTCAAGCCAAGTCAAGTTAAGCCAAGTCAAATGCAAAATTAGTAATTAAGCAAAAATAAAATAAAATAAATATAAGCCAATTGTTTTACCTTACGCATGGATTTTTGAAACTATGGTTTTGTTAGTCCATAGTTTTTTTTTTATAGAAATAAAAATACACATGGTTTTAGCTCATGATTTTTAAAAACAATTTGACAAGTATCATAATTTAGTTGGTTTGAATTTTCTATAAATATGAGTTAATTTTACTCCTAGAAGCACACCAAAGAAAAGAAACATAATACAAATAGAGAGAAGGAAAAGAAGAATTTGAATGCTTTTCTTGGTACATTAAGGAAAGGAAGAGTTTGGAAGATTTTTTATCAAGGAAAAAAGAAGAGTGTGAGACTTTTGCTTGGTAGATTAAGAAAGTAAAGAAAGATCAAAGAGATCCATTTGGCTAAATTAAAGTGAGTAATTCTTATATTTTCTTTTAACTAAAAAGGTTTGGGAAAGATAATTAAAAAGAAATAATGCATGGATATAATAATCTAGATTTAACTTAAGAATTAGAAACTAAATTGCACTAAAATAGGGACTCACCTTAATTTTATGTTATGATTTATTTGAATATTTGGATGCAAGTATATTATTGATGAGCAAAAGATATATTTTAATTTTGTTAAAGAGAATAATGATTGTTAAATATAGGAGGAAATTTCGGATTATAACATATTTTTTGCACTGTTTGAATTTCTGCGAATTATTAGATGCATAAGAAATATGAAAATTTTACTGTACCTTCTAAATATTATAAGGAAATTTATTGTCAGATGTTATGAATTTTTGATAAGGATATTCTGAGTTATTAATTTCTAAGTAAAATTGTTTGATTTATGCTAACTGTGGACTTATTATATGTTTATGATTTGTTAGCTCATTTCGTGATGACTATGGAGCATGAAATCAGTAAAATAGACTATAAATCGACTTTATGCACTTATCTAAATAATTTTGAAAGTGTTAAACCAATTTTTATACGTGTTTGTGACTATATACATCTTGATCAACTTATTAATGCAAGATATGATTACGTGTTTCCTTGAAAGAAATATGATAATATGGATTTAAGATATGCTAAGACTATGTTTAAAAGGGGAATGAAATTCATGTCTATATAGGACTATTGCTTATGTGTTACGTTCTAGAGTTATGGTCATAGAAGTAGTATGTCTTTTTGTGTTTTAATTCACCTAATTGGAGAGATTTAGCAATTCACTAAGATGTGATTCTCATCCTGTGTGTTATGTGATTTGTGTGGGTCCCTGGTTGAACCTTGTGGTGGCTTCGGTCGGTTCACCAGGTGTTAATTATGGCTCCACAATTTGTGATTTTAGGCAACTACATTCTCTAAAGCGATGGGTTCCTGGATTGCATCTTGTGATGGCTTCGGTTGATCCACTGAGATGTGTTTATGCCCCTTGTGTTTTATTATAGTTCCTTGTATTAGTCGTGAGTGGATTTTCCCTAATATTAATAAATTCAATGACATAATTAAGATTTTGATCCATGTGTTGAATTATGACTATGACACTATTTTTGTAAGATTATAAATATTCGTTACATCCACGTTGATGGGAAACCTATGTGAAAGTTTGTTTATGTGCATATAAGATGTGGTTATAATCGGGTTATTAGTCTAACTTAGCGGACGTTATTTTCTTTTGGACTCGAGTAAGGACTAAGAGCCCAAAAGACATGGTTGGTATGGGACAACTATGGTTAGTTTAGTGAATAAACTAATAGTGATGTTTGTTTAGGGACTTCAGTGAAAATGAGAGTCTCTTAATCATATGTGATATGGGACAAGTATGGTTGAGTTAGTCTAATCGTCTATTTTATAACATAGGTGTGTGTATTTTGTGAAATATTAAGTGCATGATAAATATGAACGTCCAATTCTACCTGCGAAGTGTGATTGTGTATGTATACCAACTTCCACATGTTGCATGTTATGATTTAAGTTATTCATGTTACTTCTTTATGTGCTTGTGTGTAAACGGATCATGTGCAAAGTGTAACATCGAGAAATATAAGCGTTATTCACTGGGCTCGGGAGCTCATGACCTCATTATTTTTTCAGGTTTCGTAAATTAAAGGGATCAAGGATGCCTCTAATAAGATTAATGGTTAGTGATAATTTGGTGACCCAAGATAGAAAGGCGGTCCATGTTTTTACTTTAGACTGTGCTAATAAATAAAAGGTAGGATGTATTTTTTATAGAATTTGTAAGATTGTTATGGATATGATTAAGTACGAATTTAAGTCGTATGTTTAGAAGTACCTGTCTAATTTTGTATTAGAATTTTGGAAAAGCTTCCGCTGCAATTCGTTTGAGAGTTTAAATAAGGTTAAGAAGTTAAATAGCCCCGTGTGTGTCCGAGTGGGATGTCCACAGCGGTGATGCACTTGACTGCTTCAGGTTGGGGTGTTACAAAAGTGGTATCAGAGCAATAGTCATCCGACCTTTAGGAATTATGTGTGTATGTGTTTTAGTGTGTATTATGTGCTTATATGTTTGTTGTTGTGTTGATATGTGTTTATGTGACTAGATGTATGTTTTGTTGTGGTTTATTTGACCAAAAACCCTAGCATATTAATGAACCTATAGTTGCTCTTAATTTAGATGGCTGCTGAAGAGGGAGGAAATGATGTTGACCCTATGCTAGGTATTAATCTCGTGAATAAGTTTCTTAAACTACAACCTTCGAAGTTTAGGGGAACCGTAAATCCTTCTGAATTAGATGAATGGATGAGAGAAATTGATAAGATACTTAAGACTATGATGTGTCCTAAAGAATATAAGGTTGGGTTGGCTACACATCTATTTGTTGGAGAAGTTGATTATTGGTGGGACTCTGTTAGCCTTAGAAGAGGAGCAGGGCAAGATATTATCCTAGAGAAAATGAATGAACAATATTATCCTAGAGATATACAAAGGGCTAAGGAGTTAGAGTTTTCAAACTTGGAGCAGGGCAAGATGACAGTGATGGAGTATGGTGCTAAGTTTATAGAACTTAGCCGATTTGGAAGGCACCTAGTAGATATAGAGCAAAGGAAAGTGGACCGATTTAAAGATGGTCTAGATATTGATATACGTACGGTATTAGCTTCTCAGACATTTAATACTTATCAAGATATATATCAGAGAGCTATACGAGTTGAAAAGATCTTGAAAGAAAGTAAGGCTAAGAGTGCAACTCACTCAAAGATATTTGGTGGAGGAAATTCCAATCTTGGGAAGCAAAAGAACATCGTTGAAGAACAACAACATGGAGATACGAAAACCAATAAGAGGCATTGTGATCAATGTAAAAAGGTGCATGGTGGAACTGAATGCTATTGGGCAATTGGAAAATGTTTTAATTGTGGAAGCCCTAGCCACAAAGCTGCTGATTGTCCTGAACCCAATAAGAAAGCTCTAAGAAATGCAAAGAGACCATATCAGAATGAAGGGGCATTATTCAACCACCAAACAAAAAGACGGAATACGTGGGCGTGGGAAAGACTTACATAATAAAGGCGACAGATAATAAGTAAGGTAATCTATACTAGGAGTAAAATATTTAAATTTCGAGGGCGAAACTTCGTTTTAGAGGGGGATATAACACCCAGACATTTTAACTAATAATAATTGACTTGCGCATGAATATTTGACTTGTATATGCGATTTAGTCGGTCGTATAATATTTTTGTTGGCCTTAATACTTCTGAGAACAATTAGAATTATGTGTTAATTTACATACATTAAAATTGTCGACCTTATATTTAATAAATTACCTAGGCACAGAAAATTGGTCAAGCTAAAGTCAAAGCCAAGTTAAGTCAAGCCAAGTCAAGTCAAATGCATACTTAATAATTAAGCAAAATAAAAATAAAATAAAATAAATATAAGCAAATTGTTTTACCTTGCACATGGATTCTTGAAACCATGGTTTTCTTAGTCCATAATTTTTTTTATAGAAATAAAAATACACATGGTTTTAGCTCATATTTTTAAAAACAGTTTGACAAGTATCATAATTTCATTGGTTTGAAATTTCTATAAATATGAGTTGATTTTACTCCTAGAAGCACACCAAAGAAAAGAAACACAATACAAATAGAGAGAAGGAAAAAAAGGATTTGAATGCTTTTCTTGGTACATTAAGGAAAGGAAGAGTTTAGAAACTTTTTGGTCAAAGAAAAAAGAAGAGTTTGGAGACTTTAACTTGGTAGATTAAGAAAGTAAAGAAAGATCAAAGAGATCCATTTGGCTAAATTAAAGTGAGTAATTCTTATATTTTCTTTTAACTAAAAAAGGTTAACGAAAGATAATTAAAAATAAATATTGCATGGATATAATAATCGAGGTTTAACTTAAGAATTAGAAACTTAATTGCACTAAAATAGGAACTAACCTTAATTTTATTTTATGATTTATTAGATTATTTGGATGAAACTATATTATTGATAAGCATAAGATACATTTTGATTTTGTTAAAGAGAATAATGATTGTTAAATATAGAAGGAAATTTCGGATTATAACATATTTTTTTGCACTGTTTTAATTTCTGTGAATTATTGGATGCATAAGAAATATGAAATTTTACTGTATCTTCTAAATTTTACTGTGAGTTATTAGTTTCTAACTAAAATAGTTTGATTTATACTAACTATGGACTTATTATATGTTTATGATTTGTTAGCTCATTTGGTGATTATTATGGAGCATGAAATCAGTAAAATAGATTATAAATGGACTATATGCACTTATCTAAATAATTTTGAAAGTGCTAAACCAATTTTTATACGTGTTTGTGACTATATACAACTTGACTAACTTATTAATGTACGATATGAATACGTGTTTTTTCTTGAAAGAAATATGATAATATGGATTTAAGAAATGTTAAAACTATGTTTAAAAGGGGAATGAAGTTCATGTCTATATAGGACTATTGCTTATGTGTTACGTTATAAAAATATGGCCATAGAAGTAATCTGTCTTTTTATGTTTCAGGTCGCCTGGTTGGATAGATTTTACCAATTCACTAGAATGTAATTATCGACCTGTGTTATGTAATTTGTGTGGGTCCCTGGTTGAACCTTTTGATGGCTTTGGTTGGTTCACCAGGTGTCAATTATGGCTCCACAATTTGTGATTTTAGGCAATTACGTTCTCTAGAGCGATGGATCCTTGGATTGTATCTTGTGATGGCTTCGATCGATCCACCAGGATGTGTTTATGACCCTTGTGTTTTGTGATAGTTTCTTGTGTTAGTCGTGAGTGGATTTTCCCTAAGATTACTAAATTCAATGACATAATTAAGATTTTGATCCATGTGTTGAATTATGACTAAGCATGATACGATTTTTGTAAGATTAAAAATATTCGTTACATCCACAATGATGGGAAACCTATGTGAAAGTGTGTTTATGTGCATATAAATTGTGGTTATAATCGGGTTATTAGTCTAACTTAGCGGACGTTACTTTCTTTTAAAATCGAGTGAGGATTAAAAGTCCAAAAGACATGGTTGGTATGGGACAACTATGGTTAGTTTAGTGAATAAACTAACAGTGATGTCTGTTTAGGGACTTTAGTGAAAGGATTCTCTGAATCGTACATGGTATAGGAAAGTTATGGCCGAGTTAGTCTAATCGTCTGTTTTATAACATAAACTTAAGAAGTTAAAATAGCCTGGTGGGTGTACGAGTGGGATGTCGACGGCGGTGACGTACTTGACTACTCCAGGTTGGGGTGTTACAATTTTGGGCAAATTTTTGATGAATTTTTGCGATTTTATGCGTTTTCTTGAAGTATTCAACAAATTTAAAGTCAATCATGTTTAATTACATAAAAACTATTATTTAAAGTTTATTTCAGAATAATTTTAAGTTCGAATATTGTGGGTATGGATGTTTATATTTTCAATTAATTAATTAAGACAACATGTCACCAAAGTGACTTCTCTAGTTAAGATTTATTATTTGAAAATATAAATGGTATATTCATGCAATTTATGTTAATATTGTTCAACCCAAAGGAAGTTCAATATTGATTTAATTGCATGAATTTTGAGGTGATAAACATGTGATAATTATTTGGTTTTGCATCTGATTATTAAATCGGCCCAAAGGAGGATTCTATAATTGACATGCTTGTTATTATCGAGTGTTTGATTACTGTATCAAGATATCACTAAGAAGTTAGTATTTTCATCCAAAGATGGAATATTAATGGAAAACTGGTATCTTGATGTGGGATTTGACCTTATTTGAACTTATTATTATTAATTTTCACCAAGTTTTAAGTTTTGAGAGCATGTTGTAATTATCTTCTTTTTCCTTTGATACGGTTGTCTCTAATTCTGCTAATACTACTGCCAACATTAACTCTATTACTATGTTGAATGGCTCTAACTTTAAGTCATTGCAAGAGAACATATTAATTGTTCTCGGAGTCATGGATCTTGACATTGCGTTAAGGGTTGTCTCTCTCGTTAAACCTACTAATGACAGTACCTCTAATAAAAAAGGGAATATGAAAAATAGGAGATATCAAATCACATGTGTTTGATGATCATAAATAAAGTCATTCCTGAAATATTCATGAGCACTATATCTGAAGATATAGAAACGATTAAGGATTTCCTTGCTGAAATTGAAAATAGGTTTGCCAAGAAGGAAAAGGCTAAAATTGGTACGCTCTTGACAAACCTAATTTCATTGAGGTATAAAGACAAAGAAAACATCAGGGAGTACATCATAGAGATGTCTCATCTAGCTTCGAAACTAAAAGCACTTAAACTTGGCCTCTCCGAGACCCTATTAGTGTATTTGATTTTGATATCTCTTCTAGAAAGTTTTAATCAGTTTAAGGTGAGCTATAATTGTCAGAAGGAGACTTAGTCTTTGAATTAGCTCATCTCACACTGTGTTCAAGAAGAAGAAAGGTTGAAGCTAGATGTAACGCCCCAATATAATCACTATATAAAACACACTTATTGAATAAATATAATATAACAAGGCAGCGGAAAACAATGTCATATTAGGGCATTACTATCATCCCTCAAGAGACTAGGCTAACATTACAACAAGACACACGATAATCTTTTCAATTTACCCAAACACTTACAATTAAAGTCTCGTAGCATCAAACCCAATATATACATAATTTAAACCACCCAACATGAGTTTGTTCTCCCCAAATACATTATGGCATTTAACAATTTTACCATCAACAGGAATAACTCCGCAAGAAAATTAAATCCACAAGGATTTCTTAGCAAAAAAAAAAAAAAAAAAAAAAAAAAAACAACCTTCAAAAGCGAACCATAAAACACTTCAAGAATAAACCAAAGCTCGATCACCGATCCGAGTCAACACTTCCTGATTCCTTTGCTCTTGTCACTTCTTGCCCAACATTAACGATCTTTTCTTTCCCTAAAAACATTTAAGAGAACATAAAAATGAGAATGATCCATAGACCCAATACACTACCCTTGTACTGTAAAAATATATATTATAAAAGTCAATGAGCGGGCGCAGATAATTAAAATCAATTTCAAAAGCTATTTATGTGTAAAACTAAAGTAATTTCACTATACGTTAATCATTGGAATAGTTTAACACCCATTTCTATACATATGGATGCCATGGGGATTCTGTGAGATTATCATATATGTAATTGTGACTGTATAAATAATTCATTCATTTATCCTGATCGATTAAGGAGGGCCTCTGTGAACTGTGAATTGTGACTGTAAATTGTAAGCTGTGATAAATTTGCTATAAATTGTGAACTGTGAACTGTGACTATGAAGTGGGTCCAAATTACTTCTATGATCAAAACTGTAAACTCAATAATAAAGATGAACATTTCGAGAAAGGTACAAGCAATAACGTACCTTTTAATACATTTTAACTCCCTATACAAGCTTCATGATTACCACGTTTGTGACTTATTTGTGTTTAGAGCAAGACTTTTATAAGTCATATTCGTTTAATAAGTTATCAATATTACCTATATACTTTGTATTCTTTGAACTCTTGTTATTTAAGTTAACTATTTTCCTTGTCACTCTTAAAGACATTCATGTCTGTTTACTTCCTTAGTTATTTATTAAAGAATCCCTCGGCAACTTAATACTTTCCGATAAGTTCTATGACCAAATAATCAAGCAAATTTCCTATTTTCCTTTCATTGTATTTGGCCATGGAATATTACATCCCGAAACTTTATAATTCCATTAATTAACTTGTAATACCAACACACCATCATTTCAACCCATCATTATCACGAAATACTTTCATTCCGTGAAACTCTTACTTAACATTTTGGCTTAAATATATCCTAAAATTGATTGTTGTAACACTCATATACCACAGGTTGCTCCAACAACATTATTTACTCTATACAAGCTTTATGCTGCAACCAAATTAATTCCTCCAACCTTTAATCTCATCCAACTAACAACAACGTTTTATAGAAACAATCTAAGTAATTCAATTACTCTTCCTCTCAAATTCAAGCATGACTTGCCCAATTCACAACTACATACTCCTCAAATTAATTTTAATAAAGCACATAATTACTTAGTTAAATTCCACAAAAACCACCTCAAATCCAAGTAAACTTTGAAATATACTTTCATCTATTCCTCTCTCTTAACATCATCTAATTTTGATTAATTCACTTTCCCAACATGCTTTACAACTCAAACAATCTTCACACAATCAAACAAATCCATTCTCATATAAAAATTCAATAAACATATTCACAACAAATTAATTTTCAATACCTTATGAACATACACTCAACCCTAATTTCACATATAAGCATACTTCAATTATAACATGAAATTATAACATGGATTACAACATCTATTTGTCTAATTCTTCAATTATAACATGAAATTATGATATAATTTACTTAGAAATTGAGGGTTAGAGAGATACCTCAAAGGGGTTAAAGGTGGAATTCGATAGAGGTGGTTCAGTGGTGGTGATTTGGTGGCTCAGGCAGCAGCGTGAGGTGCTGGACGGCGGCCAGGGAGTGGCTCCGGCCCCGGTCAGGCGACGACAACAGCAGCAAGGGGCAGAACAGCGTTGCTTGGTGCAGAACAAAGCGGGAAAAGAGGGAGGAAAGAGGCTGCTGGTGGATAGATGCCATGAACAACGAGATTAATTCCTTAGTGATGGAAGATGATCCGTTCAACTTTCGTCAGGCCATGGAAAGTAAAAATTCTCAGAAGTGGCTAAATGCCATGAATGAGGAAGCAATCCATGAAGGACAATGATGTATGTAAGCTCATCCCTTTGGAAAAAGGTGTGAAAGCCATTGGTAATAAATGGATATTTAAAACTAAGAGGAACTCAAATGGCAATGTGGAGAGATTTAAGACACACCTTGTTTTGCAAGGTTTTACACAAAAGAAAGGCATCGATTATACAAAGACTTTCTCTCAAATTTCTTCAAAAAACTCTCTAAGGACTATAATGGCATTAGTTGAGCATTTCGATCTTGAGTTACATCAGATGGATGTGAAAACAACGTTTCTCAATGGTGACATTAATGAGACCATATATATGAGGCAACCAAAAAACTTTATGGTTGGAGACTCAAAGAGTATGGTTTGTAAACTAAAGAAATCCATCTACGAACTCAAACAGGCGTCTCGCCAATGGTATGTGAAGTTTCAAGTAATTCTCTCATTTGGTTTTGAGTTGGATTTACTTGATGAATGCATATATCATAAGTTCAGTGGGAGCAAATATATTTTTCTGGTTTTATATGTCGATGACATATTTCTTGCCAGTAACGATGTAGGCTTATTGCACAAAACCAAGAGATTTCTATCAAAGAATTTTGAGATGAAAGATCTTGGTGACGCCTCTTTTATATTAAGTATCAAGATACATCGAGATAGCTCTTGAGATATTCTTAGGTTGTCACAAGAGAGCTATATCAAAAAGTTACTGAAAAGATAAGGCATGCAAGGTTGAAAACTAGGAGACACCCTTGTGGCTAAGGGAGATAAGTTTAGTCTCACACAGTGCCCTAAGAGTGATTTTGAGAAAAAGGAAATAGAAAAGGTTCCTTATGCTTCAGCAATAGTTAGCCTGATGTATGCTCAAGTCTGCACTCGTCCAGACATTGCATACATAATAGGAATGCTGGGGCGATACTTGAGCAATCCAAGATTAGAGCACTAGAGAGCAATCAAAAGGGTATTGTTGTACTTATAGAGGACAAAAGGGTACATACTCACATATCAAAGGTCAGATTAGCTTGAGATCATTGGGTACAGTGATTCTGATTTTGTTGGATGCATAGATAGCTTGAAGTCTACATTGAGCTTCATTTATCTACTAGCTGGAGGTGACGTCTCCTGGAAGAGTGCCAAACAATCCATTACAGCCTCTTCCACTATGGTAGCAGAGTTCATTACATGTTATGAGGCATCTAGTTATGGGATGTGGCTGCAGAAGTTTTTCATGGGACTACAGATAGTGGATATTGTTCATAGACCACTTAAACTATTTTGTGACAAATAAGTCTACAGTTATATTTTCTAACAACAACAAGAGTTCGAGAAAATCAAAATTTGTAGCTCTCAAATTCTTAGTTGTGAAAGAAAGAGTTCAAAGTGGGGAATTGTAAATTGAGTACATTGGTACAAACTTTATGATTTTGGATCCGCTTACTAAGGCGATACTATCCAGTCGGTTTCATGAGCATGTGGCCCATATGGGTGTTGTGTCATCTTTTAAGGATATTCAGTTTTAGTGAGAGTTTGTAATTTAGATACACATTTGACTTATGTAATTTGATTTTCGGTTATGAGGATATTTTCTACAGAAATAAAGTTACATTAAAGTTTTTGTTATACTCTATTTATATTTTGGATCTCAGTAAAGTTTAAAGTAGACCGGTTAGAAATAGACATGTTGAGATCATACATTACATGAAATTTCCATGCTACACATCCACATCATGATCCATGTCATTCTTTTACATCAGCATAAGTGATCATTGATGGGTCGAGTTACAATTATGTAATAAAGGCCGTTTTGGTCCTATGTTGATATTATTGATGAATGGGATTGGTTTAGATATTTTGTTATAATGTCAGTAATGTTCAGCTCAAAATTTGGTTGTTACATATTGTAAGGTTACATATGGCTCAAGTGGGAGATTATTGGATCATAATATAACGATGAGCTTATATGTGATAAAATATGTACCGTAAGGACTGTGATAGTTGTAGGCCAAACTAAAAGTGATCTAATGAGGATGCAATTAATTGGGCTTTAATATATTTAGTTGGATGTGGACTTTATATGTGTAGAGATCGGTGGCCCACTACTGTTCTACGATGTGCAGAACGGTAGTGTGTCAAAACCCTAGAAGGGTTTACAATTATAAATAAAAGTTATGATCCCCAGGTCACACGTACGAATTAATTCTCCCTAACATCCCATTATCAGACAGATTGTGAGACCATAAAAAGTCTAAGGGTTCTCTTAATATTATGTATAGATTTGGAAGATCTAACCATGTCACTTAAGGAGAACTGATGTCGACTATGAATTCAGGTACGTTCTATTAACTGTTCTATTGATTCAATATATTAGATTTTGGATTTATAATGATAGTCTTGTTATGGTTTTCCTAACAGTTAATTCCATGCTTCCATTCAGAGTGACAGTTACGATCACTAAATCACAAGCATTAACGATATGTAAAATAGAAATGAGTTGTTTACCAAATTATTACAAATCTGACTCCTCTCTTTCTTGAAATATGTCACTAACGAATCTCACTCCAATTTTTTAATCTAGTAAATCAACACCACGAATCCACTCCAAGCCGAAGACCAAAGTTTAAACCCTCAAGCAGGTGACTAGCGGTTGTTTACATGATTACATAAGCCTTCATGAATTCATATGGCAGAAAGACAATGGCTATTCTAATAGCGAATAAAACAATAATGGCTATTTCTAATAGCTAAATCGGTGTTTTATAAGAGGAGCAATGACAATTAAATCGGGTAAAAACTGATCCGATTCAAAATTTTGATTTAAATATGCCCGAAATTTTTGAATTTTAGACATGATTTTTCGACCTGAATTCGAAAAAGACCGAACCCGAAAAATCCGCAAATTAGCAGATCAAACCTGACCCGAACCCGTTCGACCCGTTGGATCAAGGTAATAAAAACAACGATTTTAGTTTTGTGACTTGTTGATTAAATGTTTTATGCACATTATATGATTTTCCCTTCACTTTATCACTCTTTTAATAATAGTTATTCATAATATCACATCATTTGTAGAGACATTACATATTTATCGCAATCAATTTCAAACGAAGACTAATCATGTTTCATTTCTCAGCTTCTTCCTCATAAAAAAAAAAAAAACCATTATATACAAAAATTATACATAGTTAATTTCAATAAAAATATATATGGATTCAAATGACGTGATATATTAAAAATATAAAAATGCACAAGTTATACTGTTGTATTTTTGGTGAACTGAATATACATAGTCACATCTTAAATATACTTTTATTTTGTAGAAATAATATTATTATAATTATATAAAATTTTGATGTTAAAATTAAAAATAATAATTTTAGTTTATTGTAAATCTCTAATTCTTATTTATTTGAAACTATTTTTGCTGAACTTGAACCATAACTCCTAGGATAGGCAATGGGCCGGGTTAAAACAAAACCAAATTTTTCTAGTGAATAAAATGGATCAGTTACGCCTACCCAGGTCAACCCATTCCCGATGTATTTTAAAATGATGTATATATGCATATAAAACTCCTTAATATAATAGAAAAGGTAAAATAAACATCGGTCATTAGGGTAACACTCACTTGGTACAGAACAAGCCATTATTATTCAATCCATTATCGACCCAATCTTTCATTTACCTTATTTAAACGGGTCAAGTGGTCAAGCCACTCGACTCAATGGGTCTTCACACAAATATTACAATGAAAATTTTGAATATTTTTTAATACTCTTTTTAGAATACAAATATTATACTTTTTCGTAGAATTATTGGCAATTTTAAGCAAAACTCATGCTCAATTTTATCATTAAAAACAAAAAATAACTGAAAAAAAGCGGTCTCAACTTGTTGGGTCAACCCGTTTTCCGTATAACCGGATATACGACTACCGTTATACACACGACCCGTATTTAACCCGCCCGCCTAAAATGACAGCTCTAGCGACAACCTATCAAGCAAAAATTATATACACAAAGTGTGTGCAGTGTGCTAGTAGAGACGCAGAGTCACGAGACACCTTTCATGTCGAAAACTGGAGTCACCACCAAGTACACCTGGGCAACGGGTCGGGTCGGGCCGGGCTCCCCCATTTACTTAATGGGCCGGGCTGGGCAGTAACTTTCTTTAAATGGGTCGGGCCGGGTTATGGGTCAAATGACCCTGACCACCCAAGACCCACCCAATTCAAATAATTGAAGCAAATATTAAACTTTAATGCATAATGTGAAAGGTCTGTGCATCGAAATCCACACAATTTATCATGTCATACACTTGCAACGAACACCATCAGAGTGACTCATTTTGTAACGCCCTATAAAAAATATTTTAAAAAAATATTTGATTAATATATATAATTTATTCTTTAAGCGACTTAATTTAATAGTTGGTTACAATAAAATTCATAATGTGCTAGTTAGCTTATATATGTGTTTATTTATAAATTTGTTAGTTAATGGTTAACTTATTTGAAAATAATATTAGGAATAAGTTTAGACATCCCACAAGGACAAGATAGGTAGAAGATAAGAAAATATAGTTTGGGAGCCACTGCCACCCACCACGGGTGCCCCCACAGGCTGTGGGGTACGCCGTGGTGGCCAGCAGTGATTTAATTGACCCAAAATACCCACCACGGTACCCCCACATGCTGTGGTGCAGGCCGTGGTGGCCAGCAGCGATTTAATTTACCCAAAATACCCATCACGGGTGCTCCCACAAGCCGTGGGGTAGCCCGTGGTGGCCACCAGAAGTCCCCACTAACTGTGGGAAGGCCCTTGACCTCTAGAGCCAACCATTGACCTCCACTGGCCGTGGGAAGGTTCGTGGAGACCTCCAAAGCAATTTTGGACTCCCACAACCTGAGAGCTTTGTCCTGTGATGCTTGTAAACCTTGTATGTTGTGTTGAGAAACGAGTTTAAGAAATGAAGCAATTTACTAAATACAATCTAGTACGTTCAGAGTCATGTGCAGCTTTCAATTAGTCTCCCAAAGTGAATCATAAAATTTTTGCAAAATTATCAATGTAATAGTCGAAATGAATGGCACCAATAAGAATTGATATAACAGGCAGATTTCAAAATGGCAAAACATGCAGAGAATTGGACTTATAACCAAGGCTCAATCGCAAGAGTCAGTAAAGGTAATGGTCCAAACTACAAGGAGCAAACGAATACCTCCAAAGTGACGAAAAATGGCAGGGGCAGATACAATTAAAAGTAAAGAGAGAAGCAGTTAGGATTTTGTCGTGTTTCTGGATTAGTTCATGTATTGCCAATGCCAACTTAATTTCTTGTAAACCGATGAATGTCTATTGTGTTTCTTCTTAATAATATAACTTGTCTATTTGTTCTAGATAGCCAAAGAATTCCAAGCTAGATAATGCTTCCATTATTGTCAGCATGAATAAAATGATGAGGCAAATACAAAGTAGTGAATAAAACATCCAAATGGAACGTAGAAAGCAGGGAATGAATAACGAACAAGATACACCAAAATAAATGAAGAATAACAATAACATTATCAAGGGGTGAATGAATAACGAACAAGATACACCAAAATAAATGAAGAATAACAATAACATTATCAAGGGGTGACTAGCAAAATCATTATTGTAAAAAGCTCCAGAAAGGGATAAGGAAGAAATTCAGGCAAAGCCACAATAATAGAAAGTTTCCAAGAAGAATAAACATTACAGAAACTACAAGGAGAATCCACACAGATGATTAGGACTTGATTGATTTTCCAACCCAAAATCCTCACATCTCCCAATAGAAGCTGCCCTTGATCGAAACCTTCCCACACTGGGTTGCTGATCTTTCAACTCCACATTCTCCAATGATCTACCCAGAAAAGGTGGAATCTTTGAACCTGAATCTGATGAGGCTGACACCTCCAACTCAGACCCACCACCAGCAGCAGAGAAAACTGCCACTTGGGCACCGAATTTTGCCTTCACAGGAAGCTTAGAATCCTTATCCTTGGCCCCCTCTTCGGGCTTCAAACCACCCTGATGATCCTTAGATTTCTGGGCAAAAACAGGGAAGTTTGAAGAAGATGAGGGTGTTGGAGTGTTGACATTGCTATCAGACTCATTCCTCTCTCCACTAACATCAATGCTCATATCACTGGCCCCACTCCATCTCCTTAGAACAGCATTATCAGAGGAAGAATTGACTTCAGAGGAGAGTCGTCTTGCTCCACTAAGGTTATTGATGACAATTAGCTTTTACCCATCTCATTAAACACCCTAACAACTTTAACATCCCTACCATTATTAACAAGCTCATCAATGATAGACATCCAAGAAAGAACGTCTCTCAGGCATTTTATCAAACACCTTGCATACATATTTCTATCACCAACTTACTCTCTCTCTCTCTCTTCCTCCCGCCCCCCTTCAACTTACTTAAGTTCAATTTCTCTATAATCTATACTATGACGATAGTATGATTTTCATAACCACAAGTTTCTACTTTCACAAACAGCCACATGCTCATTGACACTCTAGTGCCTAAGCTCCTACATTTACAAATCAGCAAAAACTCAGATTGTTCCTAAAGCACTCTGCCCCTCTCCACCCAAGAAAGGTTGGGGCGAGTTCAAGCCTTGGACTTCCCGCAATTCCCGCCCCCTGGACTGAAGATGCAGCAAATTCAAAAAGTAGAGAAAGAGAAAGAAAGAGAGTTGAATTACTTGAATGTAGAAGACAAAGGTTCCGCAAAGGTGTACGAGTAGAATGACTTCTAGTTCGTTTAAGAAAGAGAGAGAGCAAGAGAAAAACGAGAGCTGCGAGAGATAGTGAGCCAGAGTAGGGCCAGAGAGAGCACGAGGAACGATCGACAAAACAAGAGGAATGAGCGAGGGTAGAGAGGGAGCTAAAGGAGGGAGACAGAGTAATTGGCAGCTCGTTTCTATACCCGATTGTCGGCCCGATTACAGATGTTAACGGACGGCTCGTTAAATACCTAATCCAAATAAGCAAGTAAACGGGCTTTACCCAATTTTTTAGCCCAACCGTTCAAACCCAATGGACTCCCAGTCCATTGCCTAGGTCTACCACCAAGCGAAAGAGATGTACATGATTCTACAGGGGTCATTTTTCTCAAAAGAACGGGGTGAGATGACACTGGTTGCCCTATAGTGGATCCACCCCTGGTCATAACTTAAATGAATTATATAAGGATTTTCACGACTTTAAATGGTTATTAGCTAGGAAAGCATAAATATAAGTTATTTGGATTCCAAAGTGAGAATCCGAAAATATACAAGAATAAATCGTAGTACTAACAATATTCAAATTATTTTACAGATTCACCTAAATTGTCACATAAGGTAAGAGGTATGTATGTTGCTTGTACATTTCATAAATTATATGGATATTTTCAATATTAATGTTTTATGCTAGCCAATCTCTTTTACATAAATATGAGTTATTATGTTATGAGTAGACCTGTCAATTCTGACAGGTGGGTTAAATACGGGTCTGGTACATTTGGGTTCGGGTAAAATACGGGTCGGATGTATTTTGTGTTAGGGTAAAATAAGGGCGGTCGTATATCGGGTTATATGGGTTTCAGGTCGACCCAACGGGTTGAGACTACCTTTTTATAAGTTATTTTTCTTTCTTTAATTATGAAATTGAGCATATTTTTGCTTAAAATTACCAATAATTCTATGAAAAAGTATAGTATTTATATTTTCTATATAGAATATTCAAAAATATTCAAAAATTTCATTATCATATATGTGTGAAGACCTCATTGTGTCAAGCAACTTGGCTGCTTGACTTATTTAAATAAGGCCAATGAAAGATTGAGTCATTAATGGGTTGAATAATAATGATTTGTTCTATTAATGATTCGTTTAAGGTTCCGATGTTTATTTCACCTCTTCTATTATACTAAGGGCGTTTATATGCATAACATCATTTTAAAACACATCGAGAAAAGATTGACCTGGGTAGGCATAACCAACATATTTTATTCACTAGCAAAAATTTGACTTTGTTTTAACCTGGCCTATTGCCCATCCGAGGAGTTATAGTTCAGGTTAAGCTAAATCAGTTTCAAATAAATAAGAATTAGAGATTTACAATAAACTAAAATTATTATTTTTAATTATAACATTAAAATTTTACATCATTATAGTAATATTCTTTCTACAAAAACAAAAGTATGTTATTTAAGATATGATTATGTATATTCAGTTCACCAAAAATACAACGAGTATAATTTGTGCGCTTTTAGTGTCGTTAATATATCATGCCATTTGAATTCAGATATATTTTTATTGAAATTAACTATGCATAATTTTTTTATAAAATGGTTTTTTTATGAGAAAGAAGTTGAGAAATGAAACGGTATTAGTCTTCATTTGTAAATGTTGTGATATAATAAATAACCATTGTTAAAAGAGTGATAAAGTGAAGGAAAAATCGTATAATGTACATAAAACATTCAATCAACAAGCCACAAAATTAAAATCGTTATTTTTATTACCTTGACCCAACGGGTCGAACGGGTTTGGATTAGATTTGACCCGCTAATTTGGGGATTTTTCGGGTTTGGGTAGAAAATCTTGTCTAAAACCCAAAAAGTCGAGCGGATTCGGGTCAAGTTTTCGGATCGAGTCTGTTTTTGTCAAATCTTGTTACGAGTGATTTATGTGATTGATGTGAATCACATGATTTACGTGAGTTATTTTTGATATGTTTTATAAGATGAGTTCACTTGATTCTTTGCAAGTATATAATAAAGCTACACCAAATCCTGAGTTTATTATTTCACTATACATGTTATAGTTCTTGCTTGAATGATATATTAAAGGATGATTTGTTAGCTAACACTTTTCAAGAGTGAGAATTATTCCTTAAATAAATTGCCAAATAATCTATATTTCGTTTTATATATTGATTGTCAAATGATAAATTACATGATGAATTTTACATATGCCAGGGTACCATATTTAATTTATAATAATTTATATTTTATATATTTTGAAAATGTTTTGTTTTTAAAAGGCAAAACAACATAGGCAAAAAAGAGTATAGAAAAGACAAAGGGAAGACATAATGCATTAGAAGGCTCTTTTATTGGGTGTCTAACTTCAGACTGATATATGGATTATGGGTCCAAAATGATGCAAAATGATGTTGGTTTTGATTTAATAAATTAGCAAAGTTTTATCCTTTAAATGTGTTTTGGTTTGGTTGTTTTTAGCATTATTTTCTTTTTAGGAAGTGGTGGTAATGTTTTCAAATTACAAATTTTCTGCTGCCTAATTTTGTTTGATTTGCTACTTAGTAGCTACTTAAGTTGATTGATTTGAGGTCGTTACAATGTTTGTAGCTGGGCTTGTCTCCATGAGATTGAGAGGACCATGCAAGGTGATTCACACAAAGGCTACTGCGTTCTTGATTTGATTGTCGCGACTTAGCATTACTCTATTATGGTTCTCCTTTTGCTGAATTATATTATATATTTTATCTAGGGGCGGTAGTGGGTCAAGTGGAAATATTTGACTACGTGCCATTGAATATGGTACATCATCGACTTTCATAAAAAATTGACGAACTTTATCATCTTCGATAATCTTGGCAATTTTGTCCTCGGTGCCACAAAAGCGAGGAAAAATCTTTACATTGTTACCGAGCTAGATCGTTCTATAGGCTCATCAATTTTGAGAAAAACTCAATTATCTCTTGATTCTCTTGCTTGCAACTAGCAATTTGTGCCTTTAATTGATGTATCCTCTACATATTGGGGACAAAGTAGCATTTTTGGATGTTCTTCCATAGTTGTTGAGCGATTTCAACATAAGCCACACTTTTATGTAGCTTAGGATTTATGATATGCATTATTCATGATGTGATCATAGTAGCATGCTATTCACCATCTCCCATGCCTTAATTTAGGCAAAAGACGCCTATTTTTCTGTTGGTTTCATCACAATTCCATCAATAAAAACCGAGTTTATTTTTTGCCCTTAAAATCGTCCTCATGAATTGCTCCCGAAGGTAATAGTTCTTACCGTTGAACTTCAAAATGATGATAATAGCCCCTGGTGTATCTGATGGGTATAGGTAACATGGCAATTGAGGATTAATGTCGAATGGTTTTTTCACTTTTTCCTTCATGTTTGAATCATCCTTACTCATGGTGTTTGTTTAGAAATTTAGAATTATAGAAGAATTAGAGCTTTATCGATGATAAGAGAAATCGCAATTAGAAGAGCGAAAAGGATGAGTTGAGTTGGGAATAATAAAGGAGGTTATAGAAGCCACAAGTGGGGGTGGTTTGGGATCTGATCGGAAGTTTTGCTTTTTCTTTTTTGGGGGGGTGAGAGGGGGATTTAAGAGGGTGTATTGAAAATGGAGATTTGTAAATTTGTTGATTTCTTTAGTAAAATTTAAAAATATAATTTAGGAAGTGTTTAAGATAGTTAATGATATTTTTGATGAACCTTTTTAAAGATTGTATTTAGGTTCCATATTTATTGTAGTGTAACTATCTCACCAAGTGATATTTGCATATATCTCTTAGAATAACATCTCAAATTTATGTAGAAGTCCTACTACTTTTTTGAATGAGAACTCCTATGATTTATAATGTCTTTCGAATTTATTAGATAGACAAAAAATTTATAGAACTAAAAATAATTAATTTAAATTTCAAAATCAAATAATAAAAAAATAATAAAATTATACACGAATGATTCCCAAGTTCTTTATTTCTCAAGAAGATAAAATGTACAAAAACAAGCAGCTTCCTAAGTATTCTTCTTTTATTTTTGTTTTTGTTTTAAAGAATGTATGAGATTACCTTTGGTGTAAAGGAATACCGAAAATACATCATAAAAATAACAATTTTAAAATGTTTTACTAACTGAACAACTTGACATTCGCATGTAAAATGTTATATAATTTGGTAACTTTTTTAAAAAAAAAAAAAAACCTTTACAAATTGAATTTATTAATTTTTTTAAAAGAAACTGAGTCTTGTAATACATGGAGACAACGTCAATTTATAAATAATAAGATAATCCCAAGTTTATAAATCCGAATTATGATATATTAATTATATTTTTTATTTATCACTTTTGGAAGTTTTAAGATTATAATCCAGAGATCTCTCCTTCGTGGTGAAACCCTAGCGAAACCCCGCCGCACGTTGGTGACCCCATTGATGTGCAGAGTCCTCACCCTAGAGTAGGGTACTAGTGTTTGTGTCTTTCGCCTCACTGTAGGTGTCTTCCGCTCCCGCTTTCCGGTGGGCGTCTTTTCCCGATTTTTAGGACCCAAGCCTTCTTAGGGTTTTATTTCGAGTTGCATCCATGGCTTCAAATTTGGAAGAAAACCTCTGTAAATTGAAACCGACAGACGAGGAGGAAGAACTTATTGACTTGGAGGATACGTCGGCTGAGAAGATTGATGAACAAATTGCCCTATGTATGGTAGGAAAATTACTAACTAAGAACCACTTCAATCCTGAGGCCCTAAAAACTACTATGCGGAACATCCGGAAACCCTCCAAAGGGGTAATTGTTAAAGAATTGGATAAGAACCTATTTGCTTTTCAATTCTTCTCTCAAGCAGACAAAAATATGGTTCTCAATGATGGACCTTGGGCTTTTGATGGTCATATCTTACTACTAAGTCAGATGCAAGGGAATAAAGCGCCGACGGAGATCGAATTCACCAAGGCTCGGTTCTGGGCAAAAATATATGATGTCCCCATGAAGAAGAAGACATCAGTATTTGCTGAAATTTTGGGGTCGAAGATAGGGGATTTTATTGAAGTGGATGAAGAAGCTGTTTTGGCGCCTTCCAAGTATTTAAAGGTTAAAGTTGATGTGGATATCACAAAACCTTTGAGAAGGGGCTTACGCAGCAACGTAGATGGTAAACAAAAATGGTTGGAGATTAAATATATGAGACTTCCTGACTATTGGTATAGTTGTGGGCTGATCGGGCATGTGTATAAGGGTTGTAACTCCTATAATGAGGAAATACCGGAAGTTAAATTACCTTATTGCCCGAAACTGAGAGGATCAACTTTGAAGAAGAAACAAAGGGGGTTGAGGATGAATGAAAGGAGGAGAGGCAAAAGCTATTAGAGTTGAGAGGTGGTGGGAGTGCTTCACGAGTGAAGGCCAAACTACAGCTAGAAGGGATAGCAAAAAAATGTAGTATAGAGGTAGGAGGGGTAGGGGGATCAAAGGAGGGGGTGATTGACATGGTGGTGGATGGTTTAGGAGGGAGATTGGCAAAAGAAAGGTGTCTGACATAAAAGGTGGAAAACAAGAGGAAAGGAAGGTTCGGGTTGTTGAAGAGAAGGAAAAGGCTCCAGATAAGGCGGAGGTTGGCACACCCCAACCTCGCCAACAGCCATGAAAATCTTATGTTGGAACTGCAGGGGAGGTGGCAACCCCTAGCAGTTCAAGCGCTCCAATTTTGGAGCACAAAACACATCCCCGATGTTGTTTTTCTCTCCGAAACAATGTTGGAAGCTAAGAGAATGGAGAGACTAGCACCCAAATGTGGCCTCAAAAATGCTTTTGGAGTCAATAGCGTCGGTTGTTCGGGAGGCCTGGTTATGTACTAGCGGGAGGACATGGTTTTCAACCTCATTTCAAGTTCAAGAAATTATATTCTTGGAGACATCATAGAAGGGAACGAGATCAGTATGAGATTTATGGGTATTTATGGATGGCCAGAGGCTCATAATAAACAACGAACATGGGACTTGATTAGAGACAAAGTGGGGGTTTCTACCTTTCCTATTCTAGATGGAGGTGACTTCAATGAAATTTTGACATTGGAGGAGAAAAGTGGTGGGGCTAACAGAGATCAAAGACTAATGGGTATCTTTAGAGAGGCACTTGTTGATTGTAACCTAAGAGATCCGGGTTATTCTGGTCAATGGTACACTTGGCAACGAGGCACTAATGTAAGGAGATGTCTTAGGGAACGCCTAGATTGATACACAACAAATGACCTATGGAGTACAAAATTCCCTTATGCCAGGGTAGAGAATTTAACTCGCTACAAATCTGATCATGCCCCAATTTTATTAAGCACAGATTGGCTCTATCAGAATCCTTGGAGACATCAAAGAAAATTCAGATTCGAGAAGTTATGGGCTGAGGATGATGAATGTGAAGCGATGGTCAAAGAGGCATGGGCACAAAGTGGTGATGACCCAATGAAAAAATCAATTCTTGTGCTGTGAAACTCCAGAGGTGGAGTAATAAAAAATTTGGAGATATTGATAGAAAAACCTCAGCCTTGGAAAATCAACTTCATCAAGTTCAGCAGCTGCCAACAACCCAAGACAACATTAATATTGATGTTCCATTGAATCAAGACTTGATGAGTTGCTTGGTCAAAAAGAAAAAAATTGGTATATGAGGGCTAGAGCTTTGGAGATTAAAGATGGTGACAGAAATACCACGTATTTCCACCACAAAGCAAAACAAGGAAAAAGAAAAAATGGATCCAGAAAATCCAAGTGGCAGATGGCGTTTGGGTAGAAAAGAAGGAGGATATAATCCAAGTGGTCACCGATTATCATACGACTATCTTTGAGTATTTTGAGCCCTTGAAATTTGAAGACACCTTACAAGGAGTTAAAAGTGTGGTGACTGATAATATGAATTTAGCCTTATCTCAGCCGTATCATGCCAAAGAAATCAAAACTTCTCTTTTTCAAATGCACCCGAACAAGGTCCTTGGTTTAGATGGTATGCATGTGTTAGGAAGAATTTAAGTTCTAAAATTGTAACTGCAAGTGCACGGCGCAACCGTAGCTAGACGGCAAGTACGGGTCGTGTCCACAGAGAGTTGTGTTTCAAATATCAAAACTAACTTAAACTTTCTATCTAGGCGAATCAGCACAGATGAGATACATATGAAGATAAACTAACCTAGAAAGCAATAAAAATAATGCTTGGATTGTGATTTTACCACTTAATATACTAATTAATCAAGTCAATCCTAACTCTACCCAAGTTTATACAAGTATTTAGGAGAGACTCAAGCCACACTTTCGAAGGTCATGAGTTAATCTAATTATTCTAACCACCTACTTTCGTGGGGTTAGCCCAACTAAACTACAAAAATAGCAACCTCGAACCTAGTTAGGATTAAAACTATTTTCATGTCAAAACCCTAACTATTCTCTATACCCACTCTAGCAAATTGACTCCACTTTTCAGTGATAAACCAACCGCCTAAAAATCAAGATGAAAAGACCCTTTCAGGCATCTCATCGAACATGTAGTAGGTATGAGAAACAATCCCAAAAGACTAGCATAAACTAGGTAAATTAAGGCTTAAACAAGATCAATTAGCCATTAAGAGGTTAATCACAACCAAAGTGACACACTAACAATTAATTAACATGAAACATCATTCATCTAACAACTACTAACAAAAATTAACTTGAAGAACGACATAAACTAACAAAATAAAATTAAACATAAAATTAACACAATTAAACTAACTAATACTAACATCAAAATACAATAAAAATCGAACCTTTAAACTAAATGAAACAAACTAAAGAGAAAGGAGAGATAAAAGGGAAGAATCGAATTGAAACCGAAAACTATCAGGAATTGAATTAATAACTAAAGCTAAAGATATTTGACATAAATTACAAGAGGAAAACTAATTAAATTAAATTAAATTAAAATTAACCTAAAAGATAAACTAATCCTACAACTGAAGACTCAAAGCTCCTTCGAAATTCCTTTGCTCTAAGCTGTGGCCGCCTCCTTTTATACGCTGCTAATTTCCAAATTTTGGCCCAAGCAGAATTCCCAGCCACCGACGTTGAAGACTCGGGTATGACTGACTAACCCCTTGAATGTGTTTTGATTTCATGCATTCATCTAAATTTAGGATAAAGCAAGAAGCATCCTAAAAGAAATTCATTTAACTAAGTCATATGCTTTATAATTCATTATTTCAATATTACTTATTCTTGATCGAACTCGGACTTAAGCATTTTAAGATTATCCGACTAAGTCCGACACACTAAGTCGGACTCGGACTCGGAAAGTAGAATATGAGTTAGTTATGACAGATCGAGTAAGTCCGACCCACTCGGATCTTACCCACTCGGAACTCGGATTCCGACTCGGACTCACTATTATTTACGGAATCCGAGTATATATATAACTCTTGTGCCCATTAAGATTGAATGATTTATTTATGAGTTTTAGCATATACTGGAATATGAGTATATTGAATATTAGACGTGAAATATTTCAGATTAATAGATTAAGGTAATTAGTCATTAAATACTTTATTTAGACTAATCCTTATCTAATTATGGACCAAAGTATATTTATACTTTGAGAACCATTGTGCTTAATATTTTTGCAGGTTTTTCTAATGTCAATTATTTGAAGAAAAGGCAAAAACAAAAGGCTTCCGGCCGTTAAAGCACTCGCCGGACAAAAAGTCGGAATTTCTAGAAAAGCTCAAAACTTACTCGACGACCTTGTCATTGCATCGTTTTGGGTAATATTTTATTTCGAGTCTAACGGTCTTTTCGTTCTGCTCTTTCAGTTTAAAAAGCTAGAAAAAGAGTTGTTGGAAGCTAGGACCAATGCACAACGGCTATTTCTAGGTGGTCCAGAAATCCGAGTGACTCGGACTATCCGTTACAACCGCTAGTTGACTCGGACAGCTTCAACGGAAAGACGTTGGAGGCTCAACGGCTATCTCTTCAAGGCAGACTATTTATATAAGCCTTAGCACAAGATTTCAACGGACGAATGGAAGAAAAAGAGAGACCATATTGAACATCTTCTCTAGCATACAACTCCCAAACTCGTAATTCTAATATTCCGAGTTGTATTTTTCTCGAGTCGGTTGTATTACAATTCTTACTACTCTTCTACTCTTTCTCTCCGACTGAGTCGTAAAGGTTACCTCAACTCAGCTTGTCCCAAACTATAAAGGTTACCTCAGTTTGGAAGTACCAGGTTAGATAAGGGAACTTCTAACCCTGGGAAAAATTGGAGGATCCCAAGTTAATAAGGTAACTTCAACTTGGAAGTACTAGGTCGATCAGATAAGGTAAATTCCGAGCCTGGGAAAATTATAATAGATTTGTTTGGGAACAAATCTGGGTAGTCATATTCATTGTAATTGAGGATTCAATTAGTGGATTTGACTTGGTGTCCGGATTGACACCGTCCGTGGTTTTCTCGCCCGGGAGGGTTTCCACGTATATCCGAGTTTACACTTTTCCGAGTCCAATCTAGACTCGGAATCTGCTTCTGTCTCTATTCTGTGCAAAAGAGTTTGTTTTTCTCAAAAATCTTCCATAACCCTATTCACCCCCTTCTAGGGTGACTTAACTTCTCCAAGAGCAAACCTTCAGACGTCATGCTGACATCATGCTGATGTCGGCGTCCTAATTTCACCAAATTTAATCCATGTTCCTTGATTGCCTTGCCACGCCTAGATTTTGTTTCTTGATTTGCCTTCCTTTTTTTTGTTTATGTATATTTTTTTGAATCTTGAGTCTTAATCTTCAAGATCATACTTTCCTTCCTTTTGAGCCCAAATTTTCGATTCTTAGTCGAATGAACTTTATTACCTATAAAAGTAAAAAAAAAAAAGTAAAAATCCTAAAAAATATATTATTTTACGAGTCAAAAACTAAGTGAATAAAGATATAAATGACGTAAAATTTTGCACCGAACAACATGCCCTATTTTTTCAAAAATTTCGAATATAGTGGGTAATGATGTGGTCAACTATGTTAAATCTATCCTCTCTGGAAATAACATTCCCCATGATGTGAATGAGACTCTTATCACCCTTATTCCAAAAGTAAAGTCCCCTCCAATATGTCCAAGTATAGACCTATTAGCTTATGCAATGTTCTATGCAAAATTGCTTCTAAGACGTTGGCTAATAGGCCTAAGGTTATTCTGCCCAATGTTATTAGCCCTAATCAAAATGGGTTTGTACCGGGCCGTTTAATTACTGATAATGTCCTAATTGCTTTGGATTTGTTTCACACTATGAAATGTAAGTCCAAAGGTAGGAAGGAGATTATGGTAGTAAAGTTGGATATGAGTAAGACTTATGATAGAGTTGAATGGAATTTTTAAAGGCTTTACTTATTAGAATGGGTTTCTTTCGAGATTGGGTGCAAGTGATCATGAATTGTACTACTTCAGTTTTGTATAGTTTCAATATCAATGGTATGGTTCGTGGTCATGTCATTCCTAGTAGGGTTTTCCGACAAGGTGACCCAATATCACCCTACCTCTTTATTTTAGTAGCGGAACACTACTACGAAACTGTTAAATAGCAACGGATACGGTTCCGTCGCCACATAGCGACGGAATCAATGACGAAACCGACAAAAATTGGCAAGCGTGTCGGACAGCGATGGATTTAGCGATGGAAATAAGGATCCGTCGCTAACTTGGAATTAGCGACGGAAATATCCGTCGCTGATGTAATTCCGTCGCTAAATCGTCGCCGATGTTTCCGGATTTTCAGATCGAGGAAAAAAATTAAATTTTATTATTTCGGTTGTTAGCGACGGAAAATTCCGTCCCTGTTCCGTCGCTAAGTCCGAATAAATCCAGATTTGGCCTTTCGGTCAGACGGAATTAACGAAGCGAAGAGAAAGAGAGAAGTCCGAGCGAATTGCGAGCGAGAGTGCCCAACCCCCTCGACGTTCGCCCGCCGCCGCCGGATCGCCCGCCGCTGCCGTCTCCGACCACCCCTCCTTCCGTCTGCCACCTTTCATCCGCCGCGTGAGGAACCCGAAGCCCAAAGACGAGTGACTTCTCCTTGGTTGCTCCCGCCCTTCTGCCGCCGCATGCTGCCGCTTGGAGGACGCCGCTGTCACCACCGCCTTCCTGCCACCGGCCGACTGTCTCGACGCCGCCGCCTAGTGCAAGGTATTGTTTTGTTGATTTTTATTTGATTTAGAGTTTTTAATAATTTTACTTCAAATTGATGAATTTATATAATTTATTGCAAATTAATGTTGTTTGTGAATGAATTTGAAAAGAAAAATGTGCAATTTTGTTATTTATGTATAAATGTTGTGTTGTTTAAAGTATGTGAGGTTAGATTCATTGGAAATTATTGTTAAAAGTGAAGTAAATGTTATTTATGTATAGATGATGTGTTGGTTAAAGTATGTGAGGTTAGATTTGTTGGAAATTAATATTGAAGTTGAAGTAAATGTTATTTATGTATAAAATTTGTGTTGTTTAAAGTATATGGGGCTAGATTTGTTGGAAATTATTGTTGAAGTTGATGTAAATGTTATTTATGATTTATATATGTGCAATTGTTTGTTATTTATTTATAAATTTATTTAACATTTGACAAATTCTTAATAAATAGTGGTTAGTCGTGTGAAATTAGGAATGAAATGTTTGTTGTAAATTTTGAAATAATTGTATACGCTCTGATTGTGTGTGCGTTATTTTATACTAATTAGGTAGAAATAATGTAATCAATTATATTTGTGTGAGTATATTTATGCTAATTAGGTATGATTAGTTTAATTATGACATAAATACTTACGAGTAAAATATAGAAATTAAAGAAATTTATGTATAAGAAAAGTATATATGCATAATGGTTATATATATTATGTTCATTTTAGAAGAAATGTAATCATAACATCTTCATGTATTGATTACTATAACTAATAAATTAATAAATTGTTAAATGTCAATCAGAATATATATGGACGACCTACGCATCGTAGATGGATGTATCGTAGGTTATTACCTGGTAAAGTTGGGTATAGACAAGAGTTTTTAGATGGGGTTGAGGAGTTTGATTCACATGCTAGAAGTCAATCAGAATTTGTACATAATCAACAATATAGGTGTCCATGTCACAAATGCAAAAATCGGAAGTATAAGGATCCCGATGAAGTTAAGTTACACCTTTATCAATATGGTTTTTTCCAAACTATTGGTATTGGACTAGTCATGGAGAAATAGATCCTCATTTACATGAGGATGGTGGTATGACTTCTAACATATTCAACGACGAAAGTGGCTCCAATCATATGAACTACGGCGATGTAGCATCAAACATCGACCATATGAATGACATGGTCACGAGATGCCATGATCTCAAATCAAGGCTCTACAAGTGAGCCTCCAAATACCCATGCCCAAACTTTCTTTAATATGGTTGAGGCTGCCCAACGATCTTTGTGGGTAGGAAATGAAACTCACACTGAGTTGTCTGCCACCGTTAGAATGTTGAGCATCAAGTCCGACTACAACATGCCTCAAAATTGCTTTAATAAAATTGCTCAACTTATGAAGGAGATTTGTCCGCCTAATAACCGAGTTCCTCGTGACATTCACCATGCAAAGAAGGTCATTAAAACTCTTGGGATAGATGTTCAAAAAATTGACTGTTGTTGAAAAGGTTGCATGTTGTTCTACAAAGAGGACATTAATCTTGATTCATGCAAGTTTTGTGGTCATGCGAGATGGAAGCATCAAAGGGCAAGACAAGGAAAAAGTCAAAGAACTCCGTTTTCAAGGATGCATTACCTGCCATTAGTACCAAGACTTCAGCGCTTGTTTGCTTCAAAAACAACAGTAGAGCACATGAGATGGCATTATGAGAATATAAGAGAGGATGGTGTCCTATGTCATCCTTCGGATGGTGAAGCATGGAAACATTTTGATAGAGTTCACCCCGAATTTGCTACTGAGCCTAGAAATATTATACTTGGTTTGTGCACGGATGAGTTTAATCTATTCAGCCAACCTTCAAGGTCTTATTCAATCTGGCCAGTCGTTGTTACACTCTATAATCTACCACCGAGTTATGCATGACGACGCCTTATATGTTCTTGACATGCATCATACCAGGGCCTACAAATCCGAAAAATAAAATTGATGTGTATTTGCAGCCTCTTATTGACGAGTTGAAAACACTATGGGAAGATGGTGTGAAAACATATGATATTTCAAAAGGTGAGAACTTTCTAATGAAGGCTGCGTTGATGTAGACCATTAATGATTTCCCGGCCTATGGTATGTTGTATGGATGAAGTACTCATGGTGCCATGTAATGCCCGGTATGTATGAATAAAAAAAGAGCATTAAAACTTAGAAATGGGCAAAAATTTTCATGGTTTGATTTCCGTCGGCGGTTTTGCCACGAAGTCACGCATTCCGAAGGAATAGCACATCATTTACAAAAGGAAAAACCGTACATTCGGGTCCTCCTCGTCGATATACGGGGAAGAAATAAAACAATGGGTTAAGAACTTGCCCAAAGTAACAGAAGAGCAAGAAATTAACATTTCGGGGTTCAAAAAGGATCATAATTGGACAAAACAAAGCATATTTTGGGAGCTTCCATATTGGAAAGATCAATTGCTTCACCACAACCTAGATGTGATGCACATTGAAAAGAACTTTTTGAGAATATAATTAACACTACTATGGATATTCCTGGGAAAACAAAGGATGATATCAAGGCAAGAATGGATTTGGAAAAGTTGTGTGATTGTGTGGAGTTGAATTTAAAGCATGGAGTAAATGGTAAAATTCTGAAACCGAAGGCAAAATATGTGTTGACGTTGGAGCAGAAAAGGGCAATATGTGAATGGGCAAGAAAGTTGAAAATGCCGGATGATTACTTGTTCTAACATTTCATACCTTGTAGACCCAAACTCCACTAAGTTCCATAGCATGAAAAGTCATGATTGTCATATTTTCATGGAGAGTCTTCTTCCAATAGCATTTAGTGCACTCTCGGACGAGGTTTTAGCGCCTCTCATTGAAATTAGTGAGTTCTTCAAGAACCTTTGCTCATCTGTTTTACGGGATGCGGAGTTAGAGCAAATGCATCAAAATATTTCAATAACACTTTGTAAATTAGAAACAATATTTTCTCCTGGGTTCTTCAATGTGATGGAACACTTGCCTGTTCACTTGGCGGAGGAAGCAAAATTGAGTGGTCCGGTACAATACCGGTGGATGTATCCATTTGAGAGGTTCTTTGGCTGCTTGAAGAGATCCATAGGAAACAAATCGAAGCTTAAAGGGAGTATTGCTGAAAAATATGCACGATTTGAAGAAACACATTTTGCATCTTACTATTTCGGCTCTAATGTGCCTTGCATGCGCAATAGAAGTCGACTAAATGAAGGGAGTGAAGTTCCATACCACAATCCTACTCTTTCGGTTGTCATACCAGAAGGTGCTCCAATTGGGAAGTTCACTCCGCGTTTCCTTGATGATAAGGAAAAGACAGGTTGCACATGTCCATGTTTTACTGAACTGTTCCAAAGTTAAACCTTATCTTGAGTGAGTTTATCTTGTCCTATACAACACTCATTTCAATGAATTTTTTCGCAACGATGATGTCATATTAATAAACAATTTAAATTCAGTCTCTTCGAAGACCAAAAACGAGCTAGGTATGCTGATGTTAGTGATGCTGCAATTGATGAAATGGTGGAAAGTGAGTTCGAAGATTGGTTCAAATGAGCTGTGAGTATCATATATTAAGACTTAATGCTCATGCCTCAAATTTATTAGTATTCTATTTTCAATTTTAATAAACTAAACCAATACTATGTTATTGACACAGATTCATTGTTATTGAGTATATCATGATGAAAAACATGTTTACTAGATGCAATTAGCTCAAGCTCCTTTAAGGAGAGTGAAAACATGGACAGCCTACACGGTGAATGGAATGTTATTTCATATCGAGGCTCAAAATGAAAGGAGGATGACCTTCAATTGTGGTGTTTGTGTGAAAGGAACTTATGGAGGACATGTTGAAAATAATTACTACGGCATCTTGCAAGAAGTAGTTGAAGTTGAATATGTTGGTGAACCAATAAAAACGTGTGTGCTATTTAAATACGATTGGTTTGACCTTAGTCATCCTCGGGAACTCGGGGCCATAAATTTAGTTCGTATGTTGAAGTGCATCATACAAGGCGTTATCATAACTACGATCCTTTCATATTTGCTAGTACTGCAACTCAGGTGTATTATATGTCATATCCACAAGGGGTCCCTAGAGAAAAGCTGAATTGGTTCATCGTAGTGGCAGCAAAACCAAGGGCCGAGTTGATGACCAATATACTATTCCTCTTGCATTTCAAGAGGATAGTATCGGTACAGATCGATCCTATAATGGAAACTTTGTTAGACACTTTGGTTGATAACTCAATATCAACAGAAGAATTAGTTGATGATGTTATTTTAAACCAAGAAGATGGGATTCGAGGATGTTAGTGAAGAAGAGGATGGTGAAGAAGATGAGGAAGGTGAATGGGATGATGATAACATCACCGATGAGGAAGACGAACATCTCATATTCAATGATGCCAAAGAGGATAGTGAAGAAAACGATGATGATACTAATGATGAGGATGATGGTTAGTTGAACATGTTCTTTTTTTGGTTTGTTTTACATTGAATAACTTTTATTTATGTTGTAATCAAATGAATTCTTATTAATGTAATGAAGGTGAAACAATTGAAGCGTAATTTCTTAATAGAAGAATATTTATATCTAACGTTTACATGTTTATATGTTTACTAATGTTTCTATTTTGTTTTATATTGAATCACTTTAACCGTTGGATGTTTACTAATAATGTTTTTATGATGTTTATGTTAGGAAATATGGAGAGAGGTAGAGGTAGGTCGAAAAGATCAGCTACTCGGGGACGGGCTAGAAACGTTATTACCGATGGTGAAGGTAATGATGTAAGCACTTCTACCCCCTCTCAAAACCCTCCTAACCTTCAGTCTCCTATAGGTAGAGCACTATCTCCACACTCCCCTTACAACCAAACTCCAATGGGTGAGTCATTCATTTCCAACCCTCCTTATTTCCAACCTCCAAATATCCCACATATGCAAAGCCCAATGGGTGGGTCTTTCATTCCAAACCCTCCATATTCTCAACACCCTCATATGTACTCAAACCCGCCCAATACGTACGCATATAACCAATATGGTACGACCAACATACCACGCATCCACGTTGGTGTCGAACAAAGGCCACCACAAAGGCCTACAAATGATGGGCCAACTGATGCAGGCAATGAGCATGCTAGCCTTGAATCAAGCAGTGCTAGCAGTCGGGAAAAGATTCGGATCGAGCCAGATGGTGAAGGGTAAGTGTGATAATAAGTAATAAAATAAATTAAGCTTAATAGTAGAATAGTAAAACTAACTGTTTTCTATGTGTCTTGATTAGGTTCTTCCCCATTGAGAAAGTTGTGGGCACAATTTCCCACATCTTCCAAAGCAAGTATGATGGAGCATGGCCTACATGGGGTAAAGTTCCTCGATCACAACGTGATTTGTGGTTTTCTGAGTTCAAGGTAATGAAAAATCTTTAGTTTTCTGAATTTCGGATAACATGATGACTTATTGTGCATGTTTGAGCATTATATTATAATTTCATAACTTATAAACTACTTTTTCATTTATACGAAATTTTTCACTTGGTCACCAACCGATGAAGTCCAAATAAAAAGAAATTTTGAGAAGAAAGGAAATGATCGATTGAAGGACTTCATGCTGAAGGCAAGGAAAAATAAGAAGAAGCCGAAATGGTTGCGTGACAACTACTAGCGAGAGTTGTTGGAATATTGGGAAACCGTTGACTACAAGAAGTTCCGCGAGCGAGGCTCGGAAAAACCGCCATGCTGATCAAGGTGGACTTGGTTCATCGCTCCATACTTGTGGCTCAATCCCTATGACGGAGCATAAGCGGCGATTGGTACATACCCCTTATTACTTATTACGCATGCAACTATTAACATGTTCATATTAGTAAATTAAATCTATACTAACACCAGTTTCTATTTAGATGAAGGAGCTTAAAGGAGTTCAGCCTCTACGAGACCTAACTATTTTCACGAACTCACAAAACAAAAAAGGACGAATGGGTCGACCAAAAATCCAAGGCCATTTATGTGAGTAACCTTATATATGCAATTTTCATATTTTCAATATATGGTTTTCTTTGACAACCTATGATAGTTACATGCCTCAAATATTTATATATTATTCAGGAAAAGTTTCAAAAGAGTGGGAAGAGTTGCAAAACACTCAACCCACTCAACCTTCTACCGATGACCCCAACTCTTCCGAGGATCATGTCTCCACCCCTTCACAACATGAGTTGTGGGTCAAAGCCAATGCGAATAGGAAAGGTCGCATTTATGGACTTGGATCCGAGGCTAAAAACTTAAAACCAACCATGTCCTTCAAATCACCGAAAGCTTCTACTCCGGATGACTCAGATTTGAGAGCAACGAGTGCATAATTTAACTTCTGAGTTACATCAATGGATTGAGCGTGCTCGTGTGCTTGGGTTGGAAAATAGGCAGCTTAAAGAAAAGTTGGACAGTTATGCTGAGCCAATAGTACGCTTCATTGAATTCATGAAATCTCAACAAGCATCTTGATCTCACTGTCGACCAGTACAACCACAAGAGAAAGAGGAAGAGGAAGAGGAAGAGTGAGGACCCTAGATCGATTCATTGTGAGCTTTTGTATTGGTGAACATTTTGCAAACTTTTAACATGTGTTTATGGTTTCTTGTGAACTTTTGTATGGTTATTTTTGTGAACTTGTGAATTGGTTTTAAATATGTTTATATTGTTCATAATTTTGAACATGTATGTTGGATTTGTATATCCAACTTGGATGAGTACTTTGTGGCCGGCATATGTAAATGCCAAATGTAAATGTCACATATGTGAATGTTGGATTTGTATATCCATTCACAATTTTTGTATTAGGGTAACGAATTATTAGAAAAATGTATTTTGGAATTATGCCAAGATAGCGACGGATCAGCCACGGAACAGCGATGGAACAACGACGGATCGGCGACGGATCAACGCGGATCGGCGACGAAAAAATCACCATTTCCGTTGCTAAATCAGCGACGGAAAACTAATTCCGTCGCTGATTTACATCAGCTACGAAAGCAGTTTCCGTCGTAGGTCCATCGCTAATTAACGACCAATTCGGCGAATTTCGTCGCTAAAGGCCTTTTAGCGACGGAATATTTCCATCGCTATTTCCGAAATTCCGTCGCTATTTCACAATTGTTCGTCGCTAATTGTCTGTTTTCTAGTAGTGGAAGCACTCTCGGGTTTGATCGGAAAGGCTGTTACGGATGGTCATATCCATGGTGCTAAACCAAGTAGGCGAAATCCTGCTATCTCTCACCTATTTTTCGCCGATGACAGTTTGCTCTTCACCGGGGCCACAAGACAAGAATGCTTACAATTAGTTGAGATTCTCAACTAGTACAAAGAAGCATCGGGACAAAAAGTAAACTTTGACAAGTATGAGGTCTCTTTTAGCAAGGGCGTCATCATGGCAAGACAAGATGAGTTGGCAGCTCTATTAGGCATGAAATTGGTTAATAAGCATAACAAGTACTTAGGTGCTCCCACATTCATTGGCCGAAGTAAAAAGAGGTGTTTGGAGCTCTTAAAGACCGCATGTGAAAAAAATTAAATGGGTGGAAGCAGAAGTTGTTATCAAGGGCTGGAAAAGAAATTCTCATTAAATCAGTTATCCAATCCATCCCTACATATTTTATGAGCATTTTTAAGATCCTGACAAATTTGATTGATGAATTTCATTCACTATGTGCCAGATTTTGGTGGGGCTCAATTGATGGAAAAAGAAGATGCATTGGAAGGCTTGGGTGGATCTTTGCAAGCCTAAGTGTCCGGGCGGTATGGGATTCCGTAGGCTCGACATTTTTAATGCTGCACTCGTTGGCTAAGCAAGGTTGGAAGCTGATGGGAGATGAAAGCTCTTTACTTTATCAGGTTCTTAAAGGGAAATATTTTCCTAATAGTGATTTTTTGAATTCATCTCTTGGCCATACACCTAGTTACTCTTGGAGAGGTATATGGGCAACAAAATCGCTCCTCAAGGAAGGTCTAGTTTGGTGTGTTGGAAATGGGGACAAAATTGATATCCGGACAAATGCTTGGCTCGTGGACGGTGATAGGAAAACGACAACGTCTGCAAGTCCCTTGGATGTTGAGGTCAATAAAGTGAGTGATTTAATTGACCCATATCTGACTTCTTGGAACTTGGAGGTGGTGGGGCAAATTTTTAATGAACGTGACAAGCAAATCATCCTATAATGGCTTCTTAGCTCACACCGGATATAAGATTCCCAAGTATGGTGTTTCTCCGACAACGGAATTTACACTGTCAAGTCGGCTTATTTGTTAGGATCATCAATTAACCTGGATGAGTTCGAGAAATTCTGGGCAGCTCTTTGGAGTGCTAATATTATCCCAAAAGCTAAGCATTTTTGGTGGAAATGGTGTACTAATATACTACCCACAAAGTCATTGTCATTCTATCGCCATATTAGCCCATCGGATATGTGTTTTAGGTGTCGGGTGGGAGCTGAAAATCCTTGACATGCTATTTTTGATTGTGAGTCAATTAATAATGTGTGGAATGATGTTGTTACGAAAGCCATGGATATCAAGCAAAGGGTTAAGACTCCTGGAGAACTAATGGAAGAATGGCAAAAGGAGTTGGATCATGACACCTTCCTATATTGTCTTACTCTTGGGTGACAAATATGGGGAAGCCGTAATTATTATATTTTTAATAATCATAGCACTTCTGAAGTGGTTATCAAGCAAAGAGCAAAGAGGATGATGGATGAAGTAAGTAAACTCCATGAATCTAAAAAGACAAATTCAAAGTAAGTGAACCACCTTTGACATGCACATGGAGACCATTGCCTGAAGGAATTATAAAAATTAATGTGGATGCCTCATTAATGGGTGATGGCTGGATTGGACTCGGAGTGATAGCAAGGGATCACAAAGGGAGGTCACAATGGCAGCGGTCAAGCGTACAAGAGCATCATGGGTGGCAAATGTGGCTGAGGCAAAGGCAACCCTGTTTGGAGTTGAACTAACTTCAAAACTCAATTTTCAAAGAATCATCATTGAATCGGATTGTCTTCCATTGATCCAAAGAGTTAAAAACTCTCTTTCTTACCTTAGTGATTTTGATTTGGTTGTGGATGATTTGCTTTTTTTAGTAGTAATTTTCTATTTTGTAGTTGGTAATTCTGCATCCCATAATTTGGATAAAGTTTTTCAATTTGATGATGAGCAGGTGTGGATAGGAATTTGCCCTAACCAAATCACCTCCTATATATTGATGGACATTTTATCAACGAATTAATTCATGTTTTTCCTCTCAAAACAAAAAAAAAATTATATTTTTTATCTTTTTATATTTTCAGTCCCAATTTTATGATTTCTCCTTAAAAAGAAATTCTGTTTCGCTCAGTGCCCCATATCAAGTAATCTATAAATTTATGGCCATCATACATATTTTATCGGTCCAATGGGTAATAATATATGTGGGCAGCCGTTCCCGTTCCCGGTTCCGGTCCCGGTGACGAAGGTGGCCCGGACGCTGAAATCTTGGAGGTGTTGAGTTCCAGTATCATCCACGCTGAAATCTTACAACTTTGTTGATTCTGCGACGACTTTCTGGGTCTCACTCAAGATTGAATCAATTTTAGTGAACGCGAATAAAATCAATGGGTGAAGAAGATACCGCGCCTCTTCCTCCTCCCGACCCACAACCTGCGCTATCTCCTCAAGCCCATCCTTCACCTCCACCCCTAGATTCGATCCCAGTCGAAGTAATCTCTCTCTCTCTCTCTCTCTCTCTCTCGCGCGCGCGCGTTTTTGGTTGTGTTTTTGTATTGTGATATGAGAAAAATTCTGGCTTTTGAGAATCCAGTTGTTTTGTTTGCAATTAATTCTTGTTGGAATTGCATTGTCTTGTTTCCATTGACCGTTTTGTTGATTGGATCTCTGCTACAAGAATTGACCTTTTGGAGGCACAACCATTTTTTTTGGGGGGCGGGGGTTGGGGTTGAAGGAAGGAACCCGAATAAATGCATTGCCGATGGACTCTGTGTTAAGACATCTGGTTTGTGAATTAAAAAAGTATATATATCCTTGATTTGGGTGCTATTGTACGTTATCATTACATTGGGGGTTTGATTATAGGCAATATTGCGGGTACTTTTGGGGAGAGATTGTTTCCGTTAGCGTGTAAATTCAAACTCTGAGTCCTTTAAGAAAGTTGGTCTAGTTGTTTGAACTGTCAGTATGTTAAAATCCAGAGAGACTGCAATCCTTCCTCTAGCTTAGCCTGAATCAATCGGTTGCAATGAGGGTTTGGCTAGATGTACGAAGTTTACCCTTATATGCAAATTAGCTTTTAGTAAAATTGAATCCTTGGTATAGTAAGTGGTTAGTTCGTTGGGATAGGCGCTGCATGGGGTTTTATACATGACTTATTCAAGTACGGTATGGTTGTGAAATATGTGGATTCTTGCACTTGGTGGCTTTAACATTTTGCGATCTGAAAACTGGGCTACTGTGAAGGAATTCGTGGTGTATGCTGTAGAAACAGTGTGTAATATGGTTTCTTTTCTTCAGATAAGCTATGAATATATTCTACAGATGAATTTGAACCTGCAGAATGCAAAGGTTGAAATGGAATCTGTAGCTTATTGTTTTCATTTGTATTTTTGCGTATGTGCCATGGCAGCTTCATGATCAACTTGTTGGTGATCTATGTATGTGTAACAGTGTAACCTTCCTTGAATTTGATGACCCATCTATGCTGCTCCTATGTCCTCATACTATATGAAGAACATGGTTTTGTTTAGATAATTCTGTTCAGTAGAGTGTATGATCATATTAAATGAGATAATAGGGAGGTACTGCGAAATGTTGAATTTAGTATTTTTCTGTAAATCTTCATCTTTATGTTCGTTGGATGCTTATGTCACTTGTACTTCTCGTCGACCTGGGTCACCACCCCCTCCATAATGAAAAAGAAACAAAAAGATAACAGTTTTAAAGGAAGAGCGATAGAAAAACCCATGGTTCATGTTTCTTAATCAGGATACCTTTTTTTTTTAACTATTTGCTTTTTACTTACTTTAGCTGTTCAATGCTCCATTGAAATGGTGTTTCCATTGGCAATCTTTAGAATCTTCCTTAACATGATGCTAAGTATTACTTTCTGTTTTGATTATATATATTTCTGTATATTGCTGCTTGTTAGCAGCGAATGTATCTAATGCTTGAAGCCTTTTTTTTTTATCTCCTTGAAGTGATTGGTATCATCCGAAGGAAGGCCTTGATTAAAGAATTGGCTGCAGCTTACCATGCAGAATGCCTTGATCACTGCCAAGAACTTCTCGAACTTCAGAGAAAATGGGAAGAGGTACAGATTCAGTTCATGTATCCCTTTTAGCATTTGTAACTTCAGCATATTTTCATTTATAGATCTTACCTTTTCATCTATATTGCGTCGTAGGGGTAGATTTCTGCATTGTCATGCTGTGAAACTATGATATAGATAAGATTGTTAGATTCAGTAAATGTTGGTTTTGGACTGGGTTAATTTCAAGTTGGGTCAATTTCAGGTTGATGGAATATTTGACTTAAGCCTTACTTGAGTATAATATCAATTTGTCTCATTAGGTTTGCCAGAAAATGCAATCAATATTGATGAATTTTTGTTCATCCTGTTCCTTGAGAGTTTTTATGAAATTTGGGTCCTCCTTATTTAAGCCTTGGATGCATTTGGATTAGGCAATTTGGTAGGCTTCAGCTTTACTAGATCTAAATATAGTGCATTGTCATGTGTTAATACATGTGTGAAATAGAGACTTTCTACTTGAAGCTTAGAACACTTGAAGTTTCTCTTTCTCAAATTAGTCGGCCGGCTACAAGAAACAGGACTCATATCTTATAACAAGTCCATTAGACATTACTGACATTAGGCATGCATGCAGAAAAATATTGAGCTTCAATAGATCCATTTAGTATCCTTATATTTTGAAGCTTGAACAATATCCAAACCATAATGCCAACATTTACTTTTTCCATTAGTGAAAGTACGTCTTACTTTTGCATTGGATACCCAAAGATACGGCTTATCTTTTTTAAAAAACTAATAAAAATCCCTGTCCCCTTTCGTCCTCCCTAGGCTTTAGCTTCAAATGTGATCTTCAAAATGCCTGTGTGAATCCCGTTTTGATTAAAAAAAAATGCATCAACATTTCAGGAAGAATCGTGAATCTTTCAATGATAAAGAAGTTCGATTTTTGTTCTCTGGTTGGAGATTCAAGGAATGCTAATATAAATGGAAGATTGATTTGTTAATAAAAAGGGATTCATGGGGGTTCTGGTAAGGAATTCAGAAAATTTTCACAAGGAGAGAGATAAGGTATGAGGGAATATGTGATCTTGAAATGGGGGCTTTAAGAGGAGATATGAAAGATGGATATTGGGTGGTTGGCGGGATTTTCAATTTGTATTGTAGCAATTTGAAATGGGGGCTTCAAAGCTTCATTCATCGGATAATATTGATTTGTTCATACTCCAGATGATCATTTGGGTTTTTGATTAGGGAGCAATGCTACAATGTGGGAAAAAGAGAGCAGGGAGGGAGTGAAAGATCTGGGAAGAGAGAATCAAGAGGCAGTAAAGGGTTTGAAAGGGCTGCTGAAGAAGTTGATTGATTAAGCAAGGATGAACAGTTATGGGATTCATATTGTGCAGGATTTAAGAGAGGTAGAGAAAGAGGAGGAAAAAGATTCAGGCTTTTGAGGATTGGAGGAAGCCATTAATGGAGCTTGACATGGGAAAAAATATTTATGGTAGATGGAGAGGAGAGTTGAATTATTGGCACCATAGAAAAGGGGTACTCACATGAATGAAGGCTTGAAATTTTCCCTCTTTTTCAGTTTTATATTTTCTTGCTTTTTTATTGTATTTTGTTTTACAAGTGCGCTAGCATGTAATGCATGGGTAAAAAAGCTAATGGCCACATTATTGACAAGTCATGGTCGGGGCGGAGACCTGAAGAGGGTAAGGGTGTCCATGGACACCCTTGGCCCAAAAAAAAAAATTTAAGCAAGTAGTTGTGTTTGGACTAAGAAATCTGAAATAATAGGTAAGTGGACACCCTTGGTCCAAAAAAATGGGCACCCTTTTAGTAAATGGATCAGCCCTTTTTGCCTTTTTTCACTCAACTCTCACATGCCCACTCTCTCTCTCTCTCTCTCTCCCTCTCCCTCTCCCTCTCCCTCCTCGGTCTCCTCTCTTGCTGTGGCTCGGCTACCAGTCGCTCTCTCTACTCCCTCGGTCTCTCTCTCTAGTCCCTGCGTGTCCTCTCTGCCCTCGCTCTCTCTTCTCCCTCGGTCTCCTCTCTGCCTCAGCTCGCTCTACTCGCTTGGTACGCCCTCGCTCTATGCTCTGTCCACGCTGCTCTCAACCACATGGCGATACTTCTACTAGATCTCCGTTGGGCTCATCTCTCTCTCCGGTCAACCGATTGCTTTGCTCCTTCTCGATCTCCGGCTGGCAAGCAGCCGATCCACACAGCGATGACTCACCTCAGCCTCAATTTAAACCCTAGGTGTTTAAAATTCAGATATACCTCTCAATTTCATACTTTCAATTTATAAATTTTCTTGCAAAATCAGTACATTGTTGTTTTATTTTTTGATTGCTCCTTTGCTCATGAACATCATTGTTGTCTGACTCGACTACATCATTGCAAAATCAAGAAAAAGGTCTCATGAACATCTTCACCTGGCTCAATTAATAATTTCAAGTAGTTCGTTTGGTATTTGGGTTGGTTACTTAGGTATTTTGTTCTTTGTCCAGTTTGGGGTTCATTTCAATTAGTTGTACAGTTTGGGGTTTGTTCTTTGCCTTTGCTCGGTTAATTAGGTGTTTTTTTCTTTGTCCAATTTGGGGTTTATTTTAATTAGGTATTTAGTTTGGTTAATAACTTCAATTAGATGGTTTGGTTTGGTTAATAATTTCAATTATTTGGCTTGGGGTTTGTCTTGAATTTTTTCAATTTTTTTGTTCTTTGTCTAACTTAATATGGGTCGACACAATTCTATTTTACGATACTTGAATTTGATGTATTTTATGACTATGATGATCTCCCCCCCGCCCTCCTGCATATGTTTGTCTGTTTTTTCAAATTTCTGGCTTTGCCACTGGTTATGGTTAGGACATAGTTTCAGAAAGACAATGGCACCATTTGGATTTTATAAAAAGTCCTATGTATTAAATGGAATTTCCTAAAGTTCGAAGTTATAATATGGAATTTCTGTCCCTTTTTTTTGTTGGGGGGGGTGAAGCTGGGGATGGCAAGGTGGGGAAGGGAGTGAGGGTGACTACTGAAATTGTTCTCAACAACGACTATCTAATGCTGTTACCTTCACACCAAAGAAATGTTTGATCCTGTCTAGGGTTGACCACCAATATGGAAAACCCGCCTAGAAGGGAGTGAGGGTGACTACTGAAACTGTTCTTAACTGTGACTATCTATTGCAATTACCTTCACAGAAAAGAAATGTTTGATCCTGCTTTATTTCTGTCTAGGGTTGACCACTAATACCTGGAAAACCGGCTTAAATAGGAAATTTATCTGTAGTAACTTTAACTCTTTAAGTGTATTTCTTCAATTTTTCCATTGGAGCCTAGATTTCTGGGTAAGTTTTCCATTGGGCTCTAGATTTAGTGATTGCCTATTGCTTTGCAAAATAGGTTTGAGAAGAATTTAGCGACACATTTTACTTATTCAATGTGAATCACAATGGAAGAAATTTCCCAAAAGTCACTTTTCCCGCAACTCAAAAGTAAGGCACTTCGCCAAGGGTCTTGGCTATTAGTTAACAGGACACCCATTAACCGATATCTGAACTCCGAAAAATTCAAATCCGATTCTGTATTCCGGAGTCCTGTTTGGTAGCTTCTCTCCATGATCATCCCCCTCCTTAAGCAGCTGAAGTGCAAGGAGAATGTTGCTGTTGGACCTGTATTAAATTCTGTTGACTGCCTAGTACTCATATTGAAAGAACTGCAATAGAATTTGATGAGGCATTTACATTTTGATTCATCATAATCCAAGCTTTACACAGTCACTCCAAAAGAGACTGGGTTGTCTGAAATTTCATATATTATCCAATTGCAAGAACTAATACTATCTTTTGTGGTCAAGATCATGTGGATACCTGAATTGAGTGTGCTAAACTTGGCAAATGGGACATTATTGTCTACTTAGTTTCATTGTCCATACCTCTTAATTTCAGTGCCCATATTTGTGTTTATGTTATTACTGTTGGCTTTTTGCACTTATAGAGTTGAGGAACTTTATGCCTAAGTAGAAAAAGCCAAGAAAAAAAACCCCCTCTTTTGGCAAGGCTAAGAGCATAAGTTTTGAGATTGGTGAATGCCGCAAGGAGGAGATCTATAGGGGGCAAAAGCGAGGTAAGAGAAGGAGACAATGTATGAAGGGATGCGTGGAATAAGAAAGAATGCTTAGGATGGCTGGAGGAAGAAATAACTAGTTCTGTTGAAGTCTGTGGCAAGGGGAAGATGTCACCTATAGAAAGAAGAAACGGAAAGGAGTAAGTTTAAGGGACAAGGCTTACACCCGGCAAAAACTGACCTGACTGAAAAGCCGACTTGAATCCGCCCGAAAATTTTGCGTTTTGAACATGATTTTCTTGATTTGAACCCAAAAACAACCGAACTTCCAAAAACTCAAAAATTAGTGGATCAAATCCCACCGAACCCATTCAACCCATTGGGTTGAGGCAATAAAAACAATAATTTTAGCTTTTTGACTTGTTGATTAAATAACAATAGTTATTTATTATATCATATCATTTAGAGAGACGTTTTGCAATCATTTACAAACAAACATTAATACTATTTCCCTTTATCAACGTCTTTCTCTTAGAAAACATCATATGCAAAAATTGTACATAGTAAAATTTCAACAAAATATGTATGAATTAGTGAAGTGGCATGATATAGCAAAAATATTATAAATGCATAAGTTATACTATTGTGTTTTTGGTGAATTGAATATTCTTAGTCACATTAAATAATATACTTTTTTATATAGAAATAACATTACTATAATAATGTAAAAAATTGATGTTATAATTAAAGATAATAATTTTAGTTTATTCTAAATTTTTAATTCTCATTTGTTTGAAATTGTGGTTGTATTTGAACCATAACGCTTAGGATGGGCAATGAGTCGGGTCAAGATGGGGTCCAATTTTTCCTAGTGAATAAATTAGGTCGATTGAGCTCGGGAGGTGGTCAGCCTTTCTCAATCTGGAGTAAATATGCATAAAAACCTCTTTACTATATTAATCTTTATTACTTATAAATTATTGATAATGTATTTAATTAAATATGACATATGAATTAGTATAATAGAAGAGGTGAAATAAACATTGGAGCCTTAAACGAGTCATTAATAAAATAACTCATAATTATTGGGCTCATTATTGACGACCTTATTTTAACAAGTCAACTCGCTCGGCTCGAGTGGGGTTCTCATGCAAATGCCGTAATACTATTCTTCTTTGATAATACAAATACTACACTTTTTCATAGACATATGAGCAATTTGAAGCAACAATTATATCAAGTTTTTATAATTGACAAAATGAAAATAATTGATAAAAAAAACGTTCTAGACCCGTTGGTCGATCTGAAACCCGTATTACTCGATTTATTGATCATCCAAATTTTATCCGAACCGAATACGCCCGTCCCGTATTTAATCCACCTGCCCATATTGAGAGGTTTAACGTTGTTTGTTGGGTGGTGGTCTTTTGGCTCGGTTGGAAATAATTTCCTTCATAATCACGATTAAACACTTAAGTACATGGGTTGAAGTAGGGGAAAAATGTGATTTACATTTCTTTCTCCTGTATTTTAGAAATGGCTTCTTCAAAATCCAAATCCATATCCTTGAAAATTTTATCTCTAGGGAGTGTGTGTGTGTTTTGTTTTTTTGTGGGCGTGGGGGTTGATGTAAGTCTTACCCCTGAATTTGCAAAATTATAGAAAGACTGGTCTTGTTAGATCCTAGATTTAAAAACTATTGATCACCTACTACTCCATAGAAGGAAGGAGAGTCATTTTGCTTTACTTCAATATAACACAAGCCGAAAAATAGTTCAAAATTGGTGCCGTTTTGAATTTTTGTTGTTTAAATACATTGCCAAAGGAAAAAGAGGGGAAAGAGTAATTTGTATCTTACAGTCCCTTGTATTTTCCTGTATTATGTATAACTTTTTAGCTTACATGTTGCGTTGGCTAAGAATGAGATTTTTGAGAAAACCATGAGAAGCTTGCTTTGTCCTGCAACAGCAGAGCTCCAGGAAGAAAGAAGAGACTATCTTGTTAGTCAGGCAATCTATCTTTTTATCAAGGAACTGAGCTGCTGGATGTTTTGGAATGTGACTCCTTTTGGCAAAGCAATTTCGCCCTTGTGAAGAACTGTTTGTGTGTTTTCAATGCAAACTGCTCTTTTTGATGAATTCTGAGGTTGCCAGTGAAGTGAAACTGGTATAGTAAGGATCTTGGGTAGTGGAGTAGCCTTTTTGTACACCTTTTCCCCATACTCGATGTTTTCTACACAATGCCTCAGTTTTGAAGTTCTTTGTATGTGCAAACGATCCAGCTGTTTTTCTTGAAATTCCTATTCGTGATGTATTTGTGGGATTGGGAGTTCAGGATTTACAAATTTTGTTGGGTGTATCGGAGTCTTGTTTTTTGCTAAATGGTGCAACTCAGGGGATTTGTTGCCTGATACTTGTATTTTCTCTTGCATTTCTTTTGTAGGCAAGTAGGCGTTTATGGATAAGTTTAAACCCACCATTGTTCCCCATCTGTAACTTATTTGGAAATGACAGGTCCAGAAGATGGTGATAGCATTTGTTTTGGCCTTAGAATGCGGCGATTTTGGATAATGTCAATGCCCTTTTTCTGTTCCGAATAATTTTGCATAAAATTAATGCTGATGTCATGCTATAATGCAAAGACCAGCTAGTGTTGTACTACTCCATGTGTGTGTTGTGTGTTTGTAATGGTGGAGATATTGGAATTCACCTTTTTTTAATCTACTTTTAGGAAGTATCAATTCATGGTTATCACAGAGAAATAGCCATTATCTTGGAGTGTTCAGACTGGTTATGTTGGCTTTGAGGGGAAAGAGGAGGGAAGCCCTTTAGCAGTTTTCTTTCTTACCATACTGAGGTCAATGTTGTTAGAGACAAATGATGGAATCTTCTTGATTAGGGTCATGGTTTATGGTTTGCTGTGGGATCATGTAGTTCCTCCTTTTTCACCGTTTTTTTCCCTGGACAAATACTATGTAATGCTCATTCAAAATGCTGCCAGATGATATCACACCCTCTAAATGTGTCATGCAACTTAAACCTTCTGGTATGTAGTCTTTCTACGTTGTGCTTGACATGTTGCATAGCCTTTCTAATTTCTAGGAGCACAGTTGTCTGAATCTAGGCCTACCCAAACCCTACTCTGGTAGGATTTATATTGAGTTGTGGTTATTAACTGACATGTTGCATAGATTTATAAAACATGATGTGCTTTCATTATGCTATCCTTATATTGTAATTCCAAAAGTACATGATCATGATGCATCCACACACAATAATAGTCTTGTATTCCTTTTTTGGGTTTTCTGGAGAGTGGGTATACGTCACATTGTCCACCCTGGAGTATGCTATAATCTGCCTTCATCATGTACAGTCATTATGCTAAGAAAGTGGTGTATATACTTTCTGTTTGAGGAGCCAAAACTTCGATGGGCACCCAATCTAGCAGTAAGGTCATGTGAGGACTACTAAATTTTCCTTCTACTGGATAGCCACCTGCTGTTTCATAATTTCTGACTCTTCCCTTGGGCTGATGAGTTCTATGGTTGAGTGTTTAACATGAAGCGTGGTTTCATTAAAACTATTTCCTTCTCACTCCCTCTCAGAGGTCAGGGTTTGTGTATTTGACATTTCTTCCTCTGCTAACCTTAGATTTCGCTTTGCTATTGGCAGCAAATACAGAGTTATGCTGATATGAAGCCTTCTGAAGATTCAAGGAAGGATACTGTTAGACCACCTAAACGATCAAAGAGGGCTCGCTGATATTATCCTTAATGTAAAATTAACTAATTTACCACAGTTTCCTGACTTTCAGCATTTCTTTTTTTTTTTTTTTTTTTGGGGAGGAGGGGGGTGGGAGAGAGAGAGCAGCTGAGCATTTTACCATTGATTATGGACAGGTTGCTTTGGACAGGTCTTCTGGGTGTATCACTGTACAGGATAAACGTTTTGGCTTGGTTTGGCACGCGTTTCAGACGGAGACCAATGAATATTACCGTGCTAGAATTGGCTTTACTGGTATTCAAAGCATAGCATTTCAGCACATAAAAGAAATCATCCAATGTTAAGAGGAAAACAAAATTTGATTATGTAGGTCACTTACTGATCACTATTAGCTTTGTGGCTGCTGATCAGCTGATAAAGTTTATTGGTCTGTCTGGGAAGAATGTAACTTGTAGTTGACTGTTGATACTAGTGCTTAACCATTTTATAAGCTCTGTCGCTAGAATTTCAGTCTTCTGTATTTAGTTTTTTTCTCCGTTCACATTCTCTCTTTTCCCTGTCTTGCTATCTTTGTGATTTATTATTATTATTATTATTATTATTATTATTATTATTATTATTTAAAAAAATACAGAGTGTTTCTTCAAAATTTTTAATATGAGTTTATTGAAATTAGTCTTTTTATTAACAAGAGATGCTTGCAGAGGTAAAATTCTCTATATTTGAATCTTATTAGATCCTGTGCATGCGGGCGCTATATTGAGAGGAGTTATTATTGTTGTATACATCCCATATTTTTTTGTCTCTTGTTTTCGAGATTGAATTGGGGCTAACTGATTAATTCTCCAAAGCCATTCATTTTATGTGAAAAACAATTTTAGAAAACTCATGTAGGAAAATTAGAGTGTAATGTAGGAAAGAGTAGAAAGGGGTTGGATGGAGTAGATTTCTCTAGAAAAAGTTAGGATGCAGAAGAAAGGATTTTGATGGAGGAGGGTGTGTTACAACGTAATTTATAAAACTGCTAATGAAGTTTGAGTAAGCATTGGAACCGTTTAAGTTTGAGTTACGCTTATATCAATCTTTATATTTTATGCTTATAAAAAATTGTATTGTTTTGGGTAGATAAGCAAATCCGCGGATTGGACCTAATGATACATTGCTAAGTGTAAGTAGTGGGTCGTTCAGAAAAAAAAAAAAAAAAAGGCGGAAAAAGTGAGTCTTTATTGGCCATCGGGGAGGGAAAAGTTACCGGGAATGGGACTTATTAGTCATTATGCTTCCCAATTCCCCTTTAGCATGGGAAATTGTTTTTTACGTGCTATTTGGTTTGATTTATAAAAAAATATTTTTATTTATGAAAAATAATTTTTATAAAAGTAGTTTTTAAATAAGTTATGCAATGTTTGGCCTAATTTATATGAAAATATTTTTGAATAATAAGTTGTTAGGCCTAATTTTATCTACACTATTTATTATAATATAATTTGATATTATTTTATTTTTTTATTTGTATAATAATTATTATTTAATATTTATTTTTTATATAAGATAATATTTATTTATTTGTTAGAGTAAGAAATAGAGATAAAATAAAATAAAAGATAGAGACAGGAGATAGATAAAGATCAAAAAGTGCAAGGTACAACCGTGTGTACCTTGCACTCGTACATAGGGTATATAATATAGTTAAAGTATAAATGGGCCACACTGATAATTTCCAAAGCCCAATCCTCACCGATGCTTTCCGTGATACCATGCTCCAGCGAGTCCTCACTAATGCTTTCCAAAACCCAATCCCCAACTACACTCGAAGATAAATATTTTTTAATTGGTTTCCAAATCACACTTAGTTGCCGCAAATCAAACCCTAATCGAGTAGCAATTGATGGATTCGAAGATAATAGAATTGCTTGAAGCGAGCTATTATCGATTGAAGAATTACAATTACTAGAGGTTCAACAAGAACTCGAACCTCGCTGAATTAGAAGTTAAACAACAGCTGAACTCGATGCAATGGAAGAAGAAATTGAAGAAGGAGAACTACAACAATTTATCCCAACCACATGTGAAGGTACGTATGATTTATGCTAAATATATGAGTTATTAGAAACATGCTTGAAGTTATATTCTTTGTGTAACTTGTGTTAATTTGTTAGTTTTCATATTATTGCACGTTACATGTTTGATAAAATTCCTTAAATACAATATTCTTAAAAGTTAAATCACAAGGTATAAAAAGATCGTATAATTTTCACAAAAGGTACACTAATTTGCTTGATAAAGATACACTTCGAACCGTTAAAGGTACACTAGATTATCAAACAATATAAACGACTAATAACGGTATTTACCTATTCAAGTTGTTCTATTTTATTTCTCTTATAAGTTATTAACCTAAATTGCAAATCCTCAAAATCAAAATCTTCTGAGAAATTATATGAAGAGAATGTTGAATTTGAATTAATGGGGAAAACGATCAACTACGAGCAAGAAGCATATGATCCGTATAACAATTATGGTTTAATGGTGGGATTCAACATTCGTCGCCACAATAACGGACCTAGAACAGATGGCATTGGTATAACTATGAAGAGGTATTGTTGTGCGAAACAAGGAAGTAAGAGACAAAGTGGGAAAAATGAAGAAGAAGGTGACAAAAGGGCATACGTCAAGAAAGTCACACGAGTTGGTTGCAAAGCAATGGTTCGGTTCTCAATAGACAGAAATGGTATGTGGACTGTCGTGAGACATGATAAGCTGCACAATCATCCATTTTGCAATGTGAACAAACGTCATTTTATGAAATCTCAACGAAAAGTGACTAGTGCTTGAATTAGAGTTACTGAAACTAATGAAATCATGTAGAATAAAAGTTTACGATACCAGTGAAATTATTGAAGAAGGAGGTAGGCGGTTCACCTGCCCTCGGGTTTACCATCGGAGATGCATATAATATGCTTGCTGCGAGATAAAAGAAAGCACTTGGACGGTGCTGATAGTAACACTTTAATGGGAATATTGAGGAAAAGGAAAGTTGAGGATGTCAACTTTTACTTTGACTTTGAACTTGGCGAAGGATCAAGTCTCACTAGCATTTTTGGAGGGATAGCATGATGAGAGAAGATTATGATCTCTTTGGAGATGTGATTATATTTGACACCACATACAGGACCAACAAATACGACATGATATGTGCACCGTTTGTTGGAATAAACCATCACAATAAGAATATAATGCTTGGATGTGGGTTCATTTTGAATGAAAGGATAGAGTCATTTATCCGGCTTTTTCAAACTTTCTTAGAATCAATGGGTGGAAAGCATCCTAAGACTATAATGACAGACCAAGCCCCTTCCATTGCTGCTGCTATCAAAGTGGTATTTCCGCAAGCACATCACGGACTATGTGTTTGGCATATTATTGAAAATTCAAAGAATCATATAAGAATGTTGAGATGTCGGGAGAATTTCACGAGACAAATTCAACCATGTACTCATGGGTTGTGATACTGAAGAAGAATTTAATCATTATTGGACTAGGTAAGAGCTTCATTGTAGCTTCTTTTCCAAATTAATTAATTTTGTTATCTTAATGTAAAAAAGATACCTCGCAAAAGACTAAAAGTTCATTGCAGAATAGAATTGATACCACTGTAAATAGAGTAAAGGTTCACTATACAATACTATATTGAAATGATTCCTTAGAACACATTCATATAGAAAGGATTCCCTGAATTTGAGTAAAGATACCCTACAAAGGACTAAAAACATTTGCCTTATCACCACTCACCGAATTCTTTTGTTTTCTTTTGATTTTCCCAGAGTTGACTACAGAATACAATTGTGCTTGAAAATGATTGGCTCAAGAAGCTTCATAGAAGTAGACATCATTGGTGTCCGGCTTTTGGTAAAGATTTTTTCCGGAGGCATCTTATCTTCCCGGAGGGTTGAATCAACCAATTGCTCAATTTCTTGCGGACTTCAAGCAACTACTGATCTTTGTGAATTTTATAATAACTTTCTTGATGTGGTAGCTGAGTGGAGAAGTAAAGAGAACGAAAAAGACTATGATTGTTGGAATGGACGGCCGAAACCTGTTTTGTCCATGTACATCTATTGATTCACGCAAGGGAAGTGTATACGGCTGAAGCGTATCATATTTTTCAGCAAGAGTACAAAAAGGAGTATCTTGTGCACATGCCAAAATTCAAGAGACCGCTTCATGTTTAACATATAGAGTATGGAGGGAACAAGTTGGTGAATTTTTTCACATTGTTAACATCAATTGGGTCAATGAAACTACATGCAAAAAATTTGAAGAAATGGGAATTACAGTGCTTCCATATCTTGAGGATATTTAACATGTATTGTGTCAAGAAGATACTTGAGAAATATATATTAGATAGATGGAGGAAAAACATCAAGGCTTGGGGAGGTGATAATAATGCAAGATGTTTCGAGCAAATCTACCGGCACTTCGTCATCGGTTTGGCGGTTGCAAGCATCTGCGAAAATTTAGTACCCTCATAATTGCATCTGCCACAAATGAGAAAACAAGAGCTTTTAGGACGAATTGTTTGGAAAGGCTAAGGATGCTCTTGAAAAGGATATTGACCCAATATACCATTGTGGATCGGAAGAGGAAAATTTAAACTCAAGAGGAATAGTTCAAAATCCCAATAAGACAAGGGAGAAAGGGCAAAGAAATAAAAGAAAAGTGAACATAGCTAAAAAGATGAGCAATCAAGTGAAGGAAAGAAAGAAGAATGCTTCAAAGCAAGCCACAAATAGCATTAGCCCTCTTAACATAAGCCCAAACATTCCAGCAATTGAGTGAAGACATGTTGTGGATGTTGAAGAACATACATGGAATTCATTGATGATTGCAAATTGATCATTGAAGATGTCGTTATTGAAGAACTTTTTTGAGCACCTTTATATTATTAAAACATATATGGTACATTTATTGGTTATTATTAAAAACTTACACGGTAATAGATTGTGATTATTATTGGTTGTTATTGACTCTTATTAGTTGTGACACATTGATGGTTTCAATTTTTATAGAACTTTAGTGTACTTTTTCTCTGTTGCGGTGAACCTTTTCTCTATTGCAGTGAACCTTTAACTACGATTTATAAGGTTGTTGAGAGAAATATTTACCGCAAGTGCACGGTGTAGCTGTAGCTAGGAACCGGCAAGTACGGGTCGTGAGAAATTGTGAAGAAAAGATAAAGAGAAGAAATTACGATTACCGAATAAAAAATTGAAGTGATTCAATCAAACATAAACTTGAAGTCGAAAAGTATAATTGAGTGTTCTTGAGTCTCCCTTTGGGGCTGCCTCTCGAAACCCTAGCTAAAATTTAGAATTCTGGAAAAAGAGATGCCAAAAAATTATAATTTGGAAACTTAAATAACCGCCGAAACAGATAGTCTCACGGCCGTGCGGGTTTAGCACGGGTACCGTGCAAGTTTTGTGGCTGTTTCGCATGGTCGCGCAGGTCTCGCACAGCCGGCTGTGCGAAAACTCTGAACTCTCCGGACGATTCGCACGGCTGTGCAGCTTACGCACGGGGTACCGTGCGAAAACCCTGAACTCTCTGCCCATTTCGCACGGCTCGTGCAACTTCTCACGGGGTCGTGCTACCTTCTTTGGCTTCGAACCCTTCGCTCGATGATCCGCACGACTGTGCAGCTTCGCACGAGGGGGCCATGCAAGGTCTCTTGATGTTCTTTAGGCTTCTTCCTTGCCTCCTCTTAGGCCCGAACTCTCCTCTTCATCGCTTTCATCAAATTTGTCTCGAATCTCTCAAATTTAAGCCCAAAAACCCGAAATAAAGAGATTTATGAGATTATGTGACGATAAAGAGAAAATGAGCAAAATCTAACCCAAAAGTAAATAAATATCATTGAAATCATCACAGAATTGGGTTAAATAATGCCTTAAAACCGATAAAAATGAGGTTTAACAAAGGTCATGAGATGTGACTTTTTCTAAATTGCGGGAACCTTTTTTAAATTTCAGTGAATCTTTTCCATATTACAGTGAATCTTTTCTCTACTACTATAGTGAACCTTTTTCAAATTTATTATATAATCTTCTAATTTTATAACCCTAAGGCTACTTAAGTTCTCAACTTGGGGTTAATAACCCTTTCTTAGATTGACGGATGCGCGGTTCTAGGTTTTCGAAGGTTTTTCGGAAATTTCGGCGAGTTTCCTCCGTAATATGGCTAATCCCATAGGCTTAAAGCCCTAACCCTGCATGAAACACAATCATAAACTCAATGAGCCACACGCTCGGAGTATCACAAACACAACTCAACGAGCCACGGGCTCGGAGTATTCACTTAGGGCTTTTACATTCAAAATAAAACTTAAGTTCACATACACTGATCTTTACAAAGCATGAAAAACATATATACCAAAATATATACCTTATACAATTAAAGTTGAACATCATCTCTTAATGTAGATGTTTCGATGATATACAATACAACTCAAACCAACGAATAGCGAGAATGCTATAATTTGCGGGCTCCAATAGAAAACACAAGATTAATTCCTCCTAAAATAAACAAAACAACCCCTAAAAAAATCTAAACGAAAACCCTTGATGTTACCATGTAACCTCCCACTTCTCCTTCTTGCGGGAGCACCTTCCTGCTCATTCTCCAATTGAAAACCACTGAAGGACACGTCTTTTATAATTCTATTTTGGTAATTTTGACACATTTTCATTCAAAGAAGAAAGTTCATTTTGATCATTGACGATGATATTGTAGCAATATTTGGCCCTTAATTTCTTCAACAATGCATCCTGTAGAAGGAAAAAAAGAAATATAAGAAACTCAATCAATAACATCTTATAAACTCAAAAAAGTATTTCAACTTACATTGCATTTCTTAACTCCAGCATCCCATTTGTCGGGATCTCCCTTGTACGTCTTCATGTGTCGCATTACATAAATCCCGAATCATGATATGATTCGTCCGAAGCAATAGTTGTCCATGGAAATTTCAAATGTTCAAGTTGGAAACTACCCAAAGAAACAACTTTACCCCTTGTTGATCTTGGGATTCTATTTATACAATGATGATACTATTCCGAAAAGCAACGACACTGGCAAAACAAAAGCATGGTACAGTTATGGTACATTTTTCGCATAATTTTCATAGAACTTTAGCGGACATGTTTTCTATTACAGTGAACCTTTTCTCTAATGCAGTGAATATTTAACTATGGTTTAGATAATCTTTAAGCTGTAATGTCATAAGGTGGTTCTAATTCAAAAAGAAAAAAAAACGATAAAATTAAGATAGAAGATTACCAAGAGGTAAACAATGGTATAATCACCAGGACTTTTCTCACTTTTCGAGAAACATTATCTATAATCTCCACCTTCTTTCTCAACAAATTGAAACACACAACAAAGTAACGCCTATTATGGAATATAGGAAAGAATATCTGCACATATCAACACAACTTTAAACATCATATGAAAGCAACGTCAAGTCAAGCAACTGAAATGCAAATACAAAAAGATCTTACCAGATTTGACTTTAGAATGTCAAGCCAGGAAGTGATTTGAATCGCATCATCTATAACTTTTTCAAAAGATTTAAACTTCTCCACGGAATATTCACTATCGTCACCCCCACCTTTAAGCTCCATCTACGTCATAACATTTAAATTAATTGAACATGGACTACAAAGAGCAAGCACAAACTAAAGTATCTTAAAAACAACAATTTACTTACATATGGAGTACACCCAAAAAAGAACCTTGACGGTGATTGAGGACCCTTCAATTTCTCCGAATGATTTAGTAAGTACGAGAATAAATCAATCACATTAGGATCCAAATGATCCACACACCCCAGAGTTCTAATCACCGATCTAGGAACCTTGAAATGTACATCGGCAAATAATATTTCACTGAAAAAAAAAAATTGGATGTATGGTGACCTCAAATAATATTTCACTGAAAATAAAAATTAACATCTAATAAATTTATGAGAATAAAAACTTCTTACAAGATTACCTCTCAAGATGAATTTCATCAATTGGAAGAAAACCCCAATCGAAATGCGCTTCTCTTTCGCGGTCAAAGACTTCAAGGCATCAATGTGCCTTTGGAAGTATGGTGACCTCAAATAAAGCCCTCGCAATTTCTTCCTTGGTGGTTGAACACTTCCCATATCTTGGCTCAACTGGGGGCTGCATTGTACATGAGTACTCGATGCACTTCAAGGATCTCCTTCATCACCATCACTTTGTTGATTATGACCTTCAGCAACCCCGGGATCCCCGGGACTTGGTTGATTATGACCTTCTACATTCGCATGACTTGGTTGATTAGGCGGTGGCTGAGATGAGATGAAATCAAATCCTAAATCAAAGCTTGGAAGTGTAAAGTTGCCTGGCCCAGAAGTCCGATCATAAGTCTTGGCCAATTCAATGCAAGCCTCCCAAAATCCTTGATCATCTGCAAACAAGTTGTCATCTTGACTTAAGGGAGGTGCCTGTTTTCCTCTATCGGGATTTTCACGTTCACCACCATGAAGATTTTTGCATTGCGCGAGATGGACTAGCTACATCCTTAAAAACTTCCAATTTTGAGCACTGAATTAATATATCTACCAAAGTACCTTCAACTTTGGACATGGCGGAACTCACTTGGAAACATCCTACGTGCCTCACCAACCGATCGAACAACATCCACCAAAGCATTCGAAAAGTTCTTCACGGACGTAGAAACTTTATGAATGCATGCTTACAAAAAAATAAATAAGAAAAGACCCTGCAGAAGAGAAAAGGTACCCTGCACATGACAAAAGGTACACTAAAAAAGACAAAAAGATAACATGAAAGAGGATACATTGTCAATACCTTTTTCGACCTGACCTCTTCATCAACTTCATCTTGAATGTCACATTCTCGTGAATCCAGTACCCTAATTCTATCATCTACAACCCCTTTTCCGAAGCACCCAACAGATTTCATTTCATAATTCATTCTGTCCAAAAGATCTTTCCCAGTCCAATTTGATAAAATAGGAAATCTCCTTCCAATCACTCTTGTTTTGAAGAAGACACAATCCACATAGCAAAGCTATAATTTAAGATAAAGAAGAAAACAGATCATTAGAACATAAATTTCTACAATAAAAAACACATTGTACTCTAAAAATTTATATGAATTAGAGTATTTACCATCAAGAATAGAATTGGACCTCTAAATATTCCATTTGGTTTCAGCTTCCATGTGCCGTACACTTAACCAAACTATCCAATGTATATTTACACCAATTCGGGTTCTTCACCTCTTGTAAATTGAAAACACTTTTCAGCACAAGATGATTAACCTTTAGACTTTGATGTCCCTTAATAATGCGAGATAACCACATAAACAACAAAGTTCCTCTTAAAATCATCACTCCCTTGCCTTTGATGTTTCAATTTTGCAAGAAGTTGATATGTCGGTGGAAATTTCCCATCCCATTGACTCTTCCACTGATTAACATATTCCTTATAAAAAGTTGGTTCATTCTTTTTGCCTCTTCAACGTCTTTAGGTCCCCTTTGAAAGCCTAATGTCAAATACACATCTTCTTCTCTAATGATCAATTCATCATTTTCCAACTTCAATGATCGTCTACAAGTGTCGAAGTTTTCAACAAGCCATCTAGATAGCTTTGACGGAATTGCATCAATTTTCAAACTAAATAAAGAACCAAAACCCAGCTCAATAATATCTCTCTTCTGTTCCACCGATACATTTGAAAGAAAGCTAACTAAAGAAGAAGGAGACATTCTTCTCTTGAGTTTGATAGGATCATGTTTCATACCGAAACATCTTTATCACCTAAACAACCAATAAAGATTGATTACAATCTTAATAAAAAAAGTATTTAAAAGAGTAAATTAAATTAAATAGCAATTAAATGTACCAAGATTATTAGTTTCTTGCGGTGAAACTTCTGAACGAGTTCTTTTATAATTCTTACGTGCAACGAGTCTTGACTCGCTTTTTCCTCATGCTATTATCATAAGAAAGAAAACAACAACCTTTAATAAGCTAATAGGATAACAAAAAATATATAACCCTGAAAAATAGAGAATTAAAGACTCAATTTCAATAAACTAATAGGTACCTTGCAAATGACAAAAGGTACCCTGCACAACTTAATTTCGATAAAGACTCAATCAAAAGATACTCGCCCAACTTACTGATTGCAGCGGGACAAAAGGTACCACTGCACACTACTACATCTTACTGATTGCAGCAGATACAGCAGGACAAAAAGGGATAGAGAATTAAAGATGGATGTGGGGTATGAAAGTTGGGTTAAGAAGGAGCACCATCTAAAGATAGCAGTTTGCAACGAGTACAACTCTACATGGAAATTCAACATACTTCATCATCTGCTTCGGTTTCGGGCTTACGGAAGTTGCATTTCTATTTTTCTTTGCTTAGTTTTCTAGCTTAGTACTACCTTAAATAGCAAACACATAGTTTCGGGCTTCAGGATAGAACCACATTGAATGTTGTAATCTCTCCATGATTGCCCAAGTAAAAAGAACTCACATGTGAGTTCCAAGAGGAGAAAACAAGACTAAGAAGCTCTATCCATCCCAATTTACCTGAGTGCGTTGTTTTCGGTGGCTCAAGAAAATGTGAGTCACAAGTTACAAAGCACTCAAATAAATCAGGATATAGGATCTACCTACTGCCATTTGATTTTAGGATAGAAGTTGACTTAAGCTGCATGTATCCTAGTTTTTCTTATCAATGAGATTAGCGTAGACCATAAAGAAATTTGAAAGTCCCCTACATGACCTTCTTCCCTTTTTAATTAATATTCATCAGCAAGATGACATATCAACCAAGTTAGAGGGAGACTTCAATATCTTTGAAGAGCATAAATTTTCCATGAAATTATGTTTCGAATAGTACGAAATCAACAATACCATTCATCCCGTATGCAAAATCGGAACTATGTTTTCAAGCCAAGAAGGAAGTGCAATACAATCATCCCATGTAAAAAAGTGGAGCCATAATGCTAGATCGTACCAGTCGTAATCCACCATGGAATTAGGTTAATAAATCTCCTTGTTCGGGCAACATTAACAACAAATCCCACATAGTTTCTCTTTCAATTGTTGTGTGTATCCAGCAGAGAACATTTATTTTAGTTTTCAAGAGAAGGGGCATATGATGAGAGGTTTCTCAGGAAAGCAGACCCAAATTAAATTAGACGACCAAGGTCTGCAGAGACACACTAATGAACGACGTATACAACCAGAATTATTCCACCCATACCCCACTGAATGCACACATCGGGGGAGGGCGAGATATAAGCTCTAATAATAATCTATTATTCCATACTTGGATTACCCAAAATATTCATTTTTGTACTCTACCATTGACTTGATAGTTTATCATTGTGGCCTACCACCATTTCAAATGCCATAAAGTCGACACGATAGTGGTTTAGGACATAGTTACCAAGAAAGCGCCATAATCTACCCCTCGGTGCATTCCAGGGACAAGCAATCTAAAGCGAGAATTAAACCAAATTTGTGAACTAAGCGCCAATCCACATTCCAGATTAAGGGATGCAAGGGCATTCTTGCTAAAAATGCATTAGGACTTAGGATACTGAAGCAAAACTTTGAAAATGTCCTCAGCCAAAACAATTGTAGTTGTAAACAAATACTATACTCATTGCTTTGCTAGCCCATCTTAATGACAATAACACTAATATTGGCACATAGTTCACTTCAAGTTGTTACAAACTCTTCCAAACATAAGGACACCACATTATGCTTCCAAGCCCGGCGGGTAGCAATTGGTGTTTCGGTTCTGGTAAGTTTTGCAAAGATAAGCAGCTTTAGATAAAGAAATGAAAAAAAAGTCCTGGTAAGTTTCGGTTCTAGTTGGGTCATTTTTGGTTTCAAGCCAAATTGGGGTTAGTGGTTTGCCTACTTCGGGTTTTAGATCTCATATCAATTTTGCCAAAGTCTATCTCTAGACAAGTGCATCCACCGAGATAATACAAACTCACAAAGTTCAAATATCTGCAGACCATAGCAACCTCTTCTAGGTTTCATACATTTCAAAACTTTAGAGGACCACATGTTCCTCCTCCAAAAGCCATTCAAAATTTCCCAATGCTACACCAGAAATTATGTACGTAATTATAGAATTTGTGATAAACTAGTCTATTTTTTCAGTCACCGGAACAGAAAAATTGTCGCACACAGACTCACAATGGGATACTAAACATCAAGACCAAAGAAGAAAGCTATATCTGCATACTAATTGTGGTACCTCGTTTTTGAAAGACTTTTTCTATTGAGAAGCATACTTGACTACGAAGTATACTTCCTAAGTCAAGTGCTCGAGTGTACTATATGTGAATAAAGCTCCAATGTAGCGAGTAGTGTGAATAAAATTCCACAAATCCTAGCAAAAGGTCATTACTAATAGTGATGCCCATTCTCGGCCACACAAGTATAGATAGACCTCAAATGACATCAAATAGCTGAATTGATGAATAGATACATGTGCCGTGTACAGGAAATGTGATCCCCAATGGTAGGCAAATTTAATAATGAAATAGAATAATAAAAATGAAAATCAAACAAATTAGAACCCTAGAATCACAACGAGTAATTTCATAGACTCAATTACTAATATTTTCACCAGTCGTAAACCTTAGAATATAAAATTGAAAATAGAGAACAATGAAAGTGAAATTGAACGCCTATAAAAATTCAAAAATCCATTACCTCGTTTCAACATTGTGAGAAGAAGGCCCGGGTACATCCATCTTATGCGGCAAGCTACAAATTAGAGATGAAAAACAACCATAAAATTGAGCCTGAAATGATGAATGAAACTAAGCCTTCGAAAACTGAAAAAATCATCTCCAAATACAAAGAAATTGGAACTTACGAAAGACATAAACAAGAAATCGAGCTGGAATGAGCGCGCGAAACCTCGAGAGATAGAAGTGTAGAAGAAATTAGGGCACAATTCTTACTGGCGAGAGAAAGGAGAAGCGTTCCTTCCACCGACTAAAGAAGAAAGTGAAATGAGAGGAGAGAGAAATGAGAGGAGAGAGAAATGAAGAACGCGGCGTTGTCTACGGAAGGTAAAGCTCGAAGATACAAATTATTTCTTCATTATGTTATAATGACTAACGCCGGTGATCCAATTGTGCATGGTGAAAGTGTGCAAGATATAAATCGATCCGAGTGGGAGTTCACGTCGGGTGATGGTAAGGGCTTGATGGCTTGGACAACGAGAATCCGAGTAAAGGAGCTAGTTCAAGGAAAAGGTACCGAAACATTGAGGCGGTTCAAGGCCTTGATGGGTCTCTCGGGTTGAAGGGGATGGGGTGTTTCGGTAAACTAGATGGGAGCAACAAGGAGGTGATCCATTAGTCTCCAAGTGGGAGATTGTTGGGTGATGGAGCCTAATGGTCGGGTTGGGGTTGGGTTTTGCAAGCAAAGGAGTTGGCATGGTCACGGGAAGGTGGCACGAGCATGACAGCTTTGGCACGGACGAGGCTCGGCAAGAAGGAGCTGCAGGAATTTGGGCCGAGAAGTGGCACGGTCAAGACCGTGTCACCGAGCACGCCCGTGCCAAGTTCATGGCATGACCATGCCATGTGGGTGCTGCTCGGATGCTCGTTTTTGCGGTTTGAGGACTCGGACCTTACATATATATCATTCTGAGTTCCATCAAGGGATCGGTATACATCTCTCATAAGGTTTTGATTAAAAGTCCTTCTATCTCGCTTTAATGACTTTTACGAGTGATATAGCACCTTTTTGAGTGTTACAAAATCTATCGTATATTCTCTCTTGTCTCTTACTAACTCGGAAAGTATACTCTTGCATGCCACTTCACACACGGTTTCGAGTCACTCGGACAACACTCGGATATATTGCATGTTCAAACACTTGTTCTATTTTGCATAAACTTAGGTCCGACTTCATGATCTAAGTTTGATTGGATTACTACGTTAATTCATATTTCTAGGTCAACATGCTTGGTTTGAACATTGGCAGTCTAGGTCAAGTCTTTGCACTCGATGTTATTTATCGACTTGCTTTACTTCTAGACCGACTCGAGATAGAATTTGAGTATAATGGATATTAGACTCGGAAAGTTCCATCTCTTTCGACCTAGATAATTATGCTCTTAATTATCTTAATTAAAATTATTATCTGTGTATAATCTTGGACCAAAGTATTTTATACTTTGAGAACCAAATTGATTTACTTTTGTAGGTTATTCAAACAAGGCTATCATATTTTTGAATTACAAAAGTAACCGGCTTGAAAACGTCAAATCACCAAGCAGACAAGGCTTTTTCCATCTCTCGACCAAGGCTCGGACATTATGTCGGGGTTGTCTGTTTCCAAAACTAGAAATCCACAACGCTAAATTCAACGGTGGTTTCCACCCTACTTTTCATACACCACCGAGTGGATTGGGACTTCCAAAGGAGTCAAGAGCCGTTGCCCAACGTTCACACCTCAACGGATATTTTCCGAGTGACTCGGAAAATCCATTGTAATAGTCACAAAGGACTTCCAGTCGGAAGATCGTCACAACGGCTAATCTGCTTGGTTATCTATAAATAGAAGCCAACTCTCAAGACTTGAAGATTGTTGAACCAACTGTCAATACATGCACTTAAGAAAAAGTCATTGTATTCATACTCAATCTTCTACTTACAACTCCAACTCGTACTTAATATCTTTATGAGTTGTAAGGTTTTGTAATCAGTTTACAAACACTCATTCTTACTTTCCGAGTAAGGTCCCTTAACTAAGCTGTAGGGTTAACTCAACTCGGTTGTCCCTAACTGTAAAGGTTATCTCGGTTATGAAGTACTAGATTAGATAAGGTAACTTCGAGTCTAGGAAAATCTTGTAAGGAATTGTCTAAGGGAGCAATTCTGGTTGAGTCTTTCTACTGTATTTTGTGGATTCAAAATAGCGGATTTGACTTGGTGCTTAGACTAGCACTGTTCGTGGTTTTCTGCCCCGGGAGGGTTTCCACGTAATTTTTGAGTTGATACTTTTTCGAGTCCAATCTAGACTCGGACGGACTTAAAGTTTAGTTTAAACTTTAACCCTTTCCTTTACTTGTATTACGAGTCGGTGGTTTTCTAAGTTCATTCTTGACACACACTCTCCACAGAGTCATCTCTAATTTTAATCTTCCATTACTTGCTTAAAATTCCTCATCACCCTATTCACCCCCTCTAGGGTGACTTAGCCTCTCCAAGAGCAAACCTTCACGGTTTTTGTGTTTAATGCCTTGTGTAATTGCTTGTAAATGATGTATTGACTGGTTAGGCTATTTAACCAGTGCTAGAAACCTCTATTTTTATACAAGTGAGTAGTGTATTATAAAGTGAAGCAAGTGAGTGCATAAGGGAAATTCTTTGTAAATTACTCAAAGTCTAGTGCATCGGTTTCGTGGTTTTTTCCCTGGGTTTGGTTTTTCTATGTTAAAATCTTGTGTCCCAAAATTCTTGTTCATTTTCTTTTGTCCAAAGTCTCATTGTTGTGAACCCCGATCCGAAGTAGGAAAAATTCCTTCTAGAATGGGGAACGGGGTGGGGATGGAAACAAAATATGTTTGTGCCTGGAAACGGGGATTATTTTTACCTCGAATCCCCGCCCCGTCCGCCATTTTTTAAAGTACTTTTCTAATTCGTAACTCGTGAAGGACATTCTAGACATTTTGTACTATTTATACCCTAAGTATAAAACCCAACACTTTACCTTGAGCTCCCATATTCCTCAATCCTCTGTCTCTCCTTTCCCCTTTCTTCTCCAAATGGTTTCGCCGTCCCTTCTCTCACCCCCTCTCTCTCTCTCTCTCTCTCTCTCTCTCTCTCTCTCTCTCTCTCTCTCTCTCGTCTCTTTAGTTCTCCCCTTGTTCGCCTCCTTAAAATTTGAAGTTCCTTCAAGAATGAAACCGAACTATGAACTATGAAGTTAATATATCACCGGTTCTCGAATTCCTGCTGTCCACTGCACCGCGGATACTCGAGGATGAAATTAGATCCTTGTCCATTTTTAATTTTTTGGTTTTTTTTTTTTCTGATTTGTGTAGATCTATTGTTCTATATCTTTTTTTTTTGCATGAATTATAAGTGAAAAGAGATTTGACTTTTGAAAATTATGAATTTTATTTGATTTATTTGAGTTATTATACTCAAGGATCAAGGGACCTATTGGGGGTCGGGGACGATGGCGAGGATAGGGCAGAGGTTAAGTAGTGGGGACGGAGACGAGGAGGGCACTCCTCCGGCCCTAACCCTCACCATTGCCATCGCTACATCTAGGGGTCTCCCTCTCCTTTAAGTTGGTTGACCCATTGGAATTTTCTAAAATAAGGGCGTAATAAATAATCAAACTTACCATTTTTATCATTCCAAATAACTACATATTTGACATTCACTATTATCTAATTGGAATAAAAACTCCTCATTTAATATTACTTAGGCTCAATTTTTTTTTTTTGGACAAAGGCAAAGACTTCATTCCATACGCAAATTACCTCCTTAAGTATGTACAAGCGAGGAGAGCTTAAAGAGAGAGCCACCTTCTAGGAAGGGTTCTCTTATATTTTCAGTCTCCATCACATTTACACAAAAATTGTGCCATCTTTGAAATTCTTTTCTATGCAAAGCTAAATAATTGAACTTGTCACTTATCATGCTTCTACTCGTAGTTTGCTTCGTTGAAAGATGGTTTTGTTCCTATCTTTCCATGTTTGGTAAATTATGGCTGCACTTACACACTTAAAGAGGCTGTCATACACTTCTATTTTCTTGGTATTTACCAGCCAGCGGTGCCATTGTGTCAAGTTCCGAGGTTCATAGGTATTTTGGATCCAGATTGAAAACCTTACCTTACAACATCTTTGTATGCGCACATTCGTAGAACGAGTGCTCTCAAGTTTCTGTTTCCTCATGGCGAGTTTGCATGTAGTACTCATTTGGTTTTTGAACCTGGCTATCCGAACTTTTGTTGGCAGTCTCCCTTGTATCAATGGCAAAAGGGTGAAGCTATGTTTGGGTATTAGGCTTCGTGCCATACGTATTTGCACCACCATTGGTTTGGGTTGGTGTTCATTAGCCCCTTATAGGCTTCCTTTGTCTCATATTTCAGCCCATCTGCAAGCATACTCTTTATCATAGGTTCCATTTTGGATTTCACTTTACACATCGTCCTCCAATACCAACATGTGTCATTGCCTTGTTGATAATCCCACAAGTCCTGCCCTTTTAAGTAGCGAGTGTTGATCCACCGTACCCATAAGATGTCCTTCTTACATGCTATTGCCCAAAGGAGCTTTGAGATTAGGGCTTTGTTCCATTCTCTAATATTTTTGAATCCTAACCCTCCTTAAACCTTGGGTTTACATACATCTTCCCAAGCAACTAAAGGTCATCTTTTATACTCCTCGGTTGAGCTCCATAAAAAATTCATGCATATTTGCTCTACCTTCTTGATTATTGCTTGTGGTAAGATGAATTTTGATGCCTAAAAGGAACATATTCCCATCAGCACGGAATTAATTAGTATGCTTCTTGCAGTATAGGATAGGTTTCTGCTTTGCCATATTCTGATTTTGTTTGTCATTTTGTCTAGCAATTGTTGCTAATATGAGGCACTTAGCCTTGAAGGGGTGATTGGCACGCCCAAGTATTTGAGTGGCAATGATCCAAGCTTGAAACCTGCGATTTGCGCAACTTCGCTTTTCATATGCTTATCTATTCCCCCTATATAGATTTATGTCTTGTTCTCATTGACCTGTAGTCCCGAGGTTTCATAGAACTCCTTAAACAACCGCTTGATGTACAACAAGGAGATCATTTCGGTTTACGTGAAGATCATAAGGTCATCGAGCAAAGGAGAGTTGGCACAACTTCATTGCTTTGCATCCAAGATGTATTTGATCATGCCTTGATCGGTAGCTACCTGGGTACTTCTTAAAAAGTATTCCATAACAAGCACAAATATTAGGGGGATACAGGATCACCCTGTCTCGGGCCTTTACCACCTTTAAAAAGAACCATGTGTATCTCTATTTATGCATACTGAGACTGCAGTACTCGTGATGCATGTCATGAGCCACTTATCGAAAATTTCCGGGAAACAGAATCCTTGTAGCATCTCCTCAATAAAGTCCCAAAGTATGGAGTCATAGGCCTTTCTTAGATCAATCTTGATAAGGCATCGTGGGCCAATATGCTTCCTTTTATATCCTCTTAGAAGTTCTTGGGAGAGAAGTATATTATGAACCATTTCTCGTCCTGTGATGAATGCACTCGGCATCTGGTTTATCAAAATAGGCGGTACTTCTTTAATCTGTCACACAACACCTTAAATATGCACTTATATACAGTATTGCAGCATGCTATGGGTCCGAGGTCTCCCCTAGTCCGAGGTTTTTCCACTTTGGGGATAAGTACCAAGTTAGTGCAATTGATTTGACTTAGGAGTTTACCTATTACGAAAAACTCCTGCACGAGCATTGACGACATCTCCACCCACTAGATCCCAATTACGCTTGAAGAATGAGCTAGAAAAGCCATCTGGACTTGGAGATTTTTGATTAGTTATAGCAAACATAGCCTTCTTTATCTCTGCGTTTGTAAGCTGGATTGCATAGTTCAAGTTGTTGCTCCAAATTCAACCTTGGCCCTTTGTTGAAAATATCCTTGCTTGCTTTGTTTATGTGCAATGGTTTCGTACCAATCATATTTTTGAAAAATTCCACCATATGTTGAGCAAATTGGTCTTTACCCTGTATTGTCTCCCTCTGCTCATCTTGTATCGCATAGAATATTGTTTGCTTGTCTTCTTTGTTTGAGGATTGTAAAGAAATAGCTATTCCATTGATCCCCCAATGTGATCAAATTGAATTTACTCTGCTGTTTTAGGAGCGCTACGAGAGGCTTCCAAGAGCTCATTGAGTTCTCTTCCAAGTTGAGCTTCGGTTGTATACAATTTTGATTTGAGGGTTCTAATTGGATTGCTTCCGCTGCTGTATGGAGTTTGGCTCGACAATGTCCACCCTTTGATGTACATCACAAAAACACTCTCTGTGCAATTTTCGGAGCGATGCTTTCAGCCTTTTAACTTAGTCATGAGCCTATACATACTGCTGCCCTGCACATCTTGTTGCCAACATTATGTGATGGTTGTTTTGAATTAGGGGTGACTTTCCCACATTTCACGAGTATCTAAAGGATCTGTTGCATTTCCCTATACCTTGCATAAATTGTATGAATATAGGAGAGTGATCCGATATACCCTCGGGAAGGAAATTAGCTCTTGCATCCGCCCACATCAATATCCATTCCTCATTTACCGAGTGCACGATCAATTCTTGAGAATATTCGGATTCCATTTTCTTGTTTGTTTGACCATGTGTAAGTATGACATGAACATTGTATGTCTTGTAGCAAGCATTGGTCAATGGTATTTCGAAAGTCAAAAATATCCGCCTCGGTTACTACATTCCCACCAATTCTGTCATCTATGTTAAGGGGGCATTAAAATCCCCTAAGACACACCATGTTGCATGTAACCCTTGCTTGAGATGTATCAAACTATCTCAGAGCTCCTTTCTTGCCATATCTTGATTGAACCCATAAACATAGGTAATATAGAACTCTTTCCTTGACTCCTCGTGTACCACTTTACAGTGGACCATCCGGCTATTTGAGCTCTCCACTTGAACTTGGTAAATATTGGGGTTCCAAGTGACCCATATTCTACCATAGTTATGATGATCATTGTTGATGTGTGATCCCTAGTCATGAAAGATATTATTGTAGGCATTTAGGAAATTATGATTTCTTATTTTGGTTTCCACCAATCCTAACATCCCTATCCTGTATTTAGCTAGAAAGTTTTTTATTTCCAACTGCTTCTTGGGTCTGTTGAGACCTTTTATATTCCAACTAGCTATGGACATTAGGTGGTTGGAGGATAATGCCGACCAATGCTCATCCTTAGCTCATTATCCTCACCAACTTATTGAAGCACTTGGAATGGACTTGCATACACAGGGGATTAGACTCCTTTTGTTGTACGGAACTTGCTCTGCGTCTTGGTATCCGAAACTCCTCTCGTATCTCGCTCACCATTCTGTTGATCTCCTTCCATTTCCTCATCATTCTTCTCATAGCGAGTCGTGTCTGCCACTTTTTGTTTTGGGACCCAAACCCTTTGAATATTGTGTTTCTTCCTGCATACTTCCTCCATGTGTCCAAACATTTTGCAATGGTTACACTTTCTAGGTCTCCATTCATAGTCCACTTCTTGCCATATGAGAATATCATTTTCGGACATAAATTCCACATATTCGGGCAAATCTGCATCGATATCCATTTCTACTAGTATGCTAGCATAGTTTAGCATCGCCTTTTCTCTTATAGCTCTGTTTTTCTGAATCGGTTTGCCTAATATACTACCAATTTTCCCCGGACTAGGTGCACCCCAAGTATTTCACATCCAAACCTAGTAGACGAACCCATAGTGGAACAGTTTTTATTTGATTTCTGTCTATAGAAGTATCCGGGCTCTAGGCCTTTAAAATCATAGGTTTTCTATCAAAAAAATAGTTCCCTCTTTGCGATATCTGATCTCTTTGTTTGCAGTCTTCAAATCGCACCAAAAACATCCCATCGGGTAGTGAATAAATAGAATCTATGTCATGGTTTTTCCAAATTCTACGCAAGAACCCATTCATCACAGGGAATGGTGGGTTAGCACCCAGTACCCAACACAATAATACAGAGTTCCAAAATTCAATCTCATCCTGTATATCAATTGCCTCTATTTTGGCTATTCGCTGCCCATTTACCTTCAAGACCGGGTAATAGTCTAGGTTTAGACCTCCCCATTTCCCACTACTTCTGCATAAGAATGGCGAACTCCCCATTTCCCACTACTTCTGCATAGGAAGGGCGACTTACCTGGTCTTCTAGCTGCTCATCGGCGTTTTCCATCTGTGACATCCACTGCTTCAAGCTGTTTGTCGGCGCTTTTGCTGTGGCATCCACTGTGTCGGACGTCACCGTTTCTGCTTCGTTTGCGTTCTGTTTCATTGTGCTTCTCCTGATTGTTGTGGAATAATCCCCCATTAGTCGTTGAGGGTTGCTGCTCTGTGATTGAGGTTAGGTTCTCTTGCTTGTAATTGCGAATTCGAGTATGGATTCGGTGATTTGTGTTTTGCCGGTCTCCCCCTCTTTGCTTTCCCCATTGTAGCTTCTTAGAGTGAGAAGCTCTCAGCTAGAGAGAGAGATTCTTAGGCTCTATTTGATTCTAAAAAATAGTTAGGAAAGAAAATTTAAATAAAAAAAAGTGAGTAAAAAAGTAAGGGGAAATTGATTTTCTTTTTCTTGTGTTTGGTTTAAGGAAAAATAGAGGGGAAAAAAATTATCGTTCTTTTCCAACCTCTTACCCATCCACCATTGTCATGGAAAGGAGAGAGAAAATTCTCAATAGCCTTGATGAATTGAAACCAGTCTATTTTTCTTACCCATCTACCATTGCCATGAGATGAGAGAAAAAATTCTCAATGGCGTTGATTAATTGAAGCCCCTGTCTTTTCTCCCTTTCTCTCTTTATATGCAATTTTCTTTTCATTTTCCTCTCAATTTCAAAAGGAAAATATCATTGATAAAATTGACAAAATTTTTTATGATTTTTTCCATCAAACTTTTTTATCGTCAATTCAAACAAGGAAAAAATTTATTTTTTAAAAATTTTTTAAAATTAAATGCAGCCTTAATGTACATCAAACTGAAACCCTTCATAACTAGAGATTTAAATTACAAGCATAACGAAGGGAAGAACTGCAAGCAAAAAGAAGAAAAAGAAAAAAAGAGAGGGTGGATCAATATACTACCTTCTTCTTCACCCTTTTCTCAACAAGAAATATTTTTTTAGGGGGATTATTGAATCATGATGTGACTTATTCTCAAGTAACTACAATCCTTCCATTCCAAGCATCCCTCAACCCACCAAAAACATGAGCAAAAAACACATAAATAGGGGTACAACATGCTCGAAACGGATTTCTAACATAAACATTCCAGCAAGAACGTAGGCTCGGGTTCATGATACATACAAGGTTCCAAGTCCTAACAAGCCTGTTCTGCTCTCGACTGGCTACCATTGCAGCCGTCTGTAAATATGCGGAGGCTGCATACTTGACCAATGAATTCCTAATAGAAATGTTGACATTGGATGCGCCAAGACTGCTGATGCTGTTAAAGCTTCCTCCTTCATAGTAATCTATTGAGCGCGGGCTTGATGGATCCTCGATTATATCTCTCAAGCTTGTGTATCTTGAATAATCTCGATCTGGGTTCATAATGGGGATTTGGAAATGGCATTCTTCTCATGTTTTGAACCTATAAATGTATATATGGCAAGAATTAAAGAGAGAGAATGTACAATTGGACTAGCATTTTGTGGCTTTGGGTCATTGGTGCTATCATGAACGTGCATGCAAATAAGTCAATTAATTATTCTAAAATTATGTAATGATTGGAACTTTATATTCTCTTTGCTCATATGTGGTTTCTTTTTGGTGGTTAATTAATAGCAAATTAAGGTAGGAAATTATACTAGTTAGTTGAGATTGTGTGGCTCTCCATTAGTTTGCGACGATTACTCGTTCTAATTAAAATAGGATATTAATTTGCTGGTGGCCACGTAGGAGCAAAATATAACATGAAGTATCTTTTTTAAAAAAAAAAAAATTTCTATCGAAAGGAAGGTGTTAGTTCTACATTAAAAAAAAAAAAAGAAAAAGTAAAAGTGTTAGATTTCATACCATATAAATCTAATACTGCAATTGAAATATATTTATTTTCAAATGGATTCTTGCACCACATTCAATCTAGGCAAAACAAATGCTCTTAAATTCATTCGTTCCATTTTAGCTTACTTTTAAAATTTTAATTATGTTAACTAAAATTTACATTACCTAGGGTGTGTTTGGTTGAAGGGAAAATATTTTTCCAAGAAAATATTTTTCATGGAAAAATGAATTTTTAAGGAAAACTATTTTCCACCCACATTTTTTTTTTTTGTTTGGTAGAAGAAAAATAATTTTCTAAAATAGTTACTTAAATACAAAAGCCAACCATAAAAACCCAATAAATATGAAAAGAAAAAGTAAATAACTAATTCAGCTTCAAAACCCAAATATATATATATATATATATATATTGAGAACCTAAATTTGATAAGTTTGTACATCTCCCTATAATCAAACTTTTTCATATATAAAATAATAGAAATTAAAAAATATAAAATATTAGAAATTAAAAAAAACAAATATTGTAAAAAAAAATTTCATCTATGAGCTTTACAACAAAAAAGGGAAAAAGATAAGGACAAAACTTGAAAAAAGAAAATGAAGGTGGCAAAGTAAGAGAAGTTTAGAACTTGAACTCCCATTGATAAGACTTTATTTTCCCTTGATTGAGGTAAAGGAAAATTAAATTCCTTCCTCATAAAAGGAAATTTATTTTCCATTGATTGAGGGAAATTATTTTCCTCCGGGAAATATTTATCCACCACTTATACTACCAAACGCTGAAAAATAGAATGATAATTTTCCGAGAAAATATTTTCCACCCAAACAAACACACCCCTAAAGAAGGAAAAAAAATAGCAAGTCAATTATTTCCTTAAAAAATAGTAAAGTGAAATCTTTTAGTGATATTAACATTATGCATACACCTTACATCGAAAAACAATTCAAATTAAAGAAAATTTTTGTTAAAAATTATTACAATTAAGTGTCTATAAAATCTTTAAATAATTCTTGACAATTTTCAAAAACCACTCCTTGACAATATGTATAGTACTTGATTTTTAGTGAAGGTTGTGTGTTCAAACTAAAAGAAAGAAAAAAAGAATTTAATTTATATATGTGACTTACTTGAAGACTCGGACTTTGAATTTATATCATTCTGAGTACTATCAAGGACTCAGGTACAAACCTCATCCATCCTAAGTTTTGATTACAAGTCATTCCGAGTAATATAGAAACTATTGCATATGTTTTCATTTGATTCGACTGACTCGGAAAACACACTCTTGTTTATCATCACGCACTAATGTTTTTGAGTCACTCGGACACTACTCAGATTTATCGCATGTTCAAATAATCTCTCTAATACTTTTTATGAGTTCTGACTTCATACTCGGACTAAAGTGAATTACAACGTTAATTCATCTTTCTAAGTCGATATATTTGTTTGAGAATTATTTGTCCAAATCAAGTACGTATACTCTGACATTTTCACTCTTATAACTTGATCTTTCTTAAGACCGACTTTGATGGAATTTGAGTATAATAAATATTAGACTCCGAAAATTCCACTCTTGTAGGCCTCGAGATAATTATGCACTTAATTATCTTAATTAAATTATTATCTGTGCCTAATCTTGGACCAAAGTATTTTATACTTTGAGAACCAAAATTATTTACTTTTGTAAGTAATCTAAACGAGGTTATCTTATTTTTGAATTACAAAAGTAACCGGCTTCAAGCTGCCAATCACCGATAGACAAGGCTTTTCTACTTCGAACAAGGCTCGGACGCTATGTCGGGGTTGTCTGTTTCCAAAACTGGAAATCTTCAACACTAAGCTCAACGGTAGTTTCCACCTTACTTTTCAGACACCACCAGCTGATTGAAGCACCTTTAGGAGTCAAGAGCTATTGCAAACATTCACATCTCAACGGATCTTTTCCGAGTGACTCGAAAAACCGTTACAATGGTCACAAAGGACTTCTGTTCGGAAGATAGTCACAACGGCTAATCTGCTTGGTCATCTATAAATAGAAGCCACTTAACAAGACTTGAAGATTGCTAAGATTTGCTGGAATTATTGTTAATACACATTACTTAAGTAAAAGTCTTTGTATTCATACTCAATCTTCTATTTACAACTCCCAACTTATAATTTATAGTTTTTGAGTTGTAACATATTCTTTCTTACTTTCTGAGTAAGGTTCCTTGACTGAGTTGTAAGGTTTAACTCAACTCAATTGTCCCTAACTGTAAAGGTTACCTTAGTTAGGAAGTACTAGATCAGATAAAAGAATTTCCGAGTCTAGGAAAACTCTGTAAGGAATTGTTTAAGGGACCAATTCTGGTTGAGTCGATCTGCTGTATTTTGTGGATTCAAAATAGTGGATTTGACTTGGTGCTTGGACTAGCACTGGCCGTGGTTTTCTGCCCCAGGATGGTTTCCACGTATATCCGTGTTCACACTTTTCCGTGTCCAATCTAGACTCGGATTGTCTTGATTATTCTTTTCAAGCTTTAATCTTCCAAGTTTGTTAAAATTTCCTCATCACCCTATTCACCCCCTCTAGGGTGACTAAGACTCTCCAAGAGCAAACCTTCATTACTCACTAGATAAATTAGTTTGATGATTGGTCATAAAATTCATACATTGTGTTAGTTACCTTATATATTTGTATCTATTTACAAGTTTGCTAGTTGACGGTCAATTTAGTTGGAAATAATATTAGGGTAGGTTTAGAAAATATTTATTTGGCTTCCTATTTGCTTGTATTAAATAAATCTCAAAGCATGATTATCATCCTAAGTTCTAAACATCCAAAACCTACTCTTTCCTTCCCAAAACCTCAGCAATTAGGCCAAAAAGTCTGATTGCTTGTTTCATTTTTCTTTGCCTACTACTGCAAAGGAGACATCAAGCTTCAATCTCCCTTATTCCAAGTTTCAACCTCCATTGTTAAACACCTTCACTAAGGATAGATTCAAGAACAAAGGTAGAGGGGTAGAAGGAAGGCTCAAGAATATAACAAACAACAAAAACTTAACTCTAATCATACTCATTAAGGTGAGTTTCCTTCTCTCCCCACTGTATATTACTTTCCAACGAAAATGAATTTTATAAGTATGCTTGTGGACCGACTTTGAATACTCAAACCTTCATGAAATGGATGCATGCATGTGTTTTTGGAGTGGCTCATTGATATAAATATGCTAGAAGGATGTTAAAAGGAAAAAATAAATAGAAACATAATCATCATCATCTACTAGGTTGAGCTTCTCCTTTTGTTGTTATAATTTCATGCATGAATATGAAAGTGCAACAACCCATGCTTAAATCTTTGTGAAATCATGATTTTGTTAAGGTTTGAAATATGCTAGTGAATAAACTTGGTGTAGTGCTTTTAGGGATGAGTGATTGGAAATGTTAGCTCAAGTTTGCCCAAATTTTGGTTTGAAAATTATTTGCCTTGCATGTATGTTTTAATGGTTTTTATTGAACTAAATATGATACTTATAAGGTTAGAAATTTTCTAAAACAAACATCTCATAGATAAAACACGAAGATAAAAAGCAAAAGAAATTAAAGAATAACAAAAGGGAGTTTGGGAGTCACTGCCACCTACCACAGGTGCCCCCACAGACTATGGGGAAGGCCGTGGTGTCCAACAGCCTCTGAAATGGCCAGAAACACACACCACAGATGCTCTCATAGGCCTTGGGGAAGCCCATAGTGGCAACAAGAACTACCCACTAGCCATGGAGAGGCTCGTGATGACCTCTATAGAGCCAACCAATTGACCCGTACTAGCAGTGGGGAAGTTCGTGGTGACCTCCAAAGCAATCTTGGACTCCCACAATCCGCATGCCTTTTCCCAGGATGCTTGTGAGCCTTGCATTTTGTGTCAAGAAGTGAGTTTAGGATTTTAAAATTTAGTCTCGGGCCTCACCAAGCAATTTAATAAACATATATGTAAAGTAATGAAATAAATAACAACCATAATGCAGAATGAGAAGTTAAGTGGGCTTGAGCACTTTACCAATACAAAATCTAGGAAGGTGACATGAGAGTATATTCCGACCTATGGGCAGCGGCTTTCGCTGCTAAATCATGAGTCTTTCCGGTAGTAAACTTGAGAATACGCATGAGTGGTTCTGAATTCCTATATCATGGTATGTTAGGTCGGCTCACAGGCATTGAAATACAAATCCGGCCTAAAGGCAGCGACTTTTACTCCTAGATTACGAGTTCTCCCGAATAGGAAACTTATGCGTACACGTGAGTGGTTCCGAATCCCAATACTGTGATACGTTGGGTCGGCTCGTAAGCGTCAATTGAGTACTAGGTTACTAACTCTTGCCCAAAGAAATTCAAGATAATAAAATAAAATTAAGTTCCAAGTTGAGAAGTGATTTAATCATATTGGTGAAGGAAATGTAGATCACTCGAGTTTTAATGCATTATGGTTTTTTCATTTGATTAAGAGTGGAGTAAGGTCATATTACCTTTTGATGCGACGTAATTACTAATGTTATTGTTATTAAGTATGATTGCTATTATATATGTATATGCATGCAAAGCTGTTTTGGTTTTGGGAGACGAAGAACTTCTATTGAGCTGTGGTTGATCATTCCTCTATTGTTTCATCATTTCAAATGCAGAGCAACAATAAGGTTCTTGGAAAGCTTTATCATTTTGGATGCCGTTTTGATACTCTTTTTAGCTACAAGGAACTTTAATGCATTGAGTACTTATGTTTAATTATGTGTCCTTTTCAGCATGACATGTAAGACTTATACAGTAATTGGGCATGTTTGTAACTAGATGTATGTTGGCTTTTGTAGACGCTCTGATTCGGCCTCGGTAGCCCCCACCAAGACTTTATCGATGATGTACTTTATTCTATGTTGTAGGGTTGTGTGAACCTGAATGTTTAGTTTGATGTCGCATGGGCTTAGGACTTGAAGTAGATTCTCTCTAAAAAAATGTTAACTCGGCTTCCATGAGTTTTAAAACCAGGTTAAGTTAGCTAGGTTGTTTCCTAATTTAGCCTTAAGGATCCTTGAAGAGGGTTCTGGTGATGTGACGTCCCTAGCAAAGGGACGGGCGTTATAAAGACACCGTGGGAGAGGGTTTCCCTAGGTGACTAAGGGCGATTCCGATTGACAATTTTCGATGCCGGAAGAGTATAAGGAAGAAGGGACGACTAGCTAAGAGCAAGACTAGGGTTACTTCAAAGACAGCGCAAGACATTCAAATAACATTATTAGGTGGGATAAATAAGGCGATGATTGATGAATTGATTACTATAAATAATTCTTCTTCTCCTTTCATTGCAAACCGTTTAAGTTGGTCTGATCAAATGGAGGGAACTGACCCAACTGTTGTTGATGATATGAATACTGAGGATTGTACTCTTATTGGGTAATGTTGAACCTGAATTTGGGGTCGATGGAGAGGAGAACCCAGCTCCCTCTTCACCTCCCCTTTCAACCCCCAAAAATGTCATTTAGGTCATTGTTTTCTAGTAATCATGATCTTGAGAAGGGCATGATGCTTGACTTCATCATGTTAGATTTGGTAAATGGTGAGAAAATTGTCTCGGTGACTTTAGAGGACGTCGGTGCGAAAATTTCATTTTGGGAGACTTCATTAGCTGGTTATGTGGTTGGTCCTATCCCATGATCAAGTTCAAGGTTCTAAGGGAATTCATTGATAAACACCGGAGCTTTGTTTTCATCCTCAACTTCTCTATCATCCATCTATCTAGATAGTATGTTTTTCGATCTAATAGCAAGGCTGATGTGAAAGTTGTGCTGAAGGAAAGGCCATAGATAGTAGCTAACAAATTGTTAGTTTTAAAACCTTGGACAACTAACTTTAAATTTAAGGAGGCTATTATGTGTAAGATCTCTGTTTGGTTAAATTCTGTAAATTAGATCATCAGTTCTAGTCTCTCACAGGTCGTAGCAAGATCGCTAGCACAATGGGTTAACCCCTATTTGTTGACCATTGCACTGCTATTAAGGATCGTATTACTTATGCAATATTTTTGATCTAGGTAGACGTGTCTATTTAATTGACTCATACCATCACCATTCATAACATTCAGCCAATGTATTATTCAAGTACACTATGAATGGGTTCCTTTCTATAGTCACAAATGCAAGAAGCTCGTCTATATACTGAAGATGTTTGCAATATATCTAAAACCAGACAAAGTTTGGGTGCCAAGAACCTGCAAGGTGAGCCAAACACTCAGACTGAACAACCCAACCCTCCACCTGAAGAGTAGATTGCTCGGTTGGTCGCTATGATCTTCACCACAATAAATGACTTTTCCGTATACGAAAATTTATTCGATCAAACCTTTAAAGGCAATAATGCATGTCCATTTGTAGAGTGGGTACTTGCTCTTGTCATCTTAAGCATGGGAAGGAGACGACCTATGTTGGCCACCAAAAGTTTCTTCCATTGTATATTCATTATTGTAAGAAAAAGAGCGCCTTCAATGGTAAACCTCATATGGATTATGCTCTAACTCCATTAATAAGATAAAAAGTTTATCACCAAGTGAATGATATTGATGTGGAGTTCGGCAAGCTATATAAACGTTAATTCGAAAGCAGTGTGCGGAAAAAAGATCAATATTTTTTTATCTTCCATATTGAAAAGAGTTGTGTATGAGTGTAGGAACCACGGCCTCGGGCCCCACCGAGACTGGACCGAGTTTCCCAGCGATTGCCCTTTTTGGTGCATGGGTTTTAGAAGTAGGAAAATGATTTTAGGGTTTTGAAGATGCATTTTTGAAAGTGGGGATGAATCTTTTACTAAGATTTCCAAAATTTATTAAATTTGATTTAAAGCGAATTAAGCACAATGTGAATGGCGGTTTTATTAATCTTTTTAATTTTAGAATATATTTTCAAAATTCCAGGGATGTTACTTACTAATTAATGAATTAAATAAAAATTAGGGTTCAGGTTCCGCTGTGAGGCTTTAGGGCCAAATTGGTGTGAAAACACCAATCTGGATTAAAGCCTCACTCGTCGACCACTCCGTGCGGCGGTAGCCTGTACTAGGCGGTGGCGGGGACCGGCCAGAGGCTAGGGTTGAGGAAATCAGCCTCAACCTCTACCCTGGTTGGCAGATCCAGAATTAATTTTTTTATTCCTCTAATTAGAAAATACCGGGATGTAATTAAATAAGAATAAAACATAAAATTAGGGAGTCGCCGGTCGGTTTTAGGATGAAAACTAACAAAAAACAAAAAACTTGCTCTTCCAATCTTAGTATGGAAAAAACTAAGACTAAAAGAGGCTAAAATAGACTCCATCGGTCTTTGAACCGAGAATCAAATTTGGGGGCGAGGGTACGAAACGTAAGGAAAACCCTTCCGTTCCGCCCGTCCGAAGACGACCATTACTAGTTTGAGAAGTGGATTAAAATGATGTAAACCAAACAAGCAAGCGGCATATTATGATGATAAATAAAAGCAACCAAAAGGAATTCAAGGAAAAGCAATAAAGAAAGAGGTAAAGAAAGCGATAAAGAAAAGAAAAGCAAAAAATGAAAGATTACTTCGGGCATGGAGGAATTAAAGGAAGCGATTACATCTCTTAAACCACAATACAAAATTCGATAAAGGAAACATATAAATAAAATAGAGCATTTGAAGGCTGAACAATTGCCCTCAGGTTGTCCCACCTCGTTGATCCGGATCTCCACATTGGATCTCTTGATGCAATAGCGACAAATGAAAGTAAAAGGGCTTGTTTTTGTGAATTGTGTATGTGGGTGACAAGAATGATCAGTTGAAGAAATGCCCATAGATCAAAATAATCAAATATTCTTTAGCTTTTTGCACAAATTCAACGGCAATGAGTAAAGAGAAGACGAATGAGTAGTAATTTCAGTAGAGTGACATTTAGATATCAGTACTCGGGGTAGCTTTCGCAGCGTGAGGCTAAGGTAGGAAGCCGTATGGGAATGAGAGCTAAGACTCTCTATTTATAGGAAAAGACCTAGGTCACAAATAACCTAGGGTTTGCCTCTAATCTGCCGTCCAAACAGCGAGAGAATAAATCGGGTCAATATCCTAAGAGATTGAACTGGATCACCAAGTGATAAAACCGGATAGAACCCGGTTGGCGGGAGCCGCCACCCAGGCGCTCATAGGATTTCGTGCCCTAGTGTGTCTCCAAGGAATTCTCTAAGCCAAAATGCAGCGTTCCACTTAATGCTTTTAGAAGGGAGGCGCCGGCCACGACGTCATTTAGAGGGGAAGTTCCTAGTCTCATGTGGACTGTCTTATGGAAACTTAAACGCAACATTTTGATGCTCGTGATCATGAAATGCAACGCTTTAACCTCGTCTTCAGGTCTTCGACTTCTTATCCGATTTGGACAAAAGTAAAATGCAGTATTATGAGCTTGGAATTCCCTGGCTCACAGCTCCGGACTCTGTTGTCTCTGAAGGCTTGGCCCAATTCTTGGATCACCCGAAAGAAAGGGGGATTTTTGGACCGACCAAAGGCAAAAGGCTGTTTATTTGGTGCTACGGGTTCTTTGTGGTTTACTAACTTATGTCGCACCAATTGATCACAGTCCGAGATCCAAATCCTCAAACATGACTCGAGGATATCATCATCGGGCCTACGGAATAAAATACGAGAATAAAAGATAAAGGATGACACTTTTTATGTGACTACAATGAGACATTGTCATACTATGGTGCATGTAGAAAAAAACATCCGTGAAAGTCCCATTGACACTCTTTTGAACATGTCGGGGAACACCAAGGACGAGAGGAAAAGCAAGACTTTATTTGCATGAAATGGGAATACGTGAGGAATTAGCACCACAATCGAAAGAGAAGAAAACATTTTTGCCTCCGGTTTCTTAAACATTAAGTAGAAATGAAAAAAATGGTTGTATGAGATCTTAAATAAATTTAGAGTGCCACATGGATATTCTTCGAATATTAGTAGACTCTTTTCAATATTTGATCACGGACTAGTTGGTTTAAATCTCCCGATTGTCATGCTTTAATGCAACAATTTTTGATCTTTGTTTTTGAAACATGTGAAACATTCTATTGCAAGATTTTTCTTCTTCTTCAATGCCATTTGTAACAAAGTTGTTGATTTGGAGAAATTGGATGATTTTTGAGAGTGCCATTATCGTTACATGTGCTAGCTTGAGATATATTTCCAACCATATTTTTTCAATATCATGATGCACCTAGTGGTCCATTTTGTGAGGAAAGTATGATTATGTGGTCCCATTTTTTATCGATAGATGTACCCATTTGAACTGTTTATAAAAATTCTCAAAGGGTATGTTAGAAATCGATATTGACCGCAAGACTCGTATTGTTAAGGCTTACATTGCTGAGTAATGTGTTGAGTTCAGCTGTGAATATTACCCCAAATGCAAGATATTGGCATTCTTAAACATCGCTATATAGGGAAGTTCGATGTGAAGGAGAAATTAGGGCCAAAAGTGCAAAAAATCAGTCCTAAAATAAGGGATCAAGAGCACCTTTATTTTCGTCAAAAAGTGATGAAATACAACCTTACATTGAGGAGCACTATTCTCTCATAATGAAATAATACCGAGGAAGAAAGCGAATTACTTTCTAATTGCTTTAGAAAGAGAATCACTATCTAATTGGGAGAATCACGAGAATATATCTCGCAAACTCTTGTAAGCTTTATTAGAGGGCCGGAGCTGGATGTCATTTCTTATTGTGGGTATGACATCAATGGATTCTCTATCTATACAAAGGTGCAAGACATTAGAGACTCATACACTTCATGTTTTAATTTCCAAGGACAAACATACCGTTGTAACAAAATTATCATATTGTGGAGTCATTGAGGATATATGGAAGGTAGACTATATTGACTTATGAGAGCCTATTTTTCGGTGCAAATGGGTTGAGAATAACAATGATGTTCAAGTCGATGAGTTAGGATTCATGATGGTGGATCTTACAAGAGAAGGTTATAAAGGAGATTAATTCATTATGGCATCCCAAGCAAGACAAGTGTTCCACATTGAGGACCCAACCAATGATAAGCGATCTATTGTTCTTCAAGGGAAGAGACATATTACTGGTGGGGATGAGTGAAGATGTGTGCGAGTTCGTTAGGGAGACGCCACCTTTCTCCTTAGAACTTTATGTCAAAATTGAGTTTGCAAATTTTGAAGAAGTGTATGTAAGAGTTGATCATCAGGAGGGCATATATATTGAAGTTCAATGTGAATGAAGGGAAAAACGATATAAACCATGAAATTATATCTACTCCATAAGAACATTATTCTATAAATTAATATAACTTATAAAAGAAAATTCTTAGTTATCCATTTAACTTATAACTCTTATTTATATTTCTTACACCTTCTCCCAAAGAAATTTCCCTTATTATCCCTCATTTAACTTTCCCAACAACACTAAAAATTTAAGAAGTTATCTCAGCTTTTGTTTGCTTCCCTAAAACTAATTTAAATGTAACTTTCTATCATAATAAAGTCATAAATTCTTTTTAGTGTTTTCCCACAAAAATCAAGTGAACCTTCGACTGATTTGACCAATTTGGTGGATTTTCAATTATTTAATTTTTCTTTTAAAAATAACTTCATTTGATTATTTATGTATTTATTTTTAGATACATAATCTTTTCCATTTTTTTGTTGTTATTATTCGAATTATCTAATGATTCTTTTCCATCTTACATGTTATAAATGGAGCAGTAAGGTACTCCTACTACAAGTACCAAGAAGACACGAGGACAAACAACGATGAGAAGGAGAAGTTCGCACGTAACAAAGAAGATCCAACTTTCCTTACTAAGGTCCAGCTCAATCTCAAGCACGACAATCCAGCTGGTTTTGGGAAATTTCACTTTAAGAGCTTTGTTGGAGCGGTTGCCCTTACATATGTGAAGATCTACATCCCTACTTAGCATGAATTAGTGGACTCAGTCAAGGAAAACATTTGGAAAAAATCACAGTAAATACACTCGCATCTCAACTTAGAAGAACAATATAAGAAGATTTTCATAATTGTGAATATTAATGAGAAAAATCAATGTGATGGAATTATGAGGATTGGATTGGACTTCTAGTGCTATCACTTTACCTATAATTTCTCATTTTAGAAGCATAATTCCCCTTTTGCTAGTTTAATTATACCGGAGTCAAACTTCTTGATTTCTTGGTTTGTACCGTTGTCGTTCTCTCTTGCCACCTCGTAATCATCCCTGGACTGTTTTATCTTCTATTAAGCTCTATTTAATTCATTCTTATGCTTTTAAAATAGAAAATGACACTAAGACGAAAAATGCAAGATTCAAAGATCGGATAAATAATAAAATATCAAACTCGGACTTTTAATCCCGTTTGTGCTTTCCTTATTCTCTAGTTGATTCCTTCCAAGCATCAAACCATGACAAATTCAAGAGGAAGAAACCCCTTTATCGTTTTATGATTTGAAGGATTGTGATTTTTTTCCTTATGGTAATGGTGGTTTTTCTCACAACACTATCATATTCTCTAATTAATTAATACTAATACATGTAATTCTTGTGTTTCAGAAAACATTTTTGTTAGAAGTGACGGACGTGAACCTCTCGTTGGTGAAATCAAAGACCCTCTAATATGTTGTAGAGCGATGGAGAGTCTTCAAGTCTTAGATTGTCGCTGTTTAGATCTACATAACACAGACAAATGAAGGCATAAGGCAGACAATGGGAGTTCTACAACTGCATAACCGAGGATGATTGGAAGAAGTTCAAATGACAGGTCTCTATTTCTGAATTTCGGGTGATTTAATATTCATTCTCTTTTTTAAAAAAAAAGTTTAGAATTGTTTAGAATTGTTTAGAATTTGTTTAAATTTAATGTCACCCATTAAATGTTTATGAATTTAACATATATTTTATTCTATTATTTACTTGTGCTTGGTGAAGCCAATAAGAATAGAATTAAGACTAATGTGTATCCCCATACGATGTCCCATGGGGGATACGTAAAGGTGAATGAGAAAATGTTCAAGCAGAATCTTGAATAATTTCAAGAGGAAGTTCGTGAAGATACCATCATAGATCCTTCATATATTAGTATCTTGAAGGACGAGTTGTGGGATGAAGGAACAAAGAGAAAAAATGACACCTTCGTGCCAAAGTTGTTCAATGAATTATGAGTTTCATGAATAATTAATAACCCTCATGCACTTATTAGTTAATAGGAATTATCTAATCACAATTTTTTACTTCTTACAGGATTCTTCGTCATAACACTTGCCTTCATAAGTCAATCACAACACCGATTGGAAAAACAAGTTTTGCTTTCAAAACGTTGGTGGAAAAATGGAGATACTTGACCATTTTGGGGCTAAAAAGAAGTGCCTCGTCTCTTCCTGTCAAGTCGACATTGAAGCAATTATTTCGAAATTAATTCCTTAAGTGGAAAAGCAAGTGGCGGCCATGGGTGGAGTCTCAAGTGGCTGCCTAAGTGGAAGAGAAAATGCGACTTGGTGCATTGCATACTTGACCAAGATACGCATCCCGACACCCAACTCGGAAGACTCGGTTGATCGGGAGGGTCAATTCCCACCCCAAACACCGACGAGTGGAAAAGCAAGCTCACCAAGCAATAAGTTCAGAGAAATGGTTGAGGTATAATTTGCTACCTAATGAAAATGCATGTTTTTCTATTGACTAATTGCTTGTATTTGTTGAATGAATGGTGTATAAACTTTAGGTTGTTGTGGAAGTCCGACATGTGACCATGGAGTCATTTGATGTTATTTATCTATGTTGTTTCGGATGAGGGCCATTATTCCGGGAAAATGTTAAGTTTTTAAGGGAAAATATGTCCATTTTTTTCTAGGATTCTGAAAGTTTAAGTTTTCTCTCAAGGATTGGCCATTGTGTTAATTGATGTTATTTGTTTTGTTGTTTTGGAGATGTGGTCGAGGTATGAATTGCTAAAACAAGTGATGTGTGTTTTTCTTTCGAGTAATTGGTATACTTGGTGAATGAATGATGTATATACTTTCGATTGTTGTGGAACTCTGGCGTTTGTCCTTTGAGTGAGTTGATGTTATTTGTTTTTATTGTTTCAGACGAGGTTCGATAACCCGGGAAAATGGATGTTTTAGGAGAAACACAACCCGTTTTTCTCAAAGATACTTGAAATTTTTAGTTTTCTCTCAAGGATTACAAGTGTTTTTAATTCTTATATTAATTCTTATGCAGATGCTCGAGTTCGTGCTAGCATCCGATCACCATCCTTTTGATAACATTGTGACAAAGGGTGTTGTTCAACCCTTTAAGCTTGGTGCCCTCATTCAAGGGGCAAAGCTGTTCAAGGATTAGGGCAAGGTGATCATGAAAGAAGTAATGCAAGGGAAAACTTGCTGGTAGTTAGTGATCCCATCATCACATATCAAGACTATTGACAAAGCGATCAACAATTTTGTTGCTTAATCCAAGAGTTTGGCCACCCTGGTTGGTTCGAAGATATTTTTTGAATGTATAGATCAGTAATTTCAATTAATCTAATATTTACAAGTTCTTAATATAACCTCTTTCAACTAATTCATATATTATCGTTCTATGTAAATTTTGAACTTGGAAGAGCTGCATGAGAAGAAGACTATAGTTTTAACTATGAAAAAATGTTAGTTGGTGATCCCATCATTAGATATCAAGACTGGAAAAATTCTTTCTAACGACGAAAAAATTGATCGTTAAAAGCATGATTTATAGTCTTTAAAAGCTTTAATAGTTTTAACGACGAAATGAAAATTTTCATCGTTATTAAAATAACGACGAAAATACACATCGTCATTATAAGTTAACTAATCAACAACCAAAAAATATTAATAACGACTAAATTGTTCGTTGTGTATTTGTAAAATTAAAAATTAAAATTTTATAATTATTATCATTAACAACAATGTTTGTTTGTCATGACTTTTTCAAAGCAAGATTAACGACGAAATATTTTCGTTGTTGAAAATCAATACTACATTATTTAAATGCCAATGGTTCCATCGTTAATAATGTCATTGAATAACATAATATGATTACTAAAAATAAATCTAAGAAATAGTAACAAGTTTAAATATATATAAAAATCATTAGTTTGCAAATATTTGCTATAAAGCATATAACTTTTACATTAAAAGCACCCTAAAACCTAAAAAATAATTCTAAAAACTAAAATTGTTCATGTTAGTATAAATGTTCAATTAGTATTAAAAAAAGGGGTTGGGGGAATAAAGTGCTCCCGCATCTTCAATCAATGAAACGATGAAAATGCTAAAACTCTATCGAACATTTCGTTGCTTCAGTACACCTACAAAATAAAGGATAAAAGTGTAAGAATTCTAAGTTCTAAAAATCCTTACAAAAAGTATATATCAAATTGAATATATACAAAACCAAGGAAAAAATAATATATACTCCTGTCTCAAACTCTATAAAATACCTTCACAAATCACTCAAGATGGCCAAAGGCTGGAGAATAACATAACCAATATGACAACCAAAAGACCCCACATAACTTGATTTATGCGCCACATTCATCCGAAGCAACACAACAAATAAAAACCTTTAGTTTTGCACGAACATGCATTAGTATAACTATAAGAGACAATCTTGAACATACTCAACGGCCACACGCCGGAGAATAGCACAACCAATAATGGCAATTCATGTGTTTTTAAATTAAGTCTTAAAAAAACAACGAATGTACCTCGATTTGTGAAAGAGAAGAGTCTTCCAAAACGTATCTTGATTTAAATGTAGCTTGTCTTTTGCTTGGAAGATATTAAAAACATAAAGTTTGCATATAATAGTTCATCACAGTATGTGGCACAAGAAAACACAAAGTGTGACCAAGAATGAGCATGAAACCACTAAATTGTAATATTGCATTTCTAATTTTTCGCTCTTTTTTCATTTGGGTTGGGGGGAGGATAGGGGTTGGATCGCAGTGTTTACTCATCCTCTTGGAAATCACTCGACATCAATAAAGAAGGATCAAGGGGTTAACCAAGTAATTAGATTGTGTTTTTCCATTGTATTTTCTTTCCAGCACAATTATCATGTTCAACATGACACACATGTACACTTCTTGAATCCTGTTGTTCTGAAATATAGCAAGAATAATAAGTTGTTGATGAGGAAAATATAAAGAATTTGGCATTGCCATTAATCCAAGGGAAAAGAGCAAAAAGACAGTAAATAAGATGCCTTTTCCCCACATTTTATACAGCATTAAAGAACGCCAACAGAATTCAATGAAATATAGAGCTATTGGAGAACATCCCCGTAATCCACAAAACACAATGATTAGCCTTCAGCATTTGTTTCACTCTTCATTTTAGTTCTAACTAGAGACATAATCTAAGCAATAGCAAAGAGCAGAAGGAGAAAGCACTTCACCAACCAAGAACATACTATGAAAGTGAATCATGAAGTCACTCAAAACTGAGCTTCTTATCACCAAGGCATTCAGTAAATTCATTCATTGAATTATCAAGCAAAGGGGGTGTGATAAATATCCATCTATTCACAGATTCCTCGAGAAACATCCTTCAAATACCATAGTTCAATATCTTCCCATGAGTGAAGTGAATTGAACATGATCTTTCTTGTTTTTTTTTTTTTGTTACAACAATGATATGAACCTCACAATCTTCAAAAATGCAAGATTCACATGAAACTCTCACTCTTCAATAACTCAGACATACAGGAACCAAGGATTGTTAGGGATAAAAGTCACAAACACTTTTAAACCAACAAATATAAAATTATAAAGATTTCTTTTCTTCTTCTTCTACTACTTTTTTGTTGTTTTTGAGTGGAGTATTGATCATAAATTGTATTTCTTGCTTGTTACAGTGATTAATGAAGTAGCTCTATCAACAGTAAAGAAAATTCATTATAAAATCAAAGCTATTAAAACTAACATTTGTGTATGTTAAGTCGCATTTTATACGTATTTTTAGTATTATATAGTTTATTTTATCTAATTTATCCTATTTTGTCTATTTATAGGTAATTATCGAATAAAGTGCGGAAGAGAAGAAAAGTCGTTAAAAGTGGATTTTTAGCTATAGACAAGCATCCAAGAAAATATATGAAGTCGGTCCATAAATATAATATGTCATAAAATATTTATTTTATGATATTATATTTTATGAAATCCTAATTAGAAGAGAAAAGGAGACTTAGAAGAGAAGAAACAGAAATAACCCTAACTTCTTCACCATATATATACTACTTGTAATCATCATGAAAGAGCAGCCCGGGAGGAGTCCCACTCAGCTCGTGCTGGCTGCCCCTCTTGGCTGGCTGTTGTCCACAACTCCCCTTGCTGCTCATCAAGTCTGGCTGCTGCCCACAGCCCTTCAACGCCATTCCTCATCTCACGCCTTCCCTCTTCTCGTTGCCTTTCAACGGTTCTCCGCTGCTGCCATCACCTTACTTCTATTCGCTGCCCATCTTCTCTTGCTGCCACCTCCTACTTGCTTAATCACCCACCATCTCATAATCATCTTCATCATCATCATCATTAACTCTCCTCATCACAATCTTGATCATCACCATGGCAAGTAATATGATGGTAGTAATTTTATTATTGTAATTTTTATTTTAAAGACTCTATTTTTATTGTTAGATTAATATTAAAGATGCTAGTTTTATTCAGTTTACATGTTTTAAATTACATTATGTTTGAGTAGTTTTTCATACTTAGTATAATCTACTTGAAAATATGTTAAATTATTTGTTTTGAAGCAAAGTTTCGATCTTTATTGTCTTATTGATTCGATCCATGATTCTATGATAATTTGTGTTTAATGTTTATGATTTTATGTCTAATTAATTAGAGTGCACACTAGTTAGTTCTATATAAATTCATATGATAGTTTAAAGGGTTTAAGTACGTAATTGCTTGATCTTTTAAACATAAGTATCACCCTAGTTAATCATGGATGGCTCGTACCCATCTCTTTTAATTAGGAAATTATCATAGATCCTTCTTAAATCAATTTGCTAGTAGATTGGTTATTAGGTGGTAGATGATGTTTTTCTAATAGTTAATGCTCTAATTTGATTAAATTCTAGTGCTAGTGCTAGGGTTATCAATATTAGTAGGGTTTATATTAGGGCTAGGCCTAAGTAAACTAATAACTAAGGAAAAACAGGGAAGATCCGCTAGTTGTTGTCTTCTACGGTTTAGCTCATGGATAGATCAATTTGTGTGTTAATGATAAATAATAATTACATGGTGGATATAGATTATACTAAGTGTTTTTATAAATTTTATATCTTTGATAATTATTTGTTTACTTTTTAGTTATTTTCTTTAGTTTGCCAATTTTTATTTATAAATTTATAGTCTTTTATTATCAATTTCATCATCCCTCCCCCTAAAGATCATTATTTTAGATTAGTTTTAGTAATTTTAATTTAATTTTATTTTGAGTCTTTATATATTTTAATTTTCAGATTATTTTTCTGTCAGCTTTTATTATTTTTGAGTCAGTTTGTTATAAATTAGTTTAAAAATAGTTTCTTTTGTTATTTTTTGTGTTTTATTTTCTTTTAGGGTTTAGATAGAGTCCTAGTTTTCTGTGATTAAATTTTAGAATTTTTGGAATTAATTTGATATTTTTTCAGATTTAATTCTTGAATTTAATTACTGTAGGTTTTTAATAAAATAAATTCATAAATTAGATTTTAAATTTTTTTTTTATATTTTTAGGGTCTGGTTAGGTTTAGAAAAATTATTATTATTATTCTGGATAATTTTAGTATTTATTTTCGTAATTAATTTAGTGCAGAATTTTAGTTATTTAATTTTGTGTTTTAGAATTTGTTTATTTTCTGCTTTAGTTTTCTGTTTTAATTATTCTAAAAAAAATATATAAAAAAATATTTCTTGGTTATTATAGTTTTTATATTCTGTATAAATTGTTTATTTATTAGTGTATAATTTTCTGTGATATATAGTTATTAATTTACTAGTTTATATTTTCTGTTTTATTTTAAAGAGTAGTAAATTTAATTAGATTTAAGCTTACATATTTATTGTATCTTTCCTCGTGGATTCGATCCCTACTTCCCTATGGTATATAAGTTTAAGTAGTGGTTTAATTTATAACTGTACGACAAACTAACGAGTGTAATTGCATGGACTTTGTACATGTATAACGAATATATACATAACTAAAGCACAATTTGTTGTCAATACCTGGATATAAAATTGAAGATTCCTGAATGAGAAAAGGGACCAAACCCAAACATGTTTATTAAAAGAAGTCTTCCAGACTCAAAAACAAAAGAAAAGTTTTCAACAAAAAGAAGAAGCAGTTTCCAAAGAACAAGAGCCGAAGTCGACCAAGCTTAAATTATTCAAATCTGGGTTCCCAAGAGTGTCATTCATCCAAAACCGACCTCGGTAAGGATAGTTACTAGCTTTGTAAGAGGAAGTGAGAAGGTTTAGTGTGTTTTATTTTGCAGGGACAACACATCAAGAAAAAGACCATTAGTCTCTCGATAGTGGATGCTCCAAACACATGATAGGGAACTCAAGACTCTTCTTTGAGCTGGAGAAGATGGAAAGAGGAAAAGTCACGTTTGAGGACAATAGCAAAGGGAAGATTGTAGGAATTAGTAAAGTTGGCCATGGTGACAACTCGGTCAATTCAATCAACCCTGTCTACCTTGTCAAAGGACTCAAATAAAATCTTCCGAGTATATCTAAACTTTGTGACAACGGCCAAGAGGTAAGATTTACTTAGACAAATTGTTTCATCTTAGACCCAACAACAAATGAAACAAAGCTATCAGGTCCGAGGTCAGGTAACACTTACACTATCTCCTTAAATGATTCAACTCATAATTTATCTTGTTTAAAAGCGAGTAGTTAGTGATGATTGTGGGACATGGCATCTTAGATTATGACATATTAGCATGCATATTATTAAGAAATTATCATCACAAGGGTTAGTCCGAGGACTCCCTAAATGTGCATTTCATAAAGATAAAATATGTGATGCATGTACAAAAGGAAAACAAGTAAGATCTTCATTCAAACCATTAAAAATTGTTTCCACCTCCAAAGTTCTTGAAGTTATTCACATGGATTTGTGTGGGAAAATTCCTGTAAAAAGTATAGGAGGTAAATCATATATGCTTGTAATTATTGATGATTATTTAAGATTTGTCTAGGTATGTTTTCTTAAGAATATTAAGGAAGAGTTCAAGGAGTTCACCAAAGTATGCAGACAAATTCAAGTGAAATCTAGGACTTAGATTGTAAGAGTCGGAACCGACCATGGAAGAGATTTTGACTACTCCGAGTTTGCCGATTTCTGCGGAAAATTTGGGATCTTCTATAACTTCTCAGACCAAGAATGCCCCAACAAAATGGAGTGGTGGAAAAAAGAACTGAACTTCTTAAGAAATTGGTAGCACAACGATGATTGAGAATTATCTACCCTACAACTATACATTGAACATATGCCTTATTCGCCCAATTTTGAAGAAAACACCCTATGATCTATACAAAAGGAAGAAATCCAACATTTCCCACTTTAAACCTTTTGGGTATAAATGCTTTGTACATAATAATGATAAGGATCACTTAACCAAATTTGATGCAAGGTCAGATGAAGGTATATTTCTTGGTTATTCAACTCATTGCAAAGCTTATTGTGTTTTCAACAAAAGGAATAACAAAGTGGAAGAAAGTATCCACGTTATTTTTGATGAGATTGATAATGGTAGGATAAGCAAATCAACCTTCTCGGATCTCAAACTAAGTAGATATGACGACGATATCATTGAAGTTGAGGTCAGAATGGCTTAAAACAAAAGATGTGAGGAATCACCCGACTAAGTTCCGAACTCAGCTCAGACTACCCAAGCTCAAGAAGAGGCTAAGACTCAACCCAACTGAGGAAGCAAACATTCAAGACTCAAATTTGGTCAATCAAAGATCAAGTAAAGTATTCAAGTATATTTTTAGTCATCATCTTGAGAACATCATCTCATATATTAACTCAGGTGTGAAAACTTGTCTTCTTTGTGAAATTTTTGTGCATTATTTGCATTCATTTCAATCATTGAACATAAAATGTAGTAGAACCCTTAAATGAACCTGAAAGGGTAGATGTCATGCAAGAGGAATTATCCCAATTTGAGACAAACTAAGTTTGGACCTTGACTATTTGACCACCCAATTATAGGAATCAAATAGGTTTTCAACAACAAATTGGATGAGGAGTGTTTGGTAGTTAGAAATAAAGCCGGACTAGTTGCTCAAGGGTAAAATCAAGAACAAGGCATTGATTATTGAGAAACCTTTGCACCGGTTGCTAGGATTGAAGCCATTAGAATCCTACTTGCATTTGCATCGAGCATGAACATAAAGCTTTATCAAATTGATGTCAAGTGTACATTTCTTAATGATTATATTCAAGAAAAAGTTTATGTTAAGCAACCCCTCGATTTGAAAATACCCATTTTCCAAATCATGTTTTCAAATTACAAAAGACACTTTATGGTTTGAAACAAGCTCCTAGAGCTTAGTATGAAAGGTTAAGTAGTTTCTTGGTTAAGAGTGGTTTTACAAGAGTTTTGATTGACAAAACCTTATTCACAAAAACCAAGAGAAAAAAATTTATTATTATTCAAATCTATGTTGATGATATTATTTTCAGTGCTACTAATGAAATTCTTTACCAAGATTTTTTTGAGTAAATGAGATAGGAATTTCAAATGAGCATGATGGGAGAACTAAACTTCTTCCTTCGACTACAAATCAAACAAGAGAAGAATAGAATCTATGTTCATCAACCTAAGTATGCAAAAGATTTACTCAAGAAGTACAACCTTCAAGATGCTAAACCAACATCCTAAGCAACAGAAAACTAGACTTAGATGGTAAGTCGAGTAGATCAAAAATCTATAGACGTATGATTGAATCTCTACTTTACCGAACTTCTAGTAGGCTAAATATTATGTCTAGTGTTTTTCCATGTGCAAGATTTCGAGCTAATCCAAAAGAGTCTTATCTCATTTCGTGAAGAGAATTTTTAGATATCTTGTAGCAGGGCGGATTTATGTGGGTTGTATGGGTGTCTTGGGACACCCATAAGCCTAAAAAATGATTAGAATGAATTAGGTAGTTAATTTTTAATTGTATATGGGACACCCCCAAAAATTATATATAGGCCCAAAAGAACAAGCCCAAAGACAATTTTTCTGTCTCAATTTTTGGCCCTCTCTCTCACTCCGACTCTCTCTCCTCTCAATTTCTCGCTCAATCAGCTACATTGAATCTCTTGCTCTCTCAAAATCTCATTACCTTCCCACGGTTTCACTCACACCCACCACTACAACTCTCTCTTCTCTCGGTCCCGCCGTCGCTGCCCTACCCACCGGCTATCGAGCGACTTCCCGCTGGCTCCGCCCTACCCATACCGCCGAGTCAATAGTGCCTAGACGTACGCTGCCCCACCTCGCTCTCTCTACTCCCTCTCTTAGTTAGCGTTTCCGCCCACCACCACGTCGCGCTTCACCTGCGGCCTTGTTTGTTGCTAACGCCACTTTCGGTGACGTCGCCCACCAAGATGCCGCCTAGACACTAACCTACCATCCTTTATTTCCTTAATTCACTCTCAAATCTCAAAGGTTAGGTTTTCAATTTTTTCAAAAATTTTTTACTATTATTGTTAGAATTTTGAATGCATTATAAATGTTAATTATAATGTTGATTGTTAATATCGTTTGCTTGTATTGTAATATTGATTGTTGATATTATTTGTGATTTGAGTGAATCATTGTAATGTTGGTGATTGGTGGTGAATATTGATTGTGAATTTATGATTCAGGACCCGTGCTTGTGAATTACTCAAAGTCGAGTTAGTAACTTGATATTAGGGATAAAGATTGTGAAAACAAAGACGAAAGATGTATTTGAATCAATTTCTAATGACTTTAAACCTTGCAAGGGGCAATTGTAATAATGAAAATATTCTAGTATTTGATATCATCATATGATTTTCAATTTTTAATATATGTTGTGGTGTCATTTATAAAGATACACCCACGGATAAAAATCCTAGCTCCGCCACTATCTTGCGTGACACTTAGTCACTATGTCTCTTGTATTCTTAAGAGTTATGTCTAACCTTTATTAGCTATTCGGATGCTGAGTATGCTGTATATAAGGTAGATAGGAAAAGTACATTAGGAGCATGCCATTTCCTCGGACATTCATTGATCTCCCGGCACTCAAAGAAGCGGAACTCGCCGCTTTATCAACATCCGAGGCTGAGTATATAGTGGCAGGAGCTTGTTGTGCTAAGTTTCTATGGATCAAGCAACATTTGAAAGATCTAGGATTGAGCTTCTTAGAAATACCTATCAAATATGACCAACAAAGTGCAATTAGCATAAACAAGAACCCACTTCAAGCACTCCAAAATGATGCACATTGAGCTCAGGTATTATTTTATAAGAGACCACTCGAAAAAGGTGATATTAAGTTAGAACTTATTCCTACTAAGCTTTAATAAGCTAATATTTTCACAAAACCCTTAGGTGAAGATCAAATTTTTTTTTTATGAGAAATCAACTTGGTATGTTAAATGCCCGATTATATGCTTACTTAAGTGATTTGTTAAGTGTTTAAATTGATTGAGCATGTTTTCTTTGAGAGAAATATGTTTGACTAGCAACTCAGTTGAAATTCATGAAATTGAGCCCTAGTAATTGGTTATCCGAGTTGGTTCCGAGCACTCGGAAAATTATCTAAGTCAGATTTTAAAAATTAAATGGACATTCAAATATCTCGAGGTCATCTCTAATTAATAGAGAATCTTAGGTAAAGTTTTTACAAATTCTCTCTCTCTCTCTCTCTCTCTCTCTCTCTCTCTCTTTCTCCCACTTATTCCGATCGCAAAACTAGTCTGTTAGGAAATGATGATTTATCAAGACGCTGGAAACTAGCCATTAGGATTCAAGTCGTTGAACCGCTCTGGAACTCGGCCTTGCTTTTCCGGCTGTTTAAGATAGTCCTCTCTATAAGTACTTATTTTCATTCATTTCATACTTTACACTCTCACTCTCAAACAAACTCAAACTCAATTCTAAGCTAAATCAGAATCCTCTCTACTTCACTCAGTCTTCTTAATTTCACTCTCTCATATTCAGGTTTTTCACTCTCTCTCTCTCTCTTTCTCCCTCCCTCTCCCCTTCTTTTTCTATATATATATATATATATATATATATATATATATATATATATATATCTCTATCTCTCTCTTTCACGCTTTACCTTAATCATTTCTAATTTTACTTCTACTTCTACTCTTATTTCATTCCTTTTTCTTTTTTTCTTAAGGTCACACCATGACCAACAGAAATCTAGAGGTTGAGGCGGATTCCGCCATCAAGAAAAAGCCTAGAACCTTCTCTTGATTTACAACTTCGCTCCGAAGCCCGAGGCTCCTCGGAAAGAGGTCTCGAAACTAAAGCTTTCCCCAAACTAGGAGAATCCAAATCACCTTCTAACGCTCCACACTACTATTTGGATGATAAATTCTTCTCATCCATAACAGTTTCATGGGTTTATAAACTAAACTAAACAAAAATTTGTGGATGTTCTTTGCTTTTGTAACTACATCTACATAGACCTAGTCATCAAATTATATCGGAATCTCTCTTCTTCTAATTCTATCTTGGTCTCATCTGCTCAAGGGAAGAAGATTGTAATCAATCTTGCCCTTCTCAATAGACTCTTCAACATTGAAAGTCTGTTTCTGGACTCGTAACACCCAAAAATTCTCTAACGTTGCAGATGATTTTGATTCAAAATACGCCAAAGTCAAGCCCAAAGTTCACAAGAACTTTTTAATCACTTAGTTGAAGTCCGAACCCACACTTCTTTGCTTCTTTCTCGTGAGATTTGTGTTCTCCTTCTACCTTTCTAAGGAGAACCCCAACAATAAAGTTCTCAAGGTTATCTACCACATTATGGAGGGATATGATGTCGATCTCTTCCCCTTCATTATCGACCAAATCTCTTTAGTCCCCATGGACACAAAGAACCTTCTACTCACTTTTGGAGCTTTACTTTCTCGACTTTTTCCTCACTTCAAACTTGAGCTCCCTGAGCTAAAATTTTTCACTCCTACTGTTTCAATTGGGAAGGAAGAGTTGATAGGTCTAGTGTACCAAGAAACATCACCTGGTATCTAGACTCACTCATCCGAGGTTATTTTTCATATCTTGTACTCGATGAATGTTTCCAAGTTATGAATGTCTTTCATCAAAAAGGGGAGATTGAAGACTCGGTACGAACTACCCCTTGATTGATTTTGAGTTAAAGCAATTCATCTAGACTTAGGACTAATCAAGATGCATTATAAAAGCAATTTACAAAATGATGACTAATAGATGACTAAACTAAGACTTTGTGCTTAGAAGATTCTCTTTAAAGTCTAGAGACTTAGTTCTACTTTGAAAAATAGAAACCGATACAGATCACTAAAACTAGCCTCGACCGAGCCACTCAATTATGAAAAACCGACAAACTCACTATGAATCGGACAATAAGCTATCCTAAATAATTTCACAGCTTATAACTCATCTATTAAACTGTCTCATTTCATAAATTTGAATAAGAATTACTTGTGTTAGTTCTAATTTAGCCTAGATTTGTCACGCTGAATGTAGTTACGTTGGCAAACACCAAAATATGTCTAGATAGCTCTTTAAACTTATCTCTACTAAGACTATTCCTTGAGTTAAGACATATATGGAATTTGATCATATTAAATATTGGACTTCAAAAATTCCAAATTAGTAGAATAAGGAATTTCAGTTAACATTTTTTTTATTTAGACTAATCCTTATCTAATAATAGACCAAAGTATTGAGCACCTTTTTCTAATTTGTTTTTACAGGATTATTAAATCAGAATAATCGTAGATTAAATAAAAAATAAAGGCTTCTATACTATTTGACTGACTATAGACAGTAAAATTTGGATTCTACTGGCGGACTCGGACTAGGTTGACAAGCCTGTTTTATTGTCGTTTTGGGTAACTCTTCATTTCTACTATTTCTACCCTATCTTTCAGATACATGGAGTTGGTAGAACTGATTTTAGAATAGCCGAGACCACAAAAAGTACAAGCGGTCACAAAATAGTCGAGACCAACCAATGTCATTGAAATAAGGAGTTTTTTAGAGTTAGCTGGATACTATCGAAGGTTTGTTCAAGATTTTTGAAAATAGCCCTTCCCATGGAAAATCTTCTAAGGAAGACCACCAAGTTTGAATGGACCGATAACCGTGAAAAGGCATTTCGAGAATTGAAAGAAAGACTAACTACAACCCCAGTACTAACCCTACCCGAGGAAGGCAAGGAGTACACAATTTATAGTGACGCATCAAAAATGGGTTATGATGCATATTGATGCATGATGATAAGGTTGTAGTGTATGTTTCACGTTAGTTAAATCCATATGAAAGGAACTATCCCATTCATAACTTATAGTTGGCTACGAGTGGTGTTCACTTTGAAAATTTGGAGACATTACTTATATGGAGTATCTTGCAAGATATACGAGTGACCATCAAAGTTTGAAGTATGTTTTCACCTAGAAGAGCTTAACTTGAGGGAGAGGTGATGACTAGAGCTATTGAAGGATTACGACTTAGAGATCTAATACCACCTAGGAAAACAGAATGTTGTCGCAAACACCTTGAGTAAAAAACTCAACATAGTTTGAACACCATAGTTGTTAAACCTCATTTTTATCAGTTTTTAAGGCATTATTTAACCCAATTCCGTGATGATTTCAATGATATTTATTTAGATTTGGGTTAGATTTTGCTCATTTTCTCTTTACGTCACCTAAGCTCGTAAATCTCTTTATTACGGGTTTTTGGGCTTAAATTTGAGAGATTCGAGGTAAATTTGATGAAAAGCGATGAAGAGAAAAGTCCGGGCCCAAAAGGAAGCAAGAAAGAAGCCTAAAACACATCAAGAGAAGTTGCACAGCCTACTGTGTGAAGCTGCACAGCCGTGCGGATCATCGAGCGAAGGGCCCGAAGTCAAGGAAGGCCGCACGGCCCCTGTGCGCGTCTTGCACGACCGTGCGAGAAGTTACGGAAGTTGAAGTCGTGCACGGTACCCGTGCCAAAGTCGCACGGCCCGTGCAAGAGAGGCAGAGAGTTCAGGCATTTCGCATGGCCTACCGCGCAGAACCTTCACGGCCGTGCGAAAGTCCTGCACGGCCGTGCGAAAATTCTACACGGCCGTGCGACACTGTTTCGGCGGCTTTATAAGCGATTTTTGTCTAGTTTTCTTTGGCAGTTCTTTTCTCCATAAAATTTTAGGGTTTCTAGGGTAGTTTCCAGCCGTCAAATCCCTCTAGATTGAAATTTAATATTTTGAATTTTCGAAGATTAATTTGAATTCAAGCATTTGGATTTCTATTCGGTAATTCTTAATTCTCTCTCTTTATGTTTGCTTTTTGCAATTTCTCTATAGTTTTCATGTTTATTTTCATTTAATCTTGTCAATTGCTTAGTATCATGCTTAGGGGCTAATTTCTCTACTTAGGTTGGGATTGATCCCTATTATGCCTTGATAATCATGGATTGAGTACCAATTGAATTGTTCTACGCTTGTTAGGTTAGAATTCACTTTGTTCATCACTTTTCCATTGATTGCCTCGAGAGAGGACTCTTTTGCTTTTATTAGGGTTTTGTGAACATCGAAAGATGAAAACTTACCTAGAATGACGTTGTGAACGATTAGAACTTCAATATGAAAATAATTAAGGTTTTAATCGGGGTTGTGAGATGCATTCTTTGTGATTTTTGCTCTTTATTAATCCCATGAAAATAGGTGATTAGATTGTGCAAGATTAGTCTTTGACCTTCGAAAGTAGGTGAAGATAGGTTTAATTTGGTGTCTCCCCTTCTAAACTCGCTATCACAGGCAAGCCTCAAGCGGTATTTGATGTTGATTTTAGGCATAGTAGTGTGATTAATCCCAATCTAAGGCTTTTTATTCATTGATATCTCTAAGTTATTTTGTTTTTAGTTGAATCCAAAAACAAAATCACCTGTCGAACTGAGTTTTTACCTAGATTAGAGTTTTTAGGTGGATTTAGTATTTGAAAACGAGTTCCTTGTGGACACGACCCGTACTTGCCGGTTCCTACCTACAACTACACCTTGCACTTGTGGTATAATATTTCTCTCAACAATAGTCATAATGCAATCGAATCTTATCCATGAGTTGCAAGCGGAAGGGTTTGAGATTATCAAGCATCAGGTAGGTAGAGGATTGTTAGTTGTTTTGGAGGTTAAACTATCACTTTTAGAGGAAATCAAAATGAGGGAGCAGAAGGATGAGGAGCTAATGAAGATCAAGCGGAACCTAGACAAGGGTAAATTCCCATGATTTGTGGTACACGAGGATGGCAACATACAATTTCAAAATTGTTGGTGTGTACCCAATCAAGGAGATCTCAAAAGGAGAATTTTAGATGAGGCACACACCACCGCCTACTCTGTAAACCCTAGAGGAACAAAGATGTATGTGGACTTGACGCAAAACGTTTCCTAATATGAAAAGGGAGGTAGCGAGGATATGTGGATAGATGTCTTACATGTCGGAGGGTGAAGTAGAACATTAGCGCGCTATAAGGGAGCTACAACCCCTTGAGATACCAACATGGAAGTAGGATTCCATATCAATAGACTTTATCATGGGGCCTCCCGCATCCGCATTTAAGAAGAACGCAATATGGACTATTGTTGGCCGTCTCACCAAGTGTGCACACTTCATACAAATCCACGATGGTTGGAGTGTAGATAGGCTAGCCCAGTTATATTTGAAGGAAATTGTAAGGCCACATGGCATCCCGAAGAACATAGTTTCAAATAAAGACACTCGATTTCAATCACGATTTTGGGAGGCCTTACAACAAGCCTTTTGGACTAAGCTAAATTTTAGTAGCTCCTACCATCCAAAGAGAAATGGCCAAATTAAGAGGGTTAACCAAATTCTAGAGGACATGGTGAGAGCATGCATTCTTGATTTCCAAGGGAAATGGGAAGATTATCTAGCTCTGGTTGAATTCTCATACAATAACAGCTACCAAGCGACCATCAAGATGGCTCCATATGAGGCCCTTTATGGAAGGAGGTGTAGAACTCCTCTATGTTGGAACGATTTGGATGAAACACTCACCATGGGGCCAAAAATGATACAAAATACAATCAAAAGGATTAGGATGATACAATATCATATCGGGAAGCCCAAGGCGAGACAAAACGACCTTGCCGACCAATGGAGAAAACCCTTGGAGTTTCAAGGGGACTGTTAGCTTGTCGTACAGCTATGAATTAAACCACTAGTTTGATTTATAATAAACAATATAGCATAGGGAAGTTGGGATCGAATCTACAAGGAAAGATATAATAATATGCAAGTTTTAATCTAATTAAATTTACTACTCGTTAAAATAAAACAGAAAATATAAATCAGAAAATTAATATCTATAATTCATAGAAAATTATGTACTATTAAATAAATAATTTATATAGAATATAAAAACTAGAATAACCCAGAAATAATTTTGTATATTTTTTGGAATAATGCAAACAGAAAACTAAAGCAGAAAATAAACAAATTCGAAAACAGAAAATTAAATAAATAAAATCCTGCACTAAATTAATTACAAAAATAAATACTACAATTATTCAGAATATTAAAACTAATTTTCTTGACCCAAAAAGACCCTAAACATATAAAATTAAAATTTACAAACCGAAAATTCGAATTTATTTAACTAAAAATCTGCAGTAATTAAATTCAAGAATTAAACCTTGAAAAATATCAAATCAATTCCAAAAATTCTAAAATTTAATCACATCAAATTATGACTATCTAAATCCTAAAAGAAGATAAAACATGAAAAATAATAAAAGAAAATATTTTAAACCTAATTTCTACAAACCGACTCAAAAATAATAAAAGCTGACAGAAAAATAATGTGAAAATTAAAATATATAAAGACTCAAAATTAAATTAAAATAAAATTACTAAAACTAACCTAAAATAATGTTATTTAGGATGGGGATAACGAAATTAATAGTGAAAGTTCTATAAATTTATAAAAAAAAATTGACAAACTAAAGAAAACAACTAAAAAAAGCAAATAAATAATTATCAAAGATAACAAATTTGTAAAAAACACTTAGTATAATCTATATCCACCATGTAAATTATTATTTATCATTAACACATAAATTGATATACGCATGAGCTAAACTGTAGAAGACAACCACTAGCGGATCTTCCCCATTTTCCCTTAGTTATTAGTTTACTTAGGCCTAACCCTAATATAAACCCTAATAATTATGATAATCCTAACACTAGCACTAAAATTTAATCAAATTAGAGCATTACGTATTAGAAAAGCATCATTTAGCACTTAGTAACCAATCTACTAACAAATTGATTTAAAAAGGATCTATGATAATTTTCTAATTAAAAGATATAGGTATGAGCCATCCATGAATAATTAGGGTGATACTTATGTGGCGTTTGGTTAGATGTAATGCAATAGGGGTGTAATGTAATCAACTATGTAATGTAATTAGATGTGTAATATAATGGGACAACAATTACATTACCATGTTTGGTTATATAAAAAGTGTAATGTAATCACAATGGTAATGTATTATTTCAATGACCAAAGTTAGTAATTAAATTATTGTAGTGGAGATAAATGCTATCTAAATAAAAATTTGAGCTACATATTTAGATTTGAGCTTTTAAAAATATTTTCTATCAAATAATCAAGTTTTATTGCAAATATCAACTATATTATTCTAATAATAATAAATATAGTAATAAAGATATATCCACACGAAAATATTTTAAATTCAAAATCATATTTGAGATTTTTTTAATCTTTTATATCATATTTCCTAATTTAAAATTTTTTTGTGGCAAAAAGATCAATTCGATTTATTCTAGTGGCAATAAATGTTTGTCGTAGTGAAGATAAATGTTATCCACATAACAAAATTTTAAACTCTAAATTTATATTTTTTAATCTCTTCTATAATATAATTAAGTTTTGAATTTTTTCATGAATAAAAAATACAAACTAAAATTATTTTATTTATGATAAAGATTTATTGAATTAAAGATAAGTACTAATAAGTAAAAAAATTTGATCTAAAAATTTTAATTTAAGCTTCTTTTATCTTCTTAATTGAATACTTAAATTTTAAATCCAAAATATTAAAGTTGAAATTTTCTCTTAATGATTTAACGATCATATCATATATTAAGACAATAGAAGGAAAAAAAAATATAGTTTCTTATCAAATGGATAAATTTTTTGCTTGCCAAGGAGGAGAGAAAAATGGATATGGAATTGGGGGGAGGGGGAAGAGAAAAAATTATTTAAATTGTGTTAAAATTTAATCATAAGGATGGATGTAATCATGATTGTTTAGTAAATATTCAAGTAATTGTAATTGCATAAGTAAAGGTTAATATGATTGCATTACCACTTTGATTACATTACAAAGTTGTAACCAAACATGCCCTTATGTCTAAAAGATCAAGTGATTACGTACTTAAGCGCTTTAAACTATCATTTGAATTTATATAAAACTAATTAGCTTGCACTCTAATTAATTAGATATAAAATCATAAACATTAAGCATAAATTATCATAGAATCATGGACAAAATCAATAAGACAATAAAGATCATAACTTTGTTTCAAAATAAATAATTTAACATGGTTTCATGTAAATTATACTAAGTATAAAAACTACTCACACATAATGTAATGTAAATTAAATAAAAATAACATTTTTAATATTAATTTAACTATAAAAATAGGGTTTTGAAAATAAAAATTACAATAATAATAATAATACCACAATAATCCTTCCCATAGTGGTGATGATCAAGATGATGATGATGAATGAAGTAGGGTTGGTGATGAGGGGTTGCGTGGAATTGAAGTGGTGAGATGATGAAAGTTGGTGCTGATGGGGATGAAGCGGCGTGAAGATGAGGGAGTCGTGTGATGATGATTATTGAGAGATGGCGATAGAAGGAGCTGGTGATGGCGTGAGAAGGGCAGCCGTGAGGATGATGAGTCCTTTTATGGTGATTCCTCTTTCTTCTCTTTCAAGTTTCCTTCTTCTCATGCAACTCTAAAGAGGAGTCCTAGTGGGTTTAGGAGTATGATTATCTTCATTCTCCTCTTCAAATTAAGACTTCATAAAATAAAATATCATAAAATAAATGTTTTATGACACATTATTTTTATAGACCGACTTCATATCTTTTCTTAAACACTTGTTTGTAGCTAAAAATCCATTTTTAATGTCTTCTCTTCTCTTTTCCGCTTTATTCGATAATTACCTAAAAATAAACAAAATAGGATAAATTAAATAAAATAAATTATATAATATAAACTAAACAACTACTAAAAATATGTACAAAATATGACTTAACAAAGACATGGTGTTACTAAAAGTGTCCCCAACAAAAGGTAATAGGAGGTTCGACATAAAGGGAAATTGAGTCCTAGATACATTGGACCATATGAGATTGTGAAGTGATCGAACCCTGTGGTATACAAATTAGCATTACCTTCTAATCTTGAACACATGCACTTGTGTGTTTCATATCTCTCAACTTCAAAAATATATATCAGATCCAAGCCATATCATAGAACTTAAACCCATTATGGCCACCCAAATTCTAACCTATGAAAAACAACCCATAGAGATATTAGACAAAAGAATCAAACAACTCCGCAATAAGAATATTCCATTAGTCAAAGTATTGTGGGAAAACCATACTTCTACGTAAGACACTTGGGAAACTGAAGAGGACATGAAGAATATCCACATTTATTTTAAGGCAATGTTGCTTTGCCTTGCTTATAAGTTTCAAGGACGAAACTTATTTTAAGGGGGAGACTCTAATGCCCCGACCCCGATCTAAATACAATAAGCAAAAATTAAGAATTTTTCAATGAGTACGTGCACTTCAATTCAAAATTTAATTTCTCATTTATATATATGTTATGTACATGTATAAATAATTATATTCCGTATTGTAGGACTTAGATGATAATAACGACGCATGGCCTAAATTAAAAATTATGTTCCATAATATTTCAAGGAATTTAAATAAGAAAAATATTATCGGAATCGTTCGATTTTAATTTATGTGCCAAAAATTTATATATAATTATTAAAGTCGAGAGAATTCGTAAAACCGACGTTTCAAACTTTGGGATTGCATAATTAGACTAATTTAGCTTAAAGGAGGAATGAAATGCCCAATAAGCAAAAGAAGGGGTTGGGGAAAGCTGAAAAATTTCAGCTAAGTGAGAGAAGAGAGAAAATGAGGGCGGTGATGACTTATTTAAGTTCAACTCACTCTCAAACCTTATACTCCCATCATTGTCTTGTCTTTCTAAAAGCTCCCCAAACACTCCACCTTTGTTGCTATTGAATGCAGGCCACCGCATCGCGCCTACTCGCCCGCTGCACGCCGTTTGTTGTTGCCGCCGGTTGCCATCGGTGCACCGTTAGTGGCTAGAGAAACAACCGGCTAGCCCCTCCATCCATTTTTCACCTGGTGCAGCTCCACCCAAGCCATTGTCATCACCAGCCACATGCTCACTGCCGGCCATCGCCGGAGCAAAACCCAGCCCTCCACCACTTTAAGAACCTCATTTTTTGTGGTTCTTGGATAAAAATATCAAACCTTCAACTAATTATTTCCATATTTTTGAAGATAATTGTTTAGATATTGCATGCAAGGATTAATCTTGTAGGAATAAGATGTTAAGTGGAAAATGAGAGGTTATGTTGATGAAAGTCAATGTGACCATGAAAATATTGTGGTTGGATGTTTTAGAAGGTTAAAAACAAGCTTGTGAAGGTTATTTAAATATCATGAATTTTTTATAATTCCATTGATGCCTAGATTATAAATAAGTGGTTATGGATTGTAAAATTTGAGGAAGAAATATGGTTGATGATGGTGAATAGAAGGTTAAAGGAAAAATTAGAGGTTGAAGAATAAAGAAAATGGGCATGCATATCAAGTTTAAGTGAAACTTTTGATGAAATAATGTTATGTGGACTTTGTTTAAATGAGGAAATTTAAGATTATTTGGAGTAACTTATTGATCTTTTTTTCTTTTTATCAAAAGAGGGGTTTTATATATTAAGTATCAACCAGAAAAGACATGTATATAGCAACTAACTCGATAATCAAATCGAGTGCATTCCCCACCCATGATCTAGATGAAGTATCATAGGGTTGGAGATGAGTGATTAAATGAGTTACCACATTACCCCTCCTACTAACATGAGAAAACGAAACAAATGTAAAACGTTTACAAAGATCAATAATTTCAGAGATAAATAAACCTATATCTGAACCAAGGCTTGATTTGTTGTTGATCTTGGAGATTAATGTAGCACAATAACTCTCGATCACTAAAGAAGAGAAGCCTTGCTCCAACGCCGAACGCATCCTAAACATGCATGCTCTAGCTTCTTTAATTTCTGCACCTAAGAAACCCGGTCCTTGACATACACCACACCATTCCACAATGCCTAGTGAGTTCCAAATAGCAGCACCCCATCCATAACCCCATGAACCAATTTTTGCTCCATCGATATTGAGTTTCCACACACAAGCGTGAGGGGGCATCCACTCCTCTTATCTTGGGGTAACTTTATGTGACAATGAAAGGTTCAAATTCCTGTATTCATTCACAAACTTTACAACTCTAAGGCTTAAGTCGCTGTAGCTAAGGTCACCCTCACCGAACAACTTTCAGTTCCTAGCATTCCATGTCTTCCACATAAAGGGTGAGCAAAAAATTGGGTACCTGGTCCCAGTCTCGAAAGTGGTTTGGACCCGACGGGTCTGGACCTAGAACGGGTTGAATCGAGACCGGGTCGGTTCTAAAATCGGGACCCGGTTGTAACCAAGTCCGGTTCTGGGTCCCCTATTGTGGAACCGACCCCGGTCCCATTACCCAGTGCCCGGTCCCCTTTTCATAAAAAAAAAGTTTGATTTAATATATAATGCAAACCCTAGGCACTACTCTCATCCTCCCTCTCTCACTCGGACCCTCTACTTGTCTCTCATGGCCTCCTTGTCACTCGGCGCCTCTCTTTCTCACTCAAACCCCCTTCTCTCTCGCTCTTGGGCCTTTATCTCTCTCTCATCGCCTCCCTCTACTCTCGTAGTCCTCCACTACCTATCTCATCGCTGCCACTCTCATCACTCTCGCTGTTTTCATGCTAGCAATGGTAAAATTATCCCTCCATTTGTCGATCTCTCGCTATGTCTCCCCCTCCCCCGGCCGCTCTCTCTCTCTCCCCTCTGTTTCCAGTCTCTTTCTCAGTTGGTTGTTCATGTTGTTGGATTGGAATACTAAAACCTTCAATTGAAGCAAATTGGGATGAATATTTCATCAAAAAAAAAAAAAAATTGGGACAGAATAATGTCCACCAGTACCCGGTCCTGATCGGTTTCGGTACCAATTCTAAAAAATTGGAACCAGTCGAACAAGACCGAGACCGGTTCCTATTTCCTGAACCCGGTTCCAACGGGGACCGGGGCTGATTCCAAGAAATTGGACTGGGTATCCGATCATGCTCAGCCCTATCCCACATAACTACTATGAAATCCTCCAAGTCTTCCACACCTAGTATTATTCTCACATTCTCCACGCAGTCTTGCACCAAACCAAAGGTCGTGTCCCAAAGCGCCGACTGGAACTTGCTCCATTACCAAATGGCTACCACTTGTGGGCAACGAAACAGTGCATGATAATCATCTTCGTCATCAAATTTACATATCCCGCAACCCAGAGCTGAAGATGGGACTCGCCTAACCAGCACTGGAATTATTTCGTAAAGCTTTCGCACAAACTCTCCAAATGAAAACCTTAATTTTGAGTGGTAGGAAAGTTGCCCTCAATTGCTTCCAAAAAGAAGGAGACCCAACGCCGCTAGACGTGGAGTCCTCTAAGCTTCGGTACGTGCGGATATAGAGAGTAAGTTATGGATCTTGAAGATATGGGGAGTTTAATTAATAAAGCATGTTATCTCTTTTTTGGAAAATATGTGTAAATCGACTTAAGAAAAATAAGTGATTTTAGTGATTTAAGAAAAATAAGTGATTTTAGTGATTTAAGAAAAATAAGTGATTTTAGTGATCTAAGGAAAATAAGTGAATTTAGTGATTTAAAGAAATTAAGTGATTCAAGTAAATTATGTGATTTATGGGATTTGAGTGAAGTATCTAAGTGATTGGTAAAATGTAAACAATTTTGGTGACTTAAGTAAATTAAGAGAGCAAGAAGCCTAAATTAAAAAGAGACGGACTAAAGCATTGGGTGTTGATTTACGGAAAAGGTTTCATTGGATTTTGGGAAATATTACGTTATAAGGTAGATTGATTCAAGCTGCGGGCGTTGTTTTTAAATTAGAACCAATTGAGATCGACACTCCATGACTTAACAAGCTAAGAAGTATCTTGCTCAAATAAAATTCACCTAGTCACAGCAAATCGCAGCAATAATAATAATAATAATAATAATAATAATAATAATAATAATAATAATAATAATAATAATAATAATAACAACAACAACAACAACAACAACAACAACAACAACAACAACAACAACAACAACAACAACAATAAAAAAATCAAATTAGTTAAAGTATTAACTTTATTAATGAAACACTTTATTTTCAAATGATTATTAAGGCCATCGATGTCGCTCATCCGAGTCATCAATTCAAAAGGAATCAAAAGAACGAAAACATCAAGACTTAAGGTACATTTATGGCTTGTGCCTCACCAAAATTCATATGTCTATATATATAAATACCAAAATGGTTTGCTTAATAAAAAAATTAATTATTTCAAATATTATTTACCACCTAATTATGTGGCCTAACCCATATCAATCAAATCATATCATGATCATATCATATATATTTAGTCATTATCAACCAAACTTCCTGATTGGTATGAGTGTGCTCATATTTAGGGAAACCGATGATCACAAGGAAACGCTTAGATAATAAGTAAACAACTATTTTACTATATTCTTCTTATTTGATTTATATATGAATTGAAATGCACGTGCTCAAAAATATGTTCACATAAATTATTTACAATACATGTACGAGCGCGTTGAGCTTCGGCTAATTATTTTGAAATGTTTTTCTCAGAAGGAAGCAAGAAGTATCTTTTGATCGACGTGGCTTAGGGGCTCACAGTGATAGTTGACAAGTCGTGTTTGGGAGTCGTCCTTGTAATAGTCAATAAGTCATTACTATGTTGGCCCTGTTAACTAATTTCTACACTTATTTTGTTCTATATGTTGGATGCTTTTAATATTTGAACCCCGGAACTTAGTAAGTAATATATGTAACTTAATTTGGATGTTACCTTGTACCTTGTTTGGAGCGGCGGTAATGCCTCTAACCTTACTTTCAATTGTGTTAATTACTAGTTAATTAATTATTATGATTAATTTGATAATTATGGGGATTGGGGCGTTATATCTAAGGAGGAAGAGGGAGAGCAAAGGGAAAAAAACTCTGCATCTAAAAGTTAGAATCAGGCATATGAAAATATGAATTAAGAGCTTCTAGCAACAGAACAGAACTTTACCGTCACTTTTCTAGAGGATCTTTGTAACTTTGCTTTTGCAACCATAACAATGTTCATATGTTCACTCTAAGAAATAAATCGGTGCAATTAAATAAAGTTTATCTCTGAAAGATAAACCATGCACTCTGAATCTAACAATATATTTTTAGTAAAATATGACTATTCTTGTTCTACATTCTCTAATTCTTAGGATTCTATAAATGTATTGAGTGACTATTCAGGTTTGTCTGAACTCAGGTGAGTTTGACATTAGAATAAGTTGTATTAATTGAATTTGCAAGTTGAGAGTAGACAATAATCCAAGGAAAAGGCACACAACTAACACTAAACTTCCAAATTCATAAATCATTCCAAGTGACCATTTACAGTGGCCATAAAAGAGTAAACACGCAAGTATACGTGACAATTTTGAGTTAATCTACGATTCACACATTATTTCTGTTTCCAATAAAAATCAGTTGACAAAGTGTTAATTTACATAATTTTTTTGACGCTTTTGTTGTACTATGAACGCCATGCCTCCACCTCCAAGATAATCCAACTTTTTCCTAGAAAAAAATGTATAAACACAATTCTTGCAAGCAATAATTTGTCTAATTTACAATTAGAACTTAGAAGTATCAATTGAGAATGAGATGATGCTAGAAGGATGAATAGAGAGACCATCAGTATGTGGAAAAAATTATACACTTAAATAAAATTAGAAGCACAATGAGCATTTTTAAGAGATACAAACTGAAAAGTTTCGGAGTAAATTAGGATAACCTTATGTTGATTCTAATATCACATAGAGTATGGACGAAGGTGGAGAGAAACTGTACATTAGTGATTTCATTCCTTCCTTCCCTTCCAAAGCGATTCGTTCCCCTTTCTCTATTTGTACCTTCATCAGGCATCTCAGTCCACTTTCGTTTTGACTTTGACACCATTGACGAATCTCTGATACATAACATGGAGAATGAAGGACAGAGAACAAGTCACCGATCCCCAAGACATTGTTGATGAGAGATGATGTGGGTAATAGCTGGGGATGATTCAACCACCAAGTAGCTACGATACACAACAACACAGGAAGAAAGAAACTCAAAATGGGGGAGGCGAGGAGATTCAACAAGTTGAAAATTGGGGTGAGGAAGACTTAACAACAGATTGAAATTGAGGGAGTGGGTAGATGATTCAGCATACCTGGTTGGCTTTCTAGCGAGTTCCTCATCCCCGGTAGAGTTACCGAAGAGTTTGTCATCTCCTACAACATCACGGGCAAGTTCTTCTTCTGTCTTTTTGTTCTCCCTCATAGTGTATCAAGGCATGAGGGAGAGGAAGAGCGAAAGGGAGAGGAAGAGCCACAGGGCGAGCAAGACGGAGACCAAGAGGGAGAGCGAGAGACAGATAGAAGAGGCAGAGTTACTCGCTCTCTTGATCTCGCGCATGATGGATGCAACGAGAGAGCAGTAGAAAATCTTGAAAAGGAGAGAAAAAATAATGAAATTAACTATGGTTAAAAAATATTAACGATTCGAGATCTGTCACTTTTAATAGACGGGTCTTGATTTGTGAACTATCATAGTTGAAAAAATTTTCAACTATGGTAGAATTTTCATATGCTCATTATTTCCTAAACATATTAACAATTATTTGCAATAAAACCTAATTTTCTAACACTAATTAACAATTTAACACTAAATAAAAATAATTTAACAAACTAGTCGTTAATTCACAACACCAACATAAAGTTCAATATAATCCTAACAATTTATGCACATTATTTTCTAACACTAACTACATAATTTTCTAGCATATTAACATAAATTTAGTAAAATTAAAATTTCAGAGAAGAAAATTTACAAAATGTTTCACTTGTTTCTTATTAGTTTACTTTCAAAAACTCTATAAATATTAACATGAAACGTAAATTAAAATTATTATTTAATAATAAATTAATTACATAAAAAATAAATATAACAAATTAATTAAATTCTATAATATAAAATACACAATGTTATTATATTTTTCTTCTCATTGCTTTCATAACTTTCAAAGATTTTTCGACAGAAAATGAAAACAATACTATAGGAACCACTTTTAATTACGTTCGAAAAGCCTTTAACTACGGTTATCTAGCATCGTTGATGTGGCCATAATTATAGATGGACATCTTTTACTACGGTTTATTTGAACAACTGTAGTAATAGAGAACCTATTACCACGATTGTGTATTAACAACCGTAGTAATAGGTTCAGATATTTCTACGATTAGTTAAAATCGGTAGTAATAGGTATGGCCCCAAATCCCCCTCTTCGGCCAAAATTTTAGGTCCATATCTATTACTACGGTTTTTAACTAACAACCATAATAATAGGTTATATTCAAACCTATTACTGCCGTTTAGTAATAAATCTAGAATTTTTTTTCTAATCTTTTTGTTTTTAGTATCCCTCTCGTACAATTATTATACAAACAGATACACACGTACAACCATAACAATTTACACGGTAAACCACCACAGCCTCAATTGTTTTACAAACAAAATTTTACACTTTTGTAACCACAACAATATCATGTTTCACAACTTTCATCAAAAAATATATTAGAAGAGATATAATACAAAGAGTATTCCTTTTTGAATATTTATGTCAAAAAGTTCATCTCTTCTTCTTGAAACTTTTTGGTATAAACTGATTTCAATATTTATGCCAAAAGGAAAATCTTTATTTACCCAAAGTGATACTTTTGTAGTAGATTTAGTTATGTGATTGTCTTTATGACGATATTGCTTGCTTGGAGTTGTTGCAGCGGTAGCCCGAACAACATACATACATCATATTTGCTGTCTACGCTACCTCTACATGAACTCCAATAAAGCAATATAGTCATAAAGACATGCATATATCTCAATCTACTAAAAAGTAGGGGTGAGCACGACCGACGGGTACCTCGGAACCGGACCGGAACCGGTCAAACGGGTAAGGTTCTGGAACCGGAACCGGTCAAACGGGTAAGGGTAAGGTTCCTAAAATTTAGGAACCTGTCAAATGGGTAAGGGTAAGGTTCCTAAAATGAAACCCTGGAACCGGAACCTGGAACTCGTTTAGACAGGTTCTAGAACCGTGGGCACCCGAATACGTTACTAAAATTTTCAAAATTTTTCAGTTTTGAGGCCCATGAAATTTTTACTTTTGAATTTCTAATGTGTGGCCCAACTTATTAGAAACCCTAATCTCCTTCCTCCTCGTCATTTCGCGTTGTTCCATTTCGCGTTCCTTTATTTCGCCTCTCTCGCGTTGCTCGCTCTCTCTCCCCTCGCGTTGCTCTGCTCTCGCTCTCTCTCTCGCTGGTGCTCGTTGACTCGCATTGTTCTGCTCTCTCTTTCTCTCGCTCCTGCTCGTTGACTCGGGTTGTCCGCTCTCTCGACGAATCGAACTTCATTTCGCGTTGCTCTGCTCTGCTCCTTCATTTCGCGTTGCTCTGTTTTGCTCCTTCATTTCGCGTTGCTCTGCCCTTTCTCTCGCTGTTGCTCGTTGACCTCCTCCCAGTCCTCGTCGGCGTTGGTGTCGCCTCCTTCCTTCCTCCCACTCCCGAGTCCCAACTCTCCCTTGTGGCTTCGTCCTCATCGGTGCTCTCATTACAAAATAGGTAATTTCTTAATATCTTGTTGTAAATAGGGTACCCTGGAACCGGAACCGGAACCCGAGGATAAGGGTAAGGTTCCTAAAATTCAGGAATCGGAACTCGAGGGTAAGGGTAAGGTTCCTAAAATTCAGGAACCGGTCAAACGGGTAAGGGTAAGGTTCCTAGTTTTGATACAGGGTACCCGGAACCGCTCACCCCTACTAAAAAGCATCACTCTAGCTAAATAGAGATGGACCTTTTGGCAAAAATATTGAAATCATTTATACCACAAAATTCCAAGATAAAGAGATGAACTTATCGGCATAAATACTGAAAAAGGAGTTCGCAAATAGGAAATCTCACCAATATTCTCTATTTCCTTTGTCATGGTCTCATATCTTGAATACTCGAATTAATCAGAAAAATTAATAATTTTGCTTTCTTCGAGTTCTTGCAGTGGTTGCTTGGACAACATTTAAAACGAAGAAAGCGTTATGCAACAACTTTTTCATAAGAAATAGAACAAACATAGAAGGATCATAATTTAGAAAGGTCATCAATACTAACATTGATCTATATTCTCACTCCCGCTTCTCAACTTGGAACTTCATGGTATAAATTCCTTGATTTGATTTTATACAAAAAAAAAAAAGCTTCAAATTTGGAAGCGGGAGGTGAGACTAACGACCAAAAAGGGTATAAATCACTTGTTTACCTGAAAAAGCTCTCCCCTTTCATTGGACAGTTTAGCCCTTTTGATCCACATTAAACAATAATCTATTACAAAAAGCGTTAAGGTCGAAACACTGAAAAAGCAAGTTGCATTTGCTAGAAACAATAAAAAATATGGATATTTATCATTAAAATTGTTATACAATAATGTTGTTACCAAGTTGATATAATTACATAGTTTATGCCTTTTTCCCCTCCTTTCAACTTATCTTCAATATATATGCCCTCCTTATGGTCAACCCTTAAAATACAATTCTTTAAAATTGGCATCCTCATTTTTGATAGGAATTCCTAAGGAGAAGGGTGGGTTCTCCTCAACAAACTCACACGCATGTTTACCATCCCTAGTAGCAACGTGCATCTTCCCCTAAAGAACAATAGACCACTTATCATTGGACGGGTCCTCAACATAGAACACTTATATTGCTTGGGATGCCATAACGAATTGATCCCCTTTACGCCTTTTTCTTGTGAGATCAACCATCATGAATCCCATCTCATCAACTCGGACCCCGTTGTTATTGTCAACCCATTTGCACCGGAATACGGGCTCACGGAAGTCAACATATTCTAACTCCCATATATCCTCAATGACTATGTAATACGACATTTTTGCAACAACGAGATGTTTGTCCTTGGAGATGGAAACATGAAGTACATGGGCCTATAATGTGACCCCACTATCTTGCACTCGTGCTCCTATTGTCCCGGCTCTTTGTATAAAAAGAGTATCCATTGATGTCATACCCACGATAAGAAATGACACCCAACCTGGGGCCATCTAGACAAGCTTGCTAAAGTTTGGAGATATGTGTTTGTGATTCTTCCAATTGGCTAGTGATAATTCTATCTCCGAACTAATTGACAAATATGCGATTATGTTGGGTTAGTACCCACATCTCATTTTTTCCTCGGTGTCTGTCTCCTTATAAGAGATTAGTGCTCATCAACGAACAACTACACTTCATTAAAGTTTTAAATAACATAAAGATGTGCTTGATCCCTCATATCCCGACTGATTGTTGGAATTGTCGGCCCTAGTTTCCCTACCCAGCAATCTTCCCCATAAATCGATGTTTTGGAATACCAACCACTTCCATTTGGGGGTAGTATTCACAGTAGAACTCAACACACTACTCAACTGTGTATGCCTCAACAATGCACCCTCCAGCAGTACCGATTTCCAACATACCCTTTAAGAATTTTCATAAAATGTTCAAACGTGTACATCCATTGGTAAAACATTCGGCCACGGAATCGCACTTCTATCACCAAATGGACAACTAGGTGTACCATGATATCGAAAAAGAAGGTGGGAAGTACATCTCAATTTAATTCAATTTGACTCAATGTAACGATTACCCCGCACTCAAGATCATCCAATTTCTCCAAATCAACGACTTTGCTACATATGGCATTGAAGAAGGAGCAAAATCTTGTATCTACTGTCTCACATGTTTGGGCATCACGGCTCGAATAGCAACCGGCAGAATTTGTTGCATCAATTCATGACAATCGTGAGATTTGAGACTCGATTAGTTTATAATTAGACATCTAAACAAGTATACCGATGTTTGAAGAATATTCCTGTGACACTTTGAGTTTCTTCAAGGTCTTACACAAATGTTGTTTTTCCCTTCTACTCAATGTATAAGACACTAGAGGCAAATACGTTCACTTCCCCTTTGGTTATGGTGCTAATTCCTCTCGTATTCCCATTTCACACAAATCGGGTCTTGCTTTCTCTCCATCCTTGGTCTTTCCCGTATGTTCAAAAGAATGCCAATGAGAATTTCACATATGCTATATGCATCACATCAAGACTATATCTTACATAAAACTCTTTCTAACATGGACGATAAAAAAATATTGATATCTTTTTCCACACACCATTTTTAGATTGACATCGGTATGGCTTGCTGAACTCCACATCAAGATCCTTCACTTGTTCATAAATTTGATGTCCTGTTAATGGAGTTGAAGCAAAATCCATCTTGGGTTTACCATTGAAAGCCTTCTTTTTCTTATGATATTGATGGGAAAAGGGAAGAAGCTTTGGTGTCCGAGATAGACCGCCTTTTTCCGTGCTTAAGCCGATAGGAGCAAGTACCCTCTGGACAAATGGGGCATGCCTTATAGCCTTTGATGGTGTATCCGAAGAAGTTTTTGTATGTGGGAAGTCATGATTGTGGTGAAGATCATAGTTCACAATGTAAGTTGCTTTTGACGGTATGTATCAAAAACAAGAATGCCTTCATCCCACAAGAGCTTTAAATCTTTAACAAAAGGCGCTAAGTATATATCTATATCATTTCTTGGCTGTTTAGGCCCGGAAATAAGCATTGACAACATAACGTACTTGATAAACCTCGTTTTTGCCGGTTTTTAAGGCATTATTTAACCCAATTCCATGATGATTTCAATGATATTTATTTAGTTTTGGGTTAGCTTTTGCTCATTTTCTCTTTATCGTCACCTAAGCTTGTAAATCTCTTTATTTCAGGTTTTTGGGCTTAAATTCAAGAGATTCGAGATAAATTTGAAGAAAAGCGACGAAGAAGAGAGTTCGGGCCCAATAGGAGGCAAGGAAGAAGCCTAAAGCACATCGGAAGACCTTGCACGGCCCTTGTGCGAAGCTGCACAGCCGTGCGGATCATCGAGGAAAGGGTTCGAAGTCAAGGGAGGCCGCACGGCCCCTGTGCGAGTTTCACACGGCAGTGCGAGAAGTTACGGAAGTTGAAGTCGTGCACGGTACCCTATGCCAAAGTTGCACCGCCCGTGCAAAAGAGGCAGAGAGTTCAGGCGTTTCGCACGGCCTACCGTGCTGTTCAGGAATTTTGCACGGCTCACCATGCAGTATTCGCACGACCGTGCGAAAATTCTCGCAGGCCGTGCGACGCTGATTCGGCGGCTTTATAGGCGATTTTTGTCTATTTTTTTGGCAGTTTTTTTCTCCATCAAATTTTAGGGTTTCTAGGCTAGTTTCCAGCCGTCAAATCCCTTTAGATTGAAGTTTAATATTTTCAAGTTTTGAAGATTAATTTGAATTCAAGTATTCGGATTTCTATTCGGTAATTCTTAATTCTCTCTCTTTATGTTTTCTCTTTGCAATTTTTCTATAGTCTTCATGTTTATATTCATTAAATCTTGTCAATTGTTTAGTATCATGTTTAGGGGCTAATTTCTCTACTTAGGGTTGGATTGATCCATATTATGCCTTGATAATCATGAATTGAGTACCAATCGAGTTGCTCTATGCTTGTTAGGTTAGAATTCACTTCGTTCATCACTTTTTCATTGATTACCTCGAAAGAGGACTTTTTGCTCTTATTAGGGTTTTGTGAACATCGAAAGATGAAAACTTACCTAGAATGATGTTGTGAAAGATTAGAGCTTTGATATGAAAATAATTAAGGTTTTAATTGGGGGTTGTGAGATGCATTCATTTTAATTTTGCCGTTTATTAATCCCATGAAAATAGGTGATTGGATTGTGCAAGATTAGTCTTTGACCTTCGAAAGTAGGCGAAGATAGGCTTAATTGGTGTCTCCCTCTTCTAAACTACTAGCATAGGCAAATCTCAAGCGGTATTTGATGATTGATTTCAGGCATGGTAGTGTGATTAATCCCAATCTAAGGCTTGTTATTCATTGATCTTTCTTAGTTATTTTAGTTAGTTGAATCCAAAAACCAAATCATTGTCGAACCGAGTTTTTTTGCCTAGATAGAAAGTTTAAGTTAGCTTTGATATTTGAAACACAACTCTCTGTGGACACGACCCGTGCTTGCCGGCTAGCTACAACTACGCCGTGCACTTGCGGTATAATATTTCTCTCAACAAGTTTTTGGCGCCGTTGTCGGGGAGTTGTTTCGTGTCAATATTGGAGCTTACTTGATCATTCTAGTTTAGGCATTTAATTGAAAAATCAAAAAAATCAAAAATCAAAAAAAAATGAAAGCATGTCTACTTACCATTATCCGCAGTATGAGCATGAATTATTTTATCAGTACTTTGATCGACTTAATGCTCTTCTTGCTCTTTCGGTAACTCGTTAGGAAAAATGGGAAGTATTGAATGTTGTCTGTGAGGGTGTGAATAGTGAAACCCGTGCCCTTTTAGAGTATTGGGATTTTTGTGCTAAAAGTGTTGATGAAGCTTGGGATTTACTTGAATGGATTGCTTGGGATACTTGTGAATTTGAAAAGGCATGTACTAATTCTGGATTTTCATGTCCCGACCCTTGTGCTTATCATGCTAGGTCTTACATCCAATCCCCTTGTATTCCCGATCCTACCCGTCTTTGGTGTGAAAAGTGTAACTCTTCCGATCATGATACTAGTTCTTGTCCTTATTATGATACTTTATCTCCTGAATGCTACGATAATTGTTATAAAATGATAAGGGCTATGAATGACCAAATTGAGCAACTTGCATGTCTTACTAAGATTAGGGAGCCCGACCTATCACATGAAACCGATCTTAGCCTTGGTTCTCGCTAAAATTGAGGCATTTTTTTATAATGATGACGATGATGAGTCTCCTTTTCTTTAGAATCCAAACTAGCGAAAGAGATTGACCCTCCCTTTACTACATTACCCACAGCTTGCTCCATCCTTACCTAGTACACATAGGGACAACACCGAGTCCGCCTTTGGTGTTGATGCTAATTTAGATGGTGAGGGTGATTTATTTTTGTGAATCGAAGATGCTTTAGTTGAGGTGTTTGATCGGGAGACTCCTTTAGAGGAGTCATGTGAGGTGGTTGTGGTCGAGGCATCGCCTACTAGTCTTTATGTTGATGATCATGTGTCCCCCAACCCACTCGATCCCTGTTTCCCTATTTGTTCACTACCCTCCCCTTCCCCGAGTATCATTTTTCTGAGCCCACTACCTATGTGATTTGTGATTCTAATTTAGATGTGGGAAATGTGATTTACTCATCTAACATACTTGAGGGGATGTGGTTGACAATACTCGTGTCCCTAGGTACCTTTGGGGGTTACATTCCTTCCTTTGACCCTTTTCATGTTTACCTAGAGGACATGCCTAGAAAAATCATGTGGACTAACTTCTTTGATCACTCTTTTGATTTTTCTAAGGCTTCGATAAATTTAAGAGATTACTAAATATCACCGACAAATTTGTCTGTTGTGTTCTCTTATTTACATTCATCCGATTTTTGTGCTCAAGAATTTGATAAGCTCCTTAGAGCTCGACAACGATCTCGAGTTGGAGCTTGATCTTGAGATGAGGAGGAGTGGCTGATGCTCCTCGAGCCTTCTTAGTACTATTTTAGGAGGCATTAGTTTAGGTGCACCCAAGTACCTAACTTGGTATACCCTTCCCCTCTCTTTCTCGTATATTTCTTTCATTGGGGACAATGAATGACTCAAGCATGGGGGAGGGGGTTTCTTCATTGGCATTTGATTTCATTGTCCGCATGAGTTGCGAGAAATTTGGTGATTGTTGGATGATTCGAGGGTAGTTTAGATGCATATAGTTAGCAATGCATTCATGTAGTCGCATTAGTTTTTGTTTTCCTTATTTCCTTCTGTTTCTTGCATATAGAACTAAGCATGAGCATATTAGTAAGGATTTTTTATTGTATATCATTTTTTTTCTTCCTCCTAATGTACTCACAAAAGCGATACGAGGCGATGGGCATCTGTAAGCAATTGAGGTAACCACGTTCCACCCTTTCTTCGTTTCCTTTTTATGAGTTCCTTTTAGTTAGTTTTCTTCTATTGCTTTAAAAAAAATCCCAAAAACAGTTTTGAAAACCCCTCTCGTGATGATGATGTGAATTGTGATAGTTGATGTTTGGGCATGATTGTGCATGATTTGATTGCCCATTCTTGGTAGAAACTTTGTGTGTAAACGAACTTGTGAATGAATTTGATTATGATGTCTTGAGTTGCTTGCCGGTGTCTTTGAGAATTACTTTACATGATTGGTCAAACTTGAGCATGTGGTAAATCTTTGAGCTAGTTATTAACTCGTGGTGGACAAGCCCGTGAGACTTTGAGCCTTATAGACTAATTCATCAATTTTAGTCTCATGTTTCATTCTTTGTGTGACTCTTCCTTGATGCATACCTCTAGAACTTGCTTTGTTTCTCTTTGAGACCACACTTGGCATGTGCATTGTGTAATATGATAAAGGCATTCATTTGTTTTCAAGCTACATGAGCCGAAAAGCCGTCCCATTTATTTATACCCTTTTGCTACCCCTTTGAGCCTTAACCTATTTCTTGGTACACCTGCATCTGCTTGACCCATGGCCTATACACATTTCCTATACCTAAGCCGGGTCTAGTGGAGCAATACTTTTGGGTGGTTTTGGATTAAATGATGGAGTGTTTCATTCAGTTTGTAGTTTGATTCGGGGATCCATGTTTTAAAAAAAATGATAAGTTCCCCTTTTAGACTCTTTTGGAATTGAGTAGTGTTTATGATTCCCATGCCAATTATATCTATTCCTGAAAGTTTTGAATTTTTGAAAAAAAAAGAATGAAAAAAATTGAAAAAGAAAAAAAGTGAAGAAATAAGTGGTTGGCATGTGGAAAGTTCAAAAAGTTGTATGCTCATTTCAAAAGTTGTCTTAAAGCATGTTGTGTTTAAAGAGGTGAATTGGGAGAAAGTTTTTTAGTCATGTTTGGAAGTTTGTTTTTGCTCGTTAGCTGTTAGGCCTCGGCTATCTAGCTCCACATATCCCAAATTGGTTCCCCTTTCTACCAATGAACCTTGGCCACGTTACAAGCTTTGAAAGACCTCTTGATTGCACTTGCATTTTTGCCTCTATAGTGGTGGAGAATGAGAATATGACCAAGCCTATGGTAGGTTGTGTTTTGGGAAAGAGACGTTGAGAGAAACCTCAAAAAGAAATTTCAAATGAGATGGAGTGATCCACAGCTTCCTAAAGTGAAGTTCCACCTGGTCAAGCTAGTTCGCCATTTGTTTGAGGGCGTCATAAATGTTATTGTAGTTCAATATGAGACAATTGTGCATTGCAACCAAGCATTGTAGTCATTGAAGTTTTCAAGCAAGTTTTCATGGAAGTATGACACTTTGAATAGGTTGTTTTCGTGCATGGTCATCCCTATTGATTAAACTGTTAACTCGTCACCTGAAGAGGGTGAGTGCGAGGTTTTAACCCCAGGATCGTTAATTGATAGTTTTGCTTGGGGACAAGCAAGAGCTAAGCATGGGGAGTTGATAAACCTCATTTTTGCCGGTTTTTAAGGCATTATTTAACCCAATTCCATGATGATTTTAATGATATTTATTTAGTTTTGGGTTAGCTTTTGCTCATTTTCTCTTTATCGTCACCTAAGCTTGTAAATCTCTTTATTTCAGGTTTTTGGGCTTAAATTCAAGAGATTCGAGATAAATTTGAAGAAAAGCGACGAAGAAGAGAGTTCGGGCCCAATAGGAGGCAAGGAAGAAGCCTAAAGCACATCAAAACACCTTGCACGGCCCTCGTGCGAAGCTGCACAGCTGTGCAGATCATCAAGCGAAGGGTCCGAAGTCAAGGGAGGCCGCACGGCCCTCGTGCGAGTTTCACACGGCCGTGCGAGAAGTTACGAAGTTGAAGTCGTGCACGGTACTTTGTGCCAAAGTTGCACGGCCCGTACAAAAGAGGCAGAGAGTTCAGGCGTTTCGCACGGCCTACCATGTTATTCAGGAATTTCGCACGGCTCACCGTGCAGATTCGCACGACCGTGCGAAAATTCCGCACGGCCGTGCGACGCTGATTCGGCGGATTTATAAGCGATTTTTGTCTAGTTTTTTTTGCAGTTCTTTTCTCCATCAAATTTTAGGGTTTCTAGGCTAGTTTCCAGTCATCAAATCCCTTTAGATTGAAGTTTAATATTAGTTTTGAAGATTAATTTGAATTCAAGTATTCGGATTTCTATTCGGTAATTCTTAATTCTCTCTCTTTATGTTTTCTCTTTGCAATTTTTCTATAGTCTTCATGTTTATATTCATTAAATCTTGTCAATTGTTTAGTATCATGTTTAGGGGCTAATTTCTCTACTTAGGCTGGGATTGATCCTTATTATGCCTTGATAATCATGAATTGAGTACCAATCGAGTTGCTCTGTGCTTGTTAGGTTAGAATTCACTTCGTTCATCACTTTTTCATTGATTACCTCGAAAGAGGACTCTTTTGCTCTTATTAGGGTTTTGTGAACATCGAAAGATGAAAACTTACCTAGAATGACGTTGTGAACGATTAGAACTTTGATATGAAAATAATTAAGGTTTTAATTGGGGGTTGTGAGATGCATTCATTGTAATTTTGCCGTTTATTAATCCCATGAAAATAGGTGATTGGATTGTGCAAGATTAGTCTTTGACCTTTGAAAGTATGCGAAGATAGGCTTAATTGGTGTCTCCCTCTTCTAAACTACTAGCATAGGCAAATCTCAAGCGGTATTTGATGATTGATTTCAGGCATGGTAGTGTGATTAATCCCAATCGAAGGCTTGTTATTCATTGATCTTTCTTAGTTATTTTAGTTAGTTGAATCCAAAAACCAAATCATTGTCGAACTGAGTTTTTTTGCCTAGATAGAAAGTTTAAGTTAGCTTTGATATTTGAAACACAACTCTCTGTGGACACGACCTGTGCTTGCCGGCTAGCTACAACTACGCCATGCACTTGCGGTATAATATTTCTCTCAACAAGTACTCTTACTTCATACACAGCGAGAATGGTGGGTTGTAGATAACCAAAAGAAGGGGTCAAGTGTTGTGCTTGCTACTGAGGTCATTATGGGGGTTTATTTCGTCCGAACAAAGACCCAAATGTAGATTCGATGCCTCCCTACCAAATTTCGGAAACAATGAATCAATCTTTTTCCACTTAGGAGAATCAGTAGGGTGACGTAGCTTGTCATCACAAACTCTTCCGTCGGCATGCCACGTCAAGTTATTGGCATTAGTTGCACTAGAAAACAAATGTTTAAACCTTGGTATTATCGGTAAGTACCATAACACCTTCACTGGAGGTCCCTTAATACTCTCTCCATCGATGTTTTTCATTTTGTATCAATGTACAACACATTTAGGACATTCGTGTCTATATGCATGTTCTTTTCGGTACAATATGCAATCATGGGGCAAGCATGTATCTTCTTATACTCCATGCCCATAGGACACAACATCCTCTTCGCCTCATATTTACTGCTAGGAAGGACATTGCCTTCTAGGAGTATACCTTTAAGCACACTTAGCAAATCCGTGAAACTTTTCTTGCTCTAGCCATTAGCCGTTTTCAAGTTCATCAACCTCAAACACAGTTGATAAACATGTATATTTATCACACCTCGAGTAAAGACGCTTCTCCGAATCAGCTAACAATCTCTATAATACATGTGGTTGATCGACTAATTCACCTTCTACTTCATAAACTAGATCTTCAGTGCCAGTCTTCTAATTCCATACTCGCTAGCTTCATTTTCATCATACCCTTCCTCTTCTCCTACACCATTATTCAAGGATTCCTCTTCCCCATGCCATACCTACACCTTATAAGATGTGTCAAATCCATGCTGATATAGGTGACTTTTTACAATTTTAGGGAGCAATCTTAAGGAGTTAAAGCAATGTAAACACTGACTGTAATATGAACTCGTTCTCCGAATTTGGTTGCATGTTCAATGGAAATCTCTAGAAAGCTGTTAACACCATCACGATATTCTACACTACTCATATCGCTATAAACCCGCGCTCAATGCATACCTTTCCCATAAACATGAGAAGAAATTCACCGCATATAGTTTGAAAAGTACGTACTTTCATCATTTAGTTACGCACGAATAATATGACATGAGCCTAAGATCCTTCTACAGGGATAGATGGTCCTAAATCCCATTCAAGAATAATATGACCCTAGACCGCATAGCAAAATCTTATCATGCATTAGAGAAAATTCTGGTAGCATTTGCCCTTAGTCCTTCAAGTACAACATACGAAAACGAAATGGCTAATGTGTATATTTTTACTTAATTGTATGGTAATATAAGGTAAGGATATACACATCAAACTCATCATCATCATAATTGCACCCAAAGAAAGAGAAGGGAAATGAGCAGCGTGATATCTTGTCAAATGTATGATAAAAATTATAATGGTCACACAACCTATTATTATATTATTCTCAAACTGTCTAACACGGACAATTCAAAACCTATGCATAGCAAGCTAACATCATGAGCACTATACACACATTTATGCACGTACCGCGACCTAGGATAACTTGTTATGTACAGATTTTTGAATGGGATCTCTAAGCTTATGAAATACATACGATAATTTATAAAAAGTATAGATTAGTAAGTAAAATAAGCACAATTATACACAATTAAGCATGTCATTTATCATATTACATGAAAACAAATATATGTTATTTAGTATGTTTCTCTTTTTTCTTAAATGGTTATAAGTTCTTATTTTTTGTAGTGGTTAAATCTCTCTTTTTTAAATACATATATATAAAGGGTTTCCTTTTTGCTTTAAATTTTGATGTATTATACATTATCATAAAATAGACATAATTTTTTTTTTTGAAGTTTTACATAATACATAGGACAATGAATATGAATATAATGTGGGTTACACACTACTATAGGAACCATTTTTAACTATAGTTCAAAACGACCTTTAACTATATTAATCGGTATAGTCTATTTAGCCGTCATTGTAGGTCGGCATCTTTTACTACGATTCAAAACCGTAGTAAAAAAGTCCTATAACACCGGTTCTATAGAAAACCGAAGTCATTGGTCAATCTATGATGACGGTTCTTTAAAAGAACCATCGTCATAAGTATATGTATGACTATGGTTCTTCGTCCGAATCCTTGTATAGGTATCATTATTTTTTTAAAAAATCGTACAATTATTAAGAGAGAGAGAGAGAGAGACGCGGCTTTTCTGTTCCAATTCCCAGTTGAAGGGAACGGAGTTCAATAACTTAAAAATTATTCAAATTAAACAATTTTAGAGTCCAATCACACAACCCAATCAACAAGCAAACAAACATATTAACGAATAATTCTAGTGAATAACACACAATAAATTCGCTACCACTAATCATATTTAGCTCAAATTTCCTAGATCATCCAAAAATCAAAATAATCAATTTGCTACCATTGTCTCCAACGCCATTTCTTTATTAGCTTTTCCATCGTTGTTGTTCTCCCATCCGCTGCTGTTGATGCTTTTATGCAAGGGGAAGAGTGAGAGAGATGGAGAAAACGGCATCCGGAACCAAAGCTAAGCCTAAAATCAAGGGACATCTAACGCCACCGAAAGTATATGGCATTTTGAACAAAGATTAAGCACAAAAATCATAGAAATTTATGACAAATTCAAAGTTTAAAGTACCTTACAAGGCCAATTTTCGCGATAGAAATGGTAAACGACGCATTCACTAGCCTTTACAATAGAGAAGAAGTCCTTGTCGGAGGGGATCTCGGAGTACTCGCCATGGCCGAGAGAGATCCAACAGCTGTGCTCTTCCTCCATTTTCTTCATCTATCGAAGCCTCCTCCTCTCTCGAGCCTCCGGATCGTCCAAATCCAGCCAATCTAGGGCAGCGATTTCATCATCCGGCAATCGCAGAGATCATCGACAGCGGAGCTCGAAGCAAGCCTCACAGCATCTAGCCTTCCTCGAAGAGCATGGTACTCGAGCCCCACCATGGCCTTGCCATAGCCGACCTTCTCGAGATTTCCGTAGCCATAGGTGCCACCAACGACGTCTTTGGGGTCCGTGGTCACGTAGATAGATGGCCCTCGTCTCGCTCCCACCCCGATAGGAAGGAGGAGGGCAACAGATGGTCATAATGGGTGAGGGAGAGAGAGAGGAAAGGGACGGGATCTAATGAAGGAGGAGGGGAGAGAGAGAGAGTAATAAATTTGAAGTTAGGAGATAACAATTGCTAGATGATGGAGACAAAGCAATCGATGGAGCAAGAGAGGGAGAGAGAACCAAGTTCAATGCCGAGAGGTAGAGGAGTCCGAGGGTTCAAGAAGGAGGAGGAGAGAGAAAGGAGAGGAAAGGCTATTTAGGGTTTTTTAAAGCATTTTAGACTACGATTTTTTTTTTATTAAACCGTAGTTAAAAGTATGAGGGTTTTTGAAATTTTAGATGTACATATTTAATGACGGTTCAAATGAAGAACCGTCATCAAGTGTACCCTATGACGACGGTTGTTTTAATGAATCGTCGTCATATGTTTGCAGCCTAACATATGATGATAGTTTATTTAAACAACCATCGTTATAGGCTGTAAACAACACCGCTTATTTACAAAAATGCCACTGGTCTACATTCATGACGGTTTGTCCTTCTAACCATCGTTAAAGACCACTCGTTAAAAGTGGTTCATGTAGTAGTGTCATCCTTTTAATTTGCTTTAATGACTCAAGACATACTAGTACCGGAGTTTCCATAACACTTGTTGTCTTTAACAATGAGTTCGGGTTCACAAGTCAAAACGTGGAATGTACATGCAACGCGGGTCAGTCCAAGAAGAAAGGAAGAGGGGTAGAGGGTTCAAATGGAAATAAAGGTGATAAACAATGAGAAAACTAGTAATAATTCCCTATTGTTTATCACATTTCTTCCTATTTGAACCCTTTACCCTCTTCCCATTCTTTGTGGACCGACCCACGTTGCATGTACACTCCATGTGTTTGCCTTATGAACCCGACCTCATTGTTAAAGACAACAAGGGTCATGGGAACTCTGGTTTTTGTTATGTATTGGGTCGTTAAAGCAAATTAAAGGATGACACTAACATTTTATTGATATTCATTATTGTCTTATATATGCGTTACGTAAACTTCAAAAAAAATCATGTACTCTAGTTTACGGTCATGTATAATACAACAAACTTGCAACCAAAAAGAAATCAAAAATTTAGATAATTGGATAAATTAGTCCACCCCAACATCACCTCATCAAAATAAACAAATTTGATAACAAATTTATCTTTATGACAAGTTTTTGGGGATAGCCTTATATCCAAAAATCTTTCTAATTATTTAGAATTTCTATCAAATTTTCTCCCTTTTGATCCTTAAACCCTAAACTATAAATCCTACCATTTTTCTAAACTCTAAACCACAAATTTTTCCATTTCCCCAAACCCTTAACCATAAATCTTTCTATTTCTCTAAACCCTAACCAAATTTGGATACAATTTTCGATAATTGGATAAATGAGTCCACCCCAACATCATCTCATCAAAATAAAAAAATTTGGATACAAGTTTATCTTTGTGACAAGTTTTTGGGGACGACTCTATATCCAAAAATCTTTCTATTTCTCTAAATTCTAAACAAATTTGGTTACGCTCTTTCGATTTACCATCCTATCATTCTATTTCTCTATATTAATTAAATCCTAAACTCCTAAACCCCTTTCTCAAAATTTCAAAGATTTTACGAATTTTCAACTTAGCAAACTAAACAAATGTTACCCACATTCTCAATAAAACGATTCAACATTTCAACAATCTCAAACATTACCCATATTCTTAACATTCAACTAAGTACTGTAAATACATTCAACATTCAACACCTTATTTTGCAAATAACTTAAAACGAAAATGAAGAGAGGAGAGAGATTCATCCCGAAAGAACAATGACAACTGCAAGAGTGGGCGAGAGGCAAGAAGGAGAAGAAACAACAACGACAACAAGAGCAAGGACAACGACAGCTCGGCGACGACAAGGAGAGCGACACCGGCAAGGAGAGTGTATCGACGACAAGGGCGATGAGAACGAGCAAGTGGTAGTGGACAAGAGCAACCGGAGAGGGAGAGTGATAGCTAAAGCAGAGAGTAGATTGCGAACCGGGGTGGCCAGCAGCAGATAGCAGCTTTCGCGTTTTAGGTTGTTTGGAGATACATTTCATTACGGTTCAATTGAATAACCGTTATAATAGAGGACTTATGACTACGGTTCTTTCACCGAACCATAGTCAAAAGTGGACTGGCTTGACCTATGACTACGGTTCGATGAAAGAATTGTAGTCATAGGTGTAATAAAAGACTCGCTTATTTAAAAAATATCACAACCTCATTTTTTATGACGGTTTTTTACTTCTAACCATTGTAAATCGTACGTTATAAAAAGTTGTATCTATAATAGTGAAGAGTAAATTTTTGGTGTAATTTTTCACAGATTAATTAGGTATTTATAGAACAAAATTATTAAATAATTTTTTTACTAGAGTTATCGTTACATAGTGACAATTTTCTGCAGGTAAAAAAATTAAGCATCGATGCAAAATTAATTCTGTTCAATATTTTCGTTTATTTAAAACAGCCAAAAGTTCATTCTTAATATTTAACTTTTGCGCCAAGTATCAAATGAGTTGGTGCCGCCGGCCCAAAGTTGTCTTGCCCACCGCAACTTCACTTCCTTGCATTGCGTGTCCTTGGTACAAGTTCTTCAGCTTTGGAACCCCGCGCGCACAACGTTGTAAATGCTCTGAGAGAAAGAGAGAGAGAGAAAAATGTAATTTATTAATGGAAACAGATGGAAAAGCGGCATATAGCATGTTATTGTTTACCATGCAACATATAAGATGACATATGGTATGGGCTCCACATTTAATCAACGTTTACATTCTTCCTTTGCTGCGTGTCATTTACCTTATTCTCTACTAATTTCCTCTTTCTTCGAGCAACTTTTCTTGTGCTTCTAAGGATGGGCGTCATTCCCCTGACCATTGAAAATCGTCCTGATTCTTTTTTCCCCTCTAGGTAACATCGCAGTATCAGTACGTAACGTGACCCTAACTTTCCGAGACAGAAAATTACTACAACATCGATCTTCTCGTAATTATATAATAAATATAAGATTGTATTGCTAATTTTCTTGCCAAATATATATATATATATATATATATATATATATATATATATATATATATAATATCACTACTGAGCTATCATTAACTCACATAGAAGTTGAGTTATTTATTATAAATTTTTTTGTTCATAAGCTTTGATCCCAACACCTTATTTAAGGGTATAAATGTGAGGTTATTTAAATCAAATTACATTGATAGATAAACACTTCAATTCAATTACATTGGTGTGTGTGTGTGATTGTGTAGAACCCCACACACATTGAGAAAAACACTTTCTACCCCAATGCTTCTATCATACACCTATGTGTATGATGCTACCTACCTTCCCATAAAAGATTCATTATATGATAAAGATTCACCATTTTCACCAGGAGGTACATAAATATATATGAAAAATTAATAAGATTACTCACTCAAAAAAGAGATATTAATTGATCGCAATTAAAATTTTTTATGTTATTCTTTTAATTTGTGATAAGAAACAAAAGTTATGGAATTTTTAAATACAATGTTCTTAAACTTATTAAGGTTTATTATGTTAAAGATGAAATTACATAACTTAAATAACAAATGGTTCATCATCTTTAGAACTAAGGTCATCACCTTTTAAAAATATGGTTCACTATTTGAAGGTAAAGATTCGTTAAAATATAAAAATAATTCATAATTTTAGTAAAACTACATTACAAGTGCTAAAAATTTTGTTCCATTACATTGGACAAAAAGATTCACTACACAAGTATAGAAAAATTATTTTCATACCAAAAAGCAAATGTATAATTAAAAATTTGGATTGTAAGTCTTTTAAATACTAAATACTTCCCAATGAGTAATTAATAAAGCAACAACAAATTTGGTTAAAAAAAGTTTCAATAATTATAAAATTGATAATTGAAAAGATAATAAAAAATTGCTCAAAAAAGGTGGATGATATGTCTATAATATGTTGGTTGGGGGATTGGGAGTGGTAACTAATGTTACTCCAACTTCATAAAGTAGGATTTGATGTTCTTGAAAAACTTATTGTTATGAAGTTCAACCTCCCGTGATGGTGTCAAATAATTCATTGCCAAGTCCTATGTAAGCCTTCTCATCAAACTTTTAGGATATCCATTGTTTATAGCTCTGGAGATGCATATTCTATGGCAATTGCTCCTCCAATATGGCACTACTACTCAAGCTTGGATTGTAGGGGAGATTTCATCTGTGTTCTTGATATGGAGGAGAGGATGGGGTGTAATCTTGTTGATGTGGTGGATCTGGAAAAATTTTAGAGATGTGTAGCTGATCGCCAACTTCAAGATATAAAAGCCATAAGTTGCTCTTATACATGGATAAACAAACATTAGGATGAATATATGATCTATTCCAAACTCGATAGAGTCATGTTAAATGCTCAATGGACAGACTTGTTCCCCTCTGCAGATTATTATGTACATACTGAAGGGCTTTCTGATCACTGCCCCTTAGTGGTCAGATTTAGGATATTGGAGAAATAAAGTACACCTTTTCGATTCAGCAATTTGTGGACTCTTTCACCATATTTCGCACAATTGTATAACAGTTTTGGTTAAGTCCTCGGGAGGCAGTCCTATGTACAAAGTGGTCTGAATGCAGAAACAACTAAAGAGACCATTGAAGGAGTTGCATAAGAGGAGATTCAATCTCATTGAGGCTAGAATTACAGAAGCCAGGCAGAACTTGGCAAACACACAAAATCGAATTCATGTTAATCCACTGAACACTTCATTGTTTGCAATTGAGAAAGTTAAATTAAGCAATTAGTTTAGTATTGTTATTAAACTCCCAATCCGGATCTTATGATTATACAATTCTACGATCCAAAACCCTCTATCAATCCAATTCCTATTAGAATCTTAATATCCTAATTTAGTTTTTAAAAAAAATATACGATGCAATCGTAATATGATTCTATAATCATACAATCAATCCATGGTACTAAATAAATTTTATAAAGTGCTCATACATAATTACATTTGAGAATTCATTACCACAATATTCCTTTGTATCAAAATGTTCAAAAAAGTGTAATTAAATTGAATTTATATAAATCTTTGTTGGGTTTTGTCCTAATTCCATTGTATGTAAAATATTATTTCATCTTGGACTCTAAGAAGTTGATTGTGATTAGAAGACCTTCTAGGATTTCTTAGAAGTTTTCTATATATATATATATATATATATATATATATATATATATATATATATATATATATATATATTAGGTTGTTTTACCTAGTTGGTGTGGCTGGTGGCGCATGGCATAATCATATGTGCATCTTGGCACCACCTAGGGTTATTCTTTTCTATTCCACATACCTAGATTGAATGAATCTTTGAGAGTTTTTTTCTCTTTACTTTGATCTTACAGAACTCATCATCCTGGAGATTGTACGTTAAACTCACTCATCGTATTATAGTGGATTCGATTGTCGCCACCCGTGGTTTTTCCTAAATTTGGATTTTCCACGTAAAATTTATGTGTCTATCACCTCACCTCTTATTTGATACTTTATCAACTTCCTTACATCCCATATCAAATTTCGCTTTTCAACTTCCACTTCATTTTGAATCTGACCCTAACAATCTTTATGAATGTATTCTAAGATTTTTATTGTTATAAAAATAATTTGACTATTACAAACAAATATCAGAATCTCATGATCCTCGATCTAATTGTACGATTCCGATTTTAACTACCTCTCATCTATTCTAACTAGGATATTCATTCTAAGGGAATTAGTACTATTACTGCAGGCTACAAAGGAATACTATTTGCAAAGAAGCAAGGAGCGATGGATTAAAGGTAGTCAGATGCACTGCCTACTTCTATGATTGTATGAAACAAAAATCATACAAGAATAGAATCCTGTCTATTACAGATGAAAAAGGGAGACTACACTATGGAAAAGGGCGAAGTGGAGCATATTATGGTCTTCAATTTTCAAGATATGTCGTCTTTCAAGCCAGATAACGAGAGGATGAAATGCACTATTCTCCAACTAGATAGGTCAGGTCTCATTGACCAATCTTTCTCAACTAGTGATTACTATTTCACAAGAAAAGGTGAAGCAGCTTTTTGGGGAATTTTTTTTTTTTGGGGAATTGATATTACTAAAAGTCCAGGTTTGATGATTTTGGTAGTCACTTCTACAAGTCCTCTTGGTTTGATGATTTTGGTAGTCACTTCTACAAGTCCCCTTGGTTTATTACTGGTAAAGACATTATATATGTTATTCTGGATTTTGTCAGACATGGCAAAATTCTTAAGCATACTAATGCTACTATACTGGCTCTGATTTCCAAGTTGTGTATTTCCGGAATGCTCTGCCTGAGCTCATTATACCCAATCAATCTGCCTTTATCCAAGACAAGTTCATTTCACGTAATATTATGATTGCTTTGTATTTGATTAAATGCTATATAAGGAAAAATATCTTTGAAGCTGCAGAGGCCTAGAGGCTAACTTGTCCAAATCTCAAATAAATTTAGTTGGGGTCTCAAGGAGGAACATATCTTACAGTTAACAGGAAGGAGATTTACCTATAAAGTACCTGGGTGTGTCATCGACGCCTACCAAAATGAATAAGGCAGATTGTACTGTTCTGGTAGCCAAATTTTTTATAAAAAAAACGGCCAACGGGGAACTCGGAAATTAAGCTACCTTAGGAGAACTCAATTGGTGATTAACTCAGTCTTAGTGAATACTAATATGAATCGTTTGCTTTGTTTGGGTGTTGACATTATTTAAATAGTTGATATATTATTGTAAATATTAAATACATATTTTCTGTAAAATTGTAGACATTTGCCCCCTCGTACTATGTGGTAATAATTTTTCTACCTATGTCCTATGCAAAATGATTTTTAATCCCCTTGACTTTACTAACAAATTAGAATTGTAGTTAAATTTGAGATTTAAAGTTTACCGGAATAGTTAAAAGATGAAAATACCCTTACTACACGAAAATGTCTGCTTCAACAGATTAAATTTGACCCCCTTCTTCAGCTCATTGATGCACTTCCCAAGAAGCTTGCCGTCTTCTTTATCTCTCTTCAGGAGCTTCTTAAGGTGGTTCCCTACGTCGGTCTTATACCGAATTGCCCGGATGATGGAGACCGAGAAGACTTAGGAGAGCAGATCTTGGGGATCCATGATTTCCGATAGATATGGGCAGTGGGGAAGAGAGAGAGAAGAGGAGTACGAGAAGAGAGAGAGTGGAAGAGGAAGAACATAATGAAGAGGTTTGTGAGCTCTTTATGAACTCCATCAATTTGGTTCTCTTTCAGGGAAATTCGATTGAGAATTAAGTCTTCTTTTTAAGCCATAGCTTAAGGAGGAGCTTGTTGGTTGGGGATTCAATGATTTGGTGAAGTGGGTGTTTGGGTTTTGCTTCCATTTTTGGATTACAGGACTTTATTTGATCAAAGATAGGATTAGCTTGACGAAGGAGAGAGAGAGAGAGAGAGAGAGAGAGAGAGAGAGAGAGAGAGAGAGAGAGAGAGAGAGAGACTTAGATATGGTGGTCAATTTGTGAGAGTCAATAAGAAAGAGATAAAGTAGTTTAGGATTAAATAAATAAATAAAATATGAGTGTGGTGGGGTTCCGTTATGTAAGGGTATTTTTATCTTTTAACTACTCCAGTCAACTTTAAATCCCAAATTTAACTAGAATTCCAATATACTAGTAAAATTAGGGGATTAAAAATTATTTTCTATAGAGCATAGGTAGAAAAATGATTATCACATAGTACGAGGGATACGGATGTTAATAATCCCATTTGTGTTTGAACACATATGGAGGCTTTATAATCTAAAGGTAATTATTAGAAGGAAAAATGTATTTTAAGTTGCTTAACAAAAACTAATTCTTAATCATGTGAACCTATAAAATAGCTTATTGTAACTCATTCTTTTCTCCCACCATATTTTAGAGCTGAAACGCATGTGACCCACTTTGTTAGCATTAAACTTCTTTAAATATGTGTATTTATTGTTGGATCTTTTTGTAGAAGGATCTCATAAGGTGCTACTCGATTAATCTAAATTAGAACATCACTACTACGTAAAACCACTTTTAACTAGGTTCCGAAAGACCTTTTACTATGATTATCCAGAGTGTCGTATATGTTGCCATCATTGTAGGTGTGCATCTTTTACTACGGTTTTCCTATTACTACGGTTCTTCTAAACAACCGTAGTAATAGAGAACTTATTACTATAGTTCTGGATAAACAACCGTAGTAATAGGTATATTTATTACTATAGTTCTTTCTTCGTAATCGTAGTAATAACTACGAGTCATTTAGAAAAAGTAATTGAGAGAGAGAGAGAGAGAGATCATCGGAGGGTCCGGGAACTCCAGTGCTTACGAGGTCATTGCAACTTATAACAAACATCCATATTGAGATACACAAATTGTAGCAAACTAACAAATCAACATAATCAGCAAACATACGGTACATGCATGTAAGACAAATCGAAGGCTATTCATATAATGAACATCATCTTGAACATCTCCGATCATTTCTCATCTTATCATCACTAAACAACTAGAAGATCGGACATAAATCTATACTATATAACAAATTCATCAACCACAAGCACAGTAGATGAAATACAAAAGTAGATAAAAATGGAATGTCAATATAGAAAGGGATAAAAGTGAAAAATCATTGAAGATTTACATCCAGAAACCAAATGCATGATCAAATATCACACAAAATCATTGGATCTTACCCAGAAAAATCACTTAAATGACCAAATAAAAAATAACCAAAAATAAAAAAATGAACTGAATTCGCGAATGCGGGGTCTTTGGGATCAGAAATGGAGTCGAACAAAGAAGCAAGGTTGATATTCGCATCATTCCGAACCATCCAATTCTTGTGAAACAATCGATCCTCCCATGGAATTTTCTTCGTCTCCTTCAAAAACTTCTCATACTCCGACATTTTCTATATACCAAATCAATTGTCTTAAAAAAACTTTTCAGCTCCATCTACAATCTATACGCTCTAGGTCTTTTTGCCCCTCCTCTTCAAGTCTGTAGAGGAGAAGAGAAGAGAAAAAATGTGAGGGTGAGAACGTTGATCTATAAAAATGGAATGTCGCCCTCGTCGGGAACGTCGCCATTGAGGGGCTTCTAACTAGTTTTCCCCATACCCATGGACACCTCTGTTGCTTCGAATCGAATCGAATATTGCAAATCTGAAAAATGAACGATGAATAAAGAGGAAGATAGAGAGAGGAAGGAAAAGTTTGAGTTTTCGTAGAGAGAGAGAGAGAGAGAGGAAGGAACCAAATATTGCTTCGAAATGAATATTGCAGCTCAGTAAATTATTTTGAAATTTGAATAGTTGCTAAGGGGAAAGAGAGAGAGACGGGACGGGGAGGGAGGATTTAGGGGTTGAGAATTGAGTGGGTTTTAGAGAGAGAGAGAGAGAGATAAATAGAGATCTAAAGATGTGCTAGCCATACTACGGTTGTGGTTTTTTTTTTCTAAAGACTTTTGATTACAGTTTAATGAAAGAACCGTCATCATATATGCGCCTTCGACAACGGTTCTTTAAGTGAACCGTAGTTAAAAGTGGACTTTACACCTTTCACGACGGTTCAATTAAAGAACCGCCATCATATATGCACCTTTGACAGCGGTTCTTTAAGTGAACCGTAGTTAAAAGAGGACTTTCCACCTTTCACGACGATTCAATTAAAGAACCATCATCATATATGCACCTTTGACAACAATTCTTTTAGTGAACCATAGTTAAAAGTGGACTTTCCACCTTTATTTCCACGTTTGACGATGGTTCAATTAAAAAGCCGTCATAATATATGCATTAAAAGATCGCTTATTTTATAAAAATGCCACTGCATTAGGTTTTACAATAGTTTTTGTTATAACCGTTGTAAAAAGCCCACTGTTAAAAATCGTTCCTATAGTAGTGCATATTATAACAATATGATTATTCACTGTATATAAAATATATACATTTGATTATATATATAATAACGAAAATTAAACATCAAAATATCTTGCCTGCCTTCTAGGTGTTATACTCGCTATGAAACCCCTAGGTTGATAATGGCGATGAAAAAACAATGATATATGGTGTTTTGCTGGCCAAATACTCATCCCATATCTCAGAATTTTTACCCTTCATAATACAAAAAATAAAGTCTTGAATAAATATACTCAATAATGAACATAACATATGTTACATACACTGTTAAAACAAATAACAATTTTGACAAAAATTTTTCATCATGATAGGTGCCTTTTCCAAAACATGCATTCATATTATGGTGACTATTTCAAGGAAAATTGACCACAAGACGCACATTTAGCAGGCATGTTATATATGTTGATACTGCTTGTGTTTTCTATGGTCAACAAGAGGATATAAACCTTTTTTTTTTTTTTTTACTGCCACTTTTCTGCACAAGTCTTCGATAGGTGGTATGGCAGATTACATAGCTCACAGTGCCAGAACGTTTGGGATAAAGCAGATGCGCTCCCTTAATCGAAGAAGTTGATTCTGTTGACACTCTTGGCTGCAGTTGTCTATGGGATTTGAACTAAAAGAGACACGAGAATTTTGCAGACATGGAAAGATGTTGACACAATAACTTTGCGACTACAAGTTCAAATCAGAATTCATCTTAGAGGAGGGAAAGAGCTTTACAAACTATGGCTAGATAGATTGTAATTATACATAGAGAGTTTTGGGATTTGGGAATGCCCAAAGTTACATATAATAATACTCTTGGCATGGAATGAATGGACTCACTATTTTCCAAAAAAAAAAAAAAAAACAAAAGAAAAATTGAGGGGAGGGGATGAAAAGAAACTAAAGAAGAAATTAAAAGCGCTACCAAGAAGCTAACATAAAATTGAATAGGCTAAATAAAAAAACAATAATGATAAGGAAGTTCTATAGCAAACCTGAAATCAAATTTTCCTAATTTTGTTATCGTCATTTTATTGAGATGAACATACCCTCATTAGTTAATTCTAGGGGCTTATTTTTGAATTTAAGGTGTGTTTGGTTGGGGGAAAATATTTTTTAGGAAATTATTTTTCATGGGAAAATAAATTTTCAAGGAAAATCATTTTTCACCCACATTTTCCTTTGTTTGGTAGAAGAAAAATAATTTTATAAAATATCTACTTAAATTCAAAAACCAACCATAAAAACCCCATAAATATGAAAACAAAGTAAATAACTAATTCAACTTCAAAACCCAAATATATATATATATATATATATATATATATGTTGAGCACCTAAATTTGATAAGTTTGTACATCTCCCTATGATCAAACTTTTCCATATATAAAATAATAGAAATTAAAAAAAAGAAACAAATACTGTAAAAAAACTTTTTATCTATGAACTTTACAACAAAAAAGGGAAAAGGACAAGGACAAAACTTGGAAAAATAAATTAAAGGCTGCAAAGTAAGAGAAGCTTAGAACTTGAACTCCTATTGATAAGACTTTATTTTCCTTTAATTGAGGTAGAGGAAAATTAACTTCCATCCTCATAAAAGGAAATTTATTTTCCCTTGATTGAGGGAAATTATTTTCTCCCAAAAATTATTTATCCACCACTTATGTTACCAAATGCCGGAAAATAAAATGATAATTTTCTGAGAAAATATTTTCCACTCGAAACAAATACACTCTCAATGTCATAATATTTGAGATTTTTAATTTGTTTAAAAAAAGAAAAAGAGGAGGATAAAAGGGGGTGGTTAGGTGTCAAGCATTAGGAATTGTGAAGAGAAAGACAAAAAGGAGCACTACTATAGGAACCACTTTTAATTATGGTTCCGAAAGACCTTTAACTATGGTTATTTGGTGTTGTGTATGTGGCCGTAATTGTAGATGAGCATTTTTTACTACGGTTCAAAATTGTAGTAAAAGACCACCTATTACTACGGTTGTTTTAGACAATCGTAGTAATAGAGTACCTATTATCATGTTTATAAACTAACAACCGTAGTAATGTAGATTGGTTTTCCTCTAAGAACCGTAATAATAGGTATGGCTCCAAAATCTCTTTTTCTGGCCAAAATTTTAGGCCCAAACCCATTGCTACTATTCTTAACTAACAACCGTAGTAATAGGTTATGTTCGGACCTATTACTACGGTTGTTCCTTCGAACTCGTAGTAATTGGTATGAAATTTTTTAGAATTTTTTTATTTTCTTATCCCTTGTATAATACAAATAACATATATAACCATTTACACAAACTCTTTCAAAATATATATAAACTAGAATCCAACAGTCTTGACCAGAATATATACAAATCAGATTCATCACACAAATTAGTGTGGTATACAATTAAATAATAAAGAAAGTGTAAATATATACATATGTAACTCGTACACCTATGTAACTCGTCTTTATAACTATGTAACTGTATACCTATGTAAATCACAAACTTGACCAATCAAATAATAAAGAATAAGAGTAAATATATGCCCATGTAACTGTTTTTATACGGTTATATACAAACTCTGTCCAACCTTATCTTAACTCGTCGGGCACATCATCTCTATAGGGAGTGGGGGCTTCTTTCTTGGGAAATATTGTAACCAATGATGTAAAAGAATTATTCATTACGTCAAGTGCAAGTATTAATTAATGTGAGAAGAACATTAAAAAATTAAAATTCTTCATAATCAAATTCAAGTGCAAGTGCAAGCCACAATCTCTTTCATATACTTGGATAATATGGAAGTCACACTCCACGTTCCCCTTTTATTTGTAGTACTAAAGTTATAAAATTCCCAACATATGGAGAATTCATTAGTACTTTATGTAGCTAGCAAGTAATATAAAATGAAAAATTAAATTTAACCTTAAACAAGAGAACCTCATCTTTACGGGGACAATTTGTGGGTTTGATTTCACACGTGAGCCACTCGTGTCTCTCGTACAATAATACATTACGAGAGCACTATTTTTCAATCGAAAAAATAAAATTCAAATTAACATACAATTGAAAAGAATACTTAACAAAAAAGTATAAAATGATTAAGGTATGAACTCACGAGTCGATTACGATCTTGATATATTTCCTCACGGTATAACCCAAAGGATCGAGCCGAGTATGTGACATTGCTCCTCGAAATATGGCAACAAACATCTAGTGTGACCTACATCGACACAAATAACATATTTATAAATATGTAACACCAGTAAAACTTCATTTAAGTTTATTTATACACTTACCCCTTAGTGAATGACACCCCAAGTAACATTTGTTTTGCACATTCTTTTTCATGACTCTCATGATATACTCAAATCGGGTCTCAGCTCCCTACCCTATTACTTGAATGGAATGAGGAATGAAAAACTGAAACAACTTGTTTCCTATCTCGTAGAGCCCACTATTACATATTAGTTGTATTATTTAGAAAAGGAAATTAATAGTTAAAAAGTGAACTTATAAATATAATAACTCACATAATGCCAAGCATAATAACGGATGCGCCGATCTTTTGCATCTCGTGAAAATTACATTATGTCGTTCGGGAAGATATATACGGTCATGTGCTCATTGTCCATGTCAAATACTCCAAACACGTGACATGGCGCTTTGTTTTTTAACCTTATTTCTTCTGACAAAGTCTTCACAAAAATATGCAGAGTAAAACACCAATCCATATGTGATTCATGAATGGGTAGGAGAGGGGACTACTTTGGACGACAATCGGCGCTGCTGAATACTTGCTTGTGCCAATTGAGGGAGTTGGAGTTCCTTTCATCCCATTCTTGGATCTGTCCCCGATATCCTATTCCGACCATAATACACGAATTAGAAATATATATACTTGATATTAGCAACAGTTAAATATATTATTTTCAAAGTGAATTATTATAGAGAGGATGACCAAACTCTTGGGCCAAGCAACAAAAGTGTCGAACGCTTCGTCAAGAGTTTGGAGGTCCGATGGCTGGATCGACAACTAACAGTTGCCTTTCCCTTACACGACTTCTCTCACACTCACCTTCACCTGATCAGCTGAAAGCGGTGCCCCTTGAACGACGACATTTGGCTTCCATGGGTAAAGAACACTCGATGACACAACATGACCTAGGGGAGGGTAATGAGAAGCTAGCTTGTACTTGCGCCGGCTGCATAAGAATTAGCATAATAATTAGCATCATGGGATAATCCTTGAGAAAGAAGTTAAACTATCCAAGAATCCTAGAAAAAAACGGACGAGTTTCCCTTAAAAGTAGACATTTTTCAGGATAACGACCTTCATCCGAAACAACAAAAAATACTATAACTAATTACTCAACAGACCACATGCAGGAGTTCCACAATAATCGCACAATATACACCATTATTCAACAAGAGTATATAACGAGTAATTCATCAAAATATAAACATGCATGTAAATCTAATTAGGTAGCAAAATCTAAATTACCTCCATCGTAAGGTTGAATTGGTCGATGAGTGAGCTCACGTTCGCGCTTGCCGGTGTCCGGGGTGAGAATGAATGTAAATAATCCAAGTTGGGTGCCAGGATACCCATTTTGTTGAAGTACGCCATGAGGTAGTCCTTCATCTCCGCCCTCATCTCTCCCATCTATGTAGTTATTTGGGACTGTTGGGACTACATTTGAAACCGCATTTGGCCAGTCATTTGATACATCATTACCTCTATATCTCGCTTGGTTGGAAGAGATGGGATGCTTCTTCCTAACCCCAAAGAACTCAAGTATCCCCACCCTCCCACCAAGAACTCGAGTATCCCTACGCTTGGTTGGAAGGCTAACTTGTCCCTCCTCCTGGTGGTGTCAGCAACTTCGAAGTCGAGGTCCGTGAAGACTTTTGTAAGAAGGAATAAATTAGCATTGGGCAATTCATACTTTAAAATCGATAAGTTCTCAAAATAAATAAAGAAATAGCAAAAAACTCATGAGTCGCTGCATAATAGATTCTACTTTGGCTGTAGTGAAGGTGTCATCTTTCTTCTTTCTTCCTTTAACCCACAGACTTATGCCTCTCGATTGTGAGGTGCAAAATATCTGTGATGGCACCTTCACTGGATCCACTTTGAAGTTGTTCAAGCTTCTACTTATACAACTTGTCCTTACCTTCGCATATCCCCACAGGACATCGTATGAGGATACACATTACTCTTAATCCTCTTCTGGCTGGCTTCACCTCATGTCTATGCAAGGAATAAAGACAACGAAAATATAAGTAAATAAGACTTACATCGAAAAAAAAGAACAAATATAAAATTGCAGAGAGGAGACATATGCTTCAAACGTCTTCTAGTCCTCCTCGATGATGAAGTTGTAGACCTCCCAAGGTTTACCATCTGCCTTGATCTCTCTTGTTTGGTAAACCCAAACTAAATTTTTCTGTAGCCGACATTAGGGTTTTGTGTCTTATCGAGGGGATATCAAATTCTTTACTCGTCCAAGATGAACGTCTTCTCAAACACAAGAACAACATGCATTAGTACATATTAACCATTTACAAGAAGTTGCAATTCTAAGTTGAGATGAAGTGCATTTACCTATATATCATTCCAAAGATTGTCCTTAACCAAATCGAGGACTCTGTCCCAACTTCGTAGTTGATGTTCAAGTGTGTAAAGGTTGCAGGACCAACATAGCTCATAAAGCGAGTTACGTGATCACCTACAACATTTCCTTACCTGTCGAATTGGACCCGTGCAAGGAGAGTTGGATCGTCTCTACTATAGGGCAACTTCTCCTTGTTCATCATTGTTCGTCCCCTTGACTTTTTGTACTTTGAGAATGGTCCATTTTATACTGTAAGCAATCATACAACTCTTGAGAATGTATTTATATATATCATCTCTTTCGTTTACGATTATTGTTCTTAACATGAAAACACCATTAACTCGCAATGCCAAACTATCTAAACCGAGATTCAACCTAACAGAAGAATCTTTTACAAGCATATTATTGTATATGCCGTTGAATTTTAACAACCATTTAACATGTACATAAGGTCAAATACAAACAAATAGGTACAACACAACTTGGCAACTATGCTTAATGTTTTGATATAGTTGAATGAGTTACTAGGTTGAATTTTTCAAACTCGAACCATAATTGATTACATCAATATCTTACCTAACCATCTTCTTATTTGGCATGTAAATAGAAAATCGATAAGTACTATTCCAAATAAATAAAGATCAGTAAAGTTATAAAAAATGACTTTCCTATATTATTTCATTGTCTTTATAGAATGTTACACATATTCTTACATTATTGAAGACACTAATATTAAATCATTACACTACATACTATTCCAACATGGCAATGCTAGAGAACCATAAAAAAGTTCAAACACTACAAAAAAAAAGTATCATCTACGACCACTAATTGACCGCTATTCTCGTCGCGATCGGTTAACTTATTACGACGAGATTTAAATCTTGTTGTAATATTGAAAAACTTTTATGACGAGATGCTAAAATCATCATCAATGTAGCCAAATCTCGTCACGAATGACAATTTTGGCCGAGCTTTCACAATTTCAACTCTCTCTCATAAGTCTCGCCTCCCTCGTCCTTTCCTTTTCCTCTCTACCGCTTCCAAGCATGAGATACCCCCACACCTTACTCTCTCTTTTCTTCTTCCTACCATGAATAATTCCACTCCCCTCAACTCTCTTCTCTTTGTTTCTTTTGCTGCCGGATGCCATTGAAGACTCAAACTTTGCAAATATATCATGTTGAGTACCATCAAGGAATCAGGTACAGACTTCATCTCTTGTAAGTTTTGATTACAAGTCATTTTAAGTGCTTTAGAAACTTTTCCGAGTGATTTAGAATCTTTTCGAATGTTTCAAATACTATTGCATATGTTTTCACTTGATTTTGACTGACTCGGAAAGCATGCTCTTGCCTATCATTTCACACATAATTCGAGTCACTCATAGAACACTTAGACATATCGCATGTTCAAACATTTGCTCTAACATGCATAAACTCAGTGTCTGACTTTGTAATCTAAGTTTAATTGAATTACAGTGTTAATTCAAAATCAGCATGTTTCGTTTGAACTATGCTTGTCTAGATCAAGTTCCTTTACTCCGATATTCTCTATCGGACTTGTTTTACTTCTAGATCGACTCGGATGGAATTTGAGTATAATGGATATTAGACTCGGAAAATTCCACTCTTTTAGGACTTAGATAATTATGCACTTAATTATCTTAATCTAATCTTAAACCAAAGTATTTTATACTTTGAGAACCATTGTGCTTAATGTTTTTGCTGGTTTTTCTAATATCAATTACCTAAAGAAAAAGCAAAACCAAAAGGCTTCGACCGTTAAAGCACTCGCCGGACAAAAAGTTGGAATTTCTAGAAAAGCTCGGAACTTACCGATAGCCTTGTCATTCATTGTTTTGGGTAATATTTTATTTATGAGTCTAACGGTCTTTTTGTTTTGCTTTTCCAGTTTACAAAAGTTGGAAAAAGAGTTGTTAGAAGCTAGGACCAAGGCACAACGGCTATTTCAAGGTGGTCCAGAAATCTGAGTGACAGACTATCCATTACAACGGCTAGTTGACTCGGACAACTTTAACAGAAAGACGTTGGAGGCTCAACGGCTATCTCTTCAAGGCAGACTATTTATAGAAGTCTTAGCACACGATTTCAAGCGACGAATGGAAGAAAGAGAGAGACCATATTGAACATCTTCTCTAGCATACAACTCCCAAACTGTAATTCTAATATTCCGAGTTGTATTTTTCTGAGTCGGTTGTATTGCAATTCTTACTACTCTTCTACTCTTACTCTCTAACTGAGTTGTAAAGGTTACTTCAGCTCGGTTGTCCCAAACTGTAAAGGTTACCTCGGTTTGGAAGTACCAAGTTAGATAAGGGAACTTCTAACCCCGGGAAAAATTGGAGGATCCCAAGTTGATAAGGTAACTTCAACTTGGAAGTACTGGGTCGATCAGATAAGGTAAATTATGAGCCTGGGAAAATTGTAATAGATTTGTTTGGGAACAAATCTGGGTAGTCATATTCATTGTAATTGAGGATTCAATAAATGGATTTGACTTGGAGTCCGGATTGACACTTGTCCGTGGTTTTCCGCCCTGGGAGGGTTTCCACGTATATCCGAGTTTACACTTTTCCGAGTCCAATCTAGACTCAAAATTTGCTTCTTAATCGGTTATGTGCAAAACGAGTTTGATTTTCTCAAAAATCTTCCATCACCCTATTCACCCTCCTCTAGGGTGACTTAACTTCTCCAAAAGCAAACTTTCAGCCATACCCCTAAATAGCTCTCTATCTTATCTTCTTCCTACCACCAGTGAAAATCACAATTTTCCCTATCCTTTTCACGCCTCTCTTCTCTTTCTCCCTCTACCGACATCCGTGTTTGTAGCGCTCTCTCTCTCTCTCTCTCACACACACACACACACACGCACGCACACACACACACACACACGATAAAATCGAAATCCCTACCTTCTCGGCCCTTATCCATCCCTTCCCCTTAACCAAAATTGTCGTCACAGGATCTAGGACATGAGCATCTAAGGTTCAAGGGAGGTTTAAAGAGGAAGAGGAGCACGACGAGAAGGGAGACAGAGTGAGCGAAATAGCGAAGGACAGTGGAAAAGCGACCAATTCGAGTTAGATTTTCATTTTCTTCTTCTTTAAATTTCAGTTTTAGATCTCAATTTTTTTGTAATTGGTTCACTTTCAAGTTAAATTCGAGTGACAATTAGGTTGAATATTGGGTATTGAGTTTGACTGGGTTTTTGGTTCAAAATTTGATTTGTGAATTTGTTGAAATTGAATTTGTTCGAACCTATTCTTTGTCCCTGTTTCGTCTGTTCAATTTGACCTGGGTGTAGATTGAATGACTTTGGATTGGGAGTTTGGTTCAATTTTCAGTTCATTTAATTAATTTGATCTGGGTGTAGATTGAATGTCGCGATGAGGTAATAGACCTAGCTCATTTTTATTGCATTTTTTTATTATTCACCAAATTTGCATAATGTCAATGTGATATTGATGCTGCCTTGCTATTCGGTTTTCTAAGGTTAGTTGGTATTGATGTAATTTCAGCATGTACTTTGAATTTCTGCATGTTCTTAATTGAAGAATCCCAATGTCCATTTTCTATTTGGTTTTCTAAGGTTAGTTCTTTCTGCCTCTTTGAATTTTTGCTTGTACCTTTTTCCTTTTTACAGATTTGGCCTTTCGGACTGTGATATTGATGTAATTTGGCCTTATTTTGGTTATTCGGACTGTGATATTGATGTAATTTGGCCTTATTTTGGTTATGTGTTGAATGATAAAAGTTGAAACTTGCATAATGCAATGGGTGAGTGAGGTTCTCCTTCATCACTTATAAGTCTAATTTTTGCTTATTACTCGCCTTTTTGTCCATCGCTTGTAGTCATTCATAATATATAGTAGAATGGGCTCTTTGCATATGATTCCTTGAGAGTTGGTCATGTTCATTTAATATCTTCCATAGTACGAGAATAGAGTCACATGCTCATATCTTGGAATAAGAAGAAAATTCAATTCTCTTAATGGTTTCAATATAACTACCAAGAATTTAGATAAAATTGTGGGTCTTTAGTCGGTGTTCGTGAGTCGTGAGTCATGACATAGATCCTTGGGTATTTGAGAAATAGCTATGCATCCTTTTTTGGTAAATTTATGTATATGTCGAACTGGTGTTGGCCTGTGTGTGGTCAATGACTCATCCGCCACCTTCCCCACCTGAGTTCGATTTCAGGAGGGCCGAGGTGGGGGGGATTCGAGCCATTGCTGACTTAATCATATAAATTATTTCTGGGTTGCAGAGGATGGATTGAAGTTGCAGGTAAACCTTTTGTACCCACCAATTCAACAGGACCCCATATGTTGATTTGTAAATTTTGATTATGTTGATTTTTTGAATTATTTAATTTTGGTTGGAATTAAGGCCCTTGGTACCCAAATGTGGGATGTTGCATTTGCAGCCCAAGCAATTTTGGTAAGTGGTCTTACACAAGAATATCAACTAGGGATGGCAACGGGGCGGGATTCCCGCCCCGCCGGGCCCCAACCCGTATCGGGGAAAAATCCTCGCCTCGAACGGGGAACGGGGCGGGGACGGGGAAAATTTCACCCCTCGAGCGGGGACGGGGAAAATCCTAGCCCCTTTCCCCGTCCCCGTCCCCGTTTTTTTATAAAAAAATTAAAATTAGGGTTATAATTGTAATTTCCCTGCCCCCAAAATCCTAACTATAAAAGCTCCTGCCTCCCTCCTCCCTCCTCCCTCTCGGTCCTCTCCTCTCAGCCTCCAGGCAGATTCTCTCTCTCTCTCCTCCCTCTCCTCCCTCTCGCCCTCTCTCCCTCTCGCCGGCTCGCCGTCTCTCCCTCTCTCACCATCTCTCGCCGTCTCTCCCTCTCGTCGTCGCCGTCTCCCTCTCGCCGTCGCCGTGGTCTCTCTCTCCTCCCTCTCGCTGTGCTCTTTCTCCTCCCTGCCGTGCTCTCTCTCCTCCCTCTCGTCGCGCTCTCTCCTCGGTGGAGGCGGGAAGCGGAACCCGGTGGAGATTGGGTACCGGCGGGGGCGGGGACGGGGGCAAAACCATCCCCGCAGCGGGGACGGGGGCGGGGCGGAGGGAGCAGCAGGGACGAGGGCGGGGGTGTCCCCCGGCCCCGACCAGCCCCGTTGCCATCCCTAATATCAACATACACTTAAGAAAGCTCTTGATTTCTCAAAGCCTCGCTTAATGTGCGCACTGTGAATCCTTGAATTAGGAGAAATTTAAATTTGATGCATTGAATGTCTAGTTTCAATTGAAACCTTGAATCCAATTTTTGCAGGGAGAAGACCCTTGCAGTTGTGACTAAGGCAGATATAGCAGCTGAAGGCCTTATTGAGAAGGTGACCAATGACGATGAGTAGATTGAAGTATGTTATGTTTGTGTCAGGAACTGGGTCGGGTTGGAATTGGAAATGAGGCTATTTTTGTGATCTCTTTATATAAATTAAACAAGTATGTATATTTTGCGTGGTTTATCTTAGATTAGTGTTAAGGAGCCAGATGACACGTGTGTATAATTTTAAATATTAAACAAGTTAGTGGTGTATTGACCTAAATTTTCGGCATCTCTTTATATGAAAGGGCTAGACTATACATATACATGAATACAATTTTGTATTTTGTTTCTGTTTGTGTTCATTTAGCTAAAAATTAACGTATCTCCTCGCAAAAGGTTTCATAATTACAATGACAAAACTGGTTGCAATTAATTAAGGAAAAAATACAACGAGATGGAAACCTCGTTGTTAATTCTTTACAATTACAGCGAGATAAACACCTCGTCGTAAAAAGACCACAATGGCGACGAACTGCTAAACTCGTTGTAAATGTAACCAAATCATTCACGACCAACTATTTTGCGACGAGTTACGACCGTGCGAATTTCTCATCATAAAAGACTTTTGCAACGAGTTTAGTTGCCTTCTACGATGAGATTTCTCGTCGTAAAAGATAATTTTTCTTGTAGTGATACACCAATAAAATGTGAAAAATACTAGTTTCTAATTCTTTGCCAAGCATGTCACTGTCGAAACCTTAAAACCCTAAACCATATTTAGCATGCTACTTGTTAAAACCCTAAACTCTAAACCCTATTTAGCATGGTAATGTTAAGAGAGTGAGCGAGGAGAGCAGAGTTTAAATAAGAGAGGGAAGATAAGCTACATACTCGACCTTTGGTACGACGACAAGAGTGAGAGAGAGGGAGCGATGAACGACGACGAGAGTGAGCAGCGAGAGACGAGGGCACCAAGCGAGAGAATAGAGAGAAGAGAAGTGACAACGTCAAGCCGGAGAGCAACGACAATGACGAGGAGACAACAGAGAGCAGAGAGAGGAGAGAAAATGGAGACAGCAGAGAACAGAGAGTCGAGAGTGACGGTGATAGTGGTAGTGACGAGTGAGAGTATAGAGCATAGGTCGAAGGTGGCTGATTGGTCGTGGTTTATTTTTGTTTCTAAAGACTTTTGATTACGGTTCAATGAAAGAACCGTAGTAAAAAACACCTATTACTACGTTCTTTCAAAGAATCGTAGTTAAAAGTGGACATTTCCACCTATGACAATAGTTCAATTAAAGAATCGTCATCATATATGTAATAAAAGACGGCTTATTTACAAAAATATCATTTTATCGGTTTTCATGATAGTTTTCTTTATAATCGTCGTTAAAGGCCCGTTGTTAAAAGTTGTTTCTATAGTAGTGGGGTTTTTAGTTGGCTTCTTCCGGTGAATTCACAAAGAGAGAGAGAGAGAGACAGTATGAAGCGGGAGAGAAAGAGAATGAACGGCGAGAAACATAGAGGGCGAGAGATTGAGAGATGGAAGCAGAAGGAGAGAGCGAGACGAGCTAGATGCGGCGTCTATCATCGTCTTGAGGTCTTCAGCTCCTTGTCCGGTTGGGCTGAAGTGAAACGCAGAATTCGAGCCTAGAATTCCCTAGTACGCTGATGCTTGGACTCCGTTGTCTCTGTTCGGATCGACCCAAGGCGGAACACTATTTATGTGGTGCTTGGGGTTCTTTGTGGTTTTCGGCTTCTGTCTCACCAATCGAACTCGGTCTTTGATCCAAATCCTCAAACAAGACTCGGAATTTCATCAGCGGACCAACAAATAAATAAAAAAGAGGAAAGGATGACACTTTTTTGGTGTCTACGATTAGCCCCCACTTTGACCGAGTTTGAAAGGTAAAGGTCAAAGCAAACGAGTTAAGGGTACTTACCTGGTTTTGGCGTTGCTTCAAAATATGATTAAATTGAGGTGTCCGAAAGCAAGTATCTTATGGCTTGAACTCTTAATAGAGGGCCTGGACTTGACTGGCGGAGTCTAAAGTCCGGGTTGTTTATTCCTAAGCTTGTTTGCTTAGAGACTTGAAGTTCGGATTGATGCGCCTAATAACTTGATCATTCGATGCTTAGTGAGGGAGCTTGAACTTGACTTGTGTAGTAAAGTTTGAAGTTCGGTTGGGGTGCCTGAACTTGACCGCTTCTTGGATCCGAAGCTCGGCTAGGTTTGCCTAAACTTGACCTTTCTTGGTCTAAAGCTTGGCTGAAAATTCTACACTAATAGTTTTGTTAGCTAGTAATTGAATGTAAACGAGTTTCAAGTGTTACTCGAAGATGATTTGTAACTAGATCACGTTTCAAATGTGGTTCCCGAAATCTTGGTGTGGTGTCTAAACCTTGACTCGTTGTTCGGCCCGAAGCTCGACGGAGGGATGGATGCTTGAACCTTGACTCGCTGCAGGGCCCGAAGCTCGACAAAGTTGTATCCGAACCTTGAGCGCTACTAGGCTCGAAGCTCGACTAAGTTGTGTTTGAGGCTTGACCACGGCTGGGCTCGAAGCTCAACGGGGTTGTGTCTAACTTGACCACCGATGGGCTTGAAGCACGACTAAGTTGTGTCCGAACCTTGACCGCTGCTCGGGCTCGAAGCTTGACCGAGTTGTGTCCGAACCTTGATCGCTACTAGGCACGAAGCTCGACTTTTATCCACTTTCATCGGAATAGGGACGGATGTTTATCTTTATGTAGAAATTCTTGCTTAGACTTGGTCGTTATATGCCTCATTCTAAATTTGAGTTTTTAGTTTGTGTGCTAATAACTCCTTTGTTTGTATGGTAGAAGATTGGTGTCTTCCCCGAGTATTCTTGGATTTGTTGTAGTTGTATGATCCTTTCGATCTTGACCTCTCATGTTCTTCTTGGGTGCTTGTGTCTAGCTCTTCTTGAATGGTTGAGACTAGCTTTGATTAGTTGATGACATGGAAGAACCTCTTTGAAGGTGACGGTGGTGGTGACCTCCTCGATGTTGACTGATGCTTGATGTTGCTTGACACTTGATGCTGCTTGATTGAATAATTCCTTATAGGGTGCTTCCTTATTTAATTTTTGTGTTTTTAGGAGTTTGACTCATGCTAAGGAGATGAATGCAAGACTCAATTCTAAAAACAAATGCATTCTTTTATTAAAATGATGCAAAAAGTTCAAAAAGACAAAGATAAAATTGCACTTTAGCCCTTACTCCCTAAAATAAAGCCTAAGGAAGGGTAGGTCACTCGAACTACGATGTAATGTTGCTGATGAACCGTGCTCCTAACGGTTTGATGCTGGATCAAATTGGCATGCTTCTTGCTTGATTTCTGGTTTTTCCAATGGGTTTCTACTCTCTGGATAGGACAAAGTGGCTTTGATTTGGAATTGGAAATTAGGATTAAAATTAGGTTTGGGGTCGGACCTCGTGGGCTTCCTATGTATCCGTTATAGCAGTAAATCAGGCCTTCGCAGTTCAAAAGGAAATGATTTGGGTTTGGTTTTTTTCTTTTTTTGGAAAGCAGGAAAGGGAAATAAACATACAATGGATAAGGAAAAGGGGCAAAAGCAAGCATTATTGGCATCCTTGATGAGTGATGGGCTCATTGGATGATCTTTTAGTCGGTTAAGCTTGTTCTTCTTCTATGAGCATGCCAAGTATCTTGACTTGCATAGGAGTTCCTATCCTGTATCCCAAAAGAGTACACTCAAGATTGGCTCGTGGAAGAACTTTTATGGGAGATATGGGGCTTAATGCTTGACCCAAGGAAGACTGATCTTAGGAAGAAAAAAAATATGCTCTTTATTTGGATGCACATAAGGGGATGCAAAAAAATGGAATAGAATGTATGCAACGATGCGCAAGACTTAATTTGATGCAGAACTGAAATGAATAAATGATTGATCCTTATGGAAGATGAATTTATTTTAGCTAAATGAGAAATGAAAATGCAAAGTAGACTCACCTAATTTGAGATGAAATTTAATTTGGCTAATGCAAATGAAAAACTCTCCTAATTCGAGATGAATTTTAATTTGGCTAGTGCAAATGAAAACTCTTCTAATTAGAGATGAATTGGACTTTATCTAATGCAAAAATAAAATGGATGGACTCTCCTAAATTGAGATGAAATTTATTTTGGCAAATGCAAAAATGAAATGCGGACTCACCTTAATTGAGATGAAATTTGACTTTGGCTAAATGCAAATACGGAATGCAAATATGAACTCACCTATTTGAGATGAAATTTGAATTGGGCTAATGCAAAATGAATGCAAGATTAGACTCTCCTATTCTGAAATGAAATTCATTTTGGCTAATGCAAAAATAAAATGAAGGGACCAACCTTAAGAGGGATGAATTTTGATTTAGCTAATGCAAATAAGGGATGAATGGACCGACCTAAAAAGGGAATGCAATTTTGGACTTTTGGCTAAATGCACAAATTGGACGGACTCAAAGTTTTATTATATTTTTTTATTTTTGCACCCATGTAAGGATTATTCAGTGCTCCTCACCTATCCCTAAAGGCTCACAAGTAGAAAATTAAATCTAAAAACAAACACACTCGATTAAAGCATGCAAATAAAGTCAAGGTGACCTAATAGTCTAAAAGTTCTATGGTCAAAGAGTTCAAGAGTTTGGATATATGGTGACACGTAGTCCAAGAATTTGGTCCCCCATGGGTTGCACGAATAAGGCTACCGACCAGACTTCTTGCTGCCTCTTGGTGAACCAAAGGGCTTAGCCCAAGAGTGCGTGCTATGAGGGAGGAGGTACCGTTTCCACGGGTAATCAAGCCTAGTTGGACCCGCTCGAAGGAATCAATGGGAGCCTCTTTCCGAGAAAGGGTAAACAGGGGGTACAATAAAGTTTTTCTAGGGTCCAAAACAATATTTAAACTAGTTCAAAGGTTGCTAAATGAAAGAGAAAGAGTAAGAAAGCGGGTCTTTAAATTAGACCTCCTCTCCAAAACCCATACCCCATTCCTACTTCCTCTTACCCCCAAATACTCTACCCATTCTCTACCCCACCTGCCGTTGCTGCTCGCCGGTTGCCGGCCACCCCCTCTCGGTCACCGTTGTCATTGCTCGCCGCTCGTCGCTGCTGCTACCGGTTGTCGGAGAAGGAAACCAGCCAACCACCTTCAAATTCTTTTCACCGGATTCAGCACCCACTGTGGCCACGGACCTCCACCTGCCATTCGCCGCCGCCACCTGTCGTCCGTCACCGCCACTGCTGTCTATCGCTACTCGCCGATCCACTGCCGTACCTAACCACCGGTTGTCGAGCAAAACCCAACCCTCCACCTCTTCAAGAACCCAATTTCTTGTGGTTCTTGGGTAAAAATCTCAAATCCTTTTCTAATTACCTCACTACATATGAAATTAATTGTATAAATGTTGCATGCAAGGATTAATTTTGTAGATTAATTTTTTAAAAAATTGCTAGATTTATATTGATAAAACACAATGTGGCTATAGATTTTTGTGGTTGGATGTGAAGGTTTGCTCTTGGAGAGATTAAGTCACCCTAGAGGGGGTGAATAGGGTGATGAGAAAAATTAAACAAGTAATGGAAGAATAAAACTAGATATGACTCTTATGAGAGTCCGAGTCTAGATTGGACTCGAAAAGTACTAACTCGGAAAGTTAAGTGGAAACCCTCCCGGGGAATAAAACAATGGTCGGTGCTAATCTAAGCACCAAGTTAAATCCACTATTTTGAATCCACAAAATACAGTAGGAAGACTCAACCAGAATTGCTCCCTTAGATAATTCCTTACAAGATTTACCTAGACTCGAAATTCCCTTATCTCGATGTAGTACTTCCTAACCGAGGTAACCTTTACAGACTAGGGATAATTGTGCTGAGTTAACCATTACAGCTCGATCAAGGGACCTTACTCGGAAAGTAAGAATGAGTGTTTGACACCGATTACAAGACCTTACAACTCGGAAAGATGTTAAATACAAAGTTGGAGTTGTAAGTAGAAGATTGAGTATGAATACAATGACTTTTGCTTAAGTACGTGTATTGACATTTGGTTCAAGCAATCTTCAAGTCTTGCGAGTTGGCTTCTATTTATAGATAACTAAGCAGATTAGCCGTTGTGACTATCTTCTAACCGGAAGTCCTTTGTGACCGTTGCGATGGTCTTTTTGAGTCATTCGGAAAATATCCATTGAAGTGTGAACGTTGAGCAATGGCTCTTGACTCCTTTGGAAGTCCCAATCCACTGGTGGTGTCCGAAAAGTAGGGTGGAAACACCCGTTGAGCTTAGCGTTGCAGATTTTCAATTTTGGAAACAGACAACCCCGACATAGTGTCCGGTCTTCGGTCGAGGTAGAAAAAGCCTTGTCTCGTTGGTGATTTGACATCTTAAAGCCGGTTACTTTTGTATTTCAAAAATAGGATAATCTCGTTTGAATAACCTACAAAAGTAAATCGATTTGGTTTTTAAAGTATAAAATACTTTGGTCCAAGATTAGACACGAGATAATAATTTAATTAAGATAATTAAGTGCGTAATTATCCGAGTCCTAAAAGAGTGAAATTTTCTGAGTCTAATATCCATTATACTCAAATTCCATCTAAGTCGAGTCTAAAAGTAAAGCAAGTCGGATAAGGAACATCGAGTAGAGAGACTTGATCTAGACTACCAATGTTCAAACCAAGCATGCCGACTTAGAAAGATGAATTAACACAGTAATTCAATTTAACTTAGAACATCAAGTTAGAACCGAGTTTGTGCACATTAGAGCGAACGTTTGAACATGCAATATATCTCGAGTGTTGTCCGAGTGTCTCGGAACCGTGTGCAAACGAGTATGCTTTCGAGTCGGTCGGAATCAAGTGAGAACATATGCAATGGTTCCGTAACACTCGAAAAGATTCTAAATCACTCGGAAAAGTTTCTAAGACACTTAGAATGACTTGTAATCAAAACCTTATAACAAATGAAGTCTTATACCTAATTCCTTGATGGAACTTAGAATGATGTATTTGTAAAGTCCGAGTCTTCGGGATGTTTTAGGAAGTTAAAAATAAGGTTTAGGAAGTTATTTGAACTTCACTAATTTTGTGTGACTATTTGGATGCTTGGATTATGAATGGATGATTATGGATAGTAAAATTTGGGGATGAAATATGATCAATGATGGTAATTAGAAACTTGATGAAAATTTCAAGGTTGAGGAATGAAGAAAATGGGCATGCATGTCAAGTTTTAAGCAGTTTATGGGTGAAATAATAATTTTGTAAAAATTATGAATTATAAATGAGAAAATTTAAGATTATTTGGAGTAAGTTATGAATCTTGGAGGAAGAGTGTTTATTGGTAAAGCATCTCCTTTTTGGAATGAATATATATATATATATATATATATATATATATATATATATATATATATATATAAACGTGGAAATAAGTATATTAAGTGAGTTAAAAATAATAAATGAATTGAGTGATTTAAAAAATTAAGTGATTCTAATGACTTAAGTAAATTAGGTGATTTAAGTGATTTGAGTAATTCAAGTTATTGGTAAGATTTAAGCAATTTTAGTGACTTAAGTAAGCAAGAGGCATAAAATAAAAGGGATGGATTAAAGTTTTTGGAGTCAATTTAAGGAAAAAGGTAATTGAATTTTGGAAAACAATACTGATAAAGGAGACTGATTCATGTTGAGGACGTTGTTCTTAAATAATTTACAATCAATTGAAATTAGCACTTCATGACATTTATAAGCTAAGAAATGTCTTACCTAAATGAAATTCGCCTAGACACAAGAAATAATAATAATAATAATAATAATAATAATAATAATAATAATAATAATAATAATAATAATAATAATAATAATAATAATAACAACAACAAAAACAACAACAACAACAACAACAACAACAACAACAATAATAATAATAATAATAATAATAATAATAATAATAATAATAATAATAGTTAAAATCAAATTACTTGAAGTATCGACTTTATTAATGAAATATTTTATTTTAAAATGATTGTTAAGGCCATGGACGTCGGTCATCGGACTCGTCATTTCAACAAGAATCAAAGGAAAGGAAACACCAGGTCTTCGGGTATGTTTATTACTTGTACCTTACGAAAATCCATATGTTTATATATAACAATATCAAATAGTTTGCTTAATGAAATGAACAATTTTAAACAAAAATTATCACCTAATTATATGGTGTAACACCCCAAAACACCCCCGGGAGTATTACATCGCCGAGTTCCTTAAAGGAACTCCCAAGGCTCCTTCCGGTGCCGGTTTGGCTGTCTAAACCCAACTTAAAAATGACAAAGGTGGTTTCCCAAAAGAATCCGAGATCCCTAAAAATTTCGGCAGAGTTACTGTTTGTAGTATGAACTATCCCATAGGCTTAAAACCTTAAAATCCTGCATAAAAAGCATAACATAACTAAACGAGCCACCCGCTCGGAGTATACAACTCAACGGCCACACGCCGGAGTCCAACCAATCATGCGATAAAACTTACAACAATCTAAAAGGGTTTACTATACATATGGTACAAACTACATGAACTAAATTACAAATACAATACTTAGAAACATAAGAAATGCACATCCGCGATTCAAATCGCGGAGCAACCAACAAACGGCAATCAACGGGGTCCAGAATAAGCTAAGCAGCACACACACCGAGAATGCACCTGCAACACTGGGAGGGGAAATTTGTGGGGGTGAGCAATAATCAACGGGCTCACCGGAGTCCTACACCCTTAAAATGGAAATTCTTTACACATAATACTCATAATAATGAAATCAGCAAAAGCATAATAATATAATACAAATCTATATACTTTTCAACGAAATCTCTTGAAATCATTTGCAACATAAAACTCATACCACTTCAATCGTTCAAAGCACGGATTGCAATCATTTTGGGAATTGAATCACATGAAACAAGGTGGAACCATTCTACACATTCTTTCAAAACTTTACGAAAATTCTTTCGGGGCTTTCGGCGATTGAACTAGCACCAGGCGGTTCTCGGGGCGCTACCCCGACTCGGAGTTCCGGGACCTATCTCTAGTCAAATGCCTGGAAGGCTCCGCTTTCCTCGTCAGGAAAAAATCAACCTCTCCGGTTGATGGGCATCCCGATACGCATATCGAGGATCCCGTGGCACGATACGCACGACCACCTCCTTCCTCCGGTCTAAACAATCTAGCCCATAATTCATTTCAATCACTTATCAAACTTGGTTTCTAACCAAGATCTCAATCAATTTCTCATCGTAGAAGGCATGACACACATGTCACCCTTCTAAATTCACTTTCTCAAATCCGATTCACTTTCTCAAACAAGTTTCGCTTCTTTAAAACACATTCACATTTGAAAGGCAGTTCACAAGAAGTTGCATTCAAGGATCATTTCACGTAAAATACAAAACGCCTTTCAAAACTACTTTTGAGCATCACGTAAAGAAATCACATAGCACGAATAACCACCATTCAATGTAAGCAATCATTCTCAACTCTTTCCAACTATACATTTCTCAATCCATCACTCTAGTACGATTAGTTTCCATTTTACGAGCCACAATAACCACAAGCGGACATCACCCGATTCCGCGCCCCAACTTCTCACAACTCTCCGTCTTTGTTTAAATTCCTCATTTTCTATGTCTCTACTCGGTGAACTCACTTCGTTTGCTTATGTCTCAACTTCTCAACTCCCTGTCTTTACTCCAATTCCCCAACTTAACCTTACCATTCCCTGCCTCAAATTCCCGTTGTATGTCTCGAACTCATTACTTAACTCTTGCTCGTCCGTCCTTAGTTATGTAACTCTTAATCACTTTTCATTATTCGGTTTCGTTAGTTTTGCTTATTTTCACACTCGGATCATCCTCGAGGATTTATTTACTTTTCGAACTCAATTAATCTCACAATCACCCATTACTCACTTAATTGTACTAGTTACACATCATTTAATACGAATTCGTACTCCTCTTTCTACCTCGACCCATCATTACCCAATATTCGTAATTAGCTCTCGGTATCGCAAGTTCAAGAAATCTCTAAGGCTCAATCTGAAATATTAATTCATAACTTATACCCAAACCATAACGTACTCATTCCCAAGTCGATCGAATTCTTGATACGACTCACTATACTCAAGCAGCCTAACTCATGTCGAATTTCGATTTTCAATTTAGGCCTAAACGACTAATAATTCCCATCACGGCTCCTTAATTCAATTTTCAGCAACTACTAAACTTATTCAATATCATACATGTTCAACATTCACAATCATATTCGACAATCACGATAACTCCTCAAGACTCCTAATTCCACTTTCAGCAACTCACTGAACTCGCTCAATAGCATACATATTCCACATTCACGATTACATTTCACAATCACGATAAATTCAATTAGGTTTCGAAAGTACTAATAGTTTAGAGTATAGGACTACCCACCTCGATTCGGGGATTGAAGGTTTGTTGGTTTGCTTGAGACTCGGGCTCCCTGGTTCGGTTCCTCCTTTCGTTTCCCCTTCCCTGCTGCTAGCCTCGGTTTCCGCCGCCCTCCTCTGCGCCTGACGCCGTCGCCGGTCACGGTCCCGCGCTCACCGGCTGCTTCCCTCAGCCCTCGTGTCCACTTCTCTTTCCCCGACCTTGGTTTCGCCCTCTCCTTCAGCCACGGCCGTCCCTCGCATTCGCCGATCGTCTCACCTTCATTCGCCGTTCGGGCGCTGGCCTCCGGCCGCTCCTCCGCTCGTGCACCCACTCTCTTTCTCTGCTCTGTTCTCTCGCTCGCTGTTTCGCCCTCGCTCGATCTCCCTTCTCTCGTTTTCCCCTGTTCTGGTTCCGGTTCCGCTCCTCCCTCCTTTCGCCCCCTCTTTCCTTTTCCTTCGTCCGCTGTCTCGTCTTCGGGCACGGCGAGCCCGCCGGTTGCCGATTTCCGGCGTCCTCTCGCTCCCGCTCCCGCTCGCTCTTTCTCTCTCGTCCCGTTTCCTAGTCTGTTCGGTCTCCCCCTCCCTTCTTTCCTTTTTCCTCTGCTCCTCTCTTTCCCCTTTTCCGGTGGCTCTCATTAGGTGCAGCCAGCACTCGCTTACTCAACACTAATCCCTTTCCCCCTTTTTTCCTTTTTTTTCTTTTTCATCCTCAATATAATTAAACCCATGTGCGTAACATATGCGGTCTCCGATTAATACGTAGCTAGTCCGGGCAAACACTCGAAAACCGAATCAATACGCTTCACCAATAAGAGTTACGCGAACTAATAATAACTCGCTCAAATTAATTTACGAGTATCTAACCGCGTAAAACTTGGTCTCTCGACCTACTCCATTTAACCAAGGCTAAATAATTAGCTCTAGCTCGTAAGACCACCTAACCCCAAAATTACGGGTCTTACATATGGCCTGCCCATATCAATATACCCCCATGATCGGACTTGTGATCGGACCATATATATTTGGCCATTATCAACCGGACTTCCCGATCGGTCTATGTATGCGCATATTTAGGGAAACCGACGATCGTAAGGAGCCACTCGGATAATAAATGAATAATTGTTTTACTATATTTTCCTTATCCGACTTATAAATAAATTGAAATGCATGTGCTCAAATCATATATCTTCACTAATTATTTACAGTACATAGATAGACGTGCTTGAGTTTCGGCTCATTATTTCGAAATGTTTTCTCTGTTTTATTTTAGGTAAGGCTAATGCAGAGGAAATAAGACATGTTCATTTTGGTCAAGGAGATTTAGAGGCTCATAGTGCTAATCAGGAACGTGATATGTGGGGTCGTGTATGTTATGTCTAAATAAGTTGTAATCTTGGTGCTCGATAACATGTTTCCCGTTTACATTGTTATAAGTTGGGCGTCCTATGTATTATGAACTTTAACTTAATAAGTTATGTTCGTATTTTAATTTGGAAGTTGCCTTGCTCTTCGTTAAAGAGTGGTAGTAATGCTTCTAACTCTCTTTTCTGCTGCGCTAAGCGCTAGTTAGTTAGTCGTTATGACTACACTCGGTGGTTATAGGTTTTGGGGGCTTTATAGTTGTTGTATCGGAGCCTAGGTTTAGAGTCACTTGTGAGCTATAGGATCCTATAAGTGTAAGTCAATGTCATTAAGTGTTGGAAGAAATAGGAAATTAAGTTCGTGACTCTGTATATTGTTTCATTTGCTTCACCTATGTATATTAGGCAACGTATTGTAGCAATTCTCAAAACGTTCATCATCTAGTATTATATTTTTGGAGACTTTAATACTATTTCCTATGAAAGACAAATAACACTTGTGTCAAATACATTCAAATCAAAATGCACCCTTTTACTTGTATTTTGGCCTTACAACGCATGTTGATTCATAACCGAGTATATTGGGAATCTATAACATTTGTGAACGTTATTAGCAATGAATACATCTACTTGTGCTATTTGACTATATTTGAAAAATAAATAAATTAATAAAACAAATAAATAAGAGAAAAATAAAACATAGATAGGTAGCATTTATTGTATATTAGGAATCAAATATGGCCTTTTATGTGAAATATTTATAGATGTATATTTATATTTAGGTTAATATATAAAAGATGTTGTGTATCATTATATTGATAATTATGTGAAAAGAAATGGCTTGGATTATGTTGGAGAGTAATGAAAGTTATTGAATATTAAGCACACTAAAATTTCTTATATAAGTAGATTAACTTTTCTTGTGGTCTATTTGAGGAATATTTTGATCTATGTGATGCCATAATGTTATAATTCTTGTTTGTTCAGTGGAGTTATACATTCTTTATAAGCTTACTTGTTCTTTGAAATTATTGAAACAAATGAAGGATTCTAAAGGGATTAAGATGATTGTTTGGTTAAGGTATGAACACTTATGTTAGAGCAAATTATTGTGTCTAAGGTATTTAAGAAAGTTCATATAGTTAAGTTATATTTGGAAATTCTGTAAGAGAAAAGATGCTTAGGTTATAATTATAAACAATGGGATTGTATGAACAAATTCTGTGGAAATTAATAAGTGAACTTGAAATGGAAAACAAGATTAGGATATATTAGGATGGCGGACGTGTTCCATAATATGAAAAAAAAATGCTAGAGGTTTTGAAAAGTAATATATTAGGATTTTCTAATTGGAAATGATGATCGATGCTAGGTGGATTGGGATACAAAAAAAAAGCATTTAAAGAGTAAAGAAAAGTAACTATGTACATATTTCATCAAAAATAATTGTGATAGAATCATTGGCAAAACATGAGTATACATTGAGTAGATGCTCGTCCATTTTCTTTTTCAAGTGGTATAAGTCAAAGGTGAAGAGTCCATGTGAGAAAAACTCGAGGTTATAGGAAATGTGTTATAATTATAAAGTTTAAGGGAGAAATTGTGTTCTATATATATTGGGTGATTAAATTGAGCAAGTACAATTAAAGTTTTAATGATTGGAGAAGTTAAGTTAGGAATTTGGATAACGTTTTAGTAATAATTTAATATGATTTATGTTAGATGAGAACTTCATATTGTTGAATTAGAGTATTTCATGAACTCATACGGGAGTTTTGACTGGTTGATTTTATTGAAGAGACATCGTATTGTAGGGGAAAAATAAAGGTAATTTTTGTTAAAGTCTAACCTTAGATCTAGTAATAAAAGATTAAAGAATAAGTGTGATATATATAGTCTTTTCTTAAGGGAGGAAACGTTAAAACATTCTTATTTAGATAAATCAAACTTACATAATGTCTAGTATATGAATCATTGCATCAACTTACATGAGCTCATAATCGTACTTAGTTAACCTATGTTCATTGTTAAATCCTTTCCATAAGAACCATTATAATATAATCGTGTAAACCTTCTTTCGACCCCATGTCTCCCTTGACCTTTGTTAATTCTTAATAGAGCTTGTCATTTACTCCAACACATAATAATTCATAAATCCATGTGAATCAAACCAATCCATTATCCTCATCCCCTATCTATCCTAATATTACCATACTGGTGTCCTTTCTTTCATTGAACCATTAACGTCGAAAGTTTCTCTTGCTCGATTAATCGCTCTTGTGACGTTAATTTTGTACCTATTATCTTTTTCAATATCTAATGGCTCATTTTCCTCCTCATAAATCTTTATATATTTCTTGACCTTGTTACTTCCTTTGAATTACCATTCTTATACTCTACTTTCCAATGAAAGAGAGTTCTCTCAAACTTAACTCATACATACCAAAATGTTGAACTTGTTGTGTTATATTATTAATTCCTCTCGTGAAAGAAATAATCTCATTCCAAAAAAAGGCATAATAAGTGAGTATCCAACTCTTGTTATCAAAACATTTTCTACCACTGCCGATTACGCACTTTTATATAAATGCTAAGATTATTTTTGAAAAAAAATGATGGTACGCCAAGGTCGTTCATAGATTATAGGGAGTTGAATAAGATCATGATCAAGAATGAGTATCCTCTAGCCCGACTTGATGACCTAACTGATCGATTACAAGAACTGGGATATTCTCAAAGATAGATCCGAGGATCGTCTACCATCAACTTTGGATTAAACCTAAGGACATACCTAAGATCTCATTTAGGATAAGGTATGACCACTATGACTTTACGAGTGATGCCCTTTGGGTTGATTATTTCACCTACAAAGTTTATGGATTTGATGAATAAGATTTTAGACCCTTCGTTGATAAATTTGTGATGGTATTCATATATGACATCTTGATATATTATGAGGTTAGGGAGGAGCATACATGTCTTTTGAGAATATTATTGTAAGCTTTGAAAGAGAATTAGTTGTATGCCAAATTGTAGAAGTGCAAATTTTATTTGAGTGAAGTAATATTCTTAGGTCACGTGGTGTTTAAGGAATTTCCTGGAGTTAGCTAGATAGTATTGAAGGTTTGTTCAAGGATTTCCAAAAGTAACCCTTTCAAAAAAATCTTCTAAGAAAGACCACCAAGTTGGAACGAATCGATAAGTGTGAAAAGGCGTCTCGGGATATGGAAAAAAAAGAAGATTAACGATAGTCTCGATACTGACCCTACCTAAGGAAGGCAAAAGGGATACCATTTTTAGTGATGCATAGAAAAATGAGTTAGGCTGCGTATTCGTTGTAGGATAATCTCAGGTTGTAGCGTATAACTTACGTCAATTAAAACCATATGAAAGGAATTGTCTCACTCACGAATTAGAGTTGGCTACAGTGGTGTTACTCTAAAAATATGGAGACATTACTTATGTGAAGTATCTTATAAAATATACATTGACCATCAAAGTTCAAAGTATGTCATCACCCAGAAAAAGGTTAACTTGAGACAAGGGCATTGGCTAGAGCTATTGAAGGACTATGACTTAGAGATTCAGTACCACGTAGGAAAAGTAAATGTTGTAGCAGATGCATTGAGTAGAAAGACTCAACCTAGTCTAAACACTATAGCTATAACCCAACCGACTCTTATTCGTGAGCTGGAAGCCACGGGGATTGTAATTATCAAGCATTGAGGACGTAGAGAATTGTTAGCAGTTTTAAAGGTTAAATCGTCAATCTTAGAGGAAAACAAAATAGAGCAGGAGAAGGATGAAGAGCTAATGAAGATCAAGCTAAACATAGACAAGGGTACAATCCCATGTTTAGTGGTAAACGAGGCTGAAAGCTTACGAATTTAGAATCGTTGGTGTATACCCAATCAAGGAGACCTTAAAAGAGGATTTTAGATGAGGCATACACTACCGTATACTCTATAAACCATGGAGAAACAAAGATGTACATAGATTTGAGGCAAACTTTTGGTAACCTAATATAAGGAGGGAGGTAGCAGAATATAGGGACAAATGTCTTACATGTTAAGAGGGTGAAAGCGGGGCCACAACGCCCTATAGGGGAGATACGATCTCTTGAGATACCAACATGGAAGAATTAAAATGGAACAACATCTATCAAGTCACCATCAAAATGGCTCCGTCTGAGGCCTTTTATGAAAGGAGATGTACAACTCTATTATGTTGGAATGATCTAGATGAAGCATCACTGTAGGGACGAAAATGATACAAGATACAATTGAAAGGGTTCGGATGATACAATAGTGTATTTGGGAAGCCGGAGTAGATAAAGGGCTATGCCGACCAATTGAGAAATCTCTCGAAGTTTAAAGAGGAGATGATGTTCCTAAAAGTGTTCCCAACAAAAGGTGTTAAGAGGTTCAGCATCGGGGGAAAATTGAGCCTAGATATATCAAACTTTATGAAATTGTAGAGAAACTTAACCCTATGGCGTACAAACTACCATTACCTTCCGATCCCGAACATGTGTATAGTGTGTTTCATATCTCTCAATTTCAAAAATATGTATATCGGACCCAAGTCACATCGTAGAACATGAACCGTTATGGTCACCCAAAATCTAGCCTACGAAGAACATCCCGTAAAGATATTGGACCAAAGAATCAAACAACTTCGCAATAAGGTTATTCCATTAGTCAAAGTATGTTGGGCGAATCATACTTCTATGAAATCCACTTGAGAAATCAAAGATGATATAAAAAAAGGGAGAAAAAAATATTCATATTTGTTTTAAGGTGATGATACATTGCCTTGTTTGCAAGTTTCGAGGACGAAACTTATTTTAAGGGGGAAGACTGTAACACCACGACCTTAATCTAATATGTTAATCATAAATTAAGAATTTATCAATGAGCACGTGCACTTCAATTCAAATTTTCATTTCATACATATATATTTATATGATACGTACATGTACAAATCATTATGTTACGTGTTTGCGGGGCTCGAGATGATAATAACAACACATGGCCATAAAATAAAATAAAAAATTATGCTATATGTTATTTCGAGGAATTTGAAAAAAAATATTGTTGAAAATCTTATGAATTTAATTTATATGCAGTTATATGTATATAATTATCCAAAACGAAAAAATTCATAAAATCGAATTTACAAACTTATAGATTTTATAATTTGATGAATTGGCTTGGGAGTGAAATTGAAGGCCTAAAAGGGGATTTAAGTTGAATAATAAGCTAATTTAGAAGAAAGAGAAAGAGTAAGAAAGTGGGTCTTTAAATTAGACCTCCTCTCCAAAACCCACATCCCATTCCTTTTTCCTCTTCCCCCAAAAACTTTACCCATTCTCTACCCCACCTGCTGCCGTAGCCTACCGGTCGCCGGCCGCCACCCTCTGGTCACCGTCGTCGCTGCTCGCCGATCGTCGCTACTGCCGGTAGTCGCCGAAGAAGGAAGCCAGCCAACCACCTTCATATTTTTTTCACTAGATTTGGCACCCACCGTGGCCACCGACCTCCACCTGCCAATCGCTGCCGCCACCTGTTGTCCATCGCCGCCACTGCCGTCTGCTCGCTTCCTGCCGGTCATCGCTGTACCTAACCACCGATCGCTGGGGCAAAACCCCACCCTCTACCTCTTCAAGAACCCCATTTCTTGTGGTTCTTGGGTAAAAATCTCAAATCCTTTTCTAATTACCTCATTACATATGAAATTAATTGTATAAATGTTGCATGCAAGGATTAATTTTGTAGATAAAGTTTTTTTTTAAAAAAGTGAGATTTATATTGATAAAACACAATGTGGCTATAGATTTTTGTGGTTGGATGTTTTAGGAAGTTAAAAATAAGGTTTAGGAAGTTATTTGAACTTCACTAATTTTGTGTGACTATTTGGATGCTTGAATTATGAATGGATGATTATGGATAGTGAAATTTGAGGATGAAATATGATCAATGATGGTAATTAGAAACTTGATGAAAATTTCAAGGTTGATGAATAAAGAAAATGGACATGCATGTCAAGTTTTAAGTAGTTTATGGATGAAATAATAATTTTGTGAAAATTATGAATTATAAATGAGAAAATTTAAGATTATTTGGAGTAAGTTATGAATCTTCGAGGAAGGGTGTTTATTTATCACCTAATTATGTGGCCCGCCCATATCAATCATACACGCGTGATCAAACTTGTGATCACACCATATATATTTGGCCATTATCAACCGAGACTTTATGATCGGTTTGGGTATGCGCATATTTAGGGAAATCGACGATCAAAAGGAGCCACTCAAATAATAAATGAATAATTTTTTTATTACATTTTTCCTATCTGATTTATAAATGAATTAAAATGCATGCGCTCAAATTATATATCTTCACTTAATTATTTACGAGTACATGGATAGACGTGCTTGAGTTTCAGCTCATTATTTCGAAATGTTTTCTCTGTTTGTTTTAGGTAAGGCTAATGTAGAGGAAATCAAACATGTTCATTTTGGTCAACGAAACTTAGAGGCTCACAATGATAATTAGGAACGTGATATGTAGGAGCCATGTATGTTATGTCTAAATAAGTTGTAGTCTTAGTGCTCGATAACATGTTTCCTGTTTATGTTGTTATAAGTTGGGCGTCCTACATATTATGAACTTTAACTTAATAAGTTATATTCGTATTTTAATTCGGAACTTGCCTTGCTCTTTGTTAAAGAGTGGTGGTAATGCTTCTAACTCTCTTTTTCGCTGCGCTAATTGCTAGTTAGTCGATCGTTATGACTAAACCGGTGATTATGGGTTTTGGGGTGTTACTGAAACGTAGGGATAAACCCTTCCATTCCGTCCGTCCGAAGACGGCCATTACTAGTTTGAGTAGTGAATTAAAATAATTCAACAAAAGTAAGCAAGCAACATGCGACGAGAATTAAAAGCAACCAAACATAATAAAGGAAAGCGATAAAAGCGAAAGTAAAGAAAGTGGTAAAGGCGGAAACGAAAGCGAAAGAAAAGCAAAAAGGAAAAGAAAGCAGGAAATCTAAAAGATTACATTGGCCGGGGAGGAATTAAAAGTCACACATCGTTTGTCCACAATACGTAAAGTAATAAACAAAGCATAAAATAAAATAAACCATTGTGAAAATTGGATTTGTGCCCTCATATTATCCCATCTCCTGATCCGGATCTCATATCCGAATATCTTGATGCAAGCCGTAGTGATTTGAAGGGGCTTTTTGTGAGTTTGTGGTGTAGGTAAGTAAATGATGGAGTTACGGGGTTTAGATGTGGGGAGTATGATGGATGTAGAGAAGGAATAGGATGAAAAGGGACTAAGAGATTAGAATACGGATGAGAGTATTCGGTAGCTCTTAGGCAAGTTTCAGCGAGTGTGGTGCTAAGGCAAGAAGTCGTGTGAGAATGAAAGCCAATGCTCTGTATTTATAGGGAGGGGTTAGGTCAAGGAAAGACCTAGGTTTATGCTCGACCAACCGTCCAGAATAGGGTACAAAAATTGGGTAGGATATTGTGAAGATTGAACCGGATAGAAGAGATAAGATCGGATAGAATCGGGATGGCTGGCGCCGGCCATCAAGGGATGCCTAGGGTTTCGTGCCCTAGTGTGCTTCCAAGGGAGTCTTCGGGGCAAAACATTGCGTTCCACATAGAATTTGGAGTGGCGAGGCACCGACCACGACACCTTTCCAAAAATAAAAATTTTCCATTTTTGGCGGGTTTTAATTTTTGCGGGTTTCCGTTTTGGCAGGTTCTAATTTTGATGCGGGATGCTTGCTTCTAGTCTCGGGTGGACTATCTTGGAGCCAAAACGCAACACTTTGATGCTTGTGATCATGAAATGCGGTGTCTAACGTCGTCTTGAGGTCTTCAACTCCTTATCTGGTTGGATCGAAGTGAAACACGAATTCCGAGCGTGGAATTTCCCGATACGCGGCACCGGACTCCGTTGCCTCTAGAGGTTTGGCAAGGTTTTGAATTGTTCGAAAGAAAAGGTGATTTTTGGATCGACACAAGGCAGAAGGCTATTTATGTGGTGTTGGGGTTTCTTTGTGGTTTATCGGCTTCAGTCGAACTCGATCCATGATCCAAATCCTCAAACATGACTTGGGATTTCATTATCGGACCAACAAATAAATAAAACGAGAGAAAAGGATGATACTTTTTTGTGTCTACGAGATAGAACCTAAATAGAAGCAAACCTAGTTGAGGTGGATGTGAATTAAGCTGAATCTACACAGGACTAAACCTAAACCTAAACCAAAACCTAAGTTGAACCTAAACTAAAGGGACTCTGAAAATTTAAAAGTAGTTTGACTTGAATAAGTGTAGAAGCTGTTTGCTGTTACTCGTTATGTATGATTTTGTGAATTATGAAACCGTTACTGACTTATTTATATTTGGAAAATGTATAGGTGGAAAGTCCTAATTTGAAAGCTTGTGAATGAGAATTTAGGTATGCTTGCAATGTGAGTAAATCTGTAGGATTTGCATTGAAATTGATTTTTTGTATTTGAAAAGTTATATTATTAATTATTTGGATTGAATAAGGTCAGAATTTTCTAAGTACGTGTTTATTGTTAACAAAGGTTGCAAGTTGAATGTGTTACATCTTTATTGTAAATCAACTAAAAAAATCTTATTTTGGGTGAGAAAGAAAGTATGTTTGAAATATTGAGATATTCCTTTTCAAGTCAACATGTAAATTTTAGTAAACCAAGGTTTTGTGAAATCTTGAATTTGGAAATGCAGGAATTGAATACCATTGTTTTTGGTTTGCAAAACAATTAGTGGAATTTATTGATTGAAAGAAATGTAAATTCTATATAGGAAAATCTTGTATCAAAGGAGGACCCTTGTAACCAAGATTCTTTTATGGAAAAATCAGTACAACGCGCGAATGTATTTATTTTATTATCCTGACAAGAATGTTGTCGCTCTTGCTCCCATTAGTATTCTGAAATTTAGGGGTGTTATTATGTGGTTAGGTGAAGCACCTAGAGGATTTGACCATGGTTTGTGTAAACTAAGTTTTACATGAAATTCATTAAAATTGGAAGGAGGTTAACCTGTTAATAGAAGAAGAATTGTATTATTGAGTAAGAAGGAAATTTTCTCACTTGTTTTGAAACTCCAAAATTGGTTTGCTGCTTCTTTCTAATTTTAAGTGATATATATGCATATGTATAAAAATGTATGTTTGATTATATGTGAAATATATGAAAACGTATAATTGTAACTGGCTTATGTGCAAAATTAACGAAAAGGGAAGTTTGGATAATTCGTTGGGCTCGGGAAGCTCATGATTTCATCGCATAATTGTAACTGACTTAGAGTATGAGAAATGCTGAAATGAAATGGAGTCATATTCATCTTACGTTTGCTTGCATCCAGGTATTACAGAAATATAATGTTATATTTTTTTAATTATTGATACGTAATTTGATTGTATATGCATATAAGAACCATATAGAAACCTAAAATCCTATGTTTTGAGGTTGGGTAGGCCCAAATTTCTCTTATATTGAGTAGTTAGCAAGTCCCCGGCATGTGACCATTGAATTGATTATTGACCTTTCGGGTGGTGGCCTATCAAGTTATGTATATGTTACTTGTCACAGGTTTAGATTTCATTTTAATATAAGAGAAATGCCTAAAATACAAGTTAGGCCTAGCGACTTCAAATCAAAATTGATGAAAAACATGCCTTTTAGCCAAGGTCCTTTGAAGAATCCCGGCGATGTGACAACCTAAGCTCGGGTTGGGGTGTTTAAAGTTCCAAGAAGGAGGAAAAATAGAGAAATAAATTTTGAAATGGGAAACCAAGAAAATGATAGGAAAGAAAACAAAGGGAAATGGGTGACATATGCAGAATCAAAGGGGACCTTTAGACCTAATCGTTTTTAGTCATGTAACGCTGTAAGAAAATGTAAAAAATTATGAGTTGTAAAATATTTATAAAGATAATTGTAAAAAGTTAAAAAAATTATAAAAATGTCAGTTAAAACTAAAATAAACAAGGCCTTAGTATAAAGATTATACGCGGTTAATAAATAGGGCCTTAGTATAAAGATTATACTCCTAACCGCTACGACACATTTTTAGCTCGTAGCTTGACAATCAAGCGCTTCTTTAGTATCAAGTAAACGACGAAGAGGATGTATACTGCTGCATACTGTCAGGTATACGATGGATTTTGTGTTTTGAGTTCACGTTTTACATAAGAATTTTATAATTAATTTTAACTATAAAAACAACAATTTGAAGGGGAAAAAACTAAAAACACATCAATGAGGACCTTAAATAAATGGAAAAAACTGGAAAAAAATAGCCTTGACATGATTTTCTGTGTTTAGATATGAGGAAGTTATTCGTACGAAACTTAAACTGTTATCACTTGCTGCTGTCACACATGCTTGTCTTCAAACATACGTACACATGCGTCGACACCAAAATCCGCAGTACCTTATGTCATTCACCGTATGTCCACGCACACCCACACCTAAAACTAGTGTAGGTATTAAGTATAGTCGTCGCCCGACATACGTACAAAACTCAAAATACTTGTACATTCGGTGACGTGAAAAAATTTAATCTTTTTGAGTGTCGAAATTTAATCTTTTAGAAAGTGGGAGCGTAAAAGTAGATAATAAATTTAAAAAATTTAAAATAAAATACCATATAACTTCACCCTATAAATCCACTCTATAAATCCGAATTCAGACTATGATTTGCACAAAACTCGCTGAGACATGGAAAACATTACTTTCTTTCGTTGGATCAAAAGACCTGGAAATAGTTGATTTGAATGCTCAAGTAGGTCATCCAAGAAGGTAGGTAAATGCATCTGAAATCTTCACCAGAAACTGGTCCGAAAGACTTACTGAGCGAGAATCTTTCCGGAGAGCTAGATCTAGACGATTCATATACATTCATCTTTCTGATGCGTACCCTTCAGACCAAAGCGCAGAAGAGAACCAACTAAACCGATTGAAGAGCGACCTAGTTGCATGAAGCAACAGCCGTACTTTTTCATACCACAAAAATTGCTCAAATTTCGTCAAATTAATTAATTTTGAAGAAAATCTACAAGAATTAACAAACCCCTTCGCAAGTGTGCATCCGATGAAATATACATGAAGCAAAACTAACCTATGCTAGCTAATTAATAGGACACTACAGACAAAAGATGAGTTTCATCATTCACCAGTCAAATTTCCTCGAAACCTTTCTCGGTAATCCACGCCTATGCATACTCTTACCAACATACGAAAGTTGCATGTAACTAGAAATTCGATCTAGAATACTATATTACTTTACTACATACCAAACCATGATATGTTTTAATCAAAGTCCTCCGGAAACACCCCGAAGCCTATCATGATGCGATCCCCACCCACTGATCCCAAACTGCAACTCTGCGGCGGCAATGAGGAACTCGATGGCCTGCTGTGGTGTGAGCAGCTCCACCACCCTCCGCAGTGTCCGCAGCCGAAGTTCGTCTGCGTTGGTGACCACGCGGCCCAGTCGCTCCAGGAGGGCGTCAAGCCCGTTAGGCCCGCTTCCACACAGCCCGGCCCATTCGGGCTCAGCTCGGGCCTCCGCCTCTTGCCACGTTCCAAGCTCGTCCCCAATCTCGTTCTCCTCCTTGACGGTCTGGCATTGGAGCTCGCTGACCCGGCCCAGCTGCGCCGGGGTCAGCTCACCGAGGTCCCCAGTGCGCTGGCCCCGGAGAATCTCGATGACCCGAGACTCGAACCTGACGCTGGATTCGGTGTAAATGAGGTGGAAGATGGTGGTGGGGCGGAAGCCGGCTACCCAGTGGAGGGCCCGCTCGAGGGACGAGGCCCATGGGGATGAGAAGAGGACGAGGACGTCAGACTGCGCCACCGCCGCCTTGGCCCGGTAGTAGTCCTCGTAGTGGGTGACCACCTTGTTGACCAGGCGGCTAGCCTGGTGTTGGTCGTCGGGGGACTTGGGGTGAGCCGCGTGTTTTGCAAGTTGGGTCGTGAGTTGGTGGAGCTGGTCGGTCCAGGTCTCGTGGAACCGGTGGAAACTCGCCGTCATTGTTGTTCTTTTTGGTTGAGTTGCAAGGAGGGATTTGGGTGGAATGGGGAGGGGGTGTTGTTCAGGTTGAGAGGGAAAGCGTAGGGTGGATGGGGAACTTTGGCAAGAAATGACAGCACTTGGGACGCAGCATGTTCAATACGTGGACAAAGGAGGCGAATCTATATCATTTCACTGTAAAATAATATTATTGACACTTGATATTTGAGAACAATATATAATCCCTCTGCTCCTCCACCTTTTCCCAAAAAAAAAAAAAAAAAAAGGAACACCCCCTCCCTAAAGTCATGCCTCATGTTTCGAATGCGAAAATGAAAAATATCTTGCTATACTACACTTAAATAAGCATCTTGTCCCCATCTAAAAAACGATCATGAATATGTGTTTTTGCTACGAGCTAAACCAATATGTTACTCTTCCCTTCTTTAGACGCTTACTTGAAGTTACAGAAAATTTTATTTTTATTTTTATTTGTTTATGTTCGTTTTTGTTTGAAACTACTACTACTACTATTACTGCTACTACTATTATTGTTGTTTTTGTTATTGTTGTTGTTATTATTATTATTGTCAATATTATTATTATTTGAATTAATTTATATCGTTGACTAATCTTGGACTAAAGTATTTTTATACTTTAAGTACCACTTCGGTTTGTTTTTGCGAGTGGATAAAAGTTGATTGATCTCAATTTGAAAATCAAAAACAACCGGCTTATTACCATTGACCGCCAGCAGACAGTAAAAACCCTATTTTCGGGAAGATTCGAGACAATCGTGTCGAGTTGTCATTTGTTACCATTTCCGGTAAAATTCAACTTTGAGTGCAACGGTTGTTTCTACCCTAGTTTTCAGTCACAACAAGTGGGTTGGATTACTTTTTAAGCAAAGGACCGATGCACAACATCTATCTCCACAACGATTCTTTTTTGAGAGACTTAGACTATCCGTTACAACGAATAATGACTCTCTTCGAGTGAAGAGTAAGAGACATTGGTTATCTACTTTGTCGATTATAAATAGAAGTCACTTCATGGGACTTAGAAGATTGTTGGAACACAATTCTTAACTCATATACTCAATCTTTCTACCTTTCAACTATGTACTTAGTTTTTCGAACTTTTGAGTTGAAATAGACGTCTTGTAATAAGTTACATTCTTACTTAATTCTTTTTTGAGATGTAAGGGGTAACTCAGCTCGGTTATACCTACACTACTAAAGGAACCACTTTTAACTACGGTTAAAAATGACCTTTACCTAAGGTTATCCGGCGTCGTCTATGTGGCCATCGAAGAATCGTCATAGTAGGTCAATATACGACGACGATTCGGATGAAGAACTGTCGTCATAAATCTACCTATAACGACGATTCTTCATCCGAACCGTCATCAAACTATAATTATTAAAAAGAATAGAGTTCCTTCGGATCTGAAATTTTCATATCTAAAGGAGCTCTAAAATTTTGAGATCTAAAAACTAAAAATTAAGGAAGAGAAAGAAGAAAAACGAACGAAGAAATGCAAGTCAACTCTAAAGGAGCGAAGAAATACCAAATAAAGAAACATCCATAATACGAGATCTAAACACGAAATTCAAACCAATCATTTCCTCCTCTTCTTTCCATAATACGTAAATACGGATCTAGAAACATCCATAATCTATAATACAAAAACATCCTCCTCTTCTTTCCTCTTCTTCATCCTTTTGTCAAACCAAGGAAACTAAATTTAATTTAATTTGTACACCATTTTTGTGCGAGTCTCCGAAAAACTCACGTAAGAAGGAAATCAAATAATTATCTTTACCTTGTCCGGGATTTTGACTCCAATTCAACTCGCCCGGAACCGCTGCTCTAATTGTTTCTCTCTCTCCTCAATTTGCTTCTTGTTAGGAAGAATTAAGTCTTAAATTTATTTACCGCACGTGCACGGCGTAGTTGTAGCCAGCCGGCGAGCACGGGTTGTGTTCACATAGAGTCGTGTTTCAAATATTAAAGCTATTTTAAACTTTCCGTCTAGGTGAATCAGCAGAGCTGAGAAATATGATGATTAATATAATCCTGGAAAGCAATAAAAGAATGTTCGGGTTGTGATTTTACCACTTAATAAACTAACTAATCAAGACAAGGCTAAACCTAAGCAAGTCTATGCAAGCATTTAGGAGAGGTCGGTTGCACCATCAAAGGCAACTCAAGCCACACTTTCGAGGGTCATGAGCTAATCTAATTGTTTTAACCACCTACTTTCGTGGGGTTACCCCAATTAGATTGTAAGAGTAGCACCCTATGGATTTAGCTAGGATTCGGGCTATTTCATACCAAAATCCCGACTATCCTCTATACCTATGCTAGTAAATTGGCTACACTTTTCGGACCAATCACCCAAAAATCAAGATGTAAATCCCTTCAAGCATTTCATCAAACACGTTGTGGGCATGAGAAACAATCCCAAATAACAAGCATAAACTAGTTGGGTTAAGGCCTAAACAAGATTAATTAGCCATTGTGGAGGCTAATCACAATCAAAGCAATCAACTTTAACAACTAATTAACATAAAAACATGAAACAAATATAAAAACTACACTAAAGAACAAACTAATGCAAACCGACTTGAACAAGAACATAAAGTAGATAATTAAACTCAAACATGAAAAAAAGAAATCAATATAACTATAATTAACATCTAGACTAATAAAAATTGAATCTTGAAACTAAATTGAACAATAAAAGTAACAAACTAGAAGTAAACAAGAAGAGAGAAAGAGAAAATTATGCTTGAATTGACATTGAAGGCTTGAATCCAAAAGCTTGTATGAAACTCTACATTAATATCCCCATAATGGGGTTTTATTTTGGCTAAGGAAGAACCCTAAGATGTCCTAAAATCCCTAAAAATCGAGCTCCCCCAAAATTAGAGCCAAAACTGTCTTTTTATAACTTGTAAAAATCGAGAAAAATCAAAAGTGGAAAGTTGCACCGCAGTGCGGGTTCCGCACCGGTACCGTGCAAGTTTTTGAAAATTTCTGGTATGGTCGCACAGCTGTGCAAGTTCTGCACTCGGTACCGGAAGTTGCACTAGTGCTCGTGCACACCATTATCTTCCTCGTTTTGCTTCCTTTTTGGCTCAAACTTTTGCTATTGTCTCGATTTGATTTATTACCTACAAAAGTAAGAAAAACAAATAAAAATCCTAAAATTATATTATTTTACGAGTCAAAAACTAAGTAAATAAAGGTATAAATGACGTAATATTTGGGCCGAACACTTCTCTTGCTCCTCCAGTCGCTTTAAATTTTTTAAAAATTGTGATTCAGGACTTGCAAAATTGAAATCTTAGCCTTCGCCTTCGCCAGGACCTTTAGATTCAACTAAAACCTTCATAGATCGATTTCTCCTTTTCTCTCTATTTCCCTCACCTTCGATTCAATCGAAACCCTAGCCTTCGCCTCAACAAGATCTGCAATATCGTGTTGAAAAGGGAGAAATTAAATGAAACTGCAACCAAATGAATATCAATGGAAACTCTAAATTCAACCGAAAGAGTAGCGATTCACCTCTAATTCCTAATTATTGAACTCATAGTTTCCTTTCCAAAAGCGGAACCCGTAAACCCTAGCATTTGTCGGGACAGATCTAAGAAAAATTGCAAAGAAAGAGACGTAGAAAGGAGAGAGACGAAGAGAGTTAGAGAGACAGAAGAGAGGGAGAAAAGTGTACTAGCCGGCGAGGCTCCAACGATCCGGCGGACGACAACGGGGAGAGAGGGGAAGGCGATGAAGGCGGAAGTAGGGATAGGGGAGAAAGAGGAGAGAGAGAGCAGAAGTGGGGAGGTTCCTTTGAGGAGAGAGAATAAAAACAACAAAAGAAGAGAGGAGGGGCCTTTTGAGGGGAGAGTCGGACAGGGGTTATTTTTAACTATGGTTCTTTCATTGAACCAGTAGTTAAAATTCGATAGACTTTTAATTATAGTTCAATGAAAAGAACAAGTAGTTAAAAGTCTTACAAACTTTTAACTATAGTTCAATGAAATTCATTGAAAGAACCGTAGTTAAAAGTCAACATATGATGACAGATTCTTTGAAACAAGCTGTCATCGTAGGTGGTAAACAACGCCGCTTATTTACAAAATGCCACTGGTCCATTTTTCATGTCGCTTTTCCTTTTAACCGTCGTTAAAAGTGGTTTCTATAGTAGTGGTAGTCTGTAAAGGGTATCTTAGTTAGGAAGTACTATGACAAATAAGGGATCTTACGTGCCTAGGAAAAACTTGTATCAAATTGTCTAAGAGAACAATTCAAAGAGGTAGTCCTTGTATTTTGTGGATTTAAAATAGTGGATTTAACTTGATATATGGATCGATACCGGTCGTAGTTTTCTGCCCTGAGAGGGTTTCCACGTAAAATCTCTTGTTCTTATATTTTTGAGTCCAATTTAGACTCAGCTCATCCTTTCTAAGTTTTGACTTGAACTTTAAGTTTTATTATTTCCCTTCAAACCCTATTCACCTCCTCTCTAGGGTGATTCAAACTCTCGAGCTCAAACCTTCAATTGGTATAAGAACCTAGCCTTCCAAAAGAATTTAACAATCCAAGGTCTAAAGATCAGATGGCTCTCAACTATGGAGAGTTTGATGAAAGAAGATCTTTCACCAAGCCTCGAAAGTGTAAGGGATCCAACTTCGCCTACGGAAGAAAATCCTGGAATGCTTCATCCAAGACTATGACAAAGAAGTCCGAGGAATCATTTGTAATGGCAATTATATTCCCATAAAGTTGGATGACACTCAACTGGTAGCCAAAGTGAAATCAAAATTCACTCTTGAAGAGAATAAGAAGCATAGAAAGAACTTCAAGGCTATGAACATTCCGGTGTGTGCTATTGATGCCTCGGAGTACAACGGAGTATCTACCTATAATAGTACGAAAGAAGTGTGGGATACCCTTGTTACCACTTACGAAGGCACAAGTCAAGTGAGGCAAGCAAAGATAAGTCAGTACCTCTACAACTACGAAATGTTTAAGATGGAGGCTTATGAGAACGTAACACGGATGTACATTCACTTCAAATAGATTATTAATAATCTCAAGTCCCTTAGAAAGAAAATGCCCCATGAGGAGATCATCAAATAGATGCTGAGCGAGTCTTCCAAAGAGAACATGGGGACCAAGGGTAACAACAATTAAAGAGGCTCAGGACCTCACCAAGCTAACACTAGATGAGCTCATAAGGAAATTTCCCACCCATGAGTTACATCTAGAAGAGGAAGAATCTAAGGTCGACCAAACGAAAAATTGCTCTCAATAGCCTCAAAGGAACCTGGTCCAAGTTTGAGCTCATTAGATTCTGGGAAAGAGCCCATGGCACTTCTGGCTAGAGGATTCAAAAAGATGATAAAATACAAAAAGTGGTATAAGAAGCCAAAGCAAGAGGTCTTCAAAAAGGAAAAGAAAGGTAAATTTTCATCTCATTCTAATTTGGTTTTAACTAAAAATTTAGGTTGTTTTGAATGTAGAAGTGAGGAACATATGGTCAAGGATTACCCAAAAAGAAGAAAAGACCAAAAGAAGAAGAAAGAAATGATGGCAATCTAGAGTGATGATGAGTCGGAAGAAGAAGATGACACGAGATGATGAATCAAAGTGTCTCATGACACCGACGGACTCACAAGTTGGATCCGAGTCGAAAGTAAAGCGTCAAACACCGAGGAAATTGTTCCTCATGAGGTAATTGACTACTTTCTTAAGTTTTCAAAGTCTTAAGACACTACTATAAGAACCACTTTTAATGATGGGTATTTAACGAAGGTTAAAAGGACAAACCGTCATGGAAAATGGACCGATGACATTTTTGTAAATAACGAGGCATTGTGTAACACCTATGAGAATGATTCTTTCGAGAGAACCATCGTCATATGTCCTGCTAAAAACATTTGACGATGTTTCTCTGAAAGAACCGTTGACATATGTGACATATTATGACGATTCTTTCACAGAATAGTCGTCAAATGTCTTTTAGATAAAATCTAAAAACCCGAGAACATACCTGCTATTTCCACGCCCACTTCATCTCGCTCTCTACTCTCGGTCTTATTGCTCTCCACAGTTCACTTGTCCACTACTAATCGGATCTAGATATGTTCGGAGTAATACTTGTCATAGGTACATTATCCTCGCCGTTGATCCTCTTGTTGTTCAATGTTTCGTTTCGTTCACTATATCCTCTCGTCTCTCCTCTCTCTTGTAGCTGTCTTCTCTTGCTTTGTATTTGCATTGGTGGCTGTCTCGTGTTTCGTCGTGAACCCTCTCTAGTTCTAGACCTCCTGATTCAATAGATACTGATTCTAGAGCAAGTTATATCCGTATCGAAGACTACATAAGTCCGAAGATGAATGGGGCTAAGGGGTCTTCGAAGCTGTGGGGCTGAGCTAACTGCACACTTTCCCATGCCCTTATCCTATTCGCGCCACTCTCGTCATTGTTTTCCTTATTCTTACGGTATGAATCTCTATCCTTTCTAATTTTTTGGTTTAAGTTATTTACAAGAAAGTTAAATTTCGAATGTATTTAGGATAATTATGTGAATGTTGAGAATGCGGGTAATGTTTGAGATTGTTGAAATGTTGAGTCGTTTATTGAGAATGTGGGTAACATTTGTTTAGTTTATTAAGTTGAAAATTCGTGAAATGTTTGAGATTTTGAGAAATGGGCTTAGGAGTATAAGATTTAATTAATGTAGGCCTAGGGAAATAAAATGATAGTTAGGATGGTAAATCGAAGGAGTGTATACAAATTTGTTTATGGTTAGAGAAATAGAAAGATCATTTGGATTTAGAGTCATCCCCAAAAAATTTGTAATAAAGATAAATTTGTATCCAAATTTGTTTATTTTGATGAGGTGATGGTGGGGTAAATTCATTTATCCAATTATTGAAATTGGTATCCAAATATGGTTAGAGTTTAGAGAAATAAAAATATTTATGGTTTAGGATTTGGGGAAACAGAAAAATTAGTGGTTTAGGGTGCAAGGATCGAAAGGGAGAAAATATAAAGGTGAAAATGTAAAAATTTAGAAAGGTATTTGGATATAGGGATCTGCCCAAATACTTGTCATAAAGATAAATTTGTTATGAAATTTATTTTGATGAGTTGATATTGGGGTGGACTAATTTATCCAATTATCTAAATTTTCGGTTTCCTTTTGGTTGCAAGTTTATTGTATTATACATGATCGTAAACTAGAGTACATGATTTTTTGAAGTTTACGTAATGCATAAGACAATATAATAAATATGAATGAAATGTTGAGGCCATCCATTTAATTTATTTTAACTACCCCAAGATATAACTAGAACCAAAGTTCCTTTAACCCTTTTTGACTTTAGCAATAAGATCGAATTCACTAGGCAAGACATAGAGTCAATGTGCAGCGTGAGTCAGTACATGAATAAAGGGAAAAGGGATAAAGACTTTATTGGAGAAAAATGTTGTAAATAATAGGGAATTATTACTAATTTTGTGATTGTTTACCACCTTTTTCTCCGAGTATGACCTTTATCCCTTTTCCGTTTCTTCATGTACTGACCCACATTTCACATAGACTTTGTGCCTTACTTTGTGAACCCAATCTCATTGTTAAAGACAATAAGGGTTATAGGAACTCCAGTTGTAGTTATGTCTTGTGGTCATTAAAGCGAATTAAAGGGATGACCTCAACATTTTATTCATATTAATGTGTCATATGCATTATGTAAAACTTCAAAAAAAAAAATTCATGTCTAGTTTATGCTAAATATATAATACATCAAAATTGGAAGCAAAAATGAAACCATATATTATATATACATACTTTTTTATATTTTAAAAAAAGAGAAATTTAATCACTACAAATGAAAAAAAAAAACAAGTAACATCATATTTTTTGTTTTTCATATAATTTGATTAATGGCATGATTCATTAAATTATCATATGCATTTCATAAGCTTAGAGAACTCGTGCAAAAATCTATATATAACAAGTTATCCTAGGTCGCGGTACGTGCATAAATATGCGTATAGCGCTTAGGACATTAGCTAGGTATGTATAGGTTTTTAATTGTCCGTATTGGACAGTTTGAGAATAATATGATAATAGGTTGTGTGGATATTATAATCTTATCATAAATTTGACAAGATATCACGGTGCTCAATTCCCCTCTCGTTCTTTGGGTGCAATTACGATGATGATAGGTTTGATGTGTGTATCTTTACTTATGTTACCATATAATTAAGTAAGAATATACACATTTGCCACTTCATTTTAGTATGTTATACTTGAAGGATTGAGGGGAATTGCTGTTGGAATTTTGTCAAATGTATGATAAGATTTTGCTACACGGTCTAGGTTCATATTATTCTTGAATGGGTTTAGGACCATATATCCTTATAGAAGGATCTTAGGCTCATTTCATATTATTTGTGCGTAAGTATGTATTTCTCGAACTATATTTGAAAAATTGCTTCTCGTGTTTATGGGTAAGGTATGGATCGGACGTGGGTTTATAGCGATAGGAGGAATGTAGAATATCGTGATTGTGTTAACAATTTTCTAAAGATTGTCGTCGAACATGCCACCAAATTCGGAGAACAGTCCATATTCTGTCCATGTTTAAGGAATTTCAACTCCTCAAGATTGCCTCTTAAGGTTGTAAAAGGTCACCTATATCGGCATGTATTTGACACAACTTATAAGGTGTGGGTATGAAATGGGGAAGAGGAGTCTCGTGACTAATTGCGTACAAGAGAAAGATGAAGGTATGATGAAAATGAAGCCAGCAGTAGTATGGAATTAGAAGATCGACCTGAAGATCTAGTTCGTGGAGTATAACGCGGTTTAGTCGATCAAACACACGTATTAGAGCAATTGTTAGCCGATTTAGAGAAGCCTCTTTACTCGGGGTATGATAAATATACCCGTTTATCAGCTGTGTTGAGGTTGATGAACTTGAAAATAGCTAATGGCTAGAGTGACAAAAGTTTCATGGACTTGCTTGGGTGTGGTCAAAGATATACTCTTAGAAGGCAATGTCCTTCCCAACCGTACATATGAGGTGAAGAGGATGTTGTGTCCTATGGGCATGGGGTATAAGAAGATACATGCCTGCCCTAACGATTGCATATTGTACTGAAAAGAATATGCACATAGACATGAATGTCCTAAGTGTGGTGTACCTCGATACAAAATGAAAAACATTGATGGAGAAAGTGTTGAGGGACCTCCCGTAAAGGTGTTGTGGCACTTGCCGATAATATTGAGGTTTACGCGCTTGTTTTCAAGGGTAACTAATGCCAAAAACTTGACGTGGCAAGCCAATGGAAGAGTCTCGTGATGACAAGCTATGTCAGCCTATCAATTCTCCTCAATGGAAGAAGATCAATTCACTGTTCCCCGAATTTGGTAGGGAAGCACGGAATCTATGTCCGGGTCTTTGTACGGATGGAATAAACCCCCACGGTGACCTCGGTAGCAAGCATAGTAGTTGGCCCGTTCTTTTGGTTATCTACAACCTACCGTCATCATTGTGTATGAAGTGCAAGTATATTATGTTGCCAATGCTCATTTCGGGGCTTAAACAGTAGGAAATGATATAGATGTGTACTTGGCGCCTCTTGTTGAAGATTTCAAACTTTTGTGGGATGAAGGTGTTTGACTTTATGATGCATATCGTCAAGAGAAATTTACATTGCGAGCTATGATCTTCACTACAATCAATGACTTCCCGCGTACGGAAACTTGTCCGGATACACCTTCAAAAGCCACAAGGCATGCCTAATTTGTGCATAGGGTACTTGCTCCTATCAACTTAAGCACGAAAAAGACGACCTATCTCGGGCACTCGAAAGTTTATTCCCTTTTCCCATCAATATTGTAAGAAAAAGAAGGTTTTCAATGGTAAAATCGAGATGGATTCTTCTCCAACTCCATTGTCGGGACATCAAATATATGAGTAAGTGAAGGATCTTAATGTGGAGTTCGGTAATCCATACCGACGTCAATCGAGAACGGTGTGTGGAAAAAGAGACCAATATTTTTTGATCTTCCATATTGGAAAGAGTTGTATGCGAGACATTGTCTTGATGTAATGCATATAGAGAAAAACATATGTGAAAGTCTAATTGGCACTCTTCCGAACATACCAAGGAAGACCAAGGACGGAGAGAAAGCACCATTCGATATGTATGAAATGGGAATACGGGAGGAATTAACACCACAACCAAAGGGAAAAGGAACATATTTGCCTTTGGCGTCTTACACATTGAGTACAAGGGAAAAACAACGTTTGTGTGAGACCTTGAAGAAACTCAAAGTGCAACAGGATATTCTTCAAACATCAATAAACTCGTTTCAATGTCTAGTTATAGACTAATCGGTCTTAAATCTCACTATTGTCGTGCTTTGATACAACAAATACTGCAGGTTGCTATCCGAGCTGTGATGCCGAAACATGTCACATAGGTGATCAAAAGACTTTGCTTCTTCTTCAATGCCATATGCAGCAAAGTCGTTGATTTGGAGAAAGTGGATGATCTTCGACTCGACGTGATCATTACATTGTGCTAACTTGAGGTGTATTTCCCACCTTCTTTTTTGATATCATGGTGCACCTAGTTGTCCATTTGGTGAGAGAAGAGCGATTACGTGGCCCAATTTTTACTGATGGATGCACCTTTTTAAACGTTTTATGAAAATTCTCAAAGGGTATGTTAAAAATCGGTACCAACCGGAAGCGTGCATTGTTGAGGCATACACAGCTGAGGAGTGTGTCGAATTCTCCTGTAAATACTACCCCCAAATGGAAGAAGTTGGTATTCCAAAACATCAATTTACGAGGAAGATCGGTGGGCGGGGAAGACGGTTCTAACAATAAGTCGGGATATGAGGGATCAAGCACGACTTTATACTATACAAAACAGCGATGAAGTGCAACCGTTCATTATTGAGCACAAATCCCTCATAAGGAGATAGTACCGAGGAAAAAATGAGACATAGGTACTGACCCATCATAATCGCACATTTGTCAACTAGTTCGGAAATAGAGGTATCACTAGCCAATTAGAAGAATCACGAGAACATATCATGCAAACATTAGTAAGCTTGGCTAGAGGGCCGCAGTTGGAAGTCATAACTTATCATGGGTATGACATCAATTGATACTCTTTCTACACAAAGAGCCGGGACAATAGGAGCACCACGCAAAATAGTGGGGTTACATTGAAGGCTCATGTAACGGATCGTTGTTTGATGAGGATCAAAATAAGGACTAAGCTATCTAATGGAAGGGTAAAAGATCATCATTCGATGAGGGCCATCATTTAGGTAATGTTTCTCTTGGATAATTGTTGCTTAACACTTTTCTCGGTTTTGGTTGCTAATCTCGGCTCTCGCTTAATGTTTTCCTCAATTTTCATGTTGTCCACCTCTACCACCGCACGAATTCCAAGCAAGCAAAATAAGGACTAAGCTCTTCTATGGAAGGCTAGAAGATCATCATTCGATGAGGGAAAGGACTAAGCTCCTGAATGTTACCTTCGTCCCCGATTTTCTCATTGCATTTTCCGACAACCGAGACGGTCACGCCTTAAAGGAGTAATGAGCTCACGCTTGACGGGTTCATGGGTGAGATGATTAAGTTTTTATAGTGTCCACCTCTACCCCTGCATGAACTCCAAGTAAGCTATACATAAGAGGAGCATCACTTTGGGACAATTACAAAAGGAATAGAGATTGTTGGTGAGATGACCTCTTTGTGTATTCCTTTTTAGTACTTATGTCAAAAAGTCCATCTCTTTCTCTTGAAACTTTGTTATTTAAATGATTTCAATATTTATATCAAATGGTTCATCTCTATTTTCCTAAAGTGATTCTTTTTAGTAGATTGAGTTATGTGTTTGTCTTTGTGACTATATTACTTGTTTGGAGTTCGTGCAGAGGTAGCGTGGATAGCAAATATGATGTATATATATTGTCCGAGCTACCTCTGCAATAAATCCAAGTAAGCCATGTCGTCATGCAGACAATCATATAACTAAATCTACTACAAAAGCATCACTTTGGGTAAATCAAGATTTTCTTTGGGGTAAAAACATTGAAATCGGTTTATACCATAAAGTTTCAAGAGGAGAGATGAACGTTTTCACATTAAATATTGATAGAAGAGTACTTTTTATATTATATTTCACATTGTAATATATTCTTTGCTGGAACTTATTGCGAAATATAGAATTGTGTTGTCGAACTTGTTCAATATGGAACTTTTGTTATGGTTGTAGTAAGTGGGAAATTTTTATATATATTAGAAATTTAAGGTCGTTGGTTATTACTTGTGTAAGTTATGTATTTTGGAATGTATTTTGTCCTGGGGAACAAAAAAACAAAAAAACTATAAAAATACAGACCTATGACGACCGTTTTTATATTAGAACCGTCATCATATACCCTACCTAAACATTTTGCGCATTTTTGTTTAGGACGTATGACGACGATTTTAATGTAAGAACCTTCGTCATAGGTAACTATATGACGATGGTTCTTTTAGAACACCATCGTCATAGAGTGACCTATGACTACGGTTCTCCATATGAACCATCGTTATAGGTGATCTTTTACTACTGTTTTTAAACCGTAGTAAAAGATGTTATATACAATGATGACCACATACAAGACGCCGGTTAACTATAGTTAAAGGTCATTTTTAACTGTAGTCAAAAGTGGTTCCTATAGTAGTGAGAGTTGGATTTGAAACTTACTCAAGGTCAAAAAAACCTTTATTTACTTCTAGGTTCTTGGTGTGTTTCATTTCGAAAGGAAGGACTTGGCTACAATGATGAACATGAGGATAACTCCTACAAAAATCTTTTCAAAAATGATCATAGAAAAATTAATTTTAGAAAAGCTGAGCACGAGTCTTATACATTCAAGGAAGAAAGGGACTAAGCCTAGACATGCTTTCAAAAGAAAGTCTTCTTAACCTGTTTACAAAGAGAAAGGGTTTTAGGGAAAAGAGACTCGAGACTTAGTTTCCTAAAAAAAGACCCGAATCAGACCAAGCCCAAAATTATTTAACTTTTGGTTCCCAAAAGTGCTCTTCCTCAAAGAATGACCACAGTAAGGACATTTACTAGGTTTGTAAGAGGAAGTGAGAAGGGTTAGTTTGTTTTTATTTTGCGGGCAACTCAAAAAAGAAGATATCACCGGCACTTAGACAGTCGTTGCTCATGTCACATGTATGGAGAATCAAAACTCTTATCTAAATTAGAGAAGATGAAAAGATGAGCAGATCACATTTCGAGATGATAGCAAGTGCAAGATTGTAAGCATTGGTAGAGTTAGTCATGGTAACAAATCAGTCGGTTCGGTCTATCTTGTCAAGGGACTCAAATATAATCTACTGAGTATTTCTCAATTGTGTGATAAAGGTCAAGAGGTAAGATTTACTTAGACCAATTGCTTCATTATTGATGCTACCACAAACGAGACAAAGCTCTCCGGTCCGAGGTTTGGTAAAACTTAAACTATTCTTCTTCGATTCTACCTAGGATTTGTCATGTTTAAAAGCTTGTGTTAATAATGATTCATGGACATGGCATTGTAGATTAGGTCATATTAGCATGCATACCATTAAAAAACTTGCATCACAAGGGTTAGTCGAAGATTACCAAACTGCAACTTTAAAAAAGATAAAATATGTGATGATTGCACAAAAGGAAACAAATTAGATCATCCTTTAAGCCACTCAAAACTGTTTCTACTTTGAAAGTGCTTGAACATATTCATATGGATTTGTGTGGTGAAATCCATGTTAAAAGCTTAGGAGATAAATCATATGTTATAGTCATTGTTGGTGATTTTTCACGATTTACCTTGGTTTGTTTTCTAAAGAACAAGAATAAAGTCGTTAAAGAGATAACCAAGATCTGCAAGCAAATTCAAGTGGAGTCTCGGACTCATATCAAAAGAATACGAACTGAAGTTTGAAAGACGAAGGGTCAATGTAGACGCTAAAGGGTACTTATCTTGTTTTCCTGGTGTCGCTTTAGATGCCGAATGATTTAAGTTGTCCGAAATTGGCTACTTGTTGAACCCGAACTTCGAGACATGGCACTTGGACTTGATCGCGATTGATGCGCTCCGAAATCCAGCTAAAGTCTTGAGTTTAGCTTAATCGGAGTCCTAAAGCTCGATAATTTTATTGAAGTTTGACGGTTTCTTGATCCGAAGCTTGGCTTAACTATTCCGTTGTACTGGCATATTGTCAATAAATAATCGTATTCACAAAAGTTTCAATATTTTTACTCGAATAATTAAGTCAAAACAAACCGGGAAATAAATGTGGCAAAGTTAAAATGGTGGGCCCCATGAGCCCACTTGCATGCATGGGCTGCAAAATTGGTCGACCATGCTTGATTGGACCTAGCACAGAGTTAGACCCGGGCCTATGCCAACAAAGCCGTTGCCGAGTTGACTCCGGTCGGACCTCGGAAACTAGCATCGGCCAGAGCTTTGGGCAGGGGTTGTCGCACATGCATCCATCCATTCAATGCTTGGTCTCCTTGCTTTTTTTTTTTTTTTAATTTGAAATGTTGGCCCAAACTTGCCTATAAAAGGGTACCCTTGTGTGTTTGTTTTGCACACTTCACTTAGTACTCTTTTGCGTCTTCTTGCTTACTCTAGCTTGTTTCATTCTTGCTCTAGCTTATCACAAATATGTCCCAAACGCGTACTAATCTCGTGAGGAGGACAAGAGCCGAAAGCTTAACACAAGACAACTTTCTAGAGCGGGAATGACACCCTTACCAAGAATGGAACCCCAATGACCTCTTGGTGGAGGCGGAAAGCCATGTTTCTTTATTGGCAATAACCACTACGGTAAGTGCCTTGGCTTCAATTACTTCTTTTTATATGCTAGTTTGGAATTTTTAGCTAAAACATTTTGATGAAATTCCACTTTTATAAAGGAACACCGTTCATAGTAGTGGCACCATCACAAATTCTTCGACACCTTTAGATGGCGGAACTACCCGTTGGAGCAAGTTCGACTAATGCGGGGTTTGGTTCCCTTTACCTCACTTTGAGTCATATGTGTGACCATATGAAACGGGGTATTACTCGGGCCCTTTTCGAACAGCTTTTGGATACAACGAAAACTTTTCATTACCTATTTAGGGAGATGACCATCACTCCTTTACACTTTGCCGTTCTCACCGGTTTAGACTTCTCAAGGGAACCTCTAGTTTAGGACAGTGATTTATATAAAAACCAATGCTATTTTACGTCACCATTTTGGTCCTATTACTGCTCGATTTCCCCAAATGAATTACTTTAAGTATTCCGTCCTTTTTATGCTTTTAAAAATGCCGAGTTATGGGCCCAACATACCCCGTAACAACAAATCTTCATAGTGATTGTTCTTATGCTATTGCAAATCTATTTTTTCTGACCAAGGGTTCAAGTACATGTCCACTATCTAGTTAATTTCGTGAACTTAATACAATCAAGGACTTTAAGTAGGGCGTGACCGCATACACTAGCTTGATAATGGGCTTATGTGCCGAGGCTAGGCGCACTACCTCTAAGAATAATTCGGACAACTACATGCGCTTGTGTGGCCTATAGAAGGTCATTGAGGTATGCTCGTCATTCCTAGTCTTTGAATATTTATCTTGAATGGATAAGAGATTTACTTGTGTGGTAAATTTGCAGCCATGATTATATGAGTACTTTCCCCAATTATCACCCGCTTCAAGGAATCATCCATCTTTTCCAAAGCATTCGTGGCATAGGCAAAGAGCCATCTTAGGTGAGGGAATGCACTTGGGATTGCATTTTTACGGTCTACCATTAACAATGTTGCCACGGTATTTCATTTTTACAAACTAAATTTCAAGCTAAAATGGCTTAAAATTTTTCTACTCTTCAATTTTAACTCTGCCCTAGCCCACGGTATGATGTGGACCGTGGTGAGTCTCGTGGTGAGGCCGGTGCCGACCATGGGTCGTGTCTCACCGTGATTGTTCATCTTGTCTTGCTTTGTTGTTTCATGTGTCATATGTATGAACAGGCCAACTTCCATCCTTGATCCCAAAGTCGGCTCCCTTCGAGGTTTGTGTCGCAAGGGAGTTGAATGAAAGATGGGTTTTATTTGAGGGTCCGTTCAGCTTCTATTGGTACCGTGGTGAGTGGTTTATACCTAAATTCACTACATTATATGGTCGCCTTTTGTCCCTCAAAACCCGCCACAAACTATGTTTTACTTCCGCTTAATCACCCTGGAAGAGCAAGAAGAAATGACCATCGGGTATCCTTACTCTTATTTCTTGGATGCGAGTTCATCCTATGCGCATTACTTGGGATGGATCATCACCCAAGCGGTAAGCTTTAGTTTGCTCATTTTCTTGATTATATTTCTAATATGGAAATCAACCTCATGTTGATATAGATTCTTTCAGGAGATATCTATATTCCAAGTCTTGAGGTTGACGTGTCTTGGCCCGGAAAGCCTCCATGCATTGTCGGGATTCGGAACTTCCCGAGTGGGCATGTGTGGGCCATCCATTCTCGAGGAACTGGAATGGAGTAAGAGTGTTATTCTCCTTTGCTTTTAGTTGTATGGTAAGGATGTCTTTCTAACATGATGAAACTCCGAGTACGACCATGAGTAGTCTAGGACAATATCCATCGATTCCGCTCTCTCAACCAAGGATTTCTTCTCCGAACTCATACTCCCATCATTTTGGGTAAGACTCGTTAGGTAAGTGCTAACTTATAAGTTCTTAGTTCATGTGCTAATCACTCTTTTTACTCTAATAGGATCGTCGTTCTAGGTCCCTTCCTTTAGGAGGTTTCCTTAGTAGTCCATGGACTCATGCTCATGATGAAAGCCAACCTCGGATGCCGTCCAGCGAAGCACTACTGGAGCTGGCACTTCATGACATCATCCTAGCACTTTCATGGGCGGAGTTCTTCTACGCCCGGGCCTAATTCCTCTAAAGCTAGGCCTAGATCGTATGGAGCTAGTATGGACGTCATCCCCTTACAGGCACTTCACCCTTACAAAGCAACCCGTATGATTTTCATTGGATGTCATATAGTGGGTCTTATTATGGGGCCTCATAATTAGGTTGAGACTGTGGAGCTAGTTCTTCACATGCGGCGGAAGATAGGAGAGCTTCAACTTCAATGGTGATAACGATGATGACGACGATGAAGATTGAATAACCACTTGTATGATGCTTTGTAATTTAATATTAATGTATTTTATAATGTTGTTAGACTCCATGCAATGAGATGAATGATGTGAAAAGAATTGAAAAGACAGATTCGAAAAAATTGCACACGGACCGCATTCCCTAAGAAGAAAATAATAAAAATGAAAATAGGAAATGATAAGTTTAATGAGCATAGTCTTGAGTAATTGGGTTGTAAACCGCAACCCAAGCGGGGCTCAAGAAAGATTGGCCCAACTATAGGCGCGGGAACCGAGGAGGATGGGTGAATAGGCCGCTTAAACGGACAACGGTCTAAAGCCCGACTTGGACTTCGTTTGGCCTGGGTGGCGTGGACTATGAGAGGAGAAAACCTGGCCGATTGCTACAAAAATGGGACTCGTGGCGGGATTTCGAAAAACACACTTTCGGAATCTAACGAAAACATCCCGAAAGCAAATCCCAAAACACCTTGCAATTTCCTACTTTCAATCCCTAGAATGAACTTCATCATTGAACTAACCCACTGGATGCATGACATGAATGATGTCGATAGGTTAGGGTTATCAAGTTATGGGCTAAGCACCTAATTTAGCATCAGGAAAGTTATAATTCACTGGACACTATTAAGGGCCGTAGTGTCCTTTTGGGGTCATCAGCATCATGTGTTTAGGTTTTGGGAAAAATAATTGTGTCCTCTCCTCGAAGAGTTCGACGCCATTCTTGACAACCATCATTGTCGAACTAGGCTCGTGGTTCCTATGCCATCAACTAATACAGCAGAGAACTTACAAACAATTACTAGGATCGAACTCTAAGAATCTAAGGTGGATTCTAAATAGGGATGTAGTGAATTTAGCCAATCTGATGTTGTATTTCCGTCCTATGTATGATTCTATTCCAAGCACGTATCGGGAAGCGTCGGGCCATCATCATTGACCCCCTAATTGTCGCTAAAACCGTCCTTAGGCTAGACCGAGTAAAGACAGATCCTAACAAAGAATTATCGGAAGCCCCCTATTGAATGTGATTGAACGAGTTAGTGCTGTAATGCGGTGCCGCTTAATAGCGGTGACATGGCGTCGACGAGCCGAGTGTTTTTTTATTTTACTCTTGTTGGGTCTTAATGAAGATGAATTTGGCCATGTAGGATACTTCTAATTTTTGCATTTGTTTTGTGCATATCTAGTTGGTGGAGCATTTTGAGCTGGTGTGAGGACTCGCAAAGGCGGATCAGTATTGGCGACCTAGTTCCGCCAGCAACAACGCCTCCCTGTATTGCCAATCGAGCCGCATGCTGGTGGGAGTCTTGGTTTAGGGCAGGGCATCTCATAAAGTGGTATATTGAACACTAGAGGGTGTCCAAGTTTAGGACACATATTGTGAGGCACCCATATTTACTTACTATTTCCCACACTCGTGTTATGTGGCAAATGGGCCAGTGCACGGATATCCCTTACTTGGATTGCATCTTGTCCGCCTCCTTTGATGTTCTAGGCAGTGCTAAGTGGGTACCATCCTAGGTCGAATATTGGATGAACCTGCCATGGTTGTTAAAGCATGTAGGCGATCGTCTCTGTAATCGTCTCCGAATTTTATCTAAATGGATAAAGGAGACCGATCATGAGAGGTGTAAGGCACCGAGAGCTCGATAGCGTGAGTCCAGGGGGAATGTTTCGCTATCGCAGTCTTGCATATACGCGAAGTGGTCCCGCAAGTTGGTGAATGGCCCCGTCAAAGAGAAACGGAAGCCAAGGATGAAGAGGAAAGAAGGGCTCGCCGAATTGAAGAACCGAAGAAGCGAACCCAAGAAGACGCAGTTGAATCAAGTGGCTTAAAGGGAAACAAAGTGAAGATGAACTAGGGCTTAGGATTAGAATTAAAGAATTTTAGGAAATTTTATTTTTCCTCTTTAGGACTTTAATTACAATGGACCGTCCAAAATGACCGCAGTAAAAATGACCAAACACGAAAAAAAGAAATAGTGGAGGGTTGAACTAGACTAGACTAACCAGGCGGTGGCCGGCGCCCGCTAGGCCGTGGCCTAATTTGGGCCGGGCTCGACTATGGCTTAGACTGTTTAGTTTAGTACTAAACGCAATATTTCTTCAACTAGTCCAGGTTGGTGTAATGAAATAGCTCTTCCCATCTAAGTTTGTTAATTTGACTACTCTTCCCGGCGATGATTTGACCGAGGATGTACGATCCATGCCAATTGGGCTTGAATTTCCCTCCGGGTCCTGAATTGGTGCTCTAATTTCCTTAAGAGCCAAATCACCAACTTTTAAATGACGAGGTTTAACCTTCTTGTTAAATTCCCTTGATATACGTGGCTGGTATACTTGGACATTATGTAAAGCACACAAACGTCGTTCATCCAAGTAAGACTAATTCCTCATAACGTGCTTTGGACCAATATGCTTCTACAATCTTAACTATTATTCTTAGAGAGGGGATAACAATTTCTATTGGAAGGACTACTTCCATGCCATATACTAGGGAGTAAGGGGTTGCTCCCGTCATGGTTCTAATCGAGGTTCGACAACCCCATAAAGTAAAAGGAAACTTGTCAAATTAGTCCTTATAGCTGATAGCCATTTTCTCCACTATCTTTCGTATGTTCTTGTTAGCTGCCTCGACTACTCAATTTGTTTAAGGGTAATAGGTAGAAGACTTGTGATGCTAACCTTATACTTATCAAGTAGATCTGCTACCTCTTTCTTGAAATAACTACCATGGTCGCTAAGAAACTCATGTGGTACCCCATATCGACAAATGCTCGTTGTGGGTTATACATGCTTCGATGTAATCATCGCGTATGATGCGTCTTTTACCCGTTTGGTGAAGTACTCAATTGCTATGAGGACAAATTCGTGACCTCCTATTCCTTTTCTCAATGTTATAACTCACAAACCAGTCTTCCCCAAGACTCTTTTCTACAACTCACAAAATATCTAACCCTTAGACACTTTGTTACAAGAATGATTTAACTAAGTAAACACGATTACAAGAGATTAAGATAAGATATGAAGTATGCGCACTTGCTTGGTTGCTTCTCGGTCTTAGCTTGGATCTTTATAGCTTTCTCTTCATTTAGCGGACTGTTGGAGTTACTCGTTGTATACATGATCTTCTCTCGTCGACTTGGTAACTAAATCTTGGCAGGATCTAACCGATGTCCCGAATATTGATTCTTTCCAAGTTTGGCTTTGCTCTTGAAATGCTTATGTATCTTTAAATGCTTAGCCTGCCTTATCTCCTTTTATTCATTACTTAAAACACACGGTTGCTACTTCTACTTCTTGCAACCCCTAAATTGAATGATCCGACTGATTTTTTCTGAAAATACGTTCAATAAATTATGTGGAAAGAATAGAATTTTATGCAATATAATCATGTCAAAATATGCTGTAATACATCCATGATTTTCGGCATTATAATCAGTAAGAATATTTCCTTAATTCAATGATTTAGTATACTGCCAAATAAGGAAATAATATCCAAGTATAAAATTGGATAAATATGGATCATAGAGAATAATATAGGGAATATTTATGGAATACAACTAGCTATTGAATATTTGCCTTGAGTACAAAATTCATTAAAGCTCAACGAGGTGAGATAAACTAAATGAATAAACATATCTGACTGGTCAGATTTATTATCTGACTAACAATTGTAACAGTTATGCATGCAGCTTAATGGAGAAGGGATGAGGCAGATAGTAATTAGTTCTGAGTTGGATGGAGAAAAAGCACCAGACAAGGTATCAAGTGATTCTGCTACGCACAAGGTGGGTCCCGAGGCCTCTTTAAGCTGTTTCACATCCTACTTTCTCTTCTTAGGCATCTCAGTGCTGTTGTTTCCTTGTCCATTACTTAATAAGTTGTATATCTATTTTGCAAAAACTGAGAAAATAAGTTTTATGCTTTTATGTTTTTTCTGACTTGATGTTGTAATAGACACTATATAAAAATGTTTCTCTAACCTTCTTGTAGTCTCTAGTGGGGGTAGTAGGCAATCGATTCTAAGTAAATCTAGGATCTAACGCAAAAAAACCTTTTTGCAATTCAAGGAGTCAAGTGCCATATATATGACCCCCTTCTCCCAAACTCCCTGAGACTCTAGAGCGGTTTGAATTTTTTTTTGGTTAGTAGGTCATACTGATGCCTTTTATGTTAGATGTAGCATTTTGTTTTAGATGCCTTCGTGTTTAGTGTTGTGGTTAAGGTCACCTTCTCTAGGCCTTGAAGGCAAGTGTTGTGCAACAAGTAATAGAGGGAAATGAGCAAGTGAAAGCTTAGAAGCATTGGCTCTAATTATTGATGGGAAGTCACTCACATGTGCACATTTAATATATAATTCCTTTTAATTTTATGTATGTCGAATGACATGATTTTCAGTACTAGTAAAGGATTGGGCATCGAGTTCATTGATCAATTGGACTTTGCTAGTCTGCATTGCAGTGTGTTTCTTGGTTATGGCAGTTAGACTTTATTACGTGTGATCATGGAGGGCTCGGACCATATATACTACTGTGTATAATGGTTGGCTCTTTCAAGTTGCAGGTGCCTTCGTCGATGGTGGAGTGGTGGGCGACATGTCTTTTATGTCGCCAAATTTATGCAAGTAGGTAATTTTGTCAGTGGGGAAGAGCACATTCTCACAGTTGGGGTCGGATTGCGGCTATTAAGTGTTACTAATTTACAGCTGAATGCTTTAGATTCTCTTTTATCTTTCCTGCACGGTGATCACTTTGCCCATATTGTATCTTTTGAAACTGCAGCATATTGTGCATTTTTATTATGTTGTGCTTTATTGTTTCTAAATGGTTCCTTTTTTATTTAAACTCTTTCTTGTTGAACATGATCAACATCAGATTGGCTGAAATTAGTGTGTTGTTTATTTTTTGCATCTATTTTTTGCCCTTTTTGGGGAGTTGTCTCTCTTTATATTAATTTCTTTATTTCATTTCACTTTGTCCAGGTGCATACTATGCAGTACTTTGAAGATCAACAGTATTTTAGGAGTGCAAGTTTTTTTGAGGGTGCAAGTATAATTGAGGATTTACTCGTATGATATTTTAGATCATGTTATGTACGTAAGATGTATATACATTGCGTATATATTGGATTGCTTTTTAAAATTTGAATGCATCAGTACACTATTATTTATTTATTTATATTAATAAAGTATGTTTGATTTTCAATTTTATTGTTGCCTCAAAAGTTCAACTTTGAATGGACTTTATAACAATTAGTAAAAATACGTTTCTTAAGCTTGTAACGATTACTTACAAAAAAAGTTTAACAGGCATCCTATTGGTAATAATATTATTTGCAATGAGCAATATATCTTATTTTTATAAAATAAATATTTGTACAATGAGATAAGGAGTTCGTTGCAATTGTGTGACTAACTACGAAGAGAGATAAAACTCGTTGCAATTGTTATTAGCTTTTACAACGAGGTGCAACACTCGTCGTAAAACATATTAATTACGACCGGTTTCTCATTCTCGTCATAAATGTGGCGGAATCATTTATGACCAGGGTCTTTTAGGATGAGTCACATCGTGCGTTAATCTCGTCGGAAAAGCCTTTTACAACGAGTTTGGGGTGCCTCTATGACGAGAAATCTCGTTGTAATTGATTGTTTTTTTGGTAGACCCAACTTAATTTTTCAGAGGCCTAATTCCTTATGTATTATCTACTCAATCCAAAATCTCAATTTCTAATATATTTTCTTCTCTTCTTATTTTTACCTCAAAATTATTATTCTTTCTTTTACTAATATGTTTATTACTTAGTGTATGATATTTTTATTTTAAATATTTTTATATGTATACTAATCATGTTAATCTTTACAAAAAGTTTTCCAGCTGAAAATAAATTAGTTACATGAAAATGTTGTTGTTTTGAAATGCTAATTCTAATAAGACATACAAATTTTCAAAAAATTTTTTACTTATTAATATTTAATTAATTGAAAAAAATAAGTATAGAAATAATAAGTTATAAGTAGTTGTAAATTATGCTAAAATATTTACAAAATACGGCTCTGCATCGTCAACGTTATCATCTGGGTCCTACATTTAAAACAACTTTTATATATATATATATATATATATATATATATATATATATATATATACACACACACATATACAAACACACACACACGAGACACATAAATATGACATAAAAAGAACACTCGAAATGTAAGCGCTCATAATAATTTTAGCGTATTAAAGTTAGTTATTTTCTTAGAGCCGGATTGTTATAGTCCTCCCCCTTAATATATGTTTTGTCCCCGAAACTTGTAAGTAAAATAGTATAAACATTAACTTAAAATAAATGTGGGTACTTGGTTTCTCATATCTTTTTCGGTTTCCCGGTGGCTTCGAGTCAAGTATAATTTTACCATAAAATTTTGGCGAAAGAAATGGTCTTGGTACCAAGTTGTTTGATGCTTCGGTCCAAGATTTGGACCGGATATTCCTTATGTGTTAAGTTTTGGTTATTTGCGCTGGTTCGGGCTCTATAATGTGGCTTTCGTCGAATATGGACTTTTGAAGTTGAGCTATGTGAAAAACATTGTGGACAAGTTTCAATTCCACTTGCAAAGATAATTTATAGGCCACGGGGTTTAACTTCATATAAGATAATTTATAGGCCACGGGGTTTAACTTCATAATATTTTATATGGCCCAATATATCTAGGGCTTAATTTATCCCCGATTCCGAATCTTTTGATTCGTTTGGTTGGGGATACTTTTAGGAAAACCGTATCCCCTACTTGAAATTCTTGATGTTTCCTTTGGTTATCCGGATAACTCTTTTGTCTACTATGAGCTTCTTTTCATAAGTTGTTGTATGACTTTAAGCTGTTTTAGTAGTGTCCTCGCATCAATTCAAGTCCTATCGTGAATGTTTTATCTAAATCACTCCAATATAATGGGGTTCTATATCTCCTTCCATAAAGCGTCCGTGGCCTAATAACTGTTGTTGTATGAGAATGAAAATTCCACCAAAGCAAGATAATCTTCCCATTTTCCTTAGAATTCAAGAACACAAACTCACAGACATATCTTCTAGAATTTGATTAACTCGTTTAGTTTGGTCATTTGTCTTGAGATGATATGAACTACTAAAGTTCAATTTAGTTTCAAAAGTTGGTTGTAATGCTTCCCAAAATAGTGGTTGCAATAAGATGTCCCTTTATGACTTTATATCCTTGGGGATGTCATGGAATGACAATTTCCGTCAAATTCAGTTAGGCTAATTGATTCACACTTTAGGTGTCATAATTGGTATAAAATATGCAGACTTTGTAAGGCGGTTCGTTATGGTCCAAATTGCATCTTTTTAAAAAGTAAATACAAGGAGTCTCATGCTGAATTCCATTGATATAGAATATTACTTTCAAATCGGAATTTCTAAGGTTGTAAATCACCTACGAGGTGTTGATGTTCCGATTTCACTTTTTGTCATATAATATATCTATCTACATATCTGGAAACTTCTCGTTTCATATTAGGCCATCATAAATTTTGCTTCAATTCTACATACATCTTCGTTCCTCCAGGATGGATAGAATACAAAGTCATATGAGTTACATCTAAATTTTTCTTTTGAATCTCCTCCTGGTTAGGTATACACCAACGATTTTGAAATCTTTAGGGTGTTGTTCTCATGTACCACAAATCCCGGGGATTTACCTTTCTCGATATTTTGTTGTATCTTCATTAACTTCTCATGTTTCTTCTGTCCCATTTTGATTGCACCAAAAATTGTTCGTTTAACTTTCAAAACAGTTAACAACCCTTTATCTTACGAACCAAAAATTCTAGAGGCTGGAGGAGTAAATGATACCAAAAAGGGCAAAAAGTGGACTTAGAATTCATCATTTTAGAATCATCAATTTTAGACTTTTCTCGAAGTGTCACTAAAGATGGTATATTCCTCACCTTCTTTAGGGTCAGTAATGGGGAATGTAATTAACTTGTCCTTCAATGCTTGGAATGCCTTTTCGCGTTAGTCGGATCACTCAAACTTGATAGGTTTCTTTAAAAGGTTTGTCATAGGTAGGGCTAATTTGAAAGGTTATGTATAAACATTCGGTAATATCTTACTAACCCTAGAAAACTCTTTATTCAAGTAACATTGGTTTGCCTAGGCCATTCCGTAATTGCTTGTATCTTGTGCGGGTCTACCTTTATTCCATCTTTGGATACCACATGACCTAAAAAGTCACTTCATTCAACCAAAACTCACACTTTTGAAGTTTGGCATATAACTAGTGTTTTCTCAAAGCTTGAAACATCATTCCCAAATGATAGACATGTTATTCATTATTCTTAGAGTATATAAATATGTCATTAATGAATACCACAATAAATTTGTCCGAGATAAGGTGTGAAAATCCTATTCATTAGATCCATGAATTTGGTAGGTGCATTGATTAATCCAAAGGGCATCACGAGTAAACTCGGAGATTATCAATTCGAGGTAGAGGACATTAACTTTTAATTGTGAGTTTATTTAACTCCCTATAATCAATTCATATGGTAAGGTACTATCCTTTTTCTTTACGAATAATACTTGGTGCTCTCCAAGGTGAAGTACTCGGTCAAATAAATCCTTTTTCCATAAATTCCCCCAATTTATTTTTCAATTCCCTTAACTCAGTTGGAGCGATTCTATAAGGTGCTTTTGCAAATATGTCGAGCTTACAGGTATAACTATGCTTCAAAATCTATTTCCTTTTAAAGCGGCAATCCGGGAGTTCATCGGGGAAAACATTAGGAAATTCACTTATTGCCGAAATATCCTCGAGTCTTAATTCTTCTTTTTTCAGTAACATAACACCAATAACTTTGGCATCCCTTTTTCAAAAGTTCATGTTGCATTTACAAAAAATATGATGGAACACTTCATTTCATTACCATCTCTACAAAAGTATATATTTCCTTATTGCTTACTCTTTATTATCATTTTTCGTTCCTCACAATTGATTTTGGTCTCATATTTGACAACCAATCCATTCCCAAAATGTAAGACCCCGAAATTCGAGTGCTTGCCCGGTAATGAATTAAGCTACTAAAAGTTAAGTGAAAAAATTCAAAACTATAAAATTAAGTGAATTATTAATTTTTTCGAGTCGAAATTAAAACCCGAGAACTGAAACCGAGCATGGGTTAGCTTATTGGGCCTATTGAAATTGAAATTGGGCCCAATTCGTCAAAGTCCAAAGCAGAAAAATCAAAAGAAAAAGAAAGGAAAATGAAAAAGGTATTACTAGCATTTGAGGAGGAGTCGTCAAAGATTAAGTAAAGAAAGACATTGGGGTCCAATTGGAATTAGGCGAGCAAGCCCATTATGTGTAATTAGGAAAAGAGGAGAGAGATGGGGACTGAGACTAAAGAAAAGAACAAGAGGAAGAGGAACGGAGGAAAACGAAAGAAGCAGAGACGAGAGGAGAGCGAGAGAGGGAGAACACACAAAAAGAGAAGGAGAGCGAGTGGGAGCGAGAGGAACGCCGGAAACCGGCAACCGGCGGGCACGGCGAGCCCGAGGACAAGCGCCGGACGAAGGAGAAAGGAAAGGGGGAGCGAACGAAACAAGAAGGAGCAGAACCAGAAACAAGGGAACGAAAGAAGCGAAGCGAGCAAAGCGAGAAGAGAGACAGAACAAAGAAAGCGAGAGATTGAGAGGAAGAACGAGAGGGGTCGAGACCCCGAAGTGAGAGGCGAAGAGCGAGAGAGCCGAGAGGAATCAAGAAGCGAAACAGTGGCGAGAAGAACGAGGGAGCGAGAAAGAGAACCACGACGAAGCAGAGGCGAAAGTAGCAAGGAATTGAGGCCGAGAGGCGGAAGAAGAAAGGGAAAGAGGAAACGAAATTGAAACCCAATTCAAAACCTTCCAAAACCGAAATTCTTAGAACCTCTAAGAATCCAAGGTGAGTAATCTGAGTTCATCCTCCAAATAAAATGAATTAGGTGGATCGAACATGAATTCGAAGTATGAAATTGGAAACCCTAGGTTTAATTGAAGAAGTTAAAGGCTTAAATTCACTAAATTAGCAACTAACGAATCCAAGAGCATGTTGTGATTATGTGATATCTAGTTCTGAATTTGTGATGATTAAGTATTATTGAGCATGATTATTGAGAATTGGATGAGATTAGCTTGAACAGAATTAGGGGAAAATCGGAAAGTTAAGTTCATGACTTATGTGCGGATTTTCGGTAATTATGCATGCTGTCCGAATTTTATGAGTTCGTATGTAGCCCAAATTTCCTGAAAATTTTACTGCAGCTTCGTGGCAATTTATGGAAATTTCCTGTAAATTTTGGTATGTATAGGATGAGTAGATTGGGAGTTATGCAATTTTAAGTGAAAATGTCCTGTTTTGAGCAAAATCGGAACTAAATGAGTAACCGAATTAAGAACTGAAATTCAAGAAGCTATATGGCTAGATTAAAAGATATATATAGATTAAGGAAAGTTATGAAACCATAAACCACCTATATGCGATAATACGCAATCATGAAGAGATAAGTTCGTTGCTTAGTGATTGATATGTTTATGTGATTATGTGTTTATCTTGATTTACATCGATTATAAATGACATAAGCATGCATATGTGAAATGAATTGATCGTACTTGAGTTAGAACTTGCCTATGTGAATTGTTTGTTTTGAAGAAGTTACGTATGAACGTTTTGAGCATGAATTATATGAATTAAGCGTATCCTGTGTATAAGTAATAAGAAGATAAGAAACTTAAAGAACTAAAGAAGGGAGAAAGGATTGTGTTATTGATCTAAGACCCCACGAATTAAAGAACTCTCTGAAGCTATGGCCATAGAAGTGTCTGTCAACCCGAAGTCACGAATTGAATTGCTTCCATGAATTATTGACAATATGTGTCCTTCGAGTTGAGGCTGCCTCGAGGCCACGAATTGTTTTTCCTCAAGGCCACAAATTGTATGCCTCCAAGAACCGAGCCCACGAATTGTTTTGGCTCCAAGAACTGGGTCTTTAGAGTAGAACATAAATCTTCTTTCCATTCGAAACTAAGAATACTTAAGAATTATGATATGAAGAAACGAATGATCATGCATGATGAACAATAAAGAAAGAACCAATGATTTATGAAATGCACGATTGAACTCAAGAAGAAGAACGAATCCTGATTTCATAAGAAATGAGTACGATAAGAACTAAGATATGATTTATGTGACGAATGATTTGCATGATGAATGATTCTATGACGTACTTGCGTAGAAAGAAGAATGAAATATGTTTGATTGAATTCATGAGTAAATGATGTCATTGTACTTCTCGGTAAGTTGGTAAGTTAGAATCTCGCATGTCTTAAGCATGTATGATCCGAATCGCATGTTATGAATGAATTGTGAACTTACGCGTGTTTGCTAATGAATTAATGTGCAAAGTGAAACCGGGGTTGGGTTTGGATTATTCACTCGGGCTAGTGGAGCTCATGACCTCACCAACATTTCAGTACGAAGTTAAGACTCCTCGGAGTTGCTTTTGGCTTTTAGAAGAAGCGAACCAACGGATAGGACTTCTCCGGACTTATTATGTACTTTATGTTTTTCATGCTTGTAAAGATCAATGTATGTGAACCTAAGTTTGATTATGAATGTAAAAGCCCTATGTGAATACTCCGAGCGCGTGGCTCGTTGAGTTGTGTTGTGATACTCCGAGCGTGTGGCTCGTTGAGTTTAAGATTATGTTTCGTGCGGGGTTAAGGCTTTAAGCCTATGGGAATAGCCATATTACGGAGGAAACTGCGAAATTTTCAGAAAAACCTTCGAAAACCTAGAACCGCGCTTCCGCCAATCTAAGAAAGGGTTATTAATCCCAAGTTGAGAGCTTAAGCGGCCTTAGGGGTTCCTCTCGGGAACCCCGGCATGTAATACTCCTAGGATGGGTTTAGGGGTGTTACACAAAATTACCTCAAAGTCAACTAAATCAAACTGAATAAGGTTGGTTGGAAAATCTTCCCCTAGCTATAGTCAACGGAATAAGAAAATTGGAGAATCTACCACTTGACTATTGGGTAAACAGATTTCATTGTGGTTAGGGTTTTGTATCTCTCTAGATTTATTTGGAAAGCCACGTGAGTTGGTATAAATGAGTGTGGAGCTCCTAAATTAAACAATGCATATAATGGTTTTGAATTCAAAATGAATGCTCAGGAGACTACTATTCCCATATCGACTTGTTGCATGATTAGTTCTACCACACTTTTCACATGGTTCATGGGTAGTAGGTACACGGTCTTAGGCTTAGTTAGTGTTAGCCTTTGTAGGCATATTATTCCTACTTTGATTTCGGTTTCCTCAATCATCCCACTTTTGTTTGGGGTTTTATAAGTTATGGGTTCTCAATCCTATTTTTATTCTTTCGACTTCAGCGGCTCTTTCATACAATTCTTGAGTAGTCTTAATTGGTTTCCTAGCTAGTTGATGTCATTTGAAAAGGGCTAGACCTTCCTCGTATCTTAACATTTTATTCTCTTAGTAGCTGTTTAGGAGTAAATGATGTATATTATATGCCTCCTAACACATGTTTTTGGCACGTAAATAATATAATTTTATGATTTTTACTTATTTTATTTACTTTTGTAGGAAATGAGCCAAATCCGACAACTTGCGCAGAATAGAGCAAAAATGATGACGATTTCGGCAAATCAAGCTTCAAAGACCTATATTCAATTTGTCGTAGCCATGTTGCACCATCTGCAAGCCTATTTGAACGTTCGCAAGAGTTTTAAAAGTCCGAAATACGGTTTGGAATCACCACACTCAAAGTTCAAGTATTTGTGGTGTTCCGGGACCTAAGAAGAACCTCTCGAGGACCCTTTGGAGCAATCACGAGCTGCCAAGATCACCTTGGACTAGTCCCGGTGCCGGCCAACGACAATCAAAGCAAGAAAAGGCCATTTGGAGGCCCCACGGCTTGCCCACAGGCCATGGCACAGCCTGTAGCAGCGCCCACGTTCTGACCCATGGCCGTGGGAGAGGCCGTGGTGACCCTGTTTTGGGCAATTTTCTGTTTTTAGCCGAGAGACTTGGCACGGTCATGCTCGTGCCACTTGGTAGGACCGTGTCAAGGCCCCAGGACTCATTTTATTTTTAGGCTATTTAAACCGGTTTTTGGTGACATCTTGGGGAGGCTTCTTAAAGAGAGCCCTTACTTAGGATTTAGGAGTTAGATTAGATTTATAGTTAGCCAAAGTAAAACTCAATTAGGGAGATTAAGTAAGTTAGATTAGTGTACACTTGGGATGAAGATTGTGAACCATGGAGCCTTGGAGCATAAATGGCTAAGCTTTCTTCTTCCTTCTCTCTTTATTCCTTGCTTTGTTCTTGTTAATTTCATTAGATTAATGTTAGTTTAGTTAACGTTTTGTTAAAATGTTTGCTATTTTGTTGTTGATTTATGTTCGGTTGTTTAATTTATGCAAATTAGTTTAGTTTTTCTTCCCTCTCCATGCTTATTTGCTATGTTGCTAGTTTAGACTTTATCTTGAATTTTCTCATGTTTAGTGAGTAGTTTGGTTAGATTGTGTTGTGATTAGCCCTTTCATGGCTAGTTAGTCATGTATTAGGCTTAGTCACACCCAATTTATGCTTTCAAAGTTGAGTTTTCACTCATGCCTACCAAGTGTTCGATGAAATGCTTGAAAGAGTTTTCATCTATGTTGAGCCACCTTTTTAACTTTAATTTAGTTTTCATTACTTAATATTCCTGCATCTTTGATTTGGCCTAGCTTGAGCCGCTCCAATTAAGATCCAATACTTGAAACCCTACTCCTGGACACCCTTGAATACTCACTCGAGGTCACTTTCATTTGTGAGCCGTAGAAGCTATGACGAAAAAATTGACGCCGTTGCTTGGGGAGTAGGCGTTTTCAATGTTAGAGCTTGTTTTGAGTATTAAAGACTAGGTTGTTATTCAAAAAATACAAAAAAAAATTTAACCAAAAAACAAATTTTAAAAAAAGTATCACAATGGAAATTTTCCATTTCATTCAACTTGAGCACGAGCCTTTTTGGAGATATTTGTCAAGATTGAATGACTATCGTGCTCAATATGTTCCTTTCACATATCAAAAATGGGAAATTTGTAATGTCGTGCTTGAGGGTATAACTCATGAGACTCGAGCCACTCTTGAGTCCATGAGTTATGGTGGTCTTTGTAGTTTGAATGCGGATGAATTATGGGAATTGTTTGAGTATTTGGCCCGATTTCAATGGAAAAATGAGCATGCTAGTGAGATTTTTGGTGTCCTTCCCCCTCCCCTTATGATTTACACGCTCAATCTCTATGTGTTGATCATTTTGGGAATGCATATCATCATCAATCCTCTCATGCTTTTCTTATGTGTTCTAATTGCCAATCTTTTGACCATGATGTGAATGCATGTCCATATCATATCTCCCATGATTTTTATGCCAAAATTGAATGGGTGATTGATAGAATGAATGAGAAATGTACTAAATTTGAAAGTGAAATGAGGGAAATAACTGAACGACATGTGCAAATTTTAAATGAAAATAGGGAGTATAACTTATTGCATGAAACCGACCCTTGCCTACCATTTCTTAGGTCTAAGGTTAGTCTATGTAATGATGGTGAGTCTTCTTTTTCTTTAGAATCCGAACTAGAGGAAGAGTTTGACCCTCCTTTGATTCCCTCACCTTTAATCACTTGCGATAATTTACAACCTTGGTCGGAAGAATTTGCATCGTTAGAGCCGTATTTTGAGGAGACCCATCTAGATGACCAATTTATTGATGATTATGTGGAGGCTAGCTCTCCTAGTATTATGCCCTTTGATCTCCTCTCTCCCGAGCTGCTTGAACTTGTCGCAGTCTCATTCCCCTTATCCTCTTCCATCCCCTCATTAGTGCATGCTTGTGATGAGTCCCTAGGTTACCTTAGAGGATATGATCCTTCTTTTAATCCATATTGTGCATACCTAGAGGACATGCCTAGGAAAGTCATGTTGAGTCATGCATTTCACTCGTTCTCTAACTTTTCTATGGCATTTGATAAATGTGAGAGGGCACTCACTTTGTTTGCTATATCTTTACTAGTGTTCTCTTACCTCCATCACTCCGAGATGCATGCACCAGCATACGACAAGCTCTTGAGAGCTTTGACGGCGTTTGAGTTGGAAATTCGCGTCTTGAGACGAGGAGTGGCTTATGCTCCTCAAGCCTCCCGAGAAACATCTTAGAGAGGCATAGTTTGAGTACAATCGGTACCCGACCTGGTATAGTCGTTCCTTCTCTCTCCCTTTTATTTATTTTTTCTTGTTAGTTGTGGATATCTAGGATTGTGTTTATTTTTGGCTTAATTGTGGATATTTAGGATTGTCATTTTTTGGTGATCGATTTGAGGATGAAATTTGGGATGTTGTTGAGTCTTGATGGCTATGATAACCATTTTTGCGTTTTTTTTTTTTTTGTGTTTTTGTTTTTGGTGGAGTGTTTTTGTATGTATATATGTGTTGTTTTATTGGGGTCATTTTGTGTTTCTTGTGTTGTGTTGTGTTATTGGCATTGTGACTCTGTGGCTCCCGATAAGGACGTTGTGAGATTTCGTGTAGGGATGGAGAAGTCATGTACCCATGTTCACGTTTCTTGTAAAAAAATTGTATTTTTTTATCTAGCCGTTTTTTAGCTTTGGGGATTTTGTGCCCTTTTATTGGTTTTTGTCTCTAGTAACTTGGTTTCTAGCTTGTATATAGGTAAATGTGCATAATTGAACACTTGGTCTATGATGTAGGTTTGATTTTTATAATAATCCCGCCTCACATGTACAATTTTGTGTTTACCTTGTACACCAAACCATCACCTTAGAGGTTAGATTGCTAGGTTGATCCGGGAACTTTTTGTTTACTTAATGACTTCGTAATGCTCATTAATAAGTGTGATCATGAAAAAAAAAAAGAAAAGCGAATAAAACCAACACCATTATTCATAGTCACCGTCTTTATCCATATCTTTAATTGACTTCGAATATGTGGTTGTTTTAACTTGATTCCGACACCTCCGATTGGGTCGTAAATAAGTGTTATGCACAAGTTAGTAATAATTAAAACCCCAAAAGGGAAGACGACCCAATTATGTGCTTACTTTGTGTTTCCTTCGGAGTACTTAAGGGCCTCAAAACCCAAGAGCTACTCACCCGGACAAAGGAACACTTAGAGTTGAGTTGTGTGTGTGTGTGTATCTCGTGTTAATTTTGGAAAATCGAAAAAATAAATAAAGTTGAGCATGGAAGTCATCTAAGTAATAAGTAGAGGGAACCGTGTTAGCTTTAACAATTTGATTTACGAGGTTTGATGACACTTTGCACTTGAGCACCAAGGTGTACATATCGTATCATTGTCTTGTGTGGGATGAAAAATAAGAATGCGGGAGTGCATTTATGGCTTAAGTGTCTTGATTATGCGTTTGGCTTGTACATAGCTAGTCGCTAGTGTGTTAGGGTAATAAACCCGATTGACTTGTGTATACTCCCCTTTGCTTTGTACATATCTTATGCTTTTGAAAAATTCAAAAATACTTCAAAAATTTTGTGGGTATATCTTGTACGAACCCTCACGAGATCTCACTCGTCCACTTGGGTTAACAAGGGATTTAAAGGGCTTGTTGCATATGCCAAATGCAACCGCGATTCCTGCGACACTCGAGTTAGAATTTTATTTTGTTTGTTTTTCTTTTTATTTTGCTCGAGGACCACCAAAAGATAGGTGTGGGGGTATTTGTTTAGGCGTAAATGATGTACATTATATGCCTCCTAACACATGTTTTTGGCTCTTAAATAATATAATTTTATGATTTTTACTTATTTTATTTACTTTTGTAGGAAATAAGTCAAATCCGACAACTTGCGCAGAATAAAGCAAAAATGATGATGATTTCGGCAAATCAAGCTTCAAACACCCATACTCAATTTGTCGTAGCCATGTTGTACTATCCATAAGCCCATTTGAACGTTCCATAAGAGTTTCGAAAGTTCGAAGTAAAGTTTTTGAATCACCACACTCAAAGTTCAAGTATTTGTGGTGTTCCGGGACCCAAGAAGAACCTCTCGAGGACCCTTTGGAGCAATCACGAGCTGCCAAGATCACCTCGGACTAGTCCCGGTGCCGCCCAATGACAATCAAAGCAAGAAAAGGCCATTTGGAGGTCCCACGGCCTGCCCACAGGCCATGGCACAGCCTGTGGCAGCGCCCATGTTCTGATCCATTGCCGTGGGAGAGGCCGTGGTGGCCTTGTTTTGGGCAATTTTATGTTTTTTAGCCAAAGACTTGGCACAGTCATGCCCGTGCCACTTGGCACGACCGTGTCAAGGCCCCATGACTCATTTTGACTATTTTTAGGCTATTTAGACCGGTTTTTGTGACATCTTGGGGAGGCCTCTTGAAAAGAGCCCCTACTTAGGGTTTAGGAGTTAGATTAGATTTATAGTTAGCCAAAGTAAAACTCAATTAGGGAGATTAAGTAAGTTAGATTAGTGTACACTTGGGATGAAGATTGTAAACCATGGAGCCTTGGAGCATAAATGGCTAAGCTTTCTTCTTCCTTCTCTCTTTATTTCTTGCTTTGTTCTTGTTAATATCATTAGATTAATGTTAGTTTAGTTAATGTTTTGTTTAAATATTTGCTATTTTGTTGTTGATTTATGTTCATTTTTAATTTATGCAAGGTAGTTTAGTTTTCTCTTTCCTCTCCATGTTTATTTGCTTTGTTGCGAGTGTAGACTTTATCTTGAATTTTCTCATGTTTAGTGAGTAGTTTGATTAGATTGTTTTGTGATTAGCCCTTTGATGGCTAGTTAGTTATGTATTAGGCTTAGTCACACCCAATTTATGCTTTCAAAGTTGAGTTTTCACTCCTGCCTACAAGTGTTCGATGAAATGCTTGAAAGAATTTTCATCTCTGTTGAGCCACCTTTTTAACTTTAATTTAGTTTTCATTACTTAATATTCCTGCATCTTTGATTTGGCCTAACTTGAGCTGCTCCAATTAAGCTCCAATACTTGAAACCCTACTCCTCGTGGTTCGAGACCCTCGAATACTCGGTCGAGGTCACCTTCATTTGTGAGCCGTAGAAGCTGCGACGAACAGTAGCCACAAAGTCCTGAGTGAAATGAGCTAACTCATTAATTTCAGCGAGTGTATTACATCACTTGTCATGTTCTCTGTCATTCTTAGTTCTAAAAAGTCTTTTTTTTCTTCATCATACTGAGATAGGGTAGAACTTAGCCTAAGTGTCTCCAAAAACTTGTCCCACGTCCTCTGGCATCTTTCCTTACTCATGCTCCATCATATGTTTGCCTTTCCTGTCATATAAAATATTCCTATAGTAACTTTTTGTCTTCGGATACTTCAATAAGCTGTAAAAATTTTCTCTATGTTCCGAAACTATTCTTCCAATTCTACAGGGTCAATCTTTCTATGTACACTTTGGGTTCCTCTTGTTCACTCTATATGCCAAGTTTTTACATTGTTGGAAAATCCAACTAGTGCCGTACGGGTAGGTATCCTCTTCGATAATTCTTGGATAAGATTTCCCCAATACATAAGGTTAACATTTTCTTATGAATTTGGGTGGACAAAGATAGGGAATTGGCTTTGGTCAACTTTATGTTGTAAGTTTCAGGCATTTCATTAAAATGGATGGCTACATTTGTCACCATATTTCTTCATGACTACCTTTCCAAGGTTGGTTGTTACTCACAGCTCAAGACATTCTACAAAACAGATATATTTATTTTCATTTTATTATTCATTTTGGCCTTAGACTATTTCCCATTCCATATTTCATACAAACATTTAATACTAAAGCACTTATACTTCTTAAACCTAGGCTCTCATACCATAAGCGTAACGCCCCAACCCATAATCACTGGTTTAGTGTAAACAAACCGCTAGCCGATGATTAGTGTAACGAGAAAGGATTGGGGAGTCGTCACTTGCCGCCCTTTTCATGAGGAAAGGGCAAGGCTATTAACGACTCTTATATATGTATTTAACATTGGTTATATTTACTTAGCAATTACAACTCTTGTACCAAAAATAAACAAAATTACAACTGAACATTCCATAAATTAGGTCAACGACACTTCCCCTTACTATCTAAAAGGTTGTCACTTCGTGATCCTCTAAGTCCTGAAATAGAACGCACGAATCCTAACTTCTTGCCACCTTCAATAGTTTTACCTAAAATAAAACCAGAATAATATTTCGCAATGTGAGTCGAAATACGAGTACGTCCACTATTATGTAGTAAAATAAAAGTTATCAAATTGTTGAGTTGAGCGCATGCATTTTAATTAATTTGTAAATGAAGGGGAGAGTATAATTCAAATAGTTGCTCATTTATTATCTAGGTGGAACCCTTACGATCATCGAGTTTTCCCTAAAATGTGCACACATCCAAACCAACCAGGAAATCCAGTTGATTATGGCGAACATGTACATGATACATTGTAACCAACATGAATATTGATATGATTAGCAAATAATTGGTAATTGATATGGACAGGTCCACGTTAATAATAGTAAATATCATTTGTAAACAAATTATTTATTTTTATCAATATCAACCATATCCGACTTTGATTTATCAATGAAATCTTGAAGGAAACGAACAATGAACGTACCTTGAGTTGGTGTTCCTTTTCCCTTTTCTTGGACGAGAATCCGAATGAACGTATAATGGTGGATAACCTTAATAAAGATTTTGCAAAATAAAAATTTCATCAATAAATCAAGTTTTCACTTTCATTCATTTAGTTATTTTTAATATTTCAATGCTATTCCAATTTAAAGACAAATAATCTCAATTTCTATCACAATTAGTATTATACATAGTTTTAAAATCCATTTGCCTTTGTTGATGGCAACTATATAAACTTTAAATTTAACTTTTGCAAAATACAAAGAAACTTTAAAATTTTAATATTATTTCTCTTATTAAATTATGAACTTTAACATATATAACCTATTTATCTTTTATATATAAATATTATTAACTGTAACACAATACAATATTTTTCCTTAAAAGGGGTTTCTTTTACTTTTTGGAAAATAAATAGTATTAACTTTGACACAATACAATATTCTGCTGTGAAAAAATATAAAAGATGCTTAATCCTTATTTAAAACACAAATATTTTTATTGTCATATATATATATATATATATATATATATATATATATATATATATATATATATATATTTCTTTTACTTTTTGGAAAATAAATAGTATTAACTTTAACACAATACAATATTCTGCTGTGAAAAAATATAAAAGATGCTTAATCCTTATTTAAAACACTTAAATATTTTTATTGTCATATATATATATATATATTTGTTTATTTATCTTCCTAACTGCCTCCATAATTTAATCTTACCAAGAAATGATTAATTCATATCATCCTTCACATATTTCATGTTTATAACTCAATTAGATCCCAATTTTACTCAAATTACATCTATATACTTTATATTAACTCAAATTATCCTAACTTTTTCGCAAATTTCTATTAAATCAAACACGCACCAAGATTAGAAAAATTAATTATGCTTATCCCTTTACTAATTTAATCATGCATCATGAACATAATTTAAATTTAATCTAAAATTCTCTTTACATGTTTTAAAAAATTGACTAATTATACTCTAAATATTTAATTATGAAGAATCTTAAATTAAAAATTTACCTAAGGTGGAGGAAGTTAGAAAAAGGGGTTTGTGGTGGTTGACAGTGGTGGATTGGGTGGTGACCGAAGGTCGGTAGCTGGCGGAAGAGGCAGGTAACGGGCGGCGACAGCCGGCGGCAGAAACAGGCCGGGGACACGGCAGACCAGAGGTAGATAGAGGGTGTAGTGCGGTCGTTAGGTGCTGTTTCGTAACTGGGGCAGTGACTGGGCGGCAGTAGGCGGCAATTGAGCAGCGCAAGAAGAAAGGGATAAAGAGGGAGTGTAGTTTGGTGGTGTTGGGTGCACGGTTGATGGTGTTGGCAGTGGTGGATGGTGTTGATGGTGTTGATGGTGGTGGCTTACCATTGTTGGCTGGAGCGGTGTTGTCGGTGTCGCAGATGGCAGTGGGCAGTGGTGGTGCTGTCGGTGGGCAAATGGAGGCAGGGGACAGGGAAGAGGAAGAGAGCGTGGGAGGGCTGGAGAGACAGAGAGAGTGAGTGTGAGAGTTAATTGTGGTTAATATCACATGGGCTGCTTAATTTATATTCTCCTTGCTCTCCTAACTCTCTCGACCTAGCTTAATTTTTATGAGACCTAATTCCTTATGTATTATCTACTCAATCAAAAAGTTCAATTTTTAATATATCTTCTTCTCTTTCTATTTTTACCTCAAAATTATTGTTCCTTTTTTTACTAATATATTATTATTTAATATATGATATTTTTATTTTTAATATTTTTAGATTTATGAAAATCATGTTAGTGTTACTTTACAAAAAAATTCCAAGATCAAAATAAACTAGTGATACGAAAATATTGACGTTTTGAAATACTAATTCTAATACGACCTACAAATAAATTTTTTACTTATTAATATTCAGTAATTAAAAAAAACGAGGATAGAAATAATAAGTTATAAATAATTTGCGAGTTATGCTAAAAATTTTACAAAATATGGTCCGTATTGTCATCGCTATCATTCGGGTCTTGCATTTCAAACAATATATATATATATATATATATATGTGTGTGTGTGTGTGTGTGTGTGTGTGTGTGTGTGTGTGAAAATTTAAGATTGTAATGTACGCACTAATAATATTTTTAGTTTATAAAAGTTCATCACTTTCTTAGGGTCGGATTGTTACATAAACCTACTAAAAAGACCTTCTTTTGCCTTTATCGTTCGCCACCGCCGTACCATCACTCTATCGAAATCCGATCGATATTCAAGCTAGCAGTTGGGTCAACTTCAAGGCACACTTCCACCATCCCGGAGTTTTGTTTTTGTAATTTATTTAATTTCCGTCTTTTTATCGCTTTTCATATTGTAGATGAAAAATGTAATACCTTTACTTTCCACCCCGCCCGACGTAATTTTCTTTACTTTCCAACTTACACGGTTTGTATCCCCCCCAACTAAGAAACTAAAACCACATCCTCATAGTGTCCGTAATCATTGTAACTATCCCGCTTGTTTACGGATTCTTATGACTGAAAACCTTTTCATTTACTGCCCTCCAAATTTCATAGAACACAGCTGCTATTGTCGCTCTTGTGAAACAGACGATCTGCCTTGGTTCCTGTTTTCATACCTTTGCCCTTGCAGCAAACGAGAGGAGTTGTCTATATGTTTGTATACTGCGGTTGAGCTGAAGCCACTAGGTTATTTGTTGTCATACCTCTGCAACATAGACACATTCAAAGAGGGTGTGTTCCATAGTCTCCGGTTGGTTTAAGCATATAGGGCAATTTACATCCACATTATCCACATACTGCCCAACTTTCTGCATAATTTGTAGCCTTTCCTTCATTATGAGCCGGATAATGAAGGAGTGTTTTGGTTGGTTACTCGGGGTTCCACACAACCTTTGCCCATGATACCTTCCCGGGTAGTCGCAGTAGACATTTGTATCCCACCTTAGCTTTATATCCGATCATTGTATTTGTATTTATTAAGAAATTCTGCATAGCAAGCCCCATTTGGTCTCCGACTTTGAGCAGTTTCTTTAGGTACCAACAACAATCGAGGCTTGGGCTCGAACCTTTCCGAAGGCACCTGTTTTAGATATCTATCATGGATCCACCTAACACACAAGATATCTTTCTTTTCTGCAATAGCCCATGCATGTTTAGCTATTAGGACCTTATTCCATATCTCAAGGTTCTTCAAGCCAAGTCCCCCATGTTTCTTAGGTAGGCAAATTTGGTCCCAAGAAACAAGTGGTCTTCTAGTATATAAATCTATTCCAATCCAAAGAAAATTCCTGTGAATAGCTGTGAGTTTCTTTACAACTGCTTGTGGAATGAGAAAGTTAGAAGCCCGAAACTATAAACCCCCATTAGCAACTGTTAATTAAAGTAATCCTGCCTACATATGACATATGCTTGCTTTGCCAAGTTCTGATTTTGGCAACTACTTTTTCCACTAGTGTTTGGGAATCCGAGCTTGAAAATCGCACTGCAGTAATAGGCACTCCAAGATATCTAAAAGGGTCCTTGCTTGTATTGAGACCAGTCGGCTTCAACAATTCATCCTTTTCAGTCTCACTCACTCTTGCAATCACCATTTCAGATTTATGCAGGTTAATGCTTACACTAGATGCTGCAACAAAATTGTGAAAAGCTTGGACCGGGCATTGAACTGAATTTTTATTAGCTTTGCAAAATAGGAGGAGGTCATCGAGCAAATGACAATTGGCACAATTTTATTTCTTTACATCTTTTGTGATAGCTAAATTGTGCACCTTGAATTTGCAACTTGGTATATATATTAAAAGTCTCCATGACTAAGACAAAAAGTAGAGGTGAAATCGGATCACCTTGTCTTAAGCCTCTATAGCCTTTGAAATGACCATGGCTATCCCTATTGATAACTACAGAGAAGTAAGCATTTTGGAGGCACACCATAACCCAGTTTATGAACTTCGTGGAAATTTCAGCCCTTTTAAGGTTCTCTCTACAAAACCATGATGCACAGAGTCATATGTTTTTTCAAATCAAGTTCATTATGCATCGAGCGGGGGCCCCCTTCCTATTGTATCCTCTTGTGAATTCTTAACACAACATGACATTGTGTACCAGTTCCCTCCACGGGATAAAAGCACACTGGTTTTGATCAAACAAATAATGTAGCACAGTTTTCGAGTCTTGTGCATAGCAGTTTAGATATGCACTTGTAGAGCACCGAGTAGCAAGCTATAGGTCTAAAATCCCTAGCTTCCTGAGGGCATGCCACTTTGGGTATGAGCACAAGGTTGGTATGATAGATTTGCTTAAGAATTTTACCTGTTTTGAAAAAATCTTGAATTGCGACAGTCACATGGGGACCAACTTCTTTCCAGCACCCCTTAAAAACCAATATTGAAGCCATCAAGGCCTGGTGATTTTTTGTTCGGAATGCTGAACATGGCTTGTTGAATTTATTTCCTTGTGAAAGGAAGACACAAAGGTATCTGCTGCTCTATGTCCAGGGTTGCTCTATATTGAAAGATTTCATCTCTGCAGAAATCTTACATTGTCTCTGTGCTCCCTAGCATATTCTGAAAATAGTTGACCATATGTGTATTAACTGCATCTTTACCTTCAATTCTTGCCCCTTCACATTGTAGAGAATGGATAAAGTTCATTTGTCTTCATTGCTTCACTGTGGAGAAAAGGATCTTTGAACTCATATCACCCCAGTTAACCCAATCAACTTTACTTTGCTATTTCATTAACTCACTTGAAGCCTCCAGGGCTTTGATATAGTCTACCCCGATTTTAGCCTCTGCCTCCTCTAAAACCTTATTGATAGGATCTTGCAATAGTGATGCCTAAATTGTAGTCATCTGCTCTAAGATATCTTTGTATTGATGGATTTTGTGAAAAACATGCCTATTGAGTTGCTTTAGAGGCTTTTTCAAAGCCTTCGGTGTTTGCGTCAATTTATACATCTCACAGACATTGCACCATAGTTGATAGTGCATTTTGTAAGATATTGGGGAATTTAGGATGTGTGCGTCACATATTACAGAACCTAAAGTTGGTTGACTATACACTCGTTTAAATCCCCCAGTATACACCAAGGAAGTTGCGTAGAGTCATGAATAGTCTTGATCTCTTCCCATAGGGGAGCACTCGAGATGATGTTCGGTTTTCTTTCTTTGTCACTTTCTTTATTACTTTCTTTTAATTGCTTTATTTATTGCTTTACATCATGTTTGGTTTGTCTTTTATTTTCGCATATTGCATGTTATTTGCTTGAGTTTCTTAACTTGATTTAAACGCACCTTTTAAATTAGTAGAGGTCGTCTTTTCACGGGCGGAACGAAGAGTATCCCTCTTTGTTTTGTACCTTCACCGCCGAATACCAGATTATTGGTTCAATCTCAAGGAGTCTTTTTTAAGAATCCTTTTTCGATTTTGAGTCTTTTATAACAAATTTAGAAAAGTGTTTCATTTTATTTTGTTAGTTTTTCCTTCAAAACCGATCGGCGAATCCTTGTTTTAATCTCCTTTATTCTTATAATTACATCTTTGTTTTATTTTATAGATTTGGTAAAAGTTAAGAAAAACTTATAGACAACTTAAAGTCATCTCACTGAGACTGTCTCGGCAGCCTGGGTTGGATGGCTGGCGTCGGACAACAAGTTTGGTGGGCCGACTTAGGCCTTGGCCCCACCCCGTTATTTGGGCTTAGCTCCTAGCCTATGCGATTCGGCTACCTAGCCTAGTGGGTTTGCAGCATCGGTTTCTTTTCCTTTTTATACTTCTGTCTAATAAAAAGTGTCCCAAGACTTCTAAAAACTCATTTCTACAATAATACAATTTATTTATAATATCCCGAAAATTTAAGTTTATATAATTTAAATATATTGATGTTATATATGATTTAAATTTTTTAATAACTTGAGCTCATAGGTTATCGATTAGAATGTGTATTTTTTTTTCAAAGGAAAGTTTAATATTAATAGAAAGTTAAAAAAATTTAAAATAATAAAAAAACATTAATAATAATAGTAGTAATACTAACGTGCTATTAAAAGGGAAAATAATAGTAAATTTTTCTAACCCTAATTTTGGTACTCAACAAACTTCCAACAGTGGCCTAACTAAATAAAACTTTAAGCCAAAAAAAATTAATTTGTTGTTGTTGTTTCTTGGGATAGTAGAAGAAGGAAAATTAAATAAATAAAAATAGTGGGGAGGTTACTCGAATATTTTGAACGTGGAATGGAGAAGAGCGAAGTAGAAGTTGAGATCGGTTTATCGGTTCCACAAGGGAGTCTCATTCCTCTTTCTCTATGAACGTAAAATTTTTGACTTCTCTGCTCACCTTTTCCCCTTCAACCTTCCTCTTCATTCAAATCAATTCCGTTGGTGAAGAAGTTGTTGAGTTCGATTGACCCTCTTCAATTGCATTAAGGTAATAATTCTCATCCTTTCTCTTCTTTTCTTAGCATGGTCGAAAAGTTAATGAGCATGATCTACTTTAATATGAATTATAGATGGTAGAAATTATATTTTTCATAGCCAAAGTTGCTGGGTCGAAGTGTTTTATGGTTGAAGAAATTTTTAAATTTACGTTTAAGCTGAATCGGCTTTCAGGGCTGACTTTAAAAATCTACCAAAAGTCATATTCTTGTTGAAAAATTTTAATTTTTGGTGAGGTGGTAGTTTGTTAAGTCTACTATCATTAATTTTTGAATCACTTCAATTGGACCTAAAATGAATTAGTTATGAATTTTTGCCAAAACTGTGCAAGTGAGATTTGAATTAATGATAGTTGCGTTTTTACTGATTTTGAACCCTTTATGGTTCTTGGATCCTGTTGAGTTGTGAATAAGAATTTTACAGTACATGAAAAGCTTTCCAAATTTTATTTTTATGTAAAACTCTAGTATCAGGAACTTGCGTTATGGCTTCTAGAAGTTGAGCCCGATTCTAGGCGGGTGTTGGAAAATTTAAAACAATCATAATTGATAAATAATAATGACAATAAAAAAAATTGGTTACATAACCAGAAGCCACTTTATTGTGTTGGTAATCAGAAAGTGTACGTGAGTTAGGTTTTACTTGCATTACATTTATACATAGCGAAATTTAGAACTAATTGAGTGGTGATGTGAAAATGTTATAATTTAGGTTGTCGATTAGTTGAGCTCAAGTTTAGGAAATTGCATTTTTCTAGGTAATGCTTATGCCCTAACTCCCCTTTGATGCCTTTGAAATATTTTTGGTAATTATTAAAATATGTTTATGTTGTTGGCATCCCGAAAGGGGAGTTTTGAAACTAATTGTGTTGTTTGATGTTGTTTCCGAATTATTGTTGAACTTTTGGGTATGGAAATCATTAGTTTAAGGATCTAAATATTTTGTTTTAAATGTTGGATTCATGTTTTGTGCTAGGATGGTTGGTGTGAGTTGAATGAAAAAACTCGCATAAAATATTAATTAAGAAAGAGAAAGAACACGGCGAGTTTAACGGATACTTGTTCTGTTAAGTGAGACTAATAAGTTTCCCCAGGAAATTACATGCAAGGTTTCGGGTACAACTCTTCATAAGAGACGTACGTCAAGGTTTTCGGATACGGGCCATAATTAAGGGACGTATGCCAAGGTTTTAGAGTACTTGTTTAGCGGTATGTCATGAGTTAGTTTCGGTTGCAAACCATGAATTTAGGGGTTGCAAGCCTTGAGACCCACTGGGTCGCTCGCCAAAGATAATCAAAGATTTATAATGCCTAAGAGAGTTATTAAATGGGACTTAGCTATTAAGCTAGCTAAGTAGCAGCCGATTTAAGTAAACCTTTTTATAAATTGTTTGATTTGTGGCGAATTACTTTTGAATACCTTCCTTCTCATCCAAAAATGTTTGAAATGTATTGAATTGTGTTTAACTATTAGGGGTGAGTATTATTGAGTTTCGACTCATTGTTTGAACTGTTTTGTTTTTAGGTGTTGATGGGTTGTATGGGGATCCGGATCTTCAATAGAGTAAGGTCGTTGTGTCATTGCATATGTTGTTCTAATGTGTGGACTTGGATTTTGAATTTTAGATTTCTTTATTTAAGTTAAAACTTTTATGTTTAGGCTTACTTTCGTATCATGTTAAGTTGTTACATTTGAAGTTTTGGTATGGTATTTTTTGAGTTTTAACCTTGTGTTTCCATAGGAAATATGGCGGTAATGCCCGTTTAGTTTTTTTTTCCACTGCATTAAATATGATTTAAATATTAAATAAGTAATTTAGAAATTTCAGGGAGTTACAGATTGGTATCGAGCTCTAGGTTCGACTTAGTAGCTCACTTTACGATACTTTACCCTAAAACGGTGTATAAAACAGGTAGACATAGGAATTAATCGAGTGTGAGCGTAGTCATGGGTAGAGGAATTGAATGCATTATTCCAGTTATTTATTTATGTTTTTCTTTTAATTTAGTTTGCTTCTTTTTCATTTTTGGTGCATTAGGCACTCATGTTATTTTTTTCCTTTTATGTCTCGTGCTCGGCGAGGATGGAACATCATGTTTATTGTCATGCCAAAGTGGGTTATTGCTTACATGATATACTTCTTAAGCGCCCACAGGATACCCTTGTTGAGCATCTTCGTAGGTTTAGGATGGCGGTTTCAGTGCACTTACAAGATGAACCTCATAGTTGCTTGCGGTATGGAGATAACTAGGCTTTGTGCTTTCTTTTGGCACTTTGGAGGGAGGAAAAGTGGCATTATCATTACCAACAGTTTCTGCCAAAGAATTTGATTTTTAATGAGTAAAGAAGATGTTGTTAGTGTGATTGGGAGTCGGTTGAGTTAGAGCTTGAGGACTTAGTAGCCACTTTAGACAGGTTTGTGTGCTGCCGATGAACCACCCTCCCCCTTAAGTCGGGACTCACCTCCACCAAGTAAGTGGATATGATACCGAGGATGATACTTCTCTAGGAGTAGATAGTGGAGTTAGAGAGGACAATAGCCCTAAGTAGGAGGAGCACATAAATACTAAGGAAGGTTATGAGGTACACTTGGCAAGAGAATCCGAGGAACAACAGGAGGATGAATCGGCTAGGGAGGATAGTATGCCAACTTTAGAGGATATTGAACCAAGGGGATATTTTGTGGGTGACATAGAAGAGGATCCAAGCTACTTTAGTGACCCCGAGGAAGAGCCATCAAAGGACCCCGATGAGGTAGTGGACCAGCGAAGTTAAGATAGATGCATCCGTAGATGGGATTCAGCATGAGTCACCAACTACATGTTTGTTGGCAACCCGATTGAGGAGGCAATTCCTCGGGCACAAGCACCGCCCGAGTCTTTACCTAGTACACCTTGTTAGACAAAGGGAATGTTTATTAGGGAGTATTGTGGATCCTATCTTGGATGTCTAGTTTGCATAGTTGTTGATTTTTTTTTTTTTTTTGTTTTTGCATCCAATTAATGCTTTGTAGGTGATATAGTCCTACCATAGGGAGGACATATTTATGTTTCTTTTAAACTTCGTAGTTTGTTCTTGTCTTAAAATTTCAGTTTCTATAATTGGTGAAGACTTTGTTATCGCAGCTTGTCAATATAAGTGATGTTTTGGTTGTGATTTGACCTATATGGTTATGTTGAAAGATTTAAAAGGGTGAGTGCCCTAATGTGTGATTATGGTGATATGAGGTGTTAGGGCGAGTGGCCCAATGTTGTGAAACTAATACGATATGTTTGTAGTGAAAAGCTTAATGTAGTGTAAATATTATATACATAAAACAAGAATACTATATGATGCTCCTCTATGTGGTGTGACTTTATAGGAAATTGCGGAATAAATTACACTAAGTAAAGAACTATTAAGGTAGTAAGCAATAAAACATTTAAACAAGAGCTTAGCCTAAAGGAGTGATTCATTGGCGGGATGTCGGAAACTAATGGGGAATCACAATTTAGGCCCAACGCCTCTCAGCATAACATGGAAAGGTCTATGGCTGACTTTAGGGCACGCATGGAAGCTTTACGTGCCGGAATTGGGGGTGGAGGATCGAGTACAACCGCAAAACACCAAACAAATGGTGTAGACCTTACTAATCTTTTGCTGATTAAGCTATTACAAAAGCAAGGTGAACGACTCCATAAACAAAGTGAGAAAATACGAAGCTTAATAAGAAAAAGGAACAAAAGACCGAGGACGATAGTACACGCATGTTTAAGGAACTAGCTAACCATAAACCTCCAACTTACAATGGAGCTCCCGATCCTCAAGTCTTTGATGAGTGGGTTAGAGAGATGGAAAAACTTTTCGATTCTTTTCAATGCCCCGACAAATGGAGGACCGGGTTTGTTGGATTCTACCTCAAGGGAAAAGTAAATTTATGGTGGACTATAGTAAAAGGGAGACAATTCGAACCCGGAATCGGGTGGGAGCAATTCAAAGAGCTTATGAAAAATTGCTTCTATTCCATGTCTCTTCAAAAGGCCAAAGAAAATCAATTCATAAAGCTAGAGCAAGGAAAGATGAGCGTTCGCAAGTATGCCTCCAAGTTCGGGGAGTTATCATGGTTTGCCCCTACTTCGTAGGTGACGAAAGGCTAAAGATGAATCAGTTTGGAGGACTGAACTACAAATTAAAGGATCGAATGTCTATGCGCACCTTTACATCTTATCAAGAAATGTATGATACAGATTGTTAATGTAGAGAAAGCGGTGAATGAATGAGAAGCCTTTTATAGCAATCAATAGGGACACAAAAGGAAGGGAAACCAAGGTGACCATCACCAACCCTATTACCGAACAACAAGCCTCAATCAAACAAACCATAAGGCTCGGGATCGAGAGACTACCACTAGGGTGTTATATGTCGTGCATGTGGTAAACTTTGACACTATGCCCGAGCTTGTCGAGCCACCCAACAAAAAGATTGCTACCGATGTGGAAGTCATCAACATTAGATCAAGGATTGCCCAAGTATGTCCATCAGCAAATGAGCGAGAGGAAAAATGAAAATCGTACTAGGGTGGAGAACGAAGCAACCTACTCAAAACCGTGGCGGTATCAAGGGAATCAGGCAAACCAATTTCATGGCCCTCAACGAAACAACAACGACCATCAAATTCCAACCAACCTCGAGAAACAACGCTGGCCGCATTTATGTCATGATGAAGGATGAGGTCGAGGATGCTCCTAATGTGGTCATCGATACTTTCACTATTCAAACTTGCCCTATTGTTGTGCTGTTTGATTCTAGTGCCACACATTCTTTTATTTCCTCTAGAATGGTTGAAAACCTAAAACTAGAGGCACAACCTTTGTCATCCTTGCTGTCTGTGGCCACTCCTACATGAGACTCTATGAAGTGTGCAAAATTTTTTAGGAATTCTAATAGCCAATCAGGAGTTCTTAGCTAACCTATACCAATTTGACCTCACCGACTTAGATGTAATTTTTGGAATGGACTGGCTATCGAGGTATCAAGCTCAAATAGATTGCCTTAAGCGAAGGTGACTCTGCTTAGACCTAATAGGTGTAAGGTAGTTCATAGAGGAACTACTATTACACATGGAATATGATTGATCTCGACTTTAGAGGCACATAAAATGTTAAATCAGGGATACAAAGGGTTTATATGTAATGTGGTAGACCTAAATTCTACCGAGGCTTTTGTGGATAGTATTTTAGTAGTTCGCGAGTTTCCCAATGTGTTCCCGGACGAAATTCCTGGCATGCCACCACAAAGGGAGGTAGATTTTTGTATGGACTTGGTTCCTGGAGCAGTATCTATACCCAAGGCTCCCTACCGTATGGCTTCGATAGAACTGAAGGAGCTTAAAACTCGGTTGGAGGAATTGTAGCAGTAAATGATACATCGGGCCTAGCACGTTACCCCGGGGAGCACTGGTATTATTCGTAAAGAAGAAAGATGGAAGTTTAAGGTTGTGCATCGACTAAAGAGAGCTCAATAAGATCACCATTACAAATCGATATCCTTTGGCTCGAACCGATGACCTTTTTCACCAACTCCGAGGAGCTAGCACCTTTTCCAAAATATACCTTCGATCCGGATACCACCAACTCCATATTCAAGAGGGTGATATACCCAAAACAACATTCGAACTCGATATGGACATTACGAATTTGTTGTGCTGCCATTTTGTCTTACTAATGCCTCAGCGAGCTTTTATGGACCTTATGAATTGTGTTTTCAAGCCCTACCTATACTAGTTTGTCGTGGTTTTCATTGATGACATACTGGTATATTAAAAAACCCCGGAAGATCATGCTTAACATTTAAGAATCGTTTTGAAAGTATTAAAAAGAATGAGTTGTATGCTAAGCTCAAAAAGTGCGAATTTTGGATAGTTAGGTCATGTCGTCTCTAAATACGGAGTGTCCGTCGATCCACAAAAGATAGAAGCAATAACGTTATGGCCTACACCAAAGAACGCAAGCGAAGTAAGGAGCTTCTTAGGTTTAGCAGGATATTATAGGAAGCTTGTTCGAGACTTCTCCAAAATTTCTATGTCTCTCACGAACTTATCGCGGAAATCGCTTCGTTATGAATGGACAAACAAATGCAGGGAGGCTTTTGAGGAGCTAAAGAAGAGACTAATGGTGGCACCGATACTAGCTTTACCAAAGACAACAAAGATTTTGTTGTATACAGCGATGCATCTTGAAATGGTTTAGGGTGTGTATTAATGCAAGAAGGTAGAGTCATCTATGGTGTGGCGACATTACCTCTATGGTTTGGAACTTGCGGCGGTAGTCTTTGTTGTGAAGGTTTGGCGACATTACCTCTATGGTGTGCATACTAAAATATTCACCGATCATCAAATCCTTAAATACCTTTTCTCGTAAAAAGATATAAACCTTAGACAGAGAAGATGGTAAAAGTTTCTTAAGGATTACGAAGTGAATTTCTAGTACCACCCAGGAAAGGCGAATGTGGTGGCCGACGCCCTAAGCCCTAGGCCATAACCAACTATCAATCAACTTCTTTCACTACCTCTAACATTACATGAAGAGTTCAATAAGTTGGAAATCAATATGATAGTGAGGGATAAAAAGTCAATACTATATGCTATGGAAGTTTGTCCCACTCTTACAAAGGAGATTCGAGAAGCTCAAAGTCGAAACCCTCAATTAGAGAAGATAAAGACAGAGATCTCAATGGGGAAAGCACCTGGGTTCATAATTCATGAAGATGGGATTGTGAGGTTTCGGAATCGTTTATGTGTTCCAACAATAAAAAAACTTAAAAGAAGATTCTTGATGAAGGTCACAATACCCCACATTCCGTGCACCCTGGTGGAAACAAATTATACAAGGACTTGAAGCATATGTTTTGGTGGAGTAACATGAAGCAGGAGGTAGCTGAGTATGTGACCAAGTGTTTGCCTTTCCAACAGGTCAAACAGGAGCATCAACGTCCTACAGGTCTTCTACAACCATTAGATATACCAGAATGGAAATGGGATTCCATTTCTATGGATTTTGTGGTAGGGCTACCAAGAACACAATGGGGAAACAATGCCATTAGGGTGATTGTGGATAGATTAACCTAGGCTACGGACTTCATAGCCATGATGAATACATTGACCTTAGACCAGCTTGCCAATACTTACTTGCAAGATATTGTCGATTCCACACGAGTGCCTAGATTAATAGTATCTGATTGTGATACTAGGTTCCAAGCAAGATTTTGACGAAACTCCAAGAGGCATTTGGGACAAGGTTGAACTTCAGCTCGACTTTTCACCCGACATTAGATGGTCAAACAGAGCGAATAATTCAAACATTAGAAGATATGCTCCGAGCTTGTGTCATAGACCTCAAAAAGGCTTGGGATGAACAATTAGCTTTAATTGAATTTTCCTACAACAACAGTTACCATGCCAACATTGGAATGGCCCCTTATGAAGCCTTGTACGGAAGAAGGTGTACAACACCTTTGTGTTTGCAAGTGATTGATGAAGCTTTGACTATCGGTCCTAAATTAATTCAAGCTACCTGATAAGTGCCATTTTTGCATTATATTTCAGAGAAGGTTGCTTGTCATTTTTGGGAATTTATATTCATATTTATGTACTTTATGCCCCATTTATGCTTTTCACTTGGGTTTTGCGTTTTTGGTCTATTTCTGCAGTTTCCTAATGATTTGGACCTGATTTTTGTCATATTTTTGGTCCAAGGCTATTTTAAGTCTATGTTTCTAACGTCTTTATTGAAAGAGCTTTCCAATAACATATTATAAGCTTAATTCTGTTGAGGAACGGAAAAGATATGAGTTGGAAAGTGAGAAGGGTGCGATAACGGATAGTTCTTTACTCTCTGAATCATGTTTTTCCCATACTTATGAAGCAAGCATAATGATGAAAGAATTAGAAACTAGACTCAATGAGCTTTCCGAAAAATCAAGAATCGCATCATTTAGACATCGGACGAGGAAGTTATGATCGAATCAATTTGACGCATGCCTTCCAGGAACCAAAACGGGCCGCCCGTTTCGGAGGAAAAGGCCCGTGTTTGAGGTCGAGCCTTTGCATCAAGAACGGGCAGCCCGTGTTGGAGGACACGGCCCATGTTGGATGTAAATTATGCCGAGACGATTCGATTTTGACGGTTTTGACTCTTGATTGCTTCTTAATGGCTTATTTAAGCCGATTTTCGGCCATTCCTGCAGACAATTCAGTCCAGAATCCTCCATAGTTCATCCTCCATTTTTCCTTCCTCTATTCCTTCACATCAAACCAAAAACTTTGAAGATCAAAGAAGAAGATTGAAGCAGTTGCGGGGTTCCATTTGAAGTCGAGAGATTCAAGTGAAGTACTTCAAGCCTATCATCTACTTGTTCATTTCTTGCTGTTTGAGGTTTGATTTCACCGTATTGGATTTTATTTAAGCTTTCAATAAACATGTGTCGAGTAGTTTACTTTTTCTAGGGATTTGTAATCCGAAACAATGTAGTTTGATTAGTTTTCTATGATTTGTGCTTGAATTCTGATTTTGATTCAATAGAAGGTTGTGTTTATCATGTTCATGAGTGTTTTGAAGGCCTAGGATACTTGTGTTTAGAGATTAATCTATCATGTACTGAAAAGTAAAATAGAATAATCCGACAACCAACCTTTCTACCTAATTTATGAAATTTGAGAAAAGAATAGTAAATTAGGGGATCACTTTGTAATTTGAAATCCTTAACTTTGATTAACTTAAATGCATACGAAAGTTGTTTGATAGGTTAATTGAAGCAATTCTATTATGCATCTAAAGAGCGGTAGAATTTTGTGATTATCGATCCTTGATTTATTTGAATGAATGATTGCGCAAATTATGTTTAAATAATCAAACTCATTGTTAGGAAAGCAAATCCCTAGATGTTTTTACCCATTGACTTAAGTTTAGATTAATTTCTTTGATTTTAATATTTAGAACTAGTTTAGAGAACAAACTCCAAAATTCGATTAGCTTAGCAATTGAGTAGAGGGCTAGTTTAGTGTGTTGCTAGATCGAGTCCTTGTAGGATCGACCTTGACTAGCTACAACTTAAATACCGTGCGCTTGCGGCCTGTCAAGTTTTTGGCGCCTTTGCTGGGACTCTATTTTTAGTAGCCATTAGACGAATACTCTCAAATTGACTAAGTGTTTATTTTCTTTTTCTGTTTTGATTGCGTTGGTAGTTTTGTTTTTTTCTTGCTAAGTACTCTGTCCTTGCATGCAAAAAGCTCAATTATTTGAGTTTGATCTAGAAATTGAGCAAACCTTCCGCTTTCGACGGAAGAAGCAAAGGCTAGAGAAGGCTAGGAAGAAGGAAGAAGAAAACTCCAAGCAAAAGCCCAAGATGGCCGGTGAAGAAAGAAGAACTTTTGGGCAATATGTGAGACCTAATGTCACTAATCCACCGTCGGCCATCAATGTCCCGAGTGTAGTGGCGAATGACTTTGAGTTGAAGAATTCGCTCATCAACTTGGTGAAGGCCACTCATTTCCATGGCCTCCCAATAAAGACCCCAACCGGCACCTCGGCATTTTTTGCCAAGCATGTGATACTTTCACGGCGAACGGGGCTTCACCGGATGCAATCAAGCTGCGATTGTTTCCGTTCTCTCTTGAAGGAAAGGCATGGGAGTGGCTAGATTCTCTTCCGGCGAACTCCATCAGCACATTTAATCAACTTGCAAGTGCCTTTTTGGCAAAATACTTCCCACCAAGCAAGTTGACTAGTTTGAGGAACCAAATTTCCACCTTCGCCCAAGAGCCGGATGAGACGTTATATGAAGCATGGGAGCAATTTAAGGATCTCCTTCGCCAATGCCCACAACATGGATTTGAGCCATGGGTCCCCATTCAAGCTTTCTACAACGGGGTCGATGATCACTTGAGAGCCACCATTCTTGCGGCGGAAGGAAGAAACATCATGAGCAAGTCCGTCGATGAGCTCTACACCTTGATTGAGCAAATGGCGCTCAACAGCTTGCAATGGTCCAAGCCCCGTTCCAAGAGAACGGGAGGTAAGCTTGATGTTGATGTAGTTTATATCCTTTCTGCGAAAATAGATGCTATAACTCAAAAAATGGACCGTCTAAATGTGAATGTTGCCCCTCCCATTCCATGTGCTTCTTGCAATTCATATGAGTATGAGACCTTTTTTTGTCCCGGGAGTATGGCTAGTAATGGACCAACCGACCAAGCCAATTTTATTGGAAACCCGAAATCTAGGCCAAACTTTGACCCATTCTCCAATTTCTATAACCCGGGATTGAGGTATCACTCTAATTTTTCCTACCGGAACAATAATCCCGTGGGTCCACAACGAGTCCAAAGACTACCCACCCCGGATTCCAAAGACCTACCTAACCCCAAGTACCCCAAAAGTCTAACTTGGAGGTCATGATGGAAAGCATGCTTTTGGCTCAACAAAAGCAAGATGAGATTATCAAGCAATTGACTTCAAAAGTTGAAATCTTAGCCACTCATAATAAGATGCTTGAAACTCAAATCGCTAGCCAAGCTAGCTCTTCCTCTAGCCTTCCGGGTAAGCCTCCTAGCCAACCGGTGCCTAACCCTAGGGAACAATGTAATGCCATAACTTTGAGTGGGACGCAATTGGTGGGGCCTAAGGGTGATAGGAATGACCATGTGGTCATTGATATGCAAAATGTGAATGATGTTGTGAATGAGGAGGTGTCTTTACCCTCCAAAGAACCCTTAGTTGATATTGTTGTGCAAAATGAGAATGAGACTGCTTATGACCGACCAAAAACTCCTAAAAGAATTTACAATCCGCCTTTACCATTCCCACAAAGAATAGCTAAGGCTAAGCTTGATATGCAATTTTGGAAGTTTTTATAGATGCTTAAGAAATGCAATATGAACATTCCCTTCATTGATGCTTTGACTCAAATGCCCTTGTATGCCAAATTTTTGAAAGAGATCCTCTCCAAAAAGAGGACATTGAATGAGCATGAGACCTTTGCATTGAGTAAGGAGTGTAGTGCGGTGGTCTAAAATAAGCTTCCTGAAAAGCTTAAAGACCCGTGTAGTTTTTCTATCCCATGCCCGATTGGGAATGTGTCCATAGATCGTGCTTTATGTGATTTGGGGTCAAATGTGAGCTTGATGCCCTATTCTTTATATAAGAAAATGGACATAAGAAAGTTAAGGTTCACCACCATTTCTCTTCAATTAGCGAATAGTTCTCGTGACATATCCTTTGGGTATTTTAGAGGACATTCCCGTCAAAGTTGGTGATTTCTTTGTGCCTGTGGACTTTTTAGTTCTTGATATGGCTGAGGATACCCGCACCCAAATCATTCTTCGGAGACCTTTCTTGGCTACTGCTGGGTGTAAGATTGATGTAAAAGAGGGCAGATTGACCTTTGATGAGGGGGAGCATCACGTTGAATTTGAATTTTTTAAGAAATATGATGTTTCCCTATTTCTGCTGAATGTTGTAGTTTTGAGATAACCGATGAAGTAACATGTCATAAACCTTTGCATGAAGGGCATGAACTTGTCAATGCTAAGGTGGTGGAGGTTGACAAATTTCCTCCGCCAATGTTTGGCAAGGGCATGTCCTATGTGTTTAATGAAGTTTGTCTCAATGAGTGTATTAGGTTGAAGCTTGCTTTGGTTGAAGCTCAATACATTAGAACTCTTGATTTGGACCTCAATCGGAAGGTCAAATGTGATAGTGGCCCATTTGATGGTGACCGCCCATGACGAGAGTGATCCTTGATAAGGGTATTTGGAGGCACCTTGTTTACAAGAATTCGACTTTGAAGTTCGTGACAAAGGAGGAACGTTTCTTGAGAAGTCTCATTTCCTTCCGGTCTATCCTCTTGCCCGAGACGGATGATTGGAGCTGGGTCTAGCTAATGACCTTAAAGAAGCGCTGCTTGGGAGGCAACCCAAGGTGATTTCTTTCCCTTTTTATTTTTTAGGTAGTTTGCATTTTTCATAAAAGTTACCACTATATGCACTTGAAGAGTGATTGTTCTTTCTCCTTCCGTCACATTGATTCTTAATTTCATTGAGGACAATGCTTTGTCCTAGCATAGGGGAAGGTTTTGCATTCATGTGGTGCATGAAGAATGATGTATATAGTTGCATTTACTTTAGTTTAGTATTCTTAGTTTTCTTTTATTTATCTTTTGTTTTTAGTTTCATTTTGTGATTTCTAGGTTTTGCATTTGCATTTAGGTTACATGTAGGGGTAGTTTTTATTGCTTTAATTTAAAAAATCAGAAAAAAATTAAATAATATAAAAAAAGAAAAAAAATTAGATTAGACTTTAGGTTAGTGAATAAATCCTCCGGTGATGATTCTTAGGCTAGGTAGTTTTTCTTTTGACTTTGTTTAATCTTGTATAGCCCGTTTGTGAATAAAAGTTTTTGAAAAAAGAGTTTGTAAGAGAATCTTGGTTTAGAATTACACTTTTATAGAGATGATTAATTACCCTTCTTGATCTTTTGATGTGAGATTGGCATGTGGAACATCTTGAATTAGGATTGGTTGTTGAGCGTTATCCCGTGAGACCACTAAGCCTTAAAAGATTAATAATTTTTATTAGTCTTATGTTTTCCATGTGTGAGTCTACATCGGTTGCAATCTCTAGAACTTGATTTGAATCTCTTCAAAGCCGCAATTTGTATTTGCATTGACAATGTGATAGAGGCATTCAATTGTTTATTTTGTAAGCTGCATGAGCCAAAAAGCCACCCTTTCTTGTATGAATTACCGCTTCTACCCTTTTCTAGCCTTTGACCACTCTTTTTATTGAACCTACATTAACAAGCCTTGGCCAAATACATTTCTCCTACCCTTAAGCCATTGCTTGGAGTGTTTTGAGTGTGATATGGGTTGATTGTGGTAAATTTCGTGGTTTGGTTGATGGGGATTAGTTGTGAAATTCAATTCTTGAACTTTTCTCCACTTGTGTAGTCTTATTTAGATTGAAAATTGGAAACTTGCCTAGTATTATAAATTTGTTGCTTTGCCATTCGCAAAAAAAAATAAATGAAAAAAAGAGAGAAAAGATGAAACAAAATCAAAAAATGAAATAGAAGAAAAAAAACAGAAAAAGAATAAAGTATTTTGGCATTGGCTTGTGTAAATTTAAGGCGTTTTCAATGGGTTTTTCTGGGTTTGTTTTGGATGTTTATGAATAGGTAGTATTGTATATATGAGATATTTGATGAGTTAGCTCGAAGTTTGGCTTTTAGCTCCTCATTACTCAAATAATTCCACTCATACCCTTAACCCCTAGCCATGTTACAACCCTTGAAAAGACCTCTTGATTGTCATTTGCATTTGCATCTCGTGGTGGAGAGTTGAGAATCTTAGCAAGCATATGGTAGATTGTTTCTTTGGTAGGAGTATTGAGAGAACCTTCATTCTTATATATTTTCAAACCTATGAGAGGAGTGTTTCCACTTCCTAAAGTGAGGTTTGCTCTCAATCTTTCTAGTTTTATGCTTATACATATGCCAACTTGCTATCATTGGAGATTAAGGGTGATTGATTTGATCTTGATTGTGTGATTCATAGAAATCTTTTCAAAAACTTCCCTCTTACTTGTGCTTAATGGTTTTAATCACTTTCGAGATATTATTGGTCAAACTTAGTTGTCGGAGAATTCTACCGATGCTTACTCGAGTCCTTTTATTATTTATTTTATTTTATTTTGTATTTGTTTGAGTCTTGTATTTGCTTAGGGACAAGCAAGGTTTAAGCATGGGGGACTTTGATAAGTGCCATTTTTGCATTATATTTCAAAGGAGGTTGCTCGTCATTTTTAGGGATTTATATTCATATTTATGTACTTTATGCCCCATTTATGCTTTTCACTTGGGTTTTGCGTTTTTGGTCTATTTCTGCAGTTTCCTAATGATTTGGACCTGATTTTGTCATATTTTTGGTCCAAGGCTATTTTAAGTCTATGTTTCTAACGTCTTTATTGAAAGAGCTTTCCAATAACATATTATAAGCTTAATTTCGTTGAGGAACGGAAAAGATATGAGTTGGAAAGTAAGAAGGGTGCGGTAACGAACACTTCTTTACTCTCTGAATCATGTTTTTTCCCATACTTATGAAGCAAGCATAATGATGAAAGAATTAGAAACTAGACTCAATGAGCTTTCCGAAAAATCAAGAGTCGCATCATTTGGACATCGGACGAGGAAGTTATGACTGAATCAATTTGACGCATGCCTTCCGAAGAACCAACACGGGCAACCCGTTACGGAGGAAACAGCCCGTGTTTGAGGTCGAGCCTTTGCATCGAGAACGGGCAGCCCGTGTCGGTGGACACGACTCGTTTTCGGTGTTTCCGTCCAATTTTGATGTGCCAGCAGCCAACACGGGCAGCCCGTGTCGGAGGACACGGCCCGTGTTGGATGTAAATTATGCCGAGACGATTCGATTTTAACGGTTTCGGCTCTTGATTGCTTCTTAATGGCTTATTTAAGCTGATTTTCAGCCATTCCCGTAGCAATTCAGTCCAGAATCCTCCATCGTTCATCCTCCATTTTTCCTTCCTCCATTCCTTCACATCAAACCAAAAACTTTGAAGATCGAAGAAGAAGATTGAAGCGATTGTGGGGTTCCATTTGAAGTCGAGAGATTCAAGTGGAGTACTTCAAGCCTATCATCTACTTGTTCATTTCTTGTCTGTTTGAGGTTTGATTTCACTATATTGGATTTTATTTAAGCTTTCAATAAACATGTGTGAGTAGTTTACTTTTTCTAGGGATTTGTAATCCAAAACAATGTAGTTTGATTAGTTTTCTATGATTTGTGCTTGAATTCTGATTTTGATTCAATAGAAGGTTGTGTTTATCATGTTCATGAGTATTTTGAAGGCCTAGGATACTTGTGTTTAGAGATTAATCTATCATGTATTGAAAAGTGAAATAGAATAATCTCACAACCAACCTTTCTACCTAATTTATGAAATTTGAGAAAAGAATAGTAAATTAGGGGATCACTTCGGAGGAAACAGCCCGTGTTTGAGGTCGAGCCTTTGCATCGAGAACGGGCAGCCCGTGTCGGTGGACACGACTCGTTTTCGGTGTTTCCGTCCAATTTTGATGTGCCAGCAGCCAACACGGGCAGCCCGTGTCGGAGGACACGGCCCGTGTTGGATGTAAATTATGCCGAGACGATTCGATTTTAACGGTTTCGGCTCTTGATTGCTTCTTAATGGCTTATTTAAGCTGATTTTCAGCCATTCCCGTAGCAATTCAGATCCGTAATCCTCCATCGTTCATCCTCCATTTTTCCTTCCTCCATTCCTTCACATCAAACCAAAAACTTTGAAGATCGAAGAAGAAGATTGAAGCGAGTTGTGGGGTTCCATTTGAAGTCGAGAGATTCAAGTGGAGTACTTCAAGCCTATCATCTACTTGTTCATTTCTTGTCTGTTTGAGGTTTGATTTCACTATATTGGATTTTATTTAAGCTTTCAATAAACATGTATGAGTAGTTTACTTTTTCTAGGGATTTGTAATCCAAAACAATGTAGTTTGATTAGTTTTCTATGATTTGTGCTTGAATTCCGATTTTGATTCAATAGAAGGTTGTGTTTATCATGTTCATGAGTATTTTGAAGGCCTAGGATACTTGTGTTTAGAGATTAATCTATCATGTATTGAAAAGTGAAATAGAATAATCTCACAACCAACCTTTCTACCTAATTTATGAAATTTGAGAAAAGAATAGTAAATTAGGGGATCACTTCGGAGGAAACAGCCCGTGTTTGAGGTTAGAGCCTTTGCATCGAGAACGGGCAGCCCGTGTCGGTGGACACGACTCGCTTTCAGTGTTTCCGTCCAATTTTGATGTGCCAGCAGCCAACACGGGCAGCCCGTGTCGGAGGACACGGCCCGTGTTGGATGTAAATTATGCCGAGACGATTCGATTTTAACGGTTTCGGCTCTTGATTGCTTCTTAATGGCTTATTTAAGCCGATTTTCAGCCATTCCCGTAGCAATTCAGTCCAGTAATCCTCCATCGTTCATCCTCCATTTTTCCTTCCTCCATTCCTTCACATCAAACCAAAAACTTTGAAGATCGAAGAAGAAGATTGAAGCAGCTTGTGGGGTTCCATTTGAAGTCGAGAGATTCAAGTGGAGTACTTCAAGCCTATCATCTACTTGTTCATTTCTTCGTCGTTTGAGGTTTGATTTCACTATATTGGATTTTATTTAAGCTTTCAATAAACATGTATGAGTAGTTTACTTTTTCTAGGGATTTGTAATCCAAAACAATGTAGTTTGATTAGTTTTCTATGATTTGTGCTTGAATTCCGATTTTGATTCAATAGAAGGTTGTGTTTATCATGTTCATGAGTATTTTGAAGGCCTAGGATACTTGTGTTTAGAGATTAATCTATCATGTATTGAAAAGTGAAATAGAATAATCTCACAACCAACCTTTCTACCTAATTTATGAAATTTGAGAAAAGAATAGTAAATTAGGGGATCACTTCGGAGGAAACAGCCCGTGTTTGAGGTCGAGCCTTTGCATCGAGAACGGGCAGCCCGTGTCGGTGGACACGACTCGCTTTCAGTGTTTCCGTCCAATTTTGATGTGCCAGCAGCCAACACGGGCAGCCCGTGTCGGAGGACACGGCCCGTGTTGGATGTAAATTATGCCGAGACGATTCGATTTTAACGGTTTCGGCTCTTGATTGCTTCTTAATGGCTTATTTAAGCTGATTTTCAGCCATTCCTGTAGCAATTCAGATCCGGAATCCTCCATCGTTCATCCTCCATTTTTCCTTCCTCCATTCCTTCACATCAAACCAAAAACTTTGAAGATCGAAGAAGAAGATTGAAGCAGTTGTGGGGTTCCATTTGAAGTCGAGAGATTCAAGTGGAGCACTTCAAGCCTATCATCTACTTGTTCATTTCTTGTCGTTTGAGGTTTGATTTCACTATATTGGATTTTATTTAAGCTTTCAATAAACATGTGTGAGTAGTTTACTTTTTCTAGGGATTTGTAATCCAAAACAATGTAGTTTGATTAGTTTTCTATGATTTGTGCTTGATTTCGATTTTGATTCAATAGAAGGTTGTGTTTATCATGTTCATGAGTATTTTGAAGGCCTAGGATACTTGTGTTTAGAGATTAATCTATCATGTATTGAAAAGTGAAATAGAATAATCTCACAACCAACCTTTCTACCTAATTTATGAAATTTGAGAAAAGAATAGTAAATTAGGGGATCACTTTGATAATTTGAAATCCTTAACTTTGATTATCTTAAATGCATACGAAAGTTGTTTGATAGGTTAATTGAAGCAATTCTATTATGCATCTAAAGAGCGGTAGAATTTTGTGATTATCGATCCTTGATTTATTTGAATGAATGATTGCGCAAATTATGTTTAAATAATCAAACTCATTGTTAGGAAAGCAAATCCCTAGATGTTTTTACCCATTGATTTAAGTTTAGATTAATTTCTTTGATTTTAATATTTAGAACTAGTTTAGAGAAATAAAATCCAAAAATTTGATTAGCTTAGCAATTGAGTAGAGGGCTAGTTTAGTGTGTTGCTAGATCGAGTACTTGTGGGATCGACCTTGACTAGCTACAACTTAAATACCGTGCGCTTGCGGCTTGTCAAGTTTTTGACACTCGTAAAATCAAGGTAATTCAAGCTAGGATGAAAGCAGTTTAGAGCTACCGGAAGAGTTACGTTGATGAACATCGAAGAGCACTCGAATTTGGGGTAGGAGACCAAGTATTCCTAAAAGTGTCACCCACAAAAGGAGTCATGAGATTCGGATTGACTGGTAAACTTACTTCCGGATATATCGATCCATATCCTATCATTGAATAGATTGGAGACTTGGCATATCGACTCAAGTTACCCGGAGAGCTAGCAAGGGTGTATAATGTGTTCCATGAGTAATAATTATGTAGATATATCCACTACTAAAAAACGTTATATAGCGACGGAAACTAGCGACAGAATACAAGTCCGTCGTTATCTAGCGACGGAAAATGACATTTGTCGAGATAAAATTAACTTAGCGACGGAAATAAAATTCGTCGATATTTTACTTATTAGCAACGGACCTAACGACGGAAATGGAAAAAATAGCGACGGATTTTTGAAATTAATTTTTTTTAATTTGTTTTTTTATTTAGCGACGGAATCAGTCCATCGCTAAATCTAATTTTTAATTTTTTTAATTAGCTACGGAAGTATTTCGTCGCTAATTCAAAATTTTAAAAATTTTAAATTTGCCGCCTATTTTAATTTGAAAAAATATAAAAATTTTCAAATTTAAATTAGCGACGGAAGTTTCCGTCGCTAATCCAAAATTTTCAAAATTTAAATGTGCCGCCTATTTTCATTTTTCAAATATATAACATTTTTCAAATTTTTAGTTAGCGACGGGCCGATCCGTCGCTGATTCCATCGCTAACTGAAAATTTGAAATATTTTACGTTGGCGGGCTATTAAATTTTCTCCAGATTTGAAATTTAAAATTTTTTAATTAGCGACGGACAAATTCCGTCGCTAACTAAATTTTTTAGTAGTCCGTCGCTGATCCGTCGTTATGTTGCAAATAAAAGCCCGACTTCAATGAGGCTCGGCAAAATCATAAGGAGAGATAGATTGAGAATTAGAGAGAAATGAGATTGTGAGAGAGCAAGAGGCCAACACCGCCGCCGCCGCCACCGCCACCTCCGTACACGTCACCAACTAACCACCTTTAACATCTTGTAGGTATGCTTTTTCCATCTTCCCTCATTGTTGGTTGTATTTATAATTTACTTTGTTTACTATAAAATTTAAGATTTTAGAAGATTTGATATAACTTATTTTGATAGGCATGGTTGGAATGAAAATGAGGTAGAAGGTGAAGATAATGAGAAAGAGGAAGAAGAAGAGGAAAAGGAAGATGAAGAACATAACATGTGTTTGTAATAATGTAATACTCTTGTTTTTTTTTTTTCAATTAGTTTTTATGGATGTTGGTGAATTGAAGTTGGATTATTTATGACTTTTGTGTTTGTATATGATTTTTGTGTTTGAATTGAAGTTGAATTTGAGGTTGTTATGTCTGTCGGATTTTTTGAATTTGTATTTCGTTCAAGATTTTTTGTATTAAACACTCAAAAATACGGAAATTTGTTAATTTTTTTAAAAAATTGGCGATGAATCAGCGACGGAACAAGAAATTTCTTCATCTGATTGAAATAGCGACGGAATCAAATTCCGTCGCTAATCCGTTGCTAATCAGCGACGGAATCGCGAATTCCGTCGCTAATTTTTAGCAACGCAAAAATCAGCCGACGGAATTTTTCCGTCGCTAATTCCGTAGCTAATTGTGAAATTCCGTCACTAAATTACGTTTTTCCGTCGCTATATGGCGATTTTCTAGTAGTGATCTCGGACCCTTCCCATGTGATCAAATTCGAACCTCTACAACTACAAGAAGACTTGACTTACAAGGAACGTCCAATAGAGATCTTAGATAGAAGGGAAGAACAACTTCGTAGAAAGGTCATTCCACTAGTAAAACTTTTGTGGGCGAATCATGCTCGTATCGTAGGCAACATGGGAACTAGAGCATGATATGCGGTCCAAGTATCTTCATAGTTTTGATTGATCAGGTTAGTTTAAGTTTCGAGGACGAAACTTCTTTTAAGGGAGAATGTAATATCCTGAAAATTTAAGTTTGTATAATTTAAATATATTGATGTTATATATGATTTAAATTTTTTAATAGCTTGAGCTTGTAGGTTATCGATTAAAATGTGAATTTTTTTGTTCAAAGGAAAGTTTAATATTAATAGAAAGTCAACTAAAATATTAAAATAATAACAATAAAAATATTAATAATAATAGTAGTAATACTAACGTGCTATCAAAAGGAAAATAATAGTAAATTTTGCTAACCTTAATTTTGGTACCCAACAAACTCCCAACTGTGGCCTAACTAAATAAAACTTTCAACCAAAAAAAATTTAATTTGTTGCTATTGTTTCCTGGGAGAGTAGAAGAAGGAAAATTAAATAAATAAAAATAGTGGGGGAGGTTATTGAAGATTTTGAACGTGGAATGGAGAAGAGGGAAGTAGAAGTTGAGACTAGTTTATCGGTTTCACAAGGGAGTCTCATTCCTCTTTCTCTATCAACGTAAAATTTTTCCACTTCTCTTATCACCTTTTTCCCTTCAACATTCCTCTTCATTCAAATCAATTCCGTTCATTCAAATGAATTCCATTGGTGAAGAAGTTGTTGAGTTCGGTTTACCCTCTTCAATTGCATTCAGGTAATAATTCTCATCGTTTCTCTTCTTTTATTAGCATACTGGAAAAGTTAATGAGCATGATCTATTTTAATACAAATTATAGATGGTAGAAATTATATTTTTGATAGCCAAAGTTGTTGGGTCGAAGTGTTTTATGGTTGAAGAAATTCTTAAATTTAAGTTTACTCGAATCAATTTTCAGGGTTGAATTTAAAAATCTACCAAAACTCATAAATTTTTATTTGGTGAGGTCGTTTTTCGTTGAGTCTACTATCATTAGGTTTTTGAATCACATCAATTGGACTTAAAATGAATTAGTTATGAATTTTCTACCAAACCTGTGTAAGTGAGATATGAATTAATGATAGTTGCGTTTTTGCTGATTTTGAACCCTTTATGGTTTTTGAATCCTGCTGAGTTGTGAATAAGAATTTTAGAGTACAAGATAATATTTCCAAATTATATTTTTATGTCAAAATTCAATATCGAAACTTCGGTTATGGCTTTTGGAAGTGGAGCCCGATTCCGAACGAGTGCTAGAAAATTTAAAACAATCATAATTGATAAATAATAATGACAATAAAAAAAATTTGGTTGCTTAATCAGAAGTCATTTTATTGCATTGGTAATCAGAAAGTATGCATCAGTTAGATTTTACTTGCATTACATTTATCCATAGTGAAATTTAGAACTAACCGAGTGGTGACGTGAAAATGTTATTATTTAGGTTGTCGATTAGTTGAGCTCAAGGTTAGAAAATTGCATTTTTCTAGGTAATACTTATGCCCTAACTCCCCTTTGATGCCTTTGAAATATGTTTTGGTAATTATTAAAATATGTTTATGTTGTTGGCATCCCGAAAAGGGACTTTTGAAACAAATTGTGCTCGTTTGATGTTGTTTCGAAATATTGTTGAACTTTTGGTTATGGAAATCATTGGTTTAAGGATCTAAATATTTTCTTTTAAATGTTGGATTCATATTTTGGATTAGGGTAGTTGGTGTGAGTTGAATGAAAGAATTCTCGCATCAAATATTAATTAAGAAAGAGAAAGAACACTCGTGAGTTTAACGGATACTTGTTTTGTTAAGTGAGACTAATAAGTCTCCCTCAGAAAATTCCATGCAAGGTTTCGGGTATGACTCTCCGTAAGAGACATACGCCAAGGTTTTCGGATACGGACCATAATTAAGGAACGTATGCCAAGGTTTTCGGGTACCGTTTAGTGCTATGACATGAGTTAGTTTCGGTTACAAACCATGAATTTAGGGGTTGCAAGCCATGAGACCCACCTGGGTCGCTCGGCAAAGATAATTAAAGATTTATGATGCCTAAGAGAGTTATTAAATGGGAATTAGCTATTAACTTAGCTAAGTGGCAGCAGATTTAAGTAAACCTTTTCATAAATTGTTTGATTTGTGGCGAATTACTTTTGAATACTCGTTGAATACCTTCCTTCTCATCCATAAATATTTGAAATGTATTGAATTGTGTTTAACTGTTAAGGGGTTACATGGGGATCCGGGTCTTCGGTAGAGTGAGGCCGTTGTGTCATTCCATACGTTGTTCTAGTGTGTGGACTAGGATTTTGAATTTTAGATTTTTTTGGTTATGTTAAAACCTTTTTTTTATTTAAATGGGTAAGTACAATAACTAATAGGTAGCCCTTCTCTCAAGGGTTGTACCTAAATTGTCCTCCATTAAAATGGAGAGAAAATCGAAGAGGGGAAAGAAAACCAAACTAAAGTAGAATAAATACAAAGACCAAACTTGGCTACCCAATCCGCAACCCGATTCCCTTCTCTATATGTGTGGTAAATAAATTTGATTGCACATCCGAAGAAAATAATGAGTATCTTGAATAAGCGTGTGGATCTCCCAAGGAATCTGGATTTCTCCTTTAATTTCTTTAATGGCCGTTAGATTATCTCCTTCTAAAATGATAGAACGAAACCCTATTTGAGCTGCTGCTTTGACGCCATGTCTCATGGCAGTAGCCTTTGCTAAAAGAACCGAGGCTGGCCTCAAATTTGTTATTCCAGCTTGCGAAACCCGACATCCCAACTTCCGATCATGAAACCTCCCACCGCCGCTGAAGAAGACCTTGAACCGTCGAAGTGGACTTTGATAAATCCTCCAGGTGGTTTGTGCCAACAAACCGGATGATTAGAAGTGTTGACACATGGTGAAAGGGAAGGTGAGGATGGGTTGAAATGTTGATCCAGTCTGCTCCTGGATCGCCATTCAGCCTAAGATGATTTGGCTCCTAGAACCGTAGTAATAAAATTAAAAGATCCATTGTTGAAAACTTTATCATTTTTACTCTTCCAAATACTTCATAACAAATGAATCAATCGGATCGTCTCGAGTTGGTTTTTTCAGCCTTTTGAATGTATAGATAATATGATTTAGAGATGAATTGTGAAATTGGCTTTAGATTCACCTCTAGCCACTTATGTCGAAAAGTTGTGTCATACGTATCAATGACACAAATACATTGTGAGAAAAGATGATTAATTGACTCACAATGAACTTGAAAAAGCGGACAAATAGTTTCAATGTTCAACCTTGTTTTAGTCAGGTTATCCCGTGTAGGTAAAGAATTGTGACTAATTTGCCACATAAATATTTTCAACTTAGGCATCAAATCAATATTCTGAATCCATGCAAAATCCCACGGTGGTGAAATAGTGGGAATATTATGGGCATTCGAAGTGGCGTGACTTATTCGTAAACTTTCCGCTGCTAGATAGGTTAAGTTAAAACTTTTATGTTAAGGTTTACTTGCGTATCATGTTAAGTTGTTACATTTGAAGTTTTAGTATGGTATTTCTTTGAGTTTTAGCCTTGTGGTTCCGCAGAAATACGGTGGTAATGCCCGTTTAGTTTTTTTTTTTTCCGTTGCATTAAATATCATTTAAATATTAAATAAGTACTTTAGAAATTTCAGGGTGTTACATTATTAAAATCGTCAATCAACCCTTCTTAAAAAATATCTCTTTCAAAATCTTTATCGTTCGCTTGCTAAGCACACATCGCGTGAAGCCGTTATTCATGGAGAAATTTGATCCACTTCTACAGGAAGGATAGTGATTCCTATATTTGCAACCAATCTTTATATATTCATGTTAGATATATTCTTTTAGACAATTATATCTAGCTCCCCGCTCAGGAAAAACAAACAATCAATATCAGTGCTGGATTTGACGGTGTTGTACACCAAATGTTATAGAAATATCTAAGAACCCCATCTCCATAGGCCAGAAGAGAAAACTCTAGTGAGAGAAAGATAACTCTAGTGAGAGATGCTCCTGCTTTTCGGTACCCTAGAATCAAGAAGCCTCCGGATCTTCACCGTAACCCTAGCCGCTCTCTCACCTCTGCAGTTTCTTGTTGCTTCCCTCTCTTGATTCTTCCTCAAATTAAGTGTTACCCCTCTCGTGTTCTTCGGTTCTCGATAGCATAACAGTGAATTTTGGCCTTCTAATCCTAGCATATGGAAGTTCCGGTCATGGGATGGTTCGATTTTGGGATCACCTACAGGAAATAAACTGTCTTATTAATTTACCACAGAGTGCATAATAGGGATTTTAACGAAATAGAAAGCTTTAATGAAAAAGTAGGAGGACAACCAACTTCCCTAATAAAACTTTAGAGAATGAGAAATTTTCTTCGTTCTATTCAGGGAGAATCTATCCGGCTCGTAGGCGGGATCTTCACCTGGAAAAATATTTGAAAGGATAGCTCATCTATAAAAGACTTGATAGAGGAATAGCTAGAAGAGACTGGCTTGAGGTGTACCCAAATTGCACAATCTCTCATGGTCCATTTTCCTGTTCGGACCATTGTTATATCGTACTTAATACGGACCCCGATACATCATGGAATAGAAGGCGGAACTTTCATTTTCAAAACAATTAGTCTAATTTTGATGAAGTTAAAAAGATTATTAAGAATCAATGGAACACGTCTCCTAGAGGAACTAATATGTTTAAACTTATCCGTAAATTGAAGGGTATCAAAGTTAAACTAAAGGGATGGGCTAAAAGCTCCTACAATAACTATATGCAGCAGATCGAGAAAAACTCCTCACAACTTCAAAAAGTTGAGGACAGGCTGATCACCGACCCATGTAGCTTCGGACTACTCTACTGGCACTCAAGACTTATAAAACAAAGAGAGCGACTCATGTTATTTAACCAAAAGTATTGGGGTAAGTTTTATAGGAAAGAATGGATAACCAAAGGTGACCGTAACTCTAAATTCTTCCATAAATGTTGTGCGTTCAGGAAGCAAATAACGACTATAACCCAAATCAAGGATGATTCAGGTGTGTGGATTATTGACAAAAACAAGTATCAAAGAGAAATTCATTGCAGATTTCACTAATAGATTCAAGCACGCAAAGACAAAATGCTAATCAAGGTAATCTCAATTTAAGACCACTTATCTCCGAAACTGATAACTCCCAACTTCTTGCCCAAGTAACACCAAACGAAGTCAAAACTGCAGTCTTTCAAATGAACCCAGATGAAAGCTCTAGGACTCGATGGGTTTGGAGCGGGTTTTTTCCAACAAGACTGGGATACTATTGGCAATGAGGTCACTCAAAGCGTTTTAGATTTTTTTAAGTATGGCAAATTACTAAGAGAGATCAATCACACCTTCATTGCTCTTATTCCAAAAACGGCAAATCCTCGACAACGACGCAATTCGAGCCAATTAGTTTGTGCAATAGTCCGTATAAGATTATCTCCAAAATTACAGTTAATAGGCTTCGACATATTCTTCAAAGAATTATTAGCCCTTATCGAGTGCCTTTGTTCCGAATAGGGACATTCATGATAATATTCTTCCGGCACATGAAATTGTTAACAAGTTTGGTAATATGAAAGGTCGACAAGCTTATGTTGGTCTCAAATTAGACATGGAAAAGGCATACGATAGAATTGAATGGGATTTCATCTTTAATCGCCCAAAGGAAATAGGATTTCATGATAACTGGATCAGCTGGATAAGAGAATGTATTTCTACTGTCACTTATTCTCTCGATAATTAATGACGAATCATGCGGTTTTTTCAGGCCGTCTAGAGGCCTACGATAGGGAGATCCCTTGTCGCCATATCGGTTTATTATCTGCATGGATGTGCTAGCCTACGGACTGCATGCGAAGCAATGCAGCCTAAATTTGGTATTGGGATCAAGATTGCTCCTAGAGCACAAAAATCCCATGTTTACTTGTTTGCTCGATGACAACTTAATTTTCTGCAAGACCAACCATGAAACATGCTTTAAACTCGATAACTTACCGAGGGAATTCCGTAAGCTCTCGGGGCAAATGATCAATTTTCATAAATCAGTGCTGGTGTTTTCCAAGAATGCGACTTCGTAGCCGAAGCTCGGCTTCCTCTATTTTTAATATTCGGCATAGAGACTCTTTTGGGAGATATCTTGGATGCCCAAGTATTTAAAGGTAGATCAAACAACACTTTATTTGCCGACATCTTAGTCAAAGCGAACAAAAAACTACAAAATTGGAAAGCTAATTCGCTGTCAAAAGCAAGAAGGGTGGTTCCGATTCAATCCAACCTGGAATCCCTTCCCACGCATACAATGCAATGTTTTAAGTTACCAAAGAGCACAACAGACTCATTAGACAAAATCAACAGAGACTTTTTCTGGAGTAAAGCAAAAGATATCAAAGGGCGCTCCTTTGTTTCTTGGGACAAAATTTGTAAACCAAAAAGAAGAGGGGCCCGGGCTCGAGGAAAACCGAGGCCGTTAACCAAGCCTTCCTCTCGTAAGCTTATATGGAAATACCTGTATGATCCAAACAATTTTTGGGTTCAGATCATGCGCTTTAAATATCGGGTATCCGAAGACCTTTTCCAGCGTAAACCCAAAACTTCGATTCTTGGGCATGGAGATGCCTCCTAAAAGAAAGGGAACTCTTTAAAAGAGGGCTCAAATGGAAAATAGGCAATGGGAAGAAAACAAATTTTTGGCAAGACATTTGGTGTGGGCAAACAACGACTAAGCCAACATTATGATAGTACTAGAAATGACATTCCAACGACTTGATTCTACTGTCAATATTTGTTTTACGCCGAGGAAAGAATGGAACATGCAATTCCTTTCCTCCTTCCTTGCAATGGACATATGCAGAAAAATCAGAAGCATACCCATTCCATATCATGATTTGGAAGACACGGTGTGTTGGGGACTATCGAGTACAGGAAAGTTTACTACAAAATCAGCAACTTGGAATGCACACAATCTAGAGGACCATAACCATACCGGGAAGGTAGTTGGATATGGAGGTTGGACGTCATGCCTAAATTAAAGATATTTCTGTGGCAAATCCAACATAAATCCATTGCTACATGTGATACTCTCTCAAGAAGAGGGCTTAGTGTGGATAGACACTGCCTTTTATGCCAACAAAGTGAGGAATCGATTGACCATCTCTTTGCCGGATGTCCACTAGTTATGGACACTTGGGAGAAAGCTTTTCTTCAAAAGTGGCTTGATATTAACGTCGGACAATTTCAATGCTTGTCACTATGTGATATTTTTCAAAAATTTAGGAACCTCCATAAACCAACTCAACTAGTCGAATGGTATATTTAATCTGGAGCATTTGGAAAAGTAGAAACGATGTAGTGTTTAACAATGGAAGGTATAACACAATTCGGACAATAATTAAAGCTAAAAGAACTTGGGCGGAATGGAGGGCAAGAGGAAAATTTGATGGAATTTATTCTACTTCCTCTACACCTCATTCATCTATCATTTCTTCCACCTCAGTTCAACATATAGGTTGGAAGAAACAGCCAGGGGGTTCATCAAAATCAACTTTGATGGATCAAAATCTTCTACGACTAGCGGCTGGAGGGTTTGTCATCGAAGTTGGGACGGAAGATTCATTCAAGCGGGAGTTACAAACCTGGGGTCATCTTCGATCCTGGTTGCGGAAGCCACCGCAATGCGGAACGGAGTACGGGCAGCTATCTTAGCAGGATTTCGTCACATCGTAATCAAGGGAGATAACCAAGTGGTGATTAAGGCCTTGCGTAGGGAATTCCAGCCGCCATGGGAAATTCGAGACTCTCATACAGGACACTCAGCTGTATATTAGGAATTGTTGTGATGTGCTTATCGGACATCGGTTTCGGGAGGGAAATAGGGTCAGCGGATTGGGCCGTAAGATTAGGTCTTTCTATTACTCATTCCTTGTACTCGGGATACTCTTCCTTCCTCCCCCTCCCTCCTCTCCATTCTTATGGAGGATAACTTGGGTAGAACTCTTGAGAGAAGGGCTACCTACTAGTTGGTTTACTTACCCTTTTCAAAAAAAAAAAAAAAAACAAAATCTAAGAAGGTGGGGGGGTTTGATTATCACTTTCTTTCCTTGTAATTTTTTTCCATGTTTTAAACAGAAGGGAAAAAAAAGTGCTTTCTCTACACTTATTGGTATTTGAGGGTATTGACTACCAAATATTTGTAAAAATATCTACAAGGGTTGACCTGGAAACATAAAATAGAGGATAGAAACAAAGAATAGAGAGGTATACGAGAGTGGTTTGGAAGCTAGTGACACTTGAGGGTACTAGAAATGTCTATAAAAATATTGAAAAGAGCAGGCTTGGTTACATCTTTTTCCTTGTAGTTTTTCTGAAATTCAAAACAGGTGAAAAGGGGTACTTTTTCTTTACTTATTGGTTGAATTGGAAACATAGAAAGAAAAAAAAAAAGAGGCAAAGAATAATAGCTACAGGAGGTTGGTTCGGAAGCTTGTACCAGGGGCAGAGGACCATTAGGTCGGAAGGGGGCTTGACAACGCCCCAAAATTTGGCCAATTTTTCAGTAGTCAATATACTCGCATAAGCGGCAAAATTTGTCATTATAATTGATATAGAATTAGTACGTCGGCATCCTTCCTGACTTTGACTATCTATTTTTACTTTTTATACCAGCTTTGATTCATTTTGAAGTATTTTCCAATCACAGATTGCTAGATAAGCATATTCACGTCAATTACAACGTCCAATCAAGTTAATTTAGTATCCTTAAAACAATGAATACTTTATATTATTATTGTTATCATTTCGAGCAACATTTATACTTGGTTTTAGTGAAAATGTTTTTAGAAAACCATATCTATTTCGACCCCCTTAAAAATAATGTCGAGATATGCCGCTTGATTTACTTGAATTGCAATTTCCAATAAAGTTAATTTAGTATCCTTAGCAAATTAATGTATTTATGTTTTTTGAAATATATATACCATTTTATATATAATTAGGAACTTAAGTTTTATTTTATATCTTTCGTATATTATTCGTCCTATAAATTGCTCCTTTTTTAACAGGTTAGTGTGGTCAATGAATTTCTCAAATTCTAATACTTGAACCCTAGAATTGTAGGGTTGCTTAACATCTATCTTCCAATCTTTTATATTAGAATAATTTAGAAACCAATTTCGCTCTCTAAAATAATTATTTCGGTCTCTAAATTTAGTCTCAAATTAATTTAGACACCGATTTTTTCCCATTCTCTAAATTCGGTTACAAACAGGCCAAAATCTTGTAGTGTTAGTGAAGCTTGACAGTATGTTATTATTATCTTTACAATACACGTATAATTAAATATGTATTTAGTGAACATTTTTTATATTATTATTGTTATTCGTTTTTAGATAAGTGAGTCTGGTCTACTGAGCCCCTATCTCGAGGGAACCTCAGTAGACCTGCACAGGCTAGTGAGAGATACCAAAACCCAGATCAAGAAGCCCAGCACTCCAACCACATCCACAGTTACATCCAACACAAAACTAAATATTGCTTCCTCCCAAGTTTGAGCCGGGGAGGGGTGTGTGGAAAGTCTGCGAACCTCACTTCGTTATGTTATTATTGTTTCCTAACAACCTCTACATATAATTAAATATCTACTCCCCTCCTTATGCTATTGCGTTTCTTTTTGTGACTTCTCTGGGTTACAAAAAAATTTGAAATGTTCATTGAACTTTTTAGAAAATCATGACTAGCTTGGCCCCCATCCATGAAAAAAATAGTCGAGGTCTGCCACTGGCTAGTGCAATGGTACTTATGGCTTGATTTTTCTTTGTTGTTATTATGATAATGAATATTTGTTGGTGGAACTAGATCATGGTCTAGTAGTAATTTACAAAGGATATCATTTATTTGAGGGTATTGCATACAAAGTGTTCTTAGAAATATCTAAGAGGGGAGGTTTGGTTATCATTTTTTTCTAGCTAGTGGTTTTTGTTTTCCAGGTTTTAAAGAGAAGGAAAAAAAAAGTACTTTCTTTTCATTTTTTCTCCTCATTTTTTTGCCTCTTGAATTTTCTTGACAATATATTTTCTTAGGTTAAAATAGAGCTTTGAGTTGATTATAAGTCACAAATCTATAATAAATAATATCTACGCAAGCTAGGAACCTAACAATTGTCCATAAAACTTATATGTTCATAATTAGACATCAACAACTTCTATGTTCATAATTAGACATGGACAAAATTTTTGCAGGAAAAAATAGATATTAAAAAAAATAATTATGAACGATCACGACATATGTCTCGGTATTTTTATAATGTATCCTCAATAGTATGTTTGTATATACTTGAAAATATATGCACGTGCTTTTATTTACATCCTAAATTACAATAAAAATATTAATATTTTTTAATTTTGTATCTTTTTTGTTGTTTTTTAAATGGTAAATGAATCCACCTACTATACCTCTTCGATAGGGTGTAAACTTAATTGGCTCACTGAAAACGGTAGTGATACACAATTCTTGTAGATCTGGCTAAGTCCTATCATCAAACCCACAAAAAGTTTGAATGAGTTCACAACTCCAACCAAAGGAAGTGTGCCCACAAGGATTTGAACATTGTACTTTTGGTTGTTCTTAGATTATTATATTATATTTGAAGTACAACCAATTTCCCTTATTGGGTTGAAGAAGTATTCTCTTGCCGTCTTCCCTTGCTAGCCTACTCATTGTCTCCCGTATCTTCTTAACTTCATGTTGAAGCCCATCATTCTGGAAAAAGATCATGTAAAAGAGTTTTGTACATGTATGTATATAAATGGCAAAAAGACACTCAAGTAAAAAGGTATTGTTGTCAAAGCAGAATATAGCCAATAAACGGAAACCAAAGAAGCAAGATTTGCCCTCCTTCAAGCTTCAGTTTAGGGCATGTTTGGTTAGAAGTAGATCTGTCAATTCAGGTGGGCCGGTTAAATACGGGTCCGGTGTATTCGAGTTCAATTAAAATACGGGAAGTGTGTATTTCGGGTTCGGATAAAATACGGGTGGTTGTATATCGGGTTATACGGGTTTCGAATTAAGCCAACGGGTTGAGACCACCTTTTTATCAGTTATTTTTCTTTTTTAATTATCAAAATTCAACATATTTTTGCTTAAAATTGCCCAAAGTTCTATGAAAAAGTATAGTATTTGTATTTCTAAAAAGAATATTAAAAAATATTCAAAACATTCATTATGATATTTGTGTGAAGACCCTATTGAGCCGAGCAGCTTGACCGCTTGACCCGTTTAAATAAGATCAATGAAAGGTTAGGTCAATGATGGTTTGAATGACAATGACTTGTTTTTGTTAATGATTCATTTAAAGTTCCGATATTTATTTCACCTCTTTTATTATACTAAGAAAGTTTATATAATGCGTTTTAAAATATATCGAGAAAGGGTTAATCTGGGTAGGCATAATCGACCCATTTTATTCACTTGTAAAAATTTAACTTTGTTTTAAGCCCACCCATTACCTATCCTAGGAGTTGTGGTTTAGATACAATTAAAACAGTTTCAAATAAATAAGAACTAGAGATTTATAATAAACTAAAATTATTATTTTTAATTATAACATCAAAATATTACATCATTATAGTAATATTATTTCTATAAAACAAAAGTATATTATTTAAGATTTGACTAGGTATATTCACTTCACAAAAAAAAAAAAAAAACAAGTATAACTTGTGCACTTTTATGAAGAAGAGGTTGAGAAATCAAATAGTATTAGTCTTCGTTTGTAAATGATTATGATATATATGCAACGTCTCTCTAAATGATGTAATATGATAAATCACTACTATTAAAAAAATGATAAAGTGAAAGAAAAATCATATAATGTGCATAAAACATTCAATCAACAAACCACAAAGCTAAAATTAATTGTTGTTTTTATTGCCTTTACCCAACGGTTGAACAGAATCGGGTTGGGTTTGACCCGCTAATTTACGGATTTTTCGGGTTCGGTTTTTTGGGGTTCACGAGAAAATCGTGTCTAAAACCCAGAAATTTTGGGCGGGTTCGGGTAGGGTTTTCTGGTCGGGTCGGTTTTTGCCACGTCTAGTTGGAAGTAATGAAAGTGGTAATGTAATTAAATTGGTAATTGTCATTACATTACCATGTTTTGTTACAATTTTGTAATGCAATCAACATTGCATTGTAATCACATTAACCTCTACCTATGTAATTACAATTACTTGAAAATTTTGCGAGGATGTTTCAATGCTTGATTGTGAACACCTCTTCCGTCTGTTTAGCTTCCTTCTTATTGTTACTATTTTACTCTTGGATAAGTCGAGGCAAAGTGGAGTTTCAAATCCTGAAGGTAAAGGTAAATCCTCGTTATTATCCTGTCCTTCCTCTTCTAGAGCTACTTCCATTAATGGTTGGGGCTCACTTTCCAAAAGCTTGAAAACATTCTTCGAGATCATTGAATTTATTGGTGGGGCACTTCTTGAAGCCTGGAGGTTGGTGGTCTGATGCCTTTGGCTGCTCAATCAAAGTTTCAACTTCCAAGGGATTAAAATGTTTTGTTAGTAAAACCTCTGAGAAGATTTCAATTAATGGAAGAGCAAATTACTTGACAAGTGATCGAACGCACCGAGAAAAATCGCCCGAGTAGAAATAGCTACAACCATCATAGTACGTATATGGTTTCTTAATTTGGAGAAAGAGCATATATTGAATGTTATGTTTTATGATAGACTGGCATTAATATCCTATTTGTACTTGGTCAATGTTTAAGGTTTTATTCTAGATTCCTCCAAGGTACAGCATTCCTTGATAAATAATCAACTTAAGAACTCATGTGATGAATGACATGTATAATTGCATTTATTTTACGTTTTTGATGTGATGATGTATATCTTAATTATATTCTAATTTATTAAAATAAAAAATACATCACAATGTTTCGGTAAGTTGCAGGTATCATAAAATTATAAATTTTAGTAGAAGACTCAAAAGAATTTAGTTATGTGTTTTGTGGGACCATATTTGCCTGTATGTTTTTCCTTACCAATAAAGAAAATTTAAAATTCAAAACTTATTGTACCAACCCACCTTAACCTCATTGATTTTATATTATGCCAATCTGTATGATTCCGTCCATAACAATCTAAAATAATGTGCCCTTCCCCCTCACCCACCTCATCCATATTATTGGTTTTATATGAGACTTGATTGGCCGTAATTTCGTCCAAAAACAATGAAACCATCACTTTTATAATATAGTCATCAGTTTTTCATTGTAATATTATTCATGTTTTTTAATATGCTGAAAATGTTAACCGAAGGTTTGTTCGGGAGAGTTTGAGTCACCCTAGAAGGGGGTGAATAGGGTGATGGAAGTTTTTCGTGGAAACTTTAGCTCTTTTGTCAAAAACAAGACAGAGACGCATTCCGAGTCTATCGGCAGGGTCGAAAAGTTTAGACTCGAAATGCTATCACGAATGGATAAGCAAGAGTCGTAAAGCTGTCCGAGTCTAGAATGAACTCGGAAAGATAACACTTAGAGATTACGTGGAAACCCTCCCGGGGCAGAAAAGCACGGACCGTGTCAATCCGGACACGAAGTCAAATCCACTATTTTGAGTCCACAAAATACCGTGAACCGACCGAACCCGAGTTGCTCCCTTAGACAACTCTATACAAGTTTTCCTAGACTCGAAATTCCCTTATCCGATCTAGTACTTCCTAGCTGAGATAACCCTTACAGCTAAGGACAACTAAGCTGAGTTAACCCTTACGGTTTAGTCAAGGAACCTTACAGAGAAAGTAAGAAAGTGTTTGCAATCGAGTACAAGACCTTACAACTCGGAAAGTTATGAATTACAGAGTAGGAGTTGTAAGTAGAAGATTGAGAGTAAATACAATGAGTTTGCTCAAGTATGTGTATTAACAATAATTTTGGCAATCTTCAAGTCTTGTGAGGTGGCTTCTATTTATAGATGACCGGGCAGAGTAGCCGTTATCTTCATCTCAAGTTCTTTTTGCCGACAACAACGGCAGCCTCGCACACGGCGTTTGGGTCCGAGGGGAGAGGAACTTGAAATTGTTTGAAGACAAGGGTGAGAAAAGCACCGAAAGGAAGAGAAATGTTCTTCTTGGTTTGAAGTTGAGCTGGGACAGCTGCCATCCGCTCAATTATGGAGGGGAAGAGGTCTACTTCGTAGCCTTCAAGAATGTCAAAGAGAGCTTTGAGGTGCTTGGAGTTGGGGTTCTCCTTGCTAGAATGCTTGAGAGAAAAAGGTTCTCATCGGCAGAAAGCACGAAGACATGCTTCGACTTCAACCGAGTCACCGAAAAGTTCTTCCGGGACTCGGGGAACTCTTTGGCGTACTTTTCAAAGAAGTCGTCGGCGACTTCAGTGAAGGGAATGGGGTTGCTTGTTCAAGAAGAGACAAGAAACCTTGAACAAGCGGTGGAGGAGAGATGTGTTTATTCGAACAGTGATGTTACGAACCCGGGAGGTTAGAACATTTTCCGAGGAGGTGAGGTGAGTGTAGAACTCGAAACGAGTTCGGGATAGATGAACTCGCTGAAGCAAAGAAAGTTATATGCCCCGAGTGGTTTGAATGTTGGCCAACCAAGAAAATTTGGTTGATGGAAAGAATTTGTCGTCCGGGCGAGGTCTTCGGGTGACAATGGGTTTGGAGGGGTAGAGCTTTACGGCGTTTTAGTGCGAGGCTTTTTAGCGAGAGGAAGAGACTTGGAAGTCGGGATGGTTACCTCTCTTAGTCATTTTGAAAGAAAAGGTAGGAAAGATGAAACTTTTGACAAGGAAAAGAGAGGAAGAGGAAGATGAGAACAAACGAAAAGGAGTAGAAGAAAGAGATGAGAGCGAGTCGAAACTTACGTGAGATGGCCTTTACGAGTGCTTGAAGAACTTCACCGAACATTGTGTACGTAGAAAGCTTCCGTGAAAAGTTTCGTTTGAGAGAGAGAGATGAAATGTAGAATACCGAGACGAAGATGAATAGACGCTATTTATAGAAAAGAAGCGCACCCGTCAACTATCCGTTAAGTATAACTCCGTTCGACTCGGCTTGTCCATCATTCATCGAAGACCGGTGTAACGGTTCTCTTCAACGGTTAAGATTTCAGCGGTTAGGGATCTACGGCTATCGTCTTATCGCAGCGCTCGAGAGAGAGAGAAAAAGATTTTGAAAATATGTTCGAAACTCTCCATTGCTCTAGAGATAGCTTCAGAAAATTTGAAGTCCAAAATTTTCTCTACGTCCGAGTATGACTCGGAATAGTTTCGAGTGACTCGGAATAGTTTCGAGTGACTCGAAACACGAAATAACTACTAACCCGAGTATCACCTGAATCAACCGAGCTAATGGTTATCAAAAGTGAAAACACATATTACGGAGTCATGCAATGAATAAGAGTAACATATAATTAGGCATTTAACATACCAAGCTCATTTCGAATAAAGCAAAACTGATCTTCACCAAGAGGCTTAGTAAAAATATCGGCTAATTGAAGATTAGTAGGAATGAACTCAAGTTCAATGTCACCTTTTTTGAGTGGTCTCGTAGGAAGTGATATCTGACCTCAATATGCTTTGTTTTCGAATGCTTGGATCTGGATTCTTGGTGATGCTGATTACACTTTGATTGTCACACTTGATTGGAACTAATTTGAAGGATAGTCCAAGATCTTTCAAGTGTTGCTTTATCCATAGAATACGAGCGCAACGAGGCTCCAACTGCAATATACTCGGCTTCAGCAGTTGATAGAGCTACCGAGTTCTACTTCTTTGAATGCCGGGATATTAGGGATTGACCCAGAAATTGGCAAGCTCCGGAAGTGCTCTTTCGATCAACTTTATATCCGGTGTAGTCCGCGTCCGAGTATCCGAGTGAGAGTTAGTTCCGAGTCTCCGGAATACCATAGACCTAAATTCCGAGTACCGCAAGATATCTAAATATTCTCTTCACCGCGAGTGAGATGTGATTCTTTTGGATTAGCTTGAAATCTTGCGCATAGACACACACTCGAACATTATATCCGGTCGGCTGGAAGTAAGATATAGCAAAGATCCAATCATACCTCGATAGAGTTTCGATCTATTGCTTTACCTTTCTCGTCCGAGTCAAGCTTGATACTACTTGCTCATAGGAGTAGATGCGTGTTTTGCATCTTGGAGTTTGTATTTCTTCAGCAGCTCCTTGGTATACTTAGATTGATGGACATAGATCCCATCTTTCTCTTGTTTAATTTGTAAACCAAGGAAGACATTGAGTTCTCCCATCATACTCATTTGAAATTCTCGACTCATCAACTCAAAAAATTCTCGGCACGTGAAATTCATTAGTAGCACCGAAGATAATATCATCAACATATATTTGAACAATAAGGAAATCTTTCCCCTTGGTCTTTATGAAGAGAGTTTTGTCGATCCGACGTCTTTTAAAATCATTTTGAATCAAGAAATTGCTTAGTCTTTCATACCAAGCTCGAGGAGCTTGTTTAAGACCATAGAGAGCCTTTTGAAGTTTGAAAACATGATTTGGAAATTCCGAGTTTTCAAAACCAGGAGGCTACTCGACATAGACTTCCTCTTTAATAAAACCATTGAGAAACGCACACTTAACATCCATTTGATATAATTTAATATGCATGCTTGGATGCAAATGCCAGCGAGAATTCTAATAGCTTCGATTCGGCAACCGGTGCAAATGTTTCCCCACAATCAATTCCTTCTTCTTGATTGTAACCTTGAGCCACAAGTCTAGCCTTGTTTCGACTACCACTCCACCCTCATCCAGTTTTTTTGAAAACCCATTTGGTTCCTATAACTGGGTGGTCGGAAGGTCGTTTGGTCGAGTCCGGACTTGGTTTCTTTCGAATTGATTGAGTTCCTCTTGCGTGGCCTCTACCCATTCAGGTTCATTAAGGGCCTCTAGTGCATTTACGGGTTCGGTTAATGAAATGAATGCAGTGAATGCACATAGATTTTGAAGAGAGGAACGAGTTCTTACCCCACTTGTTGATATCGGATATTATATTTTCTAGTGGATGACTAGAAGTAAACTTGAATGCTTTACCGGTTCTCCGATTCACGAGATTTATGGGCTGAACTGCTTGATCTTCGAAGCTCGTTCGTGTGATCTTATTCATTGACTTGTTCGTTCCGAGTGAGCTCTTGAGTTGTCTCATTCCGAGTTACCTCGTTACGAGTGACTTCATTGTGAGTGGATTGAGTCGGAATCTTGGTAGGCTCGGCTTCGTCATCATCTCTACTGAGTTTTAATTCGAGTATGAAGATTTACTTGGTTTCTCCTGTTCAAGCTCATCAAATACAACGTGGATGCTCTCTTCCACTTTGTTAGTTCTCTTATTGAACATACGATAAGCTTTCTTTGTGAGAAGAGTAACCTAGAAAAATACCTTCATCCGACCGAGCATCAAATTTGGTCGAGTGATCCTTACCATTGTTGTGAACGTAGCACTTACATCCGAAAGGTCCGAAATAGGAAATATTTGGCTTCTTCCCTTTGTAGAGCTCATAAGGTGTTTTCTTCAGAATGGGTCCGATGAGGCATCTATTCAAAGTATAGTTGGCTGTGTTGACTCCCTCCGCCAGAAATAGTAAGGCAAGTTGTGCTCAATCATCATCGTCCTTGCTATTTCTTCAAGGGTTCTGTTCTTTCTCTCTACTACTCGTTACTGTTGAGGAGTTCTAGGTGCAAAGAAGTTGTGAGAGATTCCATTTTTGTCATAAAACTTTGAGAATTCCGAGTAGTCGAACTCCCTTCCATGGTCGGTTCGAATCCTCTAGATCCGAGTCCGAGACTCAACTTGGATTTTTCGCAGAGCTTGCTGAACTCCTTGAAAGCTTCATTCTTGTGCTTAAAAAACACACCCAGGTAAACCGTGAATAATCATCAATAATAACAAGTATGTAAGATTTACCTCCAAGGCTCTTCACGAGAATTTCACCACATAAATCCATATGCAGTAGCTCAAGTACTTTGGATGTTGAAACTGTCTTCGAGAGATTTGAATGAAGATCCGACTTGTTTCCCTCACGGTGCAAGCGTCACAAACTTTATCTTTTCGAAGACACGGTTAGGAAAACCCCTAACAAGACCATGAGTGTAACAGCCCGCCCGTAAATTACATTATTTATCTTATCAATTACGAGACTAATATCATTGAGCGCGTGCACTTCAATCCGGTATTTTATATTCAATTTATTTTTATCCGTGAATTATGCAGCTCAGGTGACGAAGTGGCCTCCAATAACATTTCATATTAGTAACTATAAAATTTACAGTTATATATAAAAAGAAGATTTAGAAATTCGTATAAATATATATATAGCATATAAATGTGAAGATACCGGCAAAAGTTACTAAAGGTTATATTTAAACGAAGCATTACATTTGAAAACAGATTGTATAACCTATTTACAACATTATTAGAACGAACAAAATAATAATAATAGTGACAATGTAAGTAAGTTACATAAAATCGAACGAGATAATAAGATAATAAATAAATGAAAACAAAATAAAAATAATGACGCTGATATTTTGAAAGAAAAATCCGGAGAGAATTCTCTGGAATGTGCGAGACAACTTAAAATTCATTTCATCCCTCACACACTCATCCTCTCTCCCGTGCTCCCTCCCTCATCTCCCCTGCCTCACCGCCTCTCGCTACCGGCCCACAGTCCGGCCACCGGACGCCACCAACGCCGGCCGGAAGCCGGTGCTAGGCGCCGTCCGGCAGCGCCCGCTCACTCTCTCGCGCGATGGCTCTCTCTCTCTCTCTCGCATTCCCTCGCTTCCTCTCCCTGCCTCTCCAAACCTCCCCGGTCGCACCGGTTCCGGCGACCGGGCACCGCCAACACCAGGCGAAGCCGACGCTAGCACCGGCCGGAGGCTACCGGCCTCCCTCTCTCACGCCATCGCTTTTCTTCTCTCCTTCCGCGCGGCCCTGTTCCCCGCCCTCAGCCGCGGCACTTAACAAGCCAACCACCACCAGCAGCGGCCGCCGGAGCCGGCCGTCGTCTCCGCCCGGTGGTCGTCGGTGCAGCCGCCACGCGCCACCATCTCCGCCTCTCCTCCTCGGCTTCCTCTCGTGAATTCGAAGGTAAAACTCTAAACCCTAAATTATCAAGTTCATTATCTATTTGAGCAATTGTAACTGTAAATTGAAGTAAGATTAGAAACATATTTGTGGAGTGAATTTAAGGATTAATTTGGGGAAAATCCGAATTGGTGTGGAGGATTTAGGTTTGGTGTTTTGGTGAATTGGTTGTACGAATGTGAATAAATGTGATTCCTTTTGGGAAATTATGAATTAACGAATGAGATTGAGGAGGTTTTATTATCGAATGGAACAATTTGGTAGAACTGTTACATTTTGGAAATGATTATATTGAGCAAACGAAGGAGAATGCGTGCGTAGAAGTTGAAATTCGGTAATGTGCAAGTGTACGGGCATGGAAAATAATTGAGTATTAAGCGTACCTAATTGTGGTTGTGAATGTGAAGTTGTCGGGGAACAATGCTTATGACCTTAAAATGGTGTATGCATGAGTTGAGCAATTCGGTAGAGTATGGAACCTTCCTAGGGGAAGGCATTTGATGGGTTAACTAATTACCTAACTATAGGTTTTGAATGTAATGAAGGGAGAAGGAAGGAATAAACTAGGAATAAGTGTTTGATCATATATATATATATATATATATATATATATATATATATATATATATATATATATATATATATATATATATACCATTTTCAATCCAAGTTAACTAACGAATTGAATTACATGAATGTCACTGACCATCCGATCAGCCTAATTAACTTCTTAATATGCGTTGTAATCAATGTTCGAAATGGAATTAATGCAATAAAGTTATGTAAGGAAACGTAATTTAACCGATTACGTAATAAATGCAGGAAATGAAATAAATTGTTAATGCTTATACAAACTCAAGCATTAAAACTCAGGAAAAATATTATTAACCCTAGAGATCCATTTTAAACAGAACCGAGGCCACTTCCGTTGCCGAATAGCCGGTGAATCAAATTTCTACAAAAGGGGAGAAACAAATATTCTCGGTTCGAGTACGTTCATTGCCCGTACCTTTCGAAAACTCACATGTGTCATCAAATCTCAACATTTCTCATATATATAACTAATAATGAATCATTTGCAAATCAAGTTTTGCCACCTAATCAAGTGGTCCCCGCCCAATTATCAATTATCGGGGCTTATGCCCATCAATTATCAATAATCGGGGCTTATACCCAACTCGCGCGGCTTCAACTCGGGTTCTCGGTCGGCCCGGAAGGTGTGCACCTTACTAAGATCGTATCAATTATCAAGGGGTTCCACTTTCGGATAATAATCGGCAAGCAAGTTTTACTCATATTCTCTCCCCCGATTTCAAACTAAAATGAATTGAAATGCGCGCGCTCAATTAAAATGTTTTTCAAAGTTGTTTTACGAGTGCAGGGAATGTTCGCACCGAGTTTCGACTTATTCTTCAAAATATTTTACTTGTTTTTGTTTTAGGAAGAGGCATTGGTGAACAATCACCCATTTACCAAGTCGACGAAGGCAAACCTTAGCCAGCCACGTTGCATTTGTAATTACGAAGGTGCATAGACGCTCACGGTGATTTACCCTCAACCGGGGCTTAGGTATGACCTTGGGAACTATCGTACGTTGTATATTATCTCGTGGAATAGACAAAAGTCCAGGTTGTATAAATATTATGTGGCTAAACAAGCAAACCGTATTGTGGGATGACTTGGCTACTTGGGTAATAGGTAATTACTTCTAACAGGATCAATGGAAATATAACAGTGGAAGCACAAATTGTATTTCATTTTATTTCAATTATTTAGCCTTGTCCTATTTTTAGGACGGCGGTAACGTCTTCGATCGTTACCTTCCGCTGCGACCTTACGTAATATTCCCTAATGAAGGGATTATTAAGTAATGGTGATTAGGGGCGTTACAATGAGATGCCGGTTTTTGATAGTATGCATGCTAATATGGCCTAATCTACGATGCCATGTCCAAGAATCATCATGAAGGGATGCTTTTAAGCAAGATAAATTCTGACTTGGGTTAGAAAGAGGAATGATATAGGTATTATCTAATCTCCGACCTGAAAGCTTGATCTCTTCGGTAGAGACATCGGAAATGTAGCAATTGGTCCGAGTGAATCTTACCTCTTGACCTTTATCACATAGTTGAGAGATGCTGAGCACATTATACTTTAATCCTTTGATCTGGACTGACCAGATTGCTTCCTTTTCCAATCTTGCCAATTCCAACTATCTTGCCTTTGCTATCATCTCCGAATGTGACTTTTCCTCCTTTATGTTTTTCCAACTCGGAAAAGAGTCCCGCATCTCCCGACATGTGCCGTGAGCACCCACTGTCAAGGTACCAGTGTCCTTTTGATCTTTTTTGAGTGACCTGCAAAATAGAGAGAATCTAACCCTTCTCACTTCCTCTAACGAACCCAGTAACATTCCTTACTCGTGGTCCTTTTCGAGGAAGAAGGTGTTTCGGAACCCGATTTGAATAACTTTGGGTTTTGTCCGATTCCGAGTCTTCCTCTCGGAGAACCGAGTCCGTGTCTCTTTCTTTTTGAAAACCTTTCCTTTTGAAACAGGAGAAAATGGTTTCTTTTTGTAGACAATTCTGGGCTTAGTCCTCCCTTCATTTCTATGAATGGGACCGTGCTCGGCTTTCCTGAACTTTATAGTTACGGAATCCTTTTGAACAATTCCGAGTAGGAATTGGATTCTTCCTCTTTGTTGAAACCAAGACCTTCTTTTCGAAAAGAGACACATTGTGATCCTAAGAGCATGTCAAGGTTCTTCGACCTTGAGTAAACTTTAAAACTAGATCTTGACACTCGGTGAGCTTCCGCTTTAGCTCCTTATTTTCTTTCTGAGTAACTCGGACTCGGTCTCATTAGATTGAGTACTAGTCTTGAGTTCTCCGAGTGTGAGTCTCGGTTTTATAATTCATTTTTCAAAGAAGTGCTCTCGAAGTAATTAACTCAAGTTGTTCTTTGAATTGAGAAGAATCGAATTGGACTTTTCTTCCAAAGTAAAAATATACTTAGCTAAATCGACTTTGGAGAATTTGAGAAAATAACCAATTACCTCTTGAGGATTAGTTTCGTCATTGTTCGAATCCGAGTCGACTCTCCTCCGGCTTCCGAGTCGGAGATTGCCATCGGACACTTTGAGTCGTCCGAGTCATCGTCATCTTCCGATGAGTCCTCATCGCTCCATGTTGCCATCATAGCCTTCTTCTTCCTTCTGTCCCTTTTTCTTTTCGGACAGTCTTTGACTATGTGGTCTTTGCTTTGCCACACTCAAAATATCCGGAATTCTTAGATAAAGATAACTTTGAGGGTGAGGAGTACTTACCTTTTCTGTCCCTCTTGTCTTTCTTATAGAATTCTTCCTTTGGCCTTTTGTCCCATCTTTTGTGTTTCATTATTCTCTTGAAGCCTCTTGCAATAAGTGCCATGGGATCGTCTTCCGAGTCGGAGGAGCTCGGATTTGCTTCTTTGGATTCTCGGGCTTTCGGTGCAATGTTCCTTTTGGTACTGCTCTCAGCATCCTCCTCTTCTAGATGGATTTCGTGAGTGAGAAGCTTCCCGATGAGCTCGTCTAGCTTTAAGAGTGAAAGGTTCCGAGCCTCCTCTATGGCGAGTCACTTTGGGACCCCATCTTTTCTTGGGTAGACTTCGAGTATCTTTACGCACATTTCCTCGTGGGAAATCTTCTTACCCAGTGATTTGAGATTGTTGGTCATCTCGAGTAAATCGAATGAACATCCGAGTGATGTTCTCTTCGGCTCCATCTTGAAAAGCTCATATTTGTGAAGATACTCGACTTATCTTCGCTTGTCGACCTGGCTTGTGCCTTCGTAAGTGTTGACAAGGGTGTCCCACACTTCTTTTGCTGAATCACAAATAGACACTCGGTTGTATTCTTCGAGCTAATGGCACACATCGAGTGTTCATTGCCTTGAAGTTCTTCCCGAACTTCTCTGCTTCACTCGGAGTGAATTCGGCTTTTGTCTTGGGAATGATTCGAATTCCTCTGTCTTTATTGGAATGTAGTTTCCTTGTTGTATGATTTCCCATACATCTTCATCATGTTCCATGAGGAAACATTCCATAAGTTTCTTCCAGGTGCCGAAGTTTGATCCTTGGAATTTTGGTGGTCTGCTGGAAGATCTTCCTTCGTCGAACTCTCCGTTGTTCCGAGCCATTTGATCTTTAGACCTTTGGATGGTTAGATCCTTTACGAAAGGTTAGGCTCGATACCAATTGAAGGTTTGCTCGGGGAGAGTCCGAGTCACCCTAGAAGGGGGTGAATAGGGTGATGGAAGTTTTTCGTGGAAACTTTAGCCCTTTTGTCAAAAACAAGACAGAGACAGATTACGAGTCTATCGGCAGGGTCGGAAAAGTTTAGACTCGAAATGCTATCACGAATGGATAAGCAAGAGTTGTAAAGCTGTCCGAGTCTAGAATGAACTCGGAAAGATAACACTTAGAGATTACGTGGAAACCCTCCCGGGGCAGAAAACCACGGACCGTGCTAGTCCAAGCACGAAGTCAAATCCACTATTCCGAGTCCACAAAATACCGTTAACCGATCGAACCCGAGTTGCTCCCTAGACAACTTTATACAAGTTTTCCTAGACTCGAAATTCCCTTATCCGATCTAGTACTTCCTAGCTAAGATAACCCTTACAGCTAGGGACAACTAAGCTAAGTTAACCCTTACAGCTTAGTCAAGGGACCTTACAGAGAAAGTAAGAAAGTGTTTGCAATCGAGTACAAGACCTTACAACTCGAAAGTAATGAATTACGGAGTAGGAGTTGTAAGTAGAAGATTGAGAGTAAATACAATGTCTTCGCTCAAGTATGTGTATTAACAATAATTTCGGCAATCTTCAAGTCTTGTGAGGTGGCTTCTATTTATAGATGACGAGGCAGAGTAGCCGTTATCTTCATCTCGCTGACTAAGAGTCCTTTGTGATCTGTTGACGAAGCTTTACGAGTCACTCGGAAAGTATCCGTTGTAATATGAACGTTGGACAACGGTTTAACTCTCTTGGAAGTCCCAAAACCACTTGTGGTGTCTTCAAAGATAAGGTGGAAACCACCGTTAAGCTTGGCGTTCCAGTTTTCCAGATTTGGAAACAGACAGCTCCGACACAATCTTCTAGGACTGGAGCGAGAGAAGGTGAAAAGCCATGTCTGCTGGTGATTTGACGTTCGAAGCCGGTTACTTTTGTAGTTTGAAAAGCGTATCCTCGTTTGAATAACCTACAAAAGTAAATCAATTTCGGTTCTCAAAGTATAAAATACTTTGGTCCAAGATTAGACATAGATAATAAAATTATTAAGGTAATTAGACAACCGATTATCCGAGTCGAAACGAAATGGAATTTTACGAGTCTAATATCCATATGACTCGGAATTCCATCTGTCTTAGTCTAAGCGAAAAATCAAGTTATATAAAGAATATCATAGTGAAGTAACTTGATATAGACTAAGCAAGAAACAAACTAGAAATACCGACTATAACAAAATAGAACTTATAACCGGAAGTCAGATTTGAGTGAGGAAAGATGAAATATTAGTCTATTCAATATGCGATAAATCCGAGTGATGAAGGACTCGGAACCGAGTGAGATACGCATATCGGTTTTCCGAGTCACTCAAGGATAAGCAAGAATTACACGAAGAAAAAGTCTGTATCAATTAGATAAGATACCGTATCACTCGAGAAAAGTTTCTAGCAAACAGAGAATGCCTTGGAATCAAAACTCTATAAGTACGAGATTGTTATACCTGATTCCTTTTATACAACTCGGAAAAGTATTGAGCGAGTGTTTGAGTCTTCATTAACAATTTTAGAATATGCCGGAATCATAAAATATATTGTCCGGCCCTTGTTAACTAATATAAATCACCTACAAAAAGTTGTTAATAAAAGTCATCCTAAAAAAAATTATATTTTAGTTTATTGTTAACTTATAAATACAAATCCCCTTTTAAAATAAAAGTTCATTCTAAGTATATGTTATACACATACTACTATTAAAATATTTGTTTTGAAAATTTTGATATTAATCTTATATTCTTTAGAAAATAATATGATCAAACGTTTTAAAAGTATAATGTACTTGTCACTTACTAAAATGAGTTATGAAATAATTTTACAGTAGATGAGATTATAAAAACATAAGAGGAAAGGAATAAGACTACAACTAAATACTAATGATAATAATGACAAAGTGCAAAGAACAAAGAGGAGAAGAAATTGCTTCCAAATGAAATGGAATAAAAACAAAATAAAAAATAAAAAATTAAATTATTTAAAATCTATCTAGCCTTAAAAGTCTATACAATACATGAGATTTATAATTACATTTTATTTAATTCTTAAACTATGTGTATTCTTAAATTACTGAACATTTCATTCACTCTTGTAGCTCTTGTGTATGAAGGAAATTAAAAGCCAAAATAGGTCAGTGAGTCTTCTACGCCGGCAGAGATGTCTATTGAAATGTGGAATGACCAAGCATGCCAAGCAGTTCTTGACATATTCGACAACAATTTTATAGATAAAGAGTGGCTCTTGTGTATGAATCCTTATAGTTTTTAACTGCCCATATTTTGGGATTTTGGTGGTATAATAAAGGTCTATCATTTTATGAAAAGAAACAAAAAATACCATAGTTTTTATTCCAAAAAATACATCAATATTTCCCAAGTTGTATGCATCATAAATTAATTTTATTTTAGTTTAATATGGACGATAAAACTATTTTGCAATATATTTTTTTTATGAAATACATTTTAGTATATTTTTGGCACCACAACAAACTTTGTTATTATCTACAGTAGCTAAATTTTTAGTAATATTGAAAATGAGAATTGTTTATTTTTTATAATTTGTTTTAAAAATTGAAAGGCAAAAATATAAATATTCAAGTTTTCAAAAAGAAATCAAAATAATATTTAAAGAATCTTCTAACAATGTGGATTAAAAAATTAGAAATTTTGTGAGAGTGACACATGACAATAAAAGAAAAGAGTCTGTTTTGTTCACACATGTATTATTTTTTGACTTTTTATAATTTATTTATTTCATTTCCATTCAACCTAAGTCACTGTCATTTATTTACTTCATCCGTTTCACATTACATATTATTTTATAAAATTTGGTGCGTCACAATCCCAATGACATATTAATGACTAATTTACCAATTTTGTCCTTATTAATTGTTTTTCCTCTCCTTTTTCATCAAATTTCTTCATTTCAAGGAAAGATTGGGGCAACTAGGGATGGCAACGGGGCGGGGACTCCCCACCCTTGTTGGGGCCCCGACTCGAGGTGGGGAAAAATCCCCGCCCGAATGGGCAACGGGCGAAATCCCTCCCCTGGAGTGTCTTGTCCCGTTCCCCGCCTCGTCTCTGTTTTTTATGTTTTACAAATTTAAATTTAACCAGGCATAGGAGGGGCAATTTTGAAATTATAGAATTTTTTAATCCTAGGTATAAAAGAAATCCATCGAGTCCCTCCTCCCTCCTCCCTCCTCCCTCGGCCATTTACCTCACCCTCATTTGCTCTCTGTCTACGCTATGGCCTCCTCACACACACTCTCTCTCTCTCTATACTACTAGCCGGCGGTCGCTTCCCTCTCTCTCTACACACTTCCAGCCATCGTCGCTATCTCACTCTCTCTTTGCTACCGACAAGATGCTCTCTCTCGCTTTCTCTCTTCTAGCCACATCCCCGGTATGGTCTCTTGCTTCGGGTCGTCCGTCTGTCTCTCTCTCTCTACTCTCTCTCTGGATGTGGAAGAAAAACCATGGCCTCCATCTTTGATTGGCAAATCTACACTCATAGGAGATCTGCACTAAAAAAAAAAACCATCACCGCGTCGCCGCCGTTAACAACACTATCGAGCATATGGCTGCATCCCGGTGCATGGATCAAATCCTGGTTCTTTGATTTTTTTTTCCAAGTTGTGTAGATCAATTTTGTTGCATATTTTTTGAATGAATTTGAATGTGAAAATTTTAATTTCATTGAGGATAGTAGGATTTGTTTAATTTTGTTTGTTCTAATTTGTTGAATTTAAACTTGGTTCAAGTTTTATTAACGGGGATCGGGGACCCAACGGGGTCGAGGATCCATCGAGGTCGGGGATGGGGAGAAACTTCTCCCATGAAGCGGGGGCAGGGGCGCGGGGGGTGGTTTGGGCAGCGGGGACGGGGACGGGGACGGGGACAGGGACGGGGAGGGCACCCGTGGCCCCAACCTTCCCCATTGCCATCCCTAGGGGCAACATGAGTTTTTAACATAAATTTGGTTAGGATTTTTGTATTTACTTGATATTTCCTCACCACAAAAAATGACAAGTATTATAAAAATTGATAATCATTTATAAAATTCAGCAATAGTTTCTTACTCTTTAGGAATACTCTTGAAAATTATTTACAAATTGGATAACACTATAAGCCCAAAAACTAAGAAAACTATGATAGAATTCGAGAAGTGTGAGTGTGATATCCCTAAGCACATAATACAAAAGGATCAAATCAAAGCCATAAGAAATAAAAATCAATAGGATTTAGATTAATAGTTTTTCCAATGCCACAAAAATTAATAAGAATAATAAAAATGTTATCATAATTGACGGGAATGGGAAAACACCATAAAACCTCAGCTATTAAGGAGTATGAGTAGCAAAGTCGGAATGAGAAGAAAAACCTATGTACCAAACCTAAACAGTGAGAAGGAACCTCATCCCTTGAGGATGATGAATAATTAGTATGACTACTGAATGAGTGGCATGAGTTTCGAAACTGCACGACGAAGTGTGGATGGAATTTTCAATTTAGGTTAAAAAGTAGTTAGTTGTAAGACAAGAACTATTAATGAACCAACTTATGAGATGAGTTAAATCATATGTCCATAAATATCTCTTATGAGATCACTAAAACAAACATTAATAGCATTTATATTCTAGTAAATATATGCATAAAAGGATATAATAATTATGAATATATGCTTTAATTGATAGTGGTATCTCTGTGTACTTCCCGATTTAGGTCCTATTCGAAATAGGGGTTATAATCCACAAAAATAGCATATATAGTAGAAACGAATAGAAACTAGCAGAAACAAATAAAAACAAATAAAAATAAGTAGAAACGAACGGAATTGAGAAGAAACGAAGAGAAATTATTAACCGTTATAGCACAAATGGACGAAACCGACGTAAATGAGCTATTATAACCGTTACAACTATGTTGAAACTATTATGAGTTACTATGAAATTTTTGTTATATTGTTAAAGATATTATTCATTTTATATATTTCACAATATCTAATATTTTGTGAATAATGAATATTTAAAAATTATAATTTATGATTTTTAAAATATTATGTTTTATTTTTATGTTAATATTTTGTAACACCCCAATACCCACCCTAAGAGTATTACATCGCCGAGTTACTCACAAGAAACTCCCAAGGCTTATTTAGGTGTCGGCTTGACTTTCTAACTCCATCTAAAAGGTAATCGAGCTAATTTTTCCGAAAGAGTTTGGAGTTTTCTAAAAATTTCGATAGAGTTCCGTTTGTAATATGGTCTATCCCTAAGGGTTAAAGCCCTAAAACCCTACATAAAAATCATAATACAACTCAACGAGCCACACGCTCGGAGTGTACAACTCAACAACCACACACCGAACTCTAACCAATCATGCATTAAAACTTAAAATATTCTAAATGGTTCATGATACATCCGATACAAACTATATGAACTTAATTACAAGCTATAACATTTACAACACATGGGATGCACGTCAGCAACTTGAATCATTCAGTAGTCAACAATCAGCAAACAACAATCAACAAGAGTCCAGAATATGCTAAGTACGGATCACACCTTCGAGAGTGTACCTACAACACTAGGAGGGGAGAAAAAGGGAAAATTTGTAGGAGTGAGCAAACCACGAGCTCACCGAAAAGTCTTACACTCTTAAAACGGAAATTCTTTACACATACTACTCATAATAATGAAATCACTGAAAGTATAATAACGTAATACACTCTCGATACTTTTCAATGAAATCTCCCGAAATCGTTTGCAACATAAAGATCATAACATTTTAATCATTCAAAAGGACGATTTGCAATCATTTTGGGAATTGAATTACTTTAAATAAGGTGGTGCAACCACCTGCACTTTCTTTCAAATACTTTCAGTCATAAATTGAATATCTTTTTGGGGCTTTAGACAATTGAACTAGCACCGGACGGTTTTCTCGGGGTGCAACCCCTTGACTCAGATTCCGGGACTTATCTTTAGTCAAATTCCTGGAAGGCTCAGCTTTCCTCATCAGCAAAGAATCAACCTCTCTGGTTGGTGGGCATCCTGATACGCAAGGAGCTCATGGTCCGATACGCACGATCACCTCCTTCCTCTCGGTCTAAATAATCCTTATTCCAAAATCCATTCAAAACTGAAGTGATCACAATCACTTATCAAACTTGGTTTTAAACCACCATCTCAAATCAATTTAATATCATAGAAGGCATGCACCACGTACCACCCCTCTAAATTTACTTCCTCAACTCAATTTCACTTCTCTAGAACACATTTCAAGCTTGAAAAGAAGTTATCAAGAATCATGCCAAGTAGCGTTTTACGTAAACATTTGAACTCTTTTCAAAACTAACCTTTGAGAATTATTTAGAATCAAATCACTTCGCGTGTCAAGCATCTCTACACTAAGACTTAGCATTCCAAGCTAGCACATTAACTTAAAGATTCACCCAAGTACTTAGCATTCACTCATACTTATCCATATTCTATTCAAGCAATATTCTCCAATTCGCATATACGTAATTCTTGTCTCATTACGTTTTCAAAGCCACACTCAATTAATATAAACACATACTCCCTTGATACTCCAAGTTCCCGCTCCTTCTCTATACTCCAACGTTCGTTTTACATACTCAATTCCCTTTCAAGCACAATGAATTTGGATACTAAAACTCCTCCGAGCCACAATAATCACAAGTCGTAAAATCCTCCATAATCATAAACATTCATAATTTAGCCCAAACTGTCACAACTCGTCACCAACTATTATCTTTGCTTCAAACTCTCATATTATGTCTCCATATCATTAGCTAAGTCTCTAATGCTCATACTCAGCCATATAACTTTTAATCTCACCTCATTACTCAAATTCATCTAGCTCCACGTATCTAACAATCACCTACCCTCCACTTTCCTACCTCAATTATGCATTACTCAAGATAAACTCACATTTTTCCTTTATACTCCAAATCATTGTTTCCCAATATAAATAGTTACCTTCCAACACACAGAATCAGGAAGTCCCTAAGGCTCAATTAACTCACAATTCACAACCAAATCACAACTTCTTCATCCTTAATTGCTAATTGAAACTTTCATATTACTCCTTAAACCTAAGCAATCTAACTCCATCATGAAGACTCGGACTCGAATCTAGATTATTCTAAGTACTACATGAAGACTCGGATACAAACCTCATCCCTCCTAAGTTTTGATTACAAGTCATTCCGAGTGTTACGAAACTCCTATATAAGTTTTCATTCGTTTCTAGCCGACTTAGAAAACACATTCTTATTTATCTTCTCACATTGATGTTTCGAGTCATTCGGATATCACTTAGATCTATCTCATGTTCAAATAATCTCTCTAATACTTTTTATCCGAGTTCGACTTCATATTTCAAAGCAAAGTGAATTATAGTGTTAATTCATCTTTCTAAGTCGGTTTGTTTTGTTTGAGAATTATTTGTCCAAATCAAGTACTTATACTCGATGTTTTCACTCTTATAACTTGATCTCTTTTAGGACTAACTCGATGGAATTTGAGTATAATGAATATTAAACTCGGAAAATTCCACTCTTCTAGGCCTAAGATAATTATGTACTTAATTATCTTAATTAAATCATTATCTATGGCTAATCTTGGACCAAAGTATTTTATACTTTGAGAACCAAACTAGTTTACTTTTGTAGGTTATCCAAACGAGGTTATCTCATTTTTAATTACAAAAGTAACCGGCTTCAAGCTCGTCAATCACCAGCAGACAAGGCTTTTCTACTTCGAACAAGGCTCGGATGCTTGTGTCGTGGTTGTCTGTTTCCAAAGCTGGAAAACTTCACGCTAAGCTCCACGGTAGTTTCCGCCTCACTTTTCGGACATCACCGACTAAGCTGGAGCACCTTTAGCAGCCAGGAGGCTGTTGTACAACGTTCACATCACAACAGATCTTTTCTAAGCCACTCGAAGAGCCGTTACAATGGCCGGGAAGGACTTACGCTCGTAAATCGAGTCACAATGGCTAATCCGCTTGTTCATCTATAAATAGAAGCCACCTCCCAAGACTTGAATATTGCTTGGAATCATTGTTGAAACACATTACTTAAGCAAAAGTCATTGTTTTCATATTCAATCTTACTATTTACAACTCCCAGACTTGTAATTCTTACCTTCGAGCTGTAAAGTCTTGTAATCGGTTACATACTTGTTCTTACTTTCGAGTAAGGTCCCTTGACTGAGCTGTAAAGGTTAACTCAGCTCAATTGTCCCTAACCGTAAAGGTTACACCTCGGTTAGGAAGTACTAGATTAGATAAGTGAATTTCTAAGTCTAGGAAAACTCTGTAAGAAATTGTCTAAGGGAGCAATTCGGTTGAGTCGATCCGCTATATTTTGTGGATTCAAAATAGTGGATTTGACTTGGTGCTTGGACTAGCACCGTACGTGGTTTTCCGCCCCGGGAGGGTTTCCATGTATTTACGAGTTTACATTTTTTGAGTCTAATTTAGACTCATACTGTCTTGTGCATTCTTTTCAAGCTTAAATCTTCTACGTTTGTTAAAATTTCCTCATCACCCTATTCACCCCCTCTAGGGTGACTAATACTCTCCAAGAGCAAACCTTCAATCGGTATAAGAGCCTAGCCTTTCGGAAAGGATCTAACAATCCAAAGGTCTAAAGATTAGATGGCTCGGAACAACGGAAAGTTCGATGAAGGAAGATCTTCCACCGGACCACCAAAGTTCAAAGGATCAAACTTCGTGTATCTGGAAGAAGCTAATGGAATGCTTTCTGCTAGACAACGATGAAGATGTTTGGAACATCATCCAAGAAGGCAATTACATTCCAATGAAGATGGAAGATACAAGACCTGTACCTAAAGAGAAGTTCGAGTACACCAGTGAAGAGTCGAAAAGTTCAAAAAGAACTTCCAAGTAATGAATATTCTGATTTGTGCTATCGGCTCGGAAGAGTACAACAGAGTGTCGGCCGTGACACGGCTAAAGATGTGTGGGACATTCTTCTCAACATATGTGAAGGAACAAGCCAAGTGAAACAGGCGAAGATAAGTCAATATCTTCACAAATATGAGCTCGTTAAAGATGGAGCCATAAGAAAACATCACTCGGATGTTTATGCGCTTCATCGAGATTACAAATAATCTTAAATCTCTGGGTAGAAAAATTTCCCATGAAGAAATGTGTAGAAAAATTCTAAGTCTACCAAAGACAAGATGGGGTCTCAAGGTGACAGCCATCGAGGAAGCTCAGAACCTCTCTCAACTAAAGCCGGAAGAACCGATTGGGAAGCTACTTACCTATGAAATCCATCTAGAAGAAGAGGATGTCGAGTTCAACACTAAAAAAAAAAAAACATTGCGCTAAAAGCTTTAGAAAGCGAGAGGAGAAAGTCCGAGTTCCTCGGACTCGGAAGAAGACCCCATGGCACTTAATGCTCAAGGCTTCAAAAGAATGATGAAGCATAAGAAATGGGAGAAGAGGCCAAAGGAAGAGTTCTACAAGAAAGGTAAGAAGGACAAAAAGGTAAATACTTCTCCCCTTCAAAGTTATCTTTAACTAAGAACTATAGTTGTTTTGACTGTGGCGAGCAAAGATCATATAGTCAAAGACTGTCCAAGGAGAAAGAGGGACATAAAGAAGAAGAAGAAGAAGGCTATGATGGCCACATGGAGTGATGAAGACTCATCTGAAGAAGATGAAGATTCCGATGACTCAAAGTGTCCGATGGCACCGACGGACTCGGAAGCCGAATCCGAGTCGATTCTAACAATTCGGACACTCGAGAGGACAAGTCCTCGGGAGGTAATTGAATACTTTCTCAAGTTCTCCAAAGTTGATTTAGCTAAATATATTTATACTTTGGAAGAAAAGTCCAATTTAGATTCTTCTCAATTCAAAGAACAACTTGAGTCTCTCACTTCTGCGAGCATTAGTTTGAAAAATGAATTGGAAAAACTAAGACTTACTCTAAAAGAACTCAAGACTAGTACTCAAGCTAATGAGACCGAGTCCGAGTCACTCGAAGAGAAAATGAGCATCCGAAAAGAAAGCAATGAGTCTCAAGAGCTTGTTTTGAAATTTACTCAAGGTCGGAAAAACCTTGACATGCTTTTAGGCTCTCAATGTGTCTCTTTCAAGAAAGAAGGATTTGGTTTTAACGAAAAGAGGAATCTAATTCCTACTCAAATCTTTTCAAAAGGATTCCGAACTGTGAAGTTCGGGAACGCTAAGCATGGTCCTATTCATGAAAATGAAAAGAGGACTCGAGCCTAGATCGGTTTACAGGAGAAAACCTTCTCCACCTGTTTATAAAAGAAAAGATTTTCAAAATAAAGAGAAACAAACTCGGTTTTCTAAAAAGAAGACTTAGAATCGGACCAAACCCAAAGTCATTCAAATTTGGGTTCCCAAGAGTTTCTTCCTCCGAAAAGGACCACAGTAAAGGGACTGGGTTTATTAGAGGAAGTGAGAAGGGTTAGTGTATTTCGACTTGCGGGTAACTTAGAAAAGGACAAAAGGTCATTGGTACTTTGACGGTGGATGCTCACGCCATATGTCCGGAGATTCAAGACTCTTTTCTAAGTTGGAAAATTACAAAGGAGGCAAAGTTACTTTTGGAGATGATAGTAAGGGGAAGATAGTTGGAATAGGCAAGATTGGGAAAGGAGATAACCCGGTCGGCTTAGTCTATCTTGTCGAAGGATTAAAGTACAATCTACTCAACATCTCTCAATTGTGTGACAAGGGTCAAGATGTAAGGTTCACTCGGACCAATTGTTATATTTCGATGCAACTACCAAAGAAATTAAGCTCTCGGGTAAGAGATCGGGTAGTACCTTCACTATTCCTCTTTCGATCCAAGTCGAATTTATCTTGTTTAAAAGCATCATTGCATGATGATTCTTGGAAATGGCATTGTAGACTAGGTCATGTTAGCATGCATACTATCAAAAAGCTTACCTCTCATGGTTTAGTTAGAGGATTACCTAACTATGCATTTAAGAAAGATAAAATCGTGAAGCATGCACAAAAGGGAAACAGGTCAAATCATCCTTCAAGTCTCTTAAAATTGTTTCCACATCCAAAGTGCTTGAAATGTTGCATATGGATTTATGTGGTGAAATCCCTGTAAAGAGTCTCGGAGGTAAATCATATGTACTTATGATTGTTGATAAGTAATCACGATTTACCTAGGTGTGTTTTCTTAAGCACAAATATGAAGCTTTCAAAGAGTTTAGCAAGCTCTGCAGGAAAATTCAAGTCGAGTCTTAAACTCGGATCGAAGAATTCGAACCGACCATAGAAGGGAGTTTGATTACTCGGAATTTGCGGGGTTACTGCGATAAGAATGGTATTTCTCACAACTTCTCAGCACCCAGAACCCCTTAATAGAATGGGGTAGTGGAGAGAAAGAACCGAACTCTTGAAGAAATAGGAAGGACGATAATGATTGAACACGATCTACCTTACTATTTCTGGGCCGAGGCGAGTCAACACAGACAAACTACACACTAAACAGATTCCTCATCGGACCCATTTTGAAGAAAACACCATACGAGCTCTACAAGGGAAAGAAACCCAACATCTCATACTTCAAGCCTTTCGGATGTAAATGTTATGTTCACAATAATGGTAAGGATCACCTGACCGAGTTTGATGCTCGGTCGGATGAAGGTATCTTTCCGGGTTACTCATCTCATAGTAAGCATATCGTGTTTTCAATAAAAGGACTAACAAAGTGGAAGAAAGCATCCATGTTGTGTTTGATGAGATTGATCAAGGAAAACCAAGTGAGTCAACCTTCTCATATTTGAAACTCGGTCGAGATGTAGATGATCTTGATGAGACCGAGCTCGGACAGAGTCAAAGAAAGCGGCTCGGAATGAGGCAGCTCGGAACATCATGACTCGGACCGAACCAGCTCGGGAGCCGGTTCGGAATGTTGAAGGTCAAGCAAATGAGCAACCTCGGTCGGATCGGATCATCGAAGATTAGCCAGTTCAACCAACAAATCTAGTGAACCAGAGAACAGGTAGAGTATTCAACTATGCTTCAAGCCACCCACTCGAGAACATTTTATCCGACATCAACGGTAGGGTAAGAACTCACTCTTCTTCGCAAAATCTATGTGCATTCACTGCATTTATATCATTAACTAAACCCAGAAATGCACTAGAGGCCCTAAATGAACCTGAATGGGTAGAGGCCATGCAAGAGGAACTCAAACAATTTGAGAAAATCCAAGTCCGGACTTTGACAAAACAACCTTCGACCACCTAGTCATATGAACCAAATGGGTTTTCAAGAAAAAGATAAGGATGGGTTGGTAGTCGAAATAAGACTAGACTTGTGGCTCAAGGTTACAATCAAGAAGAAAGGATTGATTGTGGGGAAACCATTATACCAATTGGTAGGATTGAAGCAATTAGAATCCTATTAGCATTTGCATCAATATGACTATTAAATTGTATCAAATGGATGTTAAATGTGCTTTTCTAAATGGTTTCATTCAAGAGGAAGTCTATGTTGAGCAATCCCTGGATTTGAAAACTCATAATTTTCAAATCATGTTTTCAAGTTGCAAAAGGCTCTTTATGGTCTTAAACAAGCTCCCGAACTTGGTATGAACGATTAAGCAATTTCTTGGTTGAAAATGATTTCAAAAGAGGTCAGATTAACAAAACTCGTTTCATAGAAACCAAGGGGAAAGACTTTCTTATTGCTCAGATTTATATTGATGATATAATTTTTGGAGCTACTAATGAAAATCTCTGTCGAGATTTTTCTGAGTTGATGAGACAGGAATTTCAAATGAGCATGATGGGAGAGCTCAATTTCTTTCTTGGTCTACAAATCGGACAAGATAAAGATGGCATCTATGTCCATCAATGTAAGTATACCAAGGAGTTACTGAGGATGTACAAGCTTCAAGATGCAAAACATGCATCAACACCAATGAGTAGTAGCATGAAACCGGACTCGGACGAAAAAGGTAAAGCGAGTAGATCGAAACTCTATCAAGGTATGATTGGATCTCTACTATATCTCATATCCAGTAGGCCGGATATTATGTTTAGTGTATGTCCGTGTGTAAGATTCCAAGCTAATCTAAAAGACTCACATCTCATCTGCGGTGAAGAGAATTTTTAGATATCTTGCGGGGACTCGGAATCTAGGTCTATGGTTCTCAAGAGACTCGAAGCCGACCCTCACTTGGATACTCGGATGTTGACTATGCTTGGATACAAGGTTGATAGAAAGAGCACATCAGGAGCATGCTAGTTTCTAGGTCAATCCCTTATATCTTGGCACTCAAAGAAGCGTAACTCGGTTGCTCTATCAACTGCTGAAGCTGAGTACATTACAGCTGGAGCATGCTTTGCTCAGATTCAATGGATTAAGAAACACTTGAAAGATCTTGGACTTTGTATTCAAATCAATTCCAATCAAGTGTGATAATCGGAGTGCAATCGAGCATCACTAAGAATCCAGTTCAGCACTCAAAGACAAAGCATATTGAGGTCATGTATCATTTTTTGAGAGACCATTCTGAGAAAGGTGACATTGAACTTGAATTCATTCCTAGGAAATTTCAATTAGCTGATATTTTCACTGAGCCACTTAGTGAGGATTAGTTTTGCTTTATCAAGAATGAGCTTGGCATGATTAATGCATGATTATGTGATTTTCTTAGTAAAATTGTCTTGCATGATTATGTGTTATATGTTTTCTTTCTTTGTCTTAATAATAATTGGTTCGGTTAACCCAATGAAACTGAGTTAGGAGTTATTATATGTTTGCGCTTTCTGCGTTACTCGAAACCATACCGAGTCGGACTCGGTTTTGAGAAAAATGGACTTCAAACTTTTGAAATTATCTCTAAATTAGTGGAGAATTTCATAAATTTCTTTTAAAATTTCTCTTTTCTCTCTCTCTACCGCACGCATCAATAAGTGAACTAGCCATTGGGAGAAAGACACTGGAATTCTTACCATTGGAGAGCAGAAATGCCACACCTGTTTGAGGCAACAATTGGAGGTTTAGGTCGGACCGAATACTAAAGGACATTTCGTTCGCTACAAATAACATCCCTTTACCTTCATTTCACTACTTTACTCTTTGCTAACCTAACCTCTCGCTTACTTACTCTCGCTCTCAAAGCTCTCAGTACTCTCTTACTCTCTCTCTCACTCCTTCAAGTTCACTCTCTTTCACCTTAAAAACTTTAGCCATGCCTAAAAGAGGTTCAACCTAAGATTTTCTAGGGTCCGTGACCAAGAAACCTAGAACCAAGCAAGCTCAAAAGGGCACTTCTAACCCTCCCAAAATCTTCGTTACCCAACACCTAGGTTGGATGACAAGTTCTTCCCAACCACACCCTTTTCGTGGTTAAATCATATCAAAACCACTGGAGTTTACAACTTCCTTTGCTTCGGTGAGTTTATATACCTAGAACTCGTTGCTTGAGTTCTATTCTAATCTATCCTGCTCCGAGGAGTCATCTCCTCCGAGTTCACGACACGATTGTGCGCATCAATCTTTCCCTCCTTCATCATCTTTTCAAAGTTTCCTCTCTCTTTCTCAACTGCAATCCCATCCCTTTCAACGAGATTGCGAATGGGTTCTTTGAAAAATACACCAAGGAAGTCCCCGAGTCACGAAAGAATTTCTCAGTAACTCGGATGAAGACTGAGGCCAGTCTTCTCTGTTTCCTTCGATGAGAACTTTTTCTCTCATCACTCAAGCAAAGAGAATCCTAACTCTAAGATTCTCAAAGCTTTGTTTGATATCCTTGAGGGCTACGATGTAGACCTCTTCCCACCTATCATCGAGCAAATGGCCACTCGTGAAAGCTCAATCCAAGAAATCCACTCCTTTTCCCTTCGGAGCCCTTTTAACCGTAGTCTTTAAGCAGCTTTAGGTTCCCCTCCCCTCGGACCCAAATGGAGTGTCCGAGGCTGCCATCATTGTTGGCGGGAAAGAACTTCTTGGATACGGGCACCAAGAAACCAAGCTTGGTATTTGGATCCATGGGTCGGAACCGAGGCCCCCTTTACCCTCTCCGTAGACTCGGACTTAGACTCACCTGTCTCTCCCTCCTCTACCTGGTGGTGCTTCCACCTTAGGTCCTCCTCTCCAAGCCACTGCCGCCTTGTCTACAACCCCGATAGACAAGCTCACCTCTATGTCCACAAAAATTGGGGACACCCTTCGCTCTTATAAAACCGTCCTTCGAATATGGTAATCAACTAGAAGACGGTCCATTCTCGGATTCGAGAGCATTAGGACCTATTCCTCAAAAGGAAAAGCCTGGTCAAGGAGCAACTTGAGCCCCTCCGAGAAAGGCGTACCAAGGCTGCTCAGGATCCAACCAGCTCACATACATCCGAGGAGTCCTCGAGCCCCGCCAAGCCTCCCTCCGAAGTGGCGGAAGAAGAAGAGGAAGTTGCGGCTAAAGTAGCTTATTTTGAGGAGAAAGAGGAAGAGAAGGAGGAAGAGAAGGAAGAAGAGAAGGAGGAAGAAGGAGAGAAGAAGGAGGAAGCCGAGGGACAAGGTGCTGCAGTTCCTCAACTTGAACCGATCGGCTTAGATAGTAGTCTAAGTGGATTAGAAGACCCTACAAACGTTGGACAGTCCACAACAGTCAAGCCGAAGTAGCACCCCTTCGTGGTCTTTCAATAGGATGAGCCTCTGGATGACTTAGTTTTGGGTCGCCTACTCGGAGCCGATCCGCTACCGGAGATCCCAGTGTTGCTGCCGCCTCGATCTTCAATGTCTTCCCAGGCTTACCAGTGCTCGCCGCACTACACGCTTGTCCACCTCAGCTCACACAGCATCCCCAACACCCCTATCCTGATTTCTTTTCTTTTCTTTTATTTTGTTTTGTTTTCTTTTTGTCCGGACATCAACCGTATCGGCTTGATACGTTCTTCCCTATTTTTGTTTATTTTTTACTGAAAGGCAAGGGGAGAACAATAGAAAAATTGTTGTTGTCTTGTTTAGGGGAGTTCTCTCACCCTCTTTTCTTGTAGTTTTTTGTTTTGTGAATATATGAATGAATTTTCCTTCTTAGATCATAATTCTTTCCGAGTTCACTCTTTCTCGCTTCAATCTCTTATTTTTTTTACTCGATATATCTCGTTCATATTCTTTACTAAATGAGTTATCCGCAGAAATATTCTAAGTAGTGATAGTATCCGAAATGTTCTAAGTACGAATCACTTCACTCACTACCTCGTATTCTAATATGTTCTACTAAGTAAGAATGAAAACACATGTTTGTTTTACTAACAAAGTTCCTACTCGAGTGTGGAATGCCTTTCATCAAAAAGGGGAGATTGAAGATTCAAACTCGAATCTAGATTATTCCGAGTACTACATGAAGACTCGGTACAAACCTCATCCCTCCTAAGTTTTGATTACAAGTCATTCTGAATGTTATAGAAACTCCTATATAAGTTTTCATTCGTTTCGATCGACTCACAAAACACATTCTTATTTATCTTCTCACATTGATGTTTCGAGTCACTTAGACATCACTTAGATCTATCGCATGTTCAAATAATCTCTCTAACACTTTTTATCTGAATTTTGACTTTATATTTCAAAGCAAAATGAATTACATTGTTAATTCATCTTTCTAAGTCGGTTTGTTTTGTTTGACAATTATTTTTCCGGATCAAGTACTTATACTCCGATGTTTTCACTCTTATAACTTGATCTCTCTTAGGACTAACTCTGATGGAATTTGAGTATAATGAATATTAGACTTAGAAAATTCCACTCTTCTAGGCCTAAGATAATTATGCAATTAATCGTCTTAATTAAATTATTATCCGTGTCTAATCTTGGACCAAAGTATTTTATACTTTGAGAACCAAAATGGTTTACTTTTGTAGGTTATCCAAACTAGGTTATTTCATTTTTTAATTACAAAAGTAACCGGATTCAAGTTGTCAATCACCAACGAAACAAGGCTTTTCTACTTCGAACAAGGCTTAGACGTCGTGTCGGGGTTATCTGTTTTCAAAACTGGAAAACTTCAACGCTAAGCTCAACGGTGGTTTCCACCTTACTTTCCAAACATCACTAGCTGACTTGAGCACCTTTAGGAGCCAAGAGCCGTTGCACAACATTCACATCCCAACAGATCTTTTCCGAGCCACTTAGAAGAGCCGTTCCAACGGCCGGGAAGGACTTCGTTCGAAATCGGTTACAACGGTTAATCCGCTTGGTCATCTATAAATAGAAGCCACCTCCCAAGACTTGAAGATTGTTGGAATCATTGTTGAAACACATTACTTAAGTAAAAGTCATTGTTTTCATATTTAATCTTCTATTTACAACTCCCGACTCGTAATTCATACCTTATGAGTTGTAAAGTCTTATAATCGGTTACATACTTGTTCTTACTTTCGAGTAAGGTCCCTTGACTGATCTGTAAGGGTTAACTCAGCTCGGTTGTCCCTAGCTATGAAGGTTACCTCGGTTAGGAAGTAATAGATCGAGATAAGTGAATTTCTAAGTCTAGGAAAACTCGTAAGGAATTGTCTAAGGGAGCAATTCGATTGAGTCGATCTGCTATATTTTGTGAATTCAAAATAGTGGATTTAACTTAGTGCTTAAACTAGCACTCGTCCGTGGTTTTCTGCCCCATGAGGGTTTCCACGTATTTGTGAGTTTACACTTTTCCGAGTCCAATTTAGACTCGGAATATCTTGTGTAGTCTTTTCAAGCTTAAATCTTCTAAGTTTGTTAAAATTTACTTATCACCCTATTCACCCCCTCTAGGGTGACTAATGAAGGTTTGCTCTTTGAGAGACTAAGTCATCCTTAAAAGGGGTGAATAGGGTGATGGGGAAAATTAAACAAGTAATGGAAGAATAAAACTCAATATGACTCGAGAAGAGTCCGAGTCTAGATTGGACTCGTAAAAGTACTAACTCGGAAAGTTACGTGGAAACCCTCCCGGGGCAGAAAACCACGGTCGTGCTAATCCAAGCACCCAGTCAAATCCACTATTTTGAATCCACAAAATACGATGAGAAAGACTCAACCAGAATTGCTCCCTTAGACAATTCCTTCCAAGATTTTCCTAGACTCCAAAATTCCCTTATCTAATCTAGTACTTCCTAACTAAGGTAACCTTTACAGTTAGGGACAACCGAGCTGAGTTAACCCTTACAGCTCAGTCAAGGGACCTTACTCGAAAGTAAAAATGAGTGTTTGTAATCGATTACAAGACCTTACAACTCGGAAAGATGTTAACTATAAAGTTGGAGTTGTAAGTAGAAGATTAAGTATGAATACAATGACTTTTCTTAAGTGTGTGTATTGACAGATTGGTTCAGCAATCTTCAAGTCTTGAGAGTTGGCTTCTATTTATAGATAACCAAGCAGACTAGTCGTTGTAACTATCTTCCGACTAGAAGTCCTTTGTGATCGTTGCAATGGTTTTTCGAGTCAATCAAAAAATATTCGTTGAGGTGTGAACGTTGGGCAACGGCTCTTGACTCCTTTGGAAGTCCCAATCCACTGGTGGTGTCTAAAAAGTAGGGTGGAAAGCACCATTGAGCTTAGCGTTCCAGATTTCCAGCTTTGGAAACAGACAACCCCGACACCGTGTCCGGTCTTCGGTCAAAGGTAGAAAAAGCCTTGTCTGCTGGTGATTTGACATCTTGAAGCTCGGTTACTTTTGTATTTCAAAAATAGGATAACCTTGTTTGAATAACCTACAAAAGTAAATCAATTTGGTTCTCAAAGTATCAAATACTTTGGTCCAAGATTAGACACGAGATAATAATTTAATTAAGATAATTAAGTGCGTAATTATCTAAGTCCTAAAAGAGTGAAATTTTGTGAGTCTAATATCCATTATACTTAAATTCCATCTGAGTCGACCTAGAAGTAAAGCAAGTCGGATAAAGAACATCGAGTAGAGAGACTTGATCTAGACTACCAATGTTCAAACCAAACATGTTGACTTAAACAGATGAATTATTGCGGTAATTCAATTTAACTTAGAACATGAACACATAACCGAGTTTATGCACATTAGAGTGAATGTCCGAACATGCAATATATTCGAGTGTTGTCCGAGTGACTCGGAACCGTGTGTGAACAGAGTATGCTTTCTAAGTCGGTCGGAATCAAGTGAGAACGTATGCAATGGTTACGTAACACACGAGAAAAATTCTATATCACTCGAAAAGTTTCTAAGACACTTAGAATGACTTGTAATCAAAACCTTATAAGAGATGAAGTCTTATACCTGATTCCTTGATGGAACTTAGAATGATGTATATGTAAAGTTTGAGTCTTCAATCTCCCCTTTTTGATGAAAGGCATTCCATACTTAAACATAAACTTTGTTAGTGATATAGATCCGATTTTTCATCCTTTTTCAAAGGATAAGCCGAAAAAACATGATAGAATTGTATAGAGTAAATAAAGTGAATGAAACTTAGATTCTATCGGAGCAAATAAGTTTAGATTGCATAAAAAAGAGCTAAAGTATTAGAGAAAAAATTACTGAGGAATAGAGCAATGATAGATTGAATTGAAACTCGAAGTAATTGCTTCAAGTAGTAAACTCGAAATATTTGCAACTCGAAGGCATTAAACAGGATTATTAATGAAATTTCATTATAATTTAAACTAGAAAGTTACACAAAAGAAGGTGAGAAAAACTCCCCTAAACAAGACAACAAATTTTTCTAACTATTCTCCCCCTTGCCTTGCAACAGAAACAAAAAAGAGGAAGAATGTATCAAGTAGATACGGATTTGATGTCCGGACAAAAAAAATATGAAAACAGAAAAAAAAATTAAGATGGAGGAGATGGAGCGATCCGAGTCGAGGATGGTGGACGAGCGATGACGCCTTCGTTGATATGATCTAGAAGATGTTGACAAAAGAGGCGGGGCGAACCGAGATCTCCGGAATGGGCTTAGCTCCGAGTGGTCGACCCACAACTAGGTCATCCAGAGGCTCATCCTCCTGGAACTCGACCGATGGAGGGGTGTGCTCGAGCTGACCGGCTGCTGACTCGACCATGGTCGGCGAGGTCTTCGATCCACTCGGACTACTATCCGAGCCGATCATTTTCGGTTGAGGTTCTAGAGCACCTTGGCCCTCTGTTGTTGCTTGCTGCTGCTTGTTACGCTTCCTTATCCCCTTCCTCGGGTGGAGCTGCCTCAGCCGCAGGATCTTCTTCTTCTTCTTCCTCTCCTTCTTCTCCCTCTTCGAGAGGAGGATTTCGCTGGACTCGAGGATTCTTCGGATGTATCTAAGTCCACCGGATCTTGAGCCGCCTTAGAGCGCCGTTCCTGAAGGAGCTCAATCAGCTCCCTCTGCTCCTTAACCGGTGCCTTCATCTCGAGAAGCATGTCTTGCTGCTCTCGGATTTGGGATTGAGCTGTTTTCTAGTTAATGGTCATAGATTGAAGGACGAGTCTTGAATGACCGGAGGGTGTCTTTGAACTCGGTAACACCGAGGAAAGCTTGTCCATGATAGCGGAGGACAAGGCGAGACGAAAGAATCGAGAAACACCCGAGGTGGAGGCACCACCAGGTGGAGGAGGTAAAGAGAGAGTGGGCTGAGTCTAAGGCCGAGGTGGAGAAGGGGGCCTCGGTTCGAGCTATGAACCCGGATACCCGGTTGGGTCTCCGGTATCCATACCCAAGGAGTTCCTTTTTCCAATGACAATGGCAGCCTCGAAACCGCGTTAGGATCCGAGGGAAGAGGAACTTTGAATTGTTTGAAGATGAGGGTGAGAAGAGCCCCGAAAGGAAGTGGGGTGTTACGCTATTCCGAGTCCGAGCGAGCACAACCGCCATTTGCTCGACTATTGCGGGAAAGACGTCTACTTCGTAGACCTCGAGGATGTCGTACAAAGCTTTGAGATGCTTGGAGTTGGGGTTCTCCTAGCTAGAATGCTATGAGAAGAAAGTTCTCATCGACGAGAAAATAAAGAAGGCGAGCTTCGATTTGAGTTGGGTCACAGAGAAGTTTTTGCGTGACCTAGGGAATTCTTTAGCGTACTTCTCAAAAAATCATCAGCAACCTCGTTGAAAGGTATGGGGTTGCTGTTCAAGAACATAGAAGATACTTTAAAGCGGCGATGGAGAAGAGAGGTGTTGATGCGAACGGTTATGTTTTGAACTCTTGAGGTGAGGATACCCTCGAGCTAGAAAGATTGGTGTAGAACTCATAAACGAGTTACGGGTAAATGAAGTCATTGAAACAGAGGAAATTGTAAACCCCTATTGATTTGATATGGGCCAACCACGAAAACTTGGTGGTCGGGAAGAATTTGTCATCCAACGTAAGGTGTTGGGTGACAATAGGTTTTAAAGGAGTTGAGGGTCCTTCTTGGCTTTTGGTACGGGGTTTCTTGGTGGCGTAACCAAGAAAATCAAGTGGGAACCTCTTTTCGGCATGTTTGATATGAAAAGAGAGAGAGAGAGATGAACTTTTATGAAAGAAAAGAAGAGAGAAAGAGATAGCTCTACGAAAGTGAGCGGAAAAAGAAAAATGAAATAGTACAAAGAGAGAGCCGAGAGTGACAGAGCTTACTTGAGATGAACTTCACTTAGCTTGAGAGCAACGAGAGTTTCTTTGATCGCAGAGAGCTTGCTCGGGTTTAAGTAAATGAGAGAGTGAAAGTAAGTAGAGAGTAAAGTAATGAAATGAAGGAAAAGATACGCTATTTATAGAGAAATAATCGTCCTTCGAATTCGTTCGACTCGGCTCTTCAACGGTCACCTCGAGACCGGTATGACTGTTCTACTCTCCAACGGTTAGAATTCCAGCGATTGTCTCTCAACGGCTAGTTGTCCGATCGATGCGCGAGAGAGAGAGAGAGAAAAGAAAGATTTTAAAAGAAATTTCTGAAATTCTCCATCGATCTAGAGATGATTTCGGATGTTTGATGTCCATTTTTCTCAAAATCCGAGTCCGACTCGGTTACGTTACTAAGTGACTTAGAAATCGCAAACAGACAAATAACTATCAGCTCGGTATCACTAGTACAACTGAACTAATGGCGATTAAAGAAAGTAAGCACACAACACATAATCATGCAAAGTAATTTTATTCGAAAAGCACATAATTATGCATTAATCATGCCAAGCTCATTCCTTATAAAGAAAAACTGATCTTCACTAAGTGGCTTAGTAAAGATATCAACTAATTGAAGATTGGTAGGAATGAATTCAAGTTCAATATTACCCTTTTCCGAATGATCTCTCGGAAAATGATACCGACATCAATATGTTTAGTCTTTGAGTGCTGAATCTGGATTCTTAGTGATGTTGATTGCACTTTGATTATCACACTTGATTGGAATTGATTTGAATGAAAGTCCAAGATCTCTCAAGTGTTGCTTTATCCATAAGATCCGAGCACGAGCATGCTCCAGCTACAATATACTCAACTTCGGCAGTTGATAGACCTACCGAGTTTTGCTTCTTTGAGTGCCAAGATATCCGGGATGACCCCGAATCTAGCGAGGCTCCTGAAGTGCTCTTTGTATCAACTTTGTACCCAGTATAGTCGGTATCCGAGTATCTAGTGAGAGTCGGTTCCGAGTCTCTTGAGGACCATAGACCTAAATTCCGAGTCCCTGCAAGATATCCGAATATTCTCTTCACTCGCAGTTAGATGTGATTCTTTTGGATTAGCTTGAAATCTTGCACACGGACAAACACTAAACATTATATCTCGTCCTACTGGAAGTAAGATAGAACAAAGATCCAATCATACCTCGGTAGAGTTTCGATCTACTACTTTACCTTTCTCGTCCGAGTCTAGTTTTATGCTTCGTTGCTCATAGGTGTTCGCTGCATGTTTCGCATCTTGAAGTTTGTACTTCTTCAGCAGCTCCTTGGTATACTTTGATTGATGGACATAGATGTCATCTTTGTCTTGCTTGATTTGTAGACCAAGGAAGAAATTGAGTTCTCCTATCATACTCATTTGAAATTCCTATCTCATTAACTCGGAAAAATCTCGACACGGAATTTCATTAGTAGCTCCAAAAATTATGTCATCAACATAGATCTAAGCAATATGAAAGTCTTTCCCCTTGGTTTTTATAAAAAGAGTCTTGTCAATCTGACCTCTTTTAAAATTATTTTCAACCAAGAAATTGCTCGAGTCTCTCATACCAAGCTCCGGGAGCTTGTTTAAGACCATAAAGAGCTTTTTGCAATTTGAAAACATGATTTGGAAATTCTAAGTTTTCAAATCCAGGGGGTTGCTCAACATAGACTTCCTCTTCAATGAAACAATTGAGAAAAGCACATTTAATATCCATATGATATAACTTGATATTCTAGCTAGATGCAAATGCCAATAAGATTCTAATAGCTTCAATTCTAGCAACAAGTGCAAAGGTTTCCCCACAATCAGTCCCTTATTCTTGATTGTAACCTTGAGCCACAAGTCTAGCCTTATTTCTAACTACCAACCCACCTTCATCTAGTTTTTCTTGAAAACCTATTTGGTTTCTATGACTGGGTGGTCGGAAGGTCGTTTGGTTAGAGTCCGGACTTGGTTTCTTTCGAATTGATTGAGTTCCTCTTGCATGGCCTCTACCCATTTAGGTTCATTTAGGGCCTCTAGTGCATTTCTGGGCTCAATTAATGATATGAATGCAATGAATGCACATAGATTTTGAAGAGAGGAACGATTTCTTACCCCACTGTTGATATTAGATAATATGTTTTCAAGTGGGTGACTAGAAGCATACTTGAATGCTTTACCTGTTCTTTGGTTCACCGAGATCCGTTGGTTGAATTTATTGATCTTCGATAATCTATTCCGAGTGAGCTTGCTCATCTTATTAACCTTCAACATTCTGAGCTGGCTCTTAAGTTGTCTCATTCCGAGTCATGTTGTTCCGAGTCACTTCGTTACGAGTGACTTTGTTCGAGTGACATTGATTTGATTCTTGATGAGCTCATTTTCATCAAGATCATCATCTCTGCTGAGCTTCAGGTTTGAGAATGTTGACTCACTTGGTTTTTCCTGTTCAATCTCATCAAACACAACGTGGATGTTTTCTTCCACTTTGTTAGTTCTTTTATTGAAAATACGATATGCTTTGCTATGAGATGAATAACCAAGAAAAATACCTTCATCCGATCGAGCATCTAACTTGGTCGGGTGATCCTTACCATTGTTGTGAATGAAGCACTTACATCCAAAGGGTTTGTAGTATGAAATGTTGGGTTTCTTCCCTTTGTAGAGCTCGTATGTAGTTTTCCTTAAGATGGGTCCAATGAGGCATCTGTTCAACGTGTAGTTTCGTTGTGTTGACTGCCTTAGCCCGAGAATAGTAGGGTAGATTATGTTCAATCATCATTGTCCTAGCTATGTCTTCGAACATCATTGTCCTAGCTATGTCTTCAAGAGTTCGGTTCTTCCTCTCCACCACTCCATTTTGTTAAGGAGTTCTTGAAGCTGAGAAGTTATAAGAGATGCCATTCTTGTCACAGAACTCCGCAAATTCGAGTAGTCGAACTCCCTTCCATGGTCGGTTCGAATCTCTAGATCCGAGTTTGAGACTCAACTTGGATTTTCTTGCAGAGCTTGCTAAACTCTTTGAATGCTTCATTTTTGTGCTTAGGAAAACATAGCCAGGTAAATCGTGAATAGTCATCAACAATAACAAGCACATATGATTTACCTCCGAGACTCTTGACAGGGATTTCACCACATAAATCCATATGCAACATTTCAAGCACCTTGGATGTGGAAACAGTTTTCAGAGATTTGAAAGATGATCTGACTTGTTTCCATTTTGTGCATGCTTCACAAATTTTACCTTTCTTAAATCCACAGTTAGGCAATCCTCCGAATAAACCATGAGACGCAAGTTTCTTAATGGTATGCATGCTAACATGACCTAGTCTATGATGCCATGTCCATGAATCATCATGAAGAGATGCTTTCAAACAAAATAAATTCGACTCGGGTCAGAAAGAGGAATAGTATAAGTGTTACCTGATCTCTTACCTAAGAGTTTGATCTCCTTGGTAGCATCATCGGAGATATAACAATTGATCCGAGTGAATCTTACCTCTGGACCTTTGTCACACAGTTGAGAGATGCTGAGCATATTATACTTTAACCCTTTTACAAGGTATACTAGGCTGACCTGATTGCTTCCTTTTCTAATCTTGCCTATCCCAATTATCTTGCCCTTGCTATCGTCTCCAAACATGACTTTTCCTCCCTTGTAATCTTCTAACTCGAAAAGCAGTCTTGAATCTCCCGACATGTGGCGTGAGCATCCACTATCTAGGTACCAATGCCCTTTTGTTCTTTTCTCGAGCCACCTGCAAGTCGAAACAAACTAACATTTCTCACTTAGTAACTCCCTTTACTCGTGGTCCTTTTCGAGGAAGTAGACTCTTGGGAATCCAAATTTGGATAACTTTGGGTTTGGTCCGATTCCGAGTCTTTCTTTCGAGAACCGAGTCCGCATCTCTTTCTTTTGAAAAGTTTTTCTTTTATAAACCGGTGGAGAAGGTTTTCTCCTGTAGGCTGGTCCGGGCTCAGTCCTCCTTTGATTCTTATGAATGGGACCGTGCTCGCCTTCCCGAACTTCACAGTTTTGGAATCCTTTTGAAAATTTCCGAGTAGGAATTGGATTCCGCCTCTTTGTTAAAACCAAAACCTTCTTTTCCGAAGAAGACACATTGAGATCCTAAGATCATATCAAGGTTTTTCTGACCTTGAGTAAATTTTAAAACAAGCTCTTGAGACTCGTTGAGCTTTTGCTTCAGTTGCTCATTTTCTCTTAGACTCAATCTCATTGGATTGAGCACTAGTCTTGAGTTCTCTTAGAGTAAGTCTCAGCTTTTCCAATTCATTTTTCAAAGAGATGCTCTCGAAGTAACAAACTCAAGTTGTTCTTTAAACTATAAAGAATTAGAATTGGACTTTTCTTCCAAAGTAAAAATATATTTAGCTAAATCAACTTTAGAGAATTTGAGGAAGTATTCAATTACCTCCTAAGGATTTGTTTCCTCACTTGTCTAAGTGATCCGAGTCCGACTCGATTCGACTTCGAGTCCGAAAGTGCCATCGGACATTTTGAATCATCCGAGTCCTCATCATCTTCCGATGAGTCTTCATCACTCCAAGTGGTCATCATAGCCTTTTTCTTCTTTCTATCCCTCTTTCTCCTGGGATAGTCATTTATATGTTCCTTGCTGCCACATTCAAAACAAGCAAGAATTCTTAGTTAAAGATAACTTTGAAGGGGAAGAATGTTTACCTTTTCTGTCCTTCTTGTCTTTCTTGTAAAACTCTTCTCTTGGCTTCTTATCCCATCTTTTATGCTTCATCATTCTTTTGAAGCCTCTAGTAATGAGTGCCATTGGATCCTCTTCGAGTCGGAGGAACTCAGATTTGCTTCTCTGTTTTTTGAGGCCTTCGAGTGCATTCATTTTAGTGTCGACCTCTGCATCCTCCTCTTCCCAGTGGATCTCATGGGTGAGTAGCTTCCCGATGAGTTCGTCCGGCTTCAGTAAGGATAGGTTCCGAGCTTCTTCGATTGATGTCACCTTGGGACCCCATCTTCTCTTGGGTAGACTTCGAGTATCTTTCGCACATTTCCTCGTGGGAAATATTTCTACCCAGAGATTTGAGATTGTTAGTAATCTCGGTGAAGCGGATGAACATCTAAGTGATGTTCTCTTCTGGCTCCATCTTGAACAGCTAGTACTTGTGAAGATATTGGCTTATCTTCGCTTGCCTAACCTGGCTTGTGCCTTCATAAGTGTTGACAAGTGTGTCCCATACTTCTTTGGTTGTGTCACGGTCGACACTCGGTTGTATTCTTCCGAGCTGATGGTGCACATCGGAATGTTCATCGCCTCGAAGTACTTTACGAACTTCTCGCTTCATCGGTGTATACTTGGACTTTGTTTTGTGCACGAGCCTTGTTTCTTCCATCTTCATGGGAATGTAGTTTCCTTCTTGTATGATGTTCCGGACATATTCGTCGTGATCAAGCAGCAAAAATTCCATAAGCTTCTTCCAAGTGCACGAAATTAGATCCTTTGAACTTTGGTGGTCCGTTGGAAGATCCTCCCTCATCGAACTCTCCATTGTTCCGAGCCATTTGATCTTTAAACCTTTGGATGGTTAGATTCTTTCTGAAAGGCTAGGCTCTAATACCAATTGAAGGCTTGCTCTTGGAGAGACTAAGTCACCCTAGAGGGGGTGAATAGGGTGATGGGGAAAATTAAAAAAGTAATGGAAGAATAAAATTAGATATGACTCGAGAAGAGTTTGAGTCTAGATTGGACTCGGAAAAGTAATAACTCGGAAAGTTATGTGGAAACCCTCTTGGGACAAAAAACCACGGTCGGTGTTAATCCAAGCACCAAGTCAAATCCACTCTTTTGAATCCACAAAATACAGTAAAAGACTCAACCAGAATTGCTCCCTTAGACAATTCCTTCCAAGATTTTCCTAGACTCAAAAATTCCTTTATCTAATCTAGTACTTCCTAACCGAGGTAACCTTTACAACTAGGGACAACTAAGCTAAGTTAACCCTTACAGCTCAGTCAAGGGACCTTACTCAGAAAGTAAGAATGAGTGTTTGTAACTGATTACAAGACCTTACAACTTAGAAAGATGTTAACTATAAAGTTGGAGTTGTAAGTAGAAGATTGAGTATGAATACAATGACTTTTTCTTAAGTGCCTGTATTGACAGTTGGTTCAGCAATCTTCAAGTCTTGAGAGTTGACTTCTATTTATAGATAACCAAGCGGACTAGTCGTTGTAACTATCTTCCGACTGGAAGTCCTTTGTGATCGTTGCAATGGTTTTTCCGAGTCACTCGGAAAATATTCGTTGAGGTGTGAACGTTGGGCAACGGCTCTTGACTCATTTGGAAGTCCCAATCCACTGGTGGTGCCTAAAAAGTAGGGTGGAAAGCACCATTGAGCTTAGCGTTTCAGATTTCCGGATTTGGAAACGAGACAACCCCGACACCGTGTCTCGGTCTTCGGTCGGAGGTAGAAAAAGCCTTGTCTGCTGGTGATTTGACATCTTGAAGCTGGTTACTTTTGTATTTCAAAAATAGGATAACCTCGTTTGAATAACCTACAAAAGTAAATCAATTTGGTTTTCAAAGTATAAAATACTTTGGTCCAAGATTAGACACAAATAATAATTTAATTATGATAATTAAGTGCGTAATTATCTAAGTCCTAAAAGAGTGGAATTTTCCGAGTCTAACGTCCATTATACTCAAATTCCATCCGAGTCGATCTAGAAGTAAAGCAAGTCGGATAAAGAACATCGAGTAGAGAGACTTGATCTAGACTACCAATGTTCAAACCAAACATGCTGATTTAGACAGATGAATTATCACGAGTAATTCAATTTAACTTAGAACATGAAGTCAAAGCTGAGTTTATGCACATTAGAGCGAATGTTTGAACATGTAATATATCTTAGTGTTGTCCGAGTGACTCGGAAGCGTGTGCGAACAGAGTATGCTTTCCGAGTTAGTCAAAATCAAGTGAGAACATATGCAATGGTTCTTTAACACACGAGAAAAGATTCTATATCACTCGAAAAGTTTCTAACACACTTAGAATGACTTGTAATCAAAACCTTATAAGAGATGAAATCTTATACCCGATTCCTTGATGGAACTCGGAATGATGTATATGTAAAGTCCGAGTCTTCAACTAAGACTCTCCAAGAGCAAACCTTCACATCACGATCTTCATATTTGCAATTCAGCCTTAACAAACTTAATCGGTTTCTCTCATGTTCTAATCTAGCCCTAACAACTTCTTAAATTCATTCTATAGCATAAGCGTTCAATATTCACAATGAAATTCAATTAGGTTTTGAAATTACTATCAACTTAGAGTATAAGACCACCCACCTTGAATTCTAAGGTTTGGAATTGATTTTAGGCTTCCTTACTTCTTCCTTTTGGTCTCGGTCTCTCTCTCTTCCCGGTTCTTGCTCGGTCTCTCTCGGTCTCTCACTTTCTCTCGCTTCTAGTTTGGCTTTTCTGGTTCTCACTAACTCTAGGTCCGGCCTTCGCTTGCTCGCCCGCAGTCCTCCTCCCTTGTCGCCGTTCTTTTTCCTGGTTCCCAGCCTCTCGAACTCCCTCTTATCTCGTATCTATTTCGAGTTCCTTTTCCGCCTCTCACTCTATCCCAATCCTTTGCTCTTTCCTTCGTTCGCTGCCTACCCGCATCGTTGGCTACCGCCTCGGGTCCGCCGGCTCGCCGACCCCCTCGGCCTCTCGCTCTCCCTTTGCTTTCTTTCTTCTTCCCTTTGTCCTACCAGGTCTCTCTCTCTCTCGTGTTTGTGGTTTGCTCCTCAATCCCCCTCTTTCTCTCCCTTTGCTCACCGGCCGTGACGTTCTCATCGTTCGGGAGGGCCACCAGCCCCTTGCTGGCCCTCACGCTCTCTCTCCCCTCTCTCTTTGCTATGTGGTCCGGGTTATGCTCCTTCTTCTTTTTCCTTGCTCCAGCTACCCTTCGCTTCTTCTACTGAGCCTTCTTCCTCTCTTTTCCCCTTAATTTTCCTTTTGCTTGTGGCTTCACCCGGGCACGCTAGCACACCCTTAACTTTGCACTAATCTTATTCTTAGCCCATGTAATATCCTCCTTCATTATCATTTTCTTTCCCCCTTTTTTTTGGCTAGGATAATCTCAAGGTAAAGGTAAAAATATCTAGTGTAGCTTATCCCGGGCTTTACTTACTCGGTCCGGGTAGGGAGTAGGGAGGAAATAATATAATTCGCTAACTTAATTATAAAAGCGCGTAAGATTAAGAACTCATACTAAATAAAATAATTTACGCATTAGTCACTTAATTTAATTCAATCCTATTAATTGGCCTACTTAAAATCCCAGGTCTCACATATTTTTAGGGAAAAATGAGTTCCCAATAATACCTATATCAAATAATTTAATAAATATAATTTTTCTAATTTGACAAAAAGGAAAAAAATTATTAAAAAAACTGAATAAAAAATTAGAAAAACACCCAATAATACTTTCCCAATCTATCTTTCACTAAAAAAATAGAATCAAAAACTACCCAAAATAACCCTAAATTACTTCTCACCCTTTGCTTCACCCTCCTTCGGATGTGTTGTTGCATTCTCTTCAATGTGCTTTCTCTCTCTCAACTATAGTCTCCTTTGTTCTTTCTCACACTTGCTCAACTCTTCTTCACTCTCCAATCAAAAAACTACCCAATAATAATTATTATTATTATCTCCGCACATCGGGGGTACTTAATCTTTAATGCTCGAGTGTTAAAAACGGATGAGGATTGGACCATGTTTGTATTAATAGATTATGCTAGTCCCCTTTCTGAGAAAGGAAAATAGAGTACATCGAGCATAAAACAATTCGGGTAAACTAAAAGCAAACCATAATACGAAGTAAAGTATGACCTGAAACATAAATGAATGGAAAAGAATAGAAACGAACATAAACAAACATAAACAAATAGAAATGAACAGAAAATAGAAATGAATGTTGGTATATATTCAACTTCGAACAGTCCCTTAAAATCCTACAAGAAAATAGTCCTTTGCAAGTAAGAATAACAAATAACGGTATAATGCGCCATAATCAAATTATGAAAAAGATGCCTATAGAAATTGGTGACATCCAATACATAATACAAATATTATGGGCAACTAATAACTAATCATCCAACGATATGATAATTAACAATAATTTTCTAAGGCTATATTCTCCATACATAAATACCACGAGCCAAATTATATTCACCGTAAGGTTATTTTATTCCTATTGAAAAGCTAAGTAAGGCTTATACAATTAAGCTTACATGCAGCAAGCATAATCGGAAGCTATGTAAGGCTTATACAATTAAGCTTACATGTAGCGAGCATAGTCCGAACTCTATTACTATCTGTTGAAAAGAACACTATCGTTCAACAAGGGGAAGTGTAGAATAAAAAATTTACTTATGTGGTAGATAAATTTGCAGCCGTGAATGTACGAATATTTTCCTCAATTTTCTGTCGATGCAACGATCCACCCAACAGTTCCAGTGACAATTACATGGGAAAAAGTCTACCTTGCTTAACTTGAAGAAGTCAAGCTTGCTTTCTTATGTCCGACTCTTAATAAAGTGTCAACGATATAATTTCTTTGAATTATAGATTTTAAACCGGTATGGTCCAAAACATTAAAACAAATTACAATTTTTAGTTTTGCTCGCCCACGGTCTGATGTAGACCACGGTCTAGGCCATGGTGTGACCGGCGCCGATCCATAGCCATACCTGGTTACGTCTACTCGGTTACTTGACTTTGCTATCATTGCCTTGATGTTTATATGTTGAGTTCCTATGCTTGGGGTAGGCCAATTGCCACCCTTGGTGTCAAAATCGACTTCCTTCATAATTTCAAGTTGTGAGGGATCTACGTGGGAGGCGGGTTCATTTAGAAAGCCCATTTGGTTTTTGTTGGTACCTTAGCAAATGGGTTACACCCCAAATTCGGTACAATACATGGCCACCTCTCATACCGAAAGATCCGCCTCAAAACATGTTTTATCTTCGCTTGGTTACTTCGAAAAGCTTGAGGAGATGGTGCCTAGGTATCCTTACACACTCTTTCTGGACCTAATTTCAATTTATCTTTAGTACTTGGGGAGGATTATGACCCAAATGGTAAGTCTTATTTCCTTGTTATTTGGTTTTATTTCTTATATCGAAATTAACCTTGTTGCTTCCTGTATAGGCACTCCCGAGTGACATGCATATTCCTCGGCTCGAAGTTCATGTTTCTTTACTTGTGGACCCCTAAACATCGTTCAAATTCTGCAGATTCCCGAGTAAGAGTGTGTGGGACATCCATTCCTAAGGAACTAGAAAAGGCTAATGAAGGTTTTCTCCTAGAGAGTCTAAGTCACCCTAAAGGGGGTGAATAGGGTAATGAGGAAATTTTAACAAACTTAGAATCTTTTTGCTTGGAAGAAGATAAATAGCTCATTCCGAGTCTAGATTGGACTCAAAAAGTATGCACTCGTAAATACGTAGAAACCCTCCTGGGGCAGAAAACCACAAAGAGTGCGAATCCAAGCACCAAGTCAAATCCACCATTTTGAATCCTCAAAATACAACGGACTAACTCAACCAGAGTTGCTCCCTTAGACAATTCCTTACAATATTTTCCCGGACTCGAAGTTCCCTTATCCGATCTAGTATTTCCTAACTGAGATAACCTTTATAGTTAGGGACAAGCTGAGCTGAGTTAACCCTTACAGCTCAGTCAAGGGACCTTACTTAGAAAGTAAGAGAATTATGTAATTGATTACAAGACTTTACAACTCGGAAAATTATTAAGTACGAGACTTGGAGTTGTAAGTAGAAGATTGAATGAGTAATGTACTAAAAGAAATAATTTCAGCAATGGGTTCAGCAACCTTCAAGTCTTGTGAAGTGGCTTCTATTTATAGATGAGCAAGCAAAGTGACCGTTATGTCTTGGTTCTGAACATAAATCTTTACTGGCCATTGTAACGGTTCTTCCGAGTCACTTAGAAAAGATCCGTTGGGATGTGAACGTTGTGCAACAGCTCTTGGCTCCTAAAGGTGCTCCAGTCAACTAGTGATCTTTGAAAAGTAAGGTGGAAACCACCGTTGAGCTTAGGGTTGGAGTTTTCTAGTTTTGGAAACAGACAACCACGACACTATATCCGAGTCCTGTTCGAAGTAGATAAAGCTTGTCTGCTAGTGATTGACGACTAGAAGCCGGCTACTTTTATAATTCAAAAATGAGATAATCTCGTTTGGATAACCTACAAAAGTAAACCACTTGGGTTCTCAAAGTATAAAATACTTTAGTCCAAGATTAGGCACGAGATAATAAGTTAATTAAGATAATTAAGTGCATAATTATCTAAGGCCTAGAAAAGTGGAATTTTCCGAGTCTAATATTCAATATACTCAAATTCCATCGAGTCAATCCAAAGAAAGATCAAGTTAAAGATAGTAGAATCATCGAGTATAGAGACTTGATCCGGACAAATAATTCTCAAACAAACAAACTAACTTAGAAAGAGGAATTAACACTGTAATTCACTTTGCGTTGAAATAAGCAGTCAAAACTCAAAATAAAAGAGTTAGAGAAATTATTTGATCATGCGATAGTTGTGAGTGCTTTCTAAGTGAGTTAGAAACATCAATGCGGAAGATCTACAAGAATGTGTTTTACGAGTCGAGTCGAAATGAATGAAAACTAATATAGGAGTTTCTATAACACTCGAGAATGACTTGTAATCAAAACTTACGAGGGATGATGTTTATACCGAGTCTTCATGTAGTACTCGGAATGTCTTAGAGTTAGAATCCGAGTCTTCAGCTAAGAGCATTATGCTCTTCATTTTAGTTGTATGCTAAAATTCCTTTCCCAACATGACGATTTTTTCTAATATGATCGTGAGCAATCTGGAATAATTTTCATATGACTCCAATCGATCTTCGTGCTTTTAGAGACTTCCGCTCATCTTTGATATGCCTAATTAGTTAGAGTGCTAACTCTTGATTTCTTAGTTTATATGCTAATAACTCTTTTATCCAATTAGGATTGTCGCTGTCGGTCTCTTTCTTTGGGAGGATTCCATGGTGGTTACGAGATTCATTTGGAGGCACCTTATCAACCTCAAATGCCTTCTAGTGACACCACTGAGGATGATATTTCATGTTGTACATCTCAACATTCTCGTAGGTGGAGCACTTTTGAAGCTGTGCCAGCTCATTCAAACCTGGGCCTAACTCGTTTAGAGTTGGGCCTTGCTCATCTAGTCCCGGGCCTAGCTCGTTTAGAGTTGGAGTTGAAGCTATTTCTCTGTAAGTGCTTGATCCATATAGTAGGCTTTATGATCTTCACCGATCATCTTATAGTGGGCCTTGTCATGAGGCCCCACAACCATCTTGGGAGTCCAGAGCTAGTTCCCCTCATGTGACGGCGAGATAGGCAAGCTTCTATGTCTCTTGCGAAGGATATAGGCAACTACATCCTTCGGAGATGCCAATGATGATGATGGTGATTATTAGATAACCTCTTGTAGGATACTTTTGTTATTAATTATGTATTTTGTACTATGATTGGACTTTATGCAAACAGATGAATGTTAAAAACTCAATCTAAAAAGTGCTTTCTTTATTTATATAATATGAAAAAATTCAAAGACAAATTACAAAAAATTTGCATTAGCTCTCATTCTCCCCAAAAGAAAATAACAAAAACAAGAGATGGAATTGATAAGTAATAGCACAATCCCGAGTAATTGGACTAGAAATCTGCAAATAAAACTACTAAAAGTGGGGAGCTGGCCTAAGATGAAAATGCTACGCTTGATCACGGAATAAGTCAATGGAGCGGTCCAAACCGACCAACGCCGATGAATGGGTTGGGCCCAGCGAGTCACTAACGGAGTGGCGTCGCGAGGTAGGCGAAATAATGGCTGAAATCAATAAGTAAGGACTGCGATGATCCTCAATTGACACACAACAAAGAAAACTGAAACGAACTTCCCTAAACAAATCAAGCTCCCACAAATTCCCAAATCCAAAAATCATGAACTTCATGCTTAAGGCGATCGAGTGGATACATGAAATTGGTGAGGTAAAAGGGTCGGTCTATTTGTTTATGGACTGAACACCTTTTTCAGCATTAGGTAGGTAAAAATTCACTAGACCTTTCGAGGGCTGCAATATCCTACTGGGAACCAGACATTGCGCATATTTAAGTTTGAGAATAGGAGGCTATGCCTCTCCTCAAGGAATTTGATGCTTTACTTGGATGCATCGTCAAATTAGGCCGATTGTTTCCACCTCTTCTAGCAACATGGAGGGACCCTACAGGCAGCTGCTAGCACTGAATAAGAGGGATCTAGAGTTGATCCTAATTAGGAATGAGGTCAATTTGACCAACCTTCTGCTGCATTTTCAACTTATGTATGGGTTGGAGCCATCGCGCATCTTGAAATGTTGTGCCATCATCATGTGCTTTATTGGTGGCTTCCTGTTGGTGGATGGCCACAGAGATCGAGCTCCTACTACATTACTAAATGTGGTAGAATAGTTAGGGAGTACTATTCCATGACCCCAATGATTCTTGCTGAAACTTTTTGCGTTTGAATCGAGTTTGGGTGAACCCAAATGAGAACTTCGTCGGTAGCCCCATTCTGTTGTAGGTGTGTGATGACTAATATGGTCATCAAAAACCTAATCTAGTGATACCGGATACCGAGCGCTAGTTGGCGGTGCTTCCACCCGAGCCGGTTAGTTTTCTCATATTTTTACTCGTGTTGGGCCGATATCTAGATCTAGTAAGGTCATGGAGGTTACACAATATTACAGTGTTTTGCATCCGTTATATGTAAATCCGGCTAGTAGAGCACCTAGGCTTGGTTTTGGCACCTGATAAGGATGGTGCGTACTTAGCTACGTAATTCCGTAATAGGCATCGACATGCTTGCTTTGATCGAGCGATCGGTTCTCTGGGTCAAATGCATGGTTAGATGTCACCCCTCCGATGATTCGATGCATCAAACACCGACATATTTCCCAATTTAGGACTCATGCGCAAAGGTAACCATAAGTGCGGCTGTTGGGAGCAGGAAATTCCCTACATGGATCTGTGTAGAACTATCTTCATGGCTTATGCCCTACAGACACTAGTCAATGAAGGTTTGCTCGGGGAGAGTCCGAGTCACCCTAGAGGGGGTGAATAGGGTGATGGAAGTTTTTGTGGAAACGTTAGCTCTTTTGTTAACGAAGAGATAGAGACGGGTTACGAGTCAAACAGCAGGGTCGGAAAAGCTTGGACTCGAAATGCTATCACGAATAAATAAGCAAATCAAGCGGGAGTAATATGACTATCCGAGTCTAGAATGAACTCGGAAAGATAACACTTAGAAATTACGTGGAAACCCTCCTGGGGCGGAAAACCACGGATTGTGCTAGTCCAAGCACGAAGTCAAATCCACTATTTTGAGTCCACAAAATACCGTGAAGCGATCGAAGCCGACTTGCTCCCTTAGACAACTCTATACAAGTTTTCCTAGACTTAGAAATTCCCTTATCCGATCTAGTACTTCCTAGTTGAGATAACCCTTACAGCTAGGGACAACTAAGCTGAGTTAACCCTTACAGCTTAGTCAAGGGACCTTACAGAGAAAGTAAGAAAGTGTTTGTAACTAAGTACAAGACCTTACAACTCGGAAAGTAATAAATTACGAGTATGAGTTGTAAGTAGAAGATTGAGAATGTATACAAAGACTTTGAGCAAGTATGTGTATTAACAATATGTTCGGCAATCTTCAAGTCTTGTGAGGTGGCTTCTATTTATAGATAACCAGGTAGAGTAGCCGTTATCTTCATCTCGCTGACCGAGAGTCCTTTGTGACCATTGACGAAGCTTTCCGAGTCACTCGGAAAGTATCCGTTGAAATGTGAACGTTGGACAACGGTTTAACTCTCTTGGAAGTCCCAAAACCACTCGGTGGTGTCTTTAAAGATAAGGTGGAAACCACCGTTAAGCTTAGCATTCCAGTTTTCCAGATTTGGAAACAGACAGCTCTAACACAATCTTACGGGACTGGAGCGAGAGAAGGTGAAAAGCCATGTCTGTTGGTGATTTGACGTTACGAAGCTGGTTACTTTTGTGGTTTGAAAAAGTTGTATCTTCGTTTGAATAACCTACAAAAGTAAATCAATTTTGGTTCTCAAAGTATAAAATACTTTGGTCCAAGGTTAGACATAGATAATAAAATTATTAAGATAATTAAACAACTGATTATCGGAGTCGAGAAACGAAATGGAATTTTCTGAGTCTAATATCCATATAGCTCAAAATTCCATCCGACTGAGTCTAAGCGAAGAATCAAGTTATATAAAGAATATCGAGTGAAGTAACTTGATATAGACTAAGCATGAAACAGACTAGAGATACCGACTATATCAACATAGAACTTATAACCGAAGTCGGATCCGAGTGAGGAAAGATGAAATACTAGTCTATTCAAAATGCGATAAATCCGAGTGATGAGGGACTCGGAACTAAGTGAGATACGCATATCGGTTTTCCGAGTCACTCAAAGATAAGCAAGAAATACACGAAGTAAAAGTCTGTATCAATTAGATAAGATACCGTATCACTCGGAAAAGTTTCTAGCAAACAGAGAATGCCTTGGAATCAAAATTCTATAAGTATGAGATTATTATACCGATTCCTTTTATACAACTCGGAAAAGTATTGAGCGAGTGTCCGAGTCTTCGATCAAGTCCAGTCTTGCATTGAGTGTAGTTGGAGGAGCCGAAAGAAACATGCTCTAAAGTTGTCTCCGAATTCTATCTACAATGGATAGAAGAGGCTTATCTCGTGATGCATAGGAATGCGAGGGCTAGAGAGCGTGAACAAAGGAGGGATGCTCCTCCTGCTATACCGTTCTGAGATCCACAAGGTAGCTCTCTAAGTTAACGAGGAGGTTCGAAGGAGGGAAATTGAGGCTAAGGAGGAGGAAGAAAGGAGGGTACACGAGAATCAAAAGAATGAGGAAGCGAGACTCAAAGAGATGAAATATAGTCTAATGACCCAAAAGGAAAAAAGGCCAAGGCCGATTAGGGCCTCGAAGCTAGAAGTTAGGAATATTAGTTTCAAATTTTGTTTCGCTTCTTAGGATTTTATTTTTAAGGTGTGTGCTTGTTTTCCCTTAGCCATGTACCAGGATAAGTAGTAGGCTTATCCTTATTATTAATAAAGTAAAAGGCAAGTATTATGCTTACTCTTATGCTTTATTTAATTTTGTCATTCACCAAAATAAAAATCGAATGGACCACCTCTAAATAAATAATAAACTAATTACAATTATGAAACGTTGCCGAAATATAGAGCATCTAAAAACAAAACTAGAACAAAACAAAAAGCGTCATCCGAACTTGGTCGGGGCCGGTCGATGGTTAACTAGGCTTGGACCAGAGTCGTCCGAACTTGGTCGGGGTCGGTCAGCTGGTTAATTGGGCTTGGGCCGAGCCGGCTAAAAAGCTAGCCTAGTGTGGGCTGGCTCGATTATATGCCTAATCTACTTAGTGTTATGCTAAACATAATATTTTTCAACTAATCCAACTTTGTATACTGAAATAGCTTTTCGTCATCTAAATCCTTTAGCTTAAGTACTCGTCCGATAGGATTTGATTAAGGATATATGGTCCTTGCCATTTGGAGCTGAATTTTCCTCTTTGCTCTTGGATAGGTGCTCTAAGTTCCTTAAGGACTATATCACCTACTTTAAAGTGACAAGGTCTGACCTTTTTATTAAATGTCCTCCATGTACATGCCTTGTATATTTGAACATTGTATAGAGCATATAGGCATCGTTTATCTAATAGGACCAATTATTCACACCATATTTTCGCCCGATCCGCCAGGAACTTGGCTCTCAGCTATGATCCTTAACGAGGGGATGAAAATCTATTTTGGAACAACTCCTTCCATTCCATAAACCAAAGAGTAGGGAGTTGCTCCTGTGGTTGTCCTAGTTGAAGTACGATAACCCCATAAGGCAAATGGTAGTTATCAAGCCAATCCTTATAGACGATAGTCATTTCTCTATGATCATGAAGATACTCTTGTTGGCTACATTGACTACTCCATTAGTTTGAGGACGATATAAAAATTGAATTAGGAAGAAAAATAGTAATCATATAAATTAAAACCCTAAAGGAATACTTTGTCGTGCTTAAAACGATTGTTGTTGATGAAAGAGTTGTAGCTTGAAATAAGTTGAAGTTTAATGTTGATTGAATTATGGCAAAGAGGGCAATAGTGGAAATTAATCATTAAATTATGGAATTATCATGTTTTGATCTAAAGTAAATTAAAGTATTTTTATTAATTATGAATTAATTGAATAAATTGGTGATGATCACTTTTTAGAAAAAACTAAAATATGTCATTTTAAGAATATATAATGTAATTCGGACATGAATGTTAAACTCCATGTTAAGTAAAAGAAATGGTATTAAACTTTGGAAATTTTAGTATAATGCAAATAAAAGTTTAGGGTTGTTTAAATAATATAATTTAGGCAACTACTCTTTGTACTTCAAATAACATATTAATTTCTGTTAAATTAGTATTATTGTTTTTCTAAATTAAAATACTATCTTGTGATTACCTACAGTATGGTTAGTATGATATGTTTGTTATCAAGCTTGAACAAATGAAGGCCTAATTAAATCAAAACCATCATGACTAGTATTTCTAATTTATTGTGGTAAACTTATTGGCCTAACTCGTAACAAATCCAAGCTTAACTGAACCTAAAAATGTGGAATCTTTCCTTGATTTCTATTAAGAAGTAATGTTCTATTTTATAACTAAATTGGGAATAAAGAAGGCAAGTAAACTCATAGCACTTTAAAAAAAAGATTTCGTTCCTTGTCAAAATTTTATTTAAAGGCAATTAACCGTCGCTTATTCGGGTCTCATTCAAACAAAGACAAAGGGGTGGCGAATCAAGTTTCTAGGTACATTCATTGATCATGTCTTTCAAAAATTTCATATGATTTATTTGTTGATATACCAAAACAATTCATTAAATAGAAACAAATATCTATTTCAAATAATATTTGTCATCTAGTAAGATGAACCCGAACCATATCATTTACCATTATTTGATGGTTATATCAAATATAAGTATACATGTTGGCCATAATCAATTGAACTTCCTCATCGGTTCGGGTGTGCACATACTTAAGGGAAACCTATGATCGTAAAGTTTCCTAATTAATTAGCAATTAATTTAAATTATTCTCTCCCTTTCATTTACGAATGAATTGAAATGCACATGTTCAACAATTTGATAACTTTTATTTTATTGTATAATAGTGACGTACTAAGTTTCAACTTGTATTTTAAAATATTTTCTTATTTTATATTAGGTAAAAGGTAGCACGTAGTAGAAGAGTTCGCATGTTTTGTTTCAAGACTTATGGGCTCGTAGTGGTAACCTTTTTGGGTAATAAGGGTTAGGTGTTGTCATCTTAGTTAATCGAATATTGTGTTAAAATAGTTGTTTTTACTTTGTATAAGTTATAGCTTAGGTTCTATTTTATCTTCATGTTGTATTAAATGTAATAGCAAATATAATCAATGTTAATTATACATATATATATATATATATATATATATATATATATATATATATATATATATATATATTGCGTTAGTATCCTTACCCTTTCTATGGGTAAGGCGGCGATGACGACTCTCCATTCCCCTTTTTGCTGTATTAATTACTTGTTATTGATTTAATTAGACTAAACTAGTGATTATGGGTTGGTGGGTGTTACAATTCAGTCCATACCTAGGTATACCAACGTTCTCCTCTTCCCTCAATGTTTGCTAATGGATCAAGTTAGCTACGAAATTCATGGTTTGTATCGGGTTGTCGAGATTTTAGGGAATTTTTAGGTTCAACTTTTCTCGGTTGTGCTATGTAGTTGCGTCCCCGCCACTTTACTTAAAGTGCATGATTTCACCTTGACTTACTGTTCGGTCAAAATATTACGTTATTTATACCTTTATTTATCTAGTTTTTGTCTCGTAAAATAATATTTTTTATAGATTTTTATTTATTTTGTTTGATTTTGTAGGTAATAAATTGGGTTGAGTAGATTCCATAATTTGAGCTCGAAATAAATGAAAAGTACAGATTGAGAGACTAAGTTGAGCAAATCGGGTTTATCAAATGCGGAAATACGAGACCCAAAATCCATATTTTATTGGCATGCCTAGCAAAGAAAAAACAAAGGAAAAGAAAAAGGAAATTCTGATGATGACATCATCATGACATCAGCATGATGTCATCATCAAAATTCCCAAGATTTGCAAAGAAATCAAGGGCAGCGCAGCGATATATATAAAGGGAGGCTGCCGCGTGTGGGGTGGGGGGCCGCAGCTTTCGTTCGGGAGCTGCAGTCAGTCGCAAATTAGAAATTAATTAGGGTTAATTTTAGTTTAGCTTTTTAGTTAGCCTCTTGTAAATTTTTTGTCAAATATTTTAGATTTAATTATTAGTTTAGTTTCAATTATGAATTCAATTCCTCATAATTTTCAGTTCCGTTCGATTCGTTCCTGGTAACTTCTTCCCTTTTGTCTCTCCTTTATTTCTAATTTGTTTAATTTAGTTTAAAGATTCAATTTTTATTATATTTTGATGTTAGTAGTAGTTATATTATTTGTTTAATTTCATGTTTAACTTTATTTTGTTAGTTTACGTCGTTATTCGAGTCAATTTTTGTTAGTAGTCATTAGATTAATTTTGTTTCATGTTAATTAGTTGTTAATTTGTCTCACTTTGGTTGTGGTTAGTCTCTTAATGGCTAATTGATCTCGTTTAGGCCCTTACTTACTTAGTTTATGCTAGTATTTTGGGATTGTTTCTCATACCGCCACATAAGTTCGATGAGATGCCCGAAAGAGTCTTTTCATGTTGATTTTTAGACGGTTGGTCTATCAGCTGAAAGGTGGAGTCAATTTACTAGTGTGGGTCAAGAGAATAGTTGGGATTTTGGCATGAAAATAGCCCGAATTTTAGGTAGGTCCGAGGTTGCTATTTTTGTAGTTTAGTTGGGCTAACCCCACGAAAGTAAGTGGTTAGAATAATTAACTAGCTCATGACCCTCGAAAGTGTGGCTTGAGTAGGTTTTAATGGTGCAATCGATCACTCCTAAATACTTGTATAAACTTGGGTAGGTTTAGGCTTGGCTTAATTAATTAGTTTATTAAGTGGTAAGATCACAACCCGAGTTCATTTTTATTGCTTTCTAGGTTAATTTAATCACTATATCTATCTCATCTGTGTTGATTCGCCTAGATAGAAAGTTTAGGTTAGCTTTGATATTTGAAACACAACTCTCTGTGGACACGACCCGTGCTTGCCGGCTAGCTACAACTACGCCAGTGCACTTGCGGTTAAAATTTTAGAACTTAATTCTTCCTAACAAGTTTTCGGAGCCGTTGTCCAGGGAGTTGTTTCGTTTCGATATTGGAGCTTACTTGAGCATTCTAGATTAGGCATTTAATTGAAAAATCCAAAAAATTGAAATATCAAAAAAATCAAAAAAAATTTTGAAAACATGTCTACTTACCATTATCTGCGAGTATAAGCATGAATTATTCTATCCGTACTTTGATTGACTTAATGCTCTTCTTGCTCTTTACAGTAGCTGTTAGGAGAAGTGGGAAGTATTGAATGTCGTCTATGAGGGTGTGAATAGTAAAACCCGTTCTCTTTTAGAGTATTGGGATTTTTGTGCAAAAAGTATTGATGAAGCTTGGGATTTACTTGAATGGATTTCTTAGGATACTTATGAATTTGAAAAGGCTTGTACTGATTCCGGTCTTTCATTCCCCGACCCTTGTGTTTATCATGCTAGACCTTACATCCAATCCCCTGTATTCCCGATCCTACCTCTCTTTGGTGTGAAAAGTGTAATTCTTCGATCATGATACTAATTCTTGTCCTTATTATGATAGTTTATCTCATGAATGATATGATAATTATTATAAAATGATAAGGGCTATGGATGAACAAAATGAGCAACTTGCATATCTTACTAAAATTAGGGAGTTTGACCTATCACAAGAAACTGATCTTAGTCTTGGTTACTGCTAAAATTGAGGCATTTTTCTATGATGATGACGATGATGAGTCCTCATTTTCTTTAGGGTCTAGACTAGAGAAAAAGATTGACCCTCCCTTTACTACATTATCCGCAGTTGCTCCATCCTTACCTAGTATACATAGGGATAACACTGAATCGCCTTTGGTGTTGATGCTTGTTTAGATGGTGAGGATGATTTATATTGTGAATCGGAAGATGCTTTAGTTGAGGTGTTTGATCAGGAAACTCCTTTAGGGGAGTCATGTGAGGTAGTTGTGGTCAAGGCATCGACTACTAGTCTTGATATTGATGATCATGTGTCCCCGACCCACTTACTTTGATCCCTGCTTCCCCTATTTGTTCACTACCCTCCCCTTCCCTTGAGCATCATTTTTCTGAGCCCACTACCTATGTGATTTGTGATTCTAATTTAGATGTGGGCAATGTGAATTACTCATCTAGCATGCTTGATGGGGATGTGGTTGACAAAATTGTGTCCCTAGGTACCTTTGGAGGTTACATTCCCTCCGTTGATCCTTTTCATGCTTACCTAGAGGACATGCCTAGAAAAATCATGTGGACTAGCTTCTTTGATCATTCTTTTGATTTTTCTAAGGCTTCGATAAGTTTAAGAGAACACTTGAATATCACTAACATATTTGTTGTTATGTTCTCTTATCTACATTTATCCGAGTTTTGTGCTCGGGTATTTGATAAGCTCCTTAGAGCTCGACAGACATCCGAGTTGGAGCTAGATCTTGAGATAAGGAGTGACTGATGCTCCTCGAGCCTTCTTAGTACTTGTTTTAGGAGGCATTAGTTTAGGTGCACCCAACACCTAACCTGGTATACTCGTTCCTTCTCTTTCTCTTTTTCTTATATTTTCTTTCTTTCTTTCTTTCTTTCTTTGTATATTTTTTTGGATATTTAGGGTTGTGTTTTTCTTTTTGCTTTTAGTGGTGGATATTGAGAATTGTGTTTTTGTGGGGTGATCACTTTGAGGATAAACTTTGGATGTTGTTGAGCCATGATGGCCATGATCACCCATATGTATATATACATGTTTTGTTTTTGTTTTTGTTTTGTTTTTTGTGATAGTATTTTTGTATGTAATTGAGTTTATTTTGTTGGTGTGGTTGCTCCTTGGCTCCTAATGAGAACATTGTGAGATCGAGGTGTGCGGGAGGAGAAGTCATGCTTCAATATTTTGAAAAAGAAAAAAATTTCAAAATTGCAAAAAGATTTTTTTAAAAAAATTGTTTTTGGGGAGTTTGTAGCATTTTGATTAATTTTGACCCCTTGTTACTTGGCTATTAGTTTGTATATATTTATGATATATATAATAGACTTTGATCTAAAATGTGTCATTCTATGTCCCTTTTGAATCTTGATATTCAATTATTGAGTTAGTTTGACTTTGGTAGAGAAACCAGTAAGACTTTGAACCTTATAGACTAATTCATCAATTTTAGTCTCATATTTCATTTCATGTGTGACTCTTTCTTAGTGTATTTCCTCTAGAACTTGTTTTGTCCCTCTTTGAGATCACATTTGGCATATGCATTATGTAATATGATAGAGGCATTCATTAATTTTTAAACTACATGAGCCAAAAGGACACTCTACTATATATACCCTTTTTGCTATCCCTTTGAGCTTTAACCTATTCTTTGTTATAACTACATCCACTTTACCCTTGGCCTATATATATGTCCTATACCTAAGCCAGGTCCAGGTGGAGTAACACTTCTTGAGATGGATAGTTTTGAATTGTATATAAATGTTGTCTTATTTGTTTCTATGGTTTGAAAAGGGGGATTTATGTTAATGAAAAATTAGATGTATCTCCTAGAGGTTGATAAACCCTTTGGAATTGAGTTGTGTTCATGATTTCCATGCCAATAGTATTTGTTTTTCAAAAAAAATGAAAAAAATGAAAAAAGTGAAAAAAAAAAGAATAAGAGAAGAAAGAAAGAAAATAAGTGATTGGCATGAAGAAAGTTCAAAAGTTGTTATGCTCATTCTTTAGGTTCTATCGTGGTTTGTTTGTAGTTGAAAAGGTGAATTGGGAGATAAGTTTTAAGTCATATTTGGAAGTGCTTTTTTTTTTTTTTTTTGCTCCTTAGTCATTAGGCCTTGGCTATTTAGCTTCACATTTCTCAAATTGATTCCCTTTCTTACCCATGAACCTTAGCCCTATTACAACCCTTAAAAAGTCCTCTTGATTGCATTTGCATTTTGCCTACGTAGTGGTGGAGAATTGACGAGTATGACCAAGCCTATGGTAGGGTGTGCTATTGGAATGAGTTTTGAGTGAACCATTATTATATATTCTAAAAACATGAGTGTAAGTGTTCCACTTTACCTTAAAGTGAGGTTACGCCAGTCTAACTTGCTCATTATTTACTATATGGGATAAAAAAATTGGTATGTAGATGTCATTAATGGAGGATCAAATGTCTTGATGTGTGCATTATTTTTATATGCATGTTAATATCCGACGTACAAGGGTGATATGGTTTATTAGAATGTGTATAATTCATTCCCACTTTGTATATATGCTTGTGAAAATTTTTGGAAAAAAAAAAAACCAAAAAGATTTTCTATTTTTTCTTTTTAAGATTTTGTGGGTCTATCTTTTACAAACCCTCACGAGACCTCACTCGTCCACTTGGGCTGCCAAGGGGTTTAAAGGGCTTGTTGCACGTGCTATGTCCAATCGCGATTCATGCGAAAGTGAGTTAGATTTTATTTATTTTTGTTTTTCTCGAACACGAGCAAAAGTTAGGTGTGGGGATATTTGTTCGGTCAAAATATTACGTTATTTATACCCTTATTTATCTAGTTTTTGTCTCGTAAAATAATATTTTTTATAGATTTTTATTTATTTTGTTTGATTTTGTAGGTAATAAATTGGGTTGAGTGGATTCCATAATTTGAGCTTGAAATAAATGAAAAGTACAGATTGAGAGACTAAGTTGAGTAAATCGAGTTGATCAAATGCGGAAATACGAGGCCCAAAATCTATATTTCATTGGCATGCATGATAAAGGAAAAAAAAAAAGAAAAGGAAATTCTGATGATGACATCATCATGACATCAGCATGATGTCATCATCAGAATTCCCAGGATTTGCAAAGAAATCAAGGGCAGCGCATGATTATCTATATACTATATAACGCCAATCTTTTCAAATTTTGAAATGCTGCAGGTAGAGTGAATTAAGGAATTTCGTCCAATAAAAAAATAAATAATTTATCATTTAAAAAAATAAGTTTCCACTCATCTATGGACTCTAATAATAATAATAATAATAATAATAATAATAATAATAATAATAATAATAATAATAATAATCATCATCATCATCATAATAATCATCTATACACTTTATAATGCCAATCATTTCAAAAAGACGACATGACGGTCTGAGAGTGAATTTAGGAGTTTCGTCCAATAAAAAATAATAATTTATCATTGAACAAAAATATAATAATAATAATAATAATAATAATAATAATAATAATAATAATAATAATAATAATAATAATACCATATATAATTTTTTAGAAAAATTAAACAAAATTAAAACTAATAAAATAAAAAAATAATCAAAAAAAAGTTAAACAAATAATAAAATGAACTACATAAATACGAAAATAAATAATTAAATTACCAAAATATTAAAATTATTTTATAGACTCAATAGCCTAAAAATCTAAAATAAAAATGAAAAAACTTAATTCATAAATTTTATTAAATTAAAAACATGCTTTAACCTAAATTAGTAAATAAGTCTGAAAAATTATCAAATCAGTTATATATTATAAAATTATCTAATCTTAATATGAAAATTAAATTATAATTAATTATCCTAATTAATTCATAAAAATATAAAACAGAAAAACAAAACTAAGTAGAAAATTAATAAATAACAAATATACAAAATTATTTAATAAATTAAATCAAAAATCCAAAAAATATATAAAAGTAACCTAAAACCCAAAAATATTTTTTATAGTTTTCCAGAAAAATTAAATAAAATTAAAAATAATAAAATGAAAATATAATCTTAAACAGAAAGTAAAACAAATAATAAACTGCACTAAATAAATGAGAAAATAAATAATTAAATTACCATAATATTAAAATTAGTTTTTGGACCTGAATATATCCTAAACACCTAAAATCAAAATGAAAAAACTAAATTTATAAATTTATTAAATTAAAGACCTACTTTAACCTAAATTAGAAAAAAATCTAAAAAATTATCAAATCAGTTATAAAAACTAAAAAAATTAATACTAACAGATTAAAAAGATTCTAACTAAACCCTATAATAGTATAAAAATAAAATTAACCGAAGATGAAAAATTTTATTCTAACTTCTAACAAACTGACTAAAAAATAACAAAAACGAAGAGAAAATTAATTTAAAAATTAAAATATATTAAAACATAAAATAAAATTAATATATATATATTTATGTATTTATTTATTTAGGGTTTGGTTTGTATATTAGCTCTCATCTATTTTTATGTATATTGATATGCAATATTATTTTGGGCCTGAAATATAATAATTTTGTCTAATATTATTAAGTTTTCATTGTTGATGATGTTTTTGACTTGGTGCCATAAAATTGTATTAGTTCAAAATATATTTATTATAAAATTTTTTAAAATTAAAATCAATAGGAGCACATTATGAAAATAATATTTAAATATTTAATTATCCGAGGAAGTAATTTGGTTATTACATTCATCATATGTAAGAATGATTTAATAAACCTTAAGAAATCATAAATTAATATAATAAAAATGTAACAACTATATATATACTTGATATTAATAATTAAAAATGCCTACAAGATAGAAAGTTATGATTCAAATATGTTGTGGAATAAAACGTAATGAATAAAAAGTTAGGAATTATATTGATTCGGATCGTAATTTGTGGACTTTAAGTTTTTAATTTGTGTTATTTTAAAGGATTGCAAACTTAATACTTCTATTAAGCCCATATGAATTCGAATAAATTCATTTGTCTCAAAATTTTTGCACAATATACGAGATCATTTTTTTCTTGTTACAAATACAATTTATTTTAGTTTCTTCCTAACATGTCTATCTATGACTTATTATTGATAAACATATTTAAATCATATCTTTTACTATTGTAAGTTTTCTAAATTATTAAAAGAAGAGTATTTGCCATTAAACATCCCCGTCATCTTGAAATACAACTTCATGTTACTCTTATTGTGTTAATTAATTGAGAGGAAGAGTTGTGTCTCGAGGGAAGCAAATGGTTGTTAATTGAGTAAAACATGTATTTATAAAACATCAATTGTATCAATATTTTTGCCCCATTGATTCACTACTAAAATCGCGATTAATTTTTAATATAAGTACAAAACATAGATGATTTTATTAACCTACACCGCGAATTGACCTATCATGCCCTTTACTATTATTGTTAAATATATTTGGATCACTTCTATTAAATAATATTTTTCATTATTAATCTCAATATAAGTAGTCATTTTATGTTTAACTATCTTTGTGTGCACAAGTAGGTAAGAATGGATAAATCATTATATTCACCTTATAATTTTAAAAAAATTAGATCTCATTATGGGTATATGTATACTTTTTAAGAGTTAGTGTAATATTTAAGTCAATGATGTTTTAGTAGATTGGTTGCATATAAATATTTATCTAGGCGTCTATTAAGTTAAATTAGTATTAACTTTGTAGAAAGTTATGAGTTATAATAGTTTGATGTTCTTTTATTGATTTGATGTATTTTGTGTTGTAATATTAATTCGTGACATAATGATATTTATTGTCATCTATAGGTTATATAACTCAATATCTACCAATCATATATTATTTCTTTTCCTACTAATATTTACCTTTTGATACCTAAACATATTGTCACACTATTTCTATAATCTGTATAAGTTAGGATTATTTAAATTGTTTGATTTTTAAAGGGACTTGGCTTCTTAATATTCCAAATCACGAGTATCATCTTAAAACCTTGATGATATTTTTTAATATTTTTTTATTTATTATTTTAGATTATTTATTTATTCTTTTAAAATTTACAATGATTGTAAGATGAATGTGTGTAGGGCTCTAATGATTTTTATGTGTTGGGTTTTGATAACTTTGATGAGTCACGAAAGCGTTTTCGCTATGAGGGGATAACATGTACAAAATGTTGTTGAAAGTGAAATCATTCAATAAAATCAAATGATCGAGAAAAGAAACTCATAAGTACAATATTGCTCCGTAATTTAATAATTTCTTAAGTCATGCATTATATAACATTGTTACGTGCATAGCACGGGTCCAGTACTAGTATATATAAAGGGAGGCTGCCGCGCGAGGGTGGGGGGCTGCAGCTTTCATTCGGGAGCTGGAGTTCAGCCGCAAATTAGAAATTAATTAGGGTTAATTTTAGTTTAGCTTTTTAGTTAGCCTCTTGTAAATTTTTTGTCAAATATTTTAGATTTAATTATTAGTTTAGTTTCAATTATGAATTCGGTTTCGACAATTTTCACTTCGTTCAATTCGTTCCTGGTAACTTATTCCCCTTTTGTCTCTCCTTTGTTTCTAATTTGTTTAATTTAGTTTAAAGATTCAATTTTTATTTTATTTTGATGTTAGTAGTAGTTATATTATTTGTTTAATTTCATGTTTAACTTTATTTTGTTAGTTTACGTCGTTATTCGAGTCAATTTTTGTTAGTAGTCATTAGATTAATTTTGTTTCATGTTAATTAGTTGTTAATTTGTGTCACTTTGGTTGTGGTTAGTCTCTTAATGGCTAATTGATCTCGTTTAGGCGCTTACTTACTTAGTTTATGCTAGTATTTTGGGATTGTTTCTCATACACGCCACATAAGTTCGATGAGATGCCCGAAAGGGTCTTTTCATGTTGATTTTTAGGCGGTTGGTCTATCACTGAAAGGTGGAGTCAATTTGCTAGTGTGGGTAAAGAGAATAGTTGGGATTTTGGCATGAAAATAGCCCGAATTTTAGTTAGGTCCGAGGTTGCTATTTTTGTAGTTTAGTTGGGCTAACCCCACGAAAGTAAGTGGTTAGAATAATTAAACTAGCTCATGACCCTCGAAAGTGTGGCTTGAGTAGGTTTTGATGGTGTAACTGATTACTCCTAAATACTTGTATAAATTTGGGTAGGTTTAAGCTTGGCTTAATTAATTAGTTTATTAAGTGGTAAAATCACAACCTGAGTTCATTTTTATTGCTTTCTAGGTTAATTTAATCACCATATCTATCTCATATGTGTTGATTTGCCTAGATAGAAAGTTTAGGTTAGCTTTGATATTTGAAACACAACTCTCTGTGGACACGACCCGTTCTTGCCGGCTAGATACAAGCCGTGCACTTGCGATTACAATATTAGAACTTAATTCTACCTAACAACTCTTTTGGCACTTGCAACTTTGAGATCGGTGCGGTCGGGCCTAATAACCAGCATCGGCCCACTCGGTTGGTTCACCCACTGCAATTGCAACGAAGCATTTTCTCTCGGCCTAAATTGTCTTTTTTGGCCCATTTTTCGACAACTTTCTAGCCCGGATCACTCAAGACCAAGTTGCTACGTAATGATTTCATTCCTTCTTTTTATAATTTTCTTTTGGAGGGGCGGATAAGGGATATAAGTGTAATGTGCAAAAATTTTATTTTTGTCTTTGAATTTTTTGCGTCATTTAAACAAAGAAAGCATTTGTTTAGAATGAGTCTTGCATTCATATTTTTGCATAAAGTCCAAAACAACTGTAAAAATACATAATTAACAACAAAGCACCATACAAGAGATTATTCAATTATCATCGTCTTCCATGAAGTCCGCATCGGTATCTCGGAAGAAGTAGTTGCCCATGTCTTTTGCAAGGGAAGTTGAAACTCGCATATGTTCCGACATCTAATCGGAGCTAGCCCCAAGAGCTCGAGAAAGTTGTGAGACCCGTGATAAGGCCCAATGTAGGAACACTTGTGAAGATCATAAGGCTTACCAAATGGGTCGAGTATCTGCAGCGAGTATAGCATCAATACCAACTCCATATATACTAGACCTAGCTCTAGCTGTACTAGGCCTAGCTTCGAGGTGCTCCATCTGCAAGAACGTCGAGAACAACTTGTTCCAACAGTACTACTCGATGGCATCTAAGGTTGTTCGAGGCATCTCTCTATGAACTCAAGAACCACCAAGGTGACCTCTCAAAGAAGGAGACCTAGAGCGACGATCCTAAAATTATAAAGAGTGGTTAGCATATAAACTAAAGGCTCAAAATTTAGCACTCTAACGAACTAAACATACCCGAAATGATCCAAATGCACGACTAGTGGATAAGTCTCTAAATGCACGAAAAGGAGATTGGAAACTTATGAAAATTGTCCGGGATTGTTCACGGTTGTACAAAAATATCGTCCGACAAGTAAGAAAGGTATTCTAGCACATAACTAAATAAAAAGCATAACATTCTTACCCTTTTTCAATTTCGGGGAATGGATGTCCCACGCACTCGACTCGGGAGTCTTCGGGATTAGGATGATATTTCGGGGCTCTCTAGGCAAGGAAATGTCTACTTCGAGAGAAGGAATATGGATATCACCCGGAAGCGCCTACATTAAAAAAGGTTAGTTTGTATACCAAAAAAACAAAACCAAACAAGAACTTGGACAAACCTACCATGCGGGTGATAATGCTCCTAAAGTATTGAAGAGACATCCCATTCGGGTCCAAGAAGAACGACTGACGATATCATGTCATCATCTCTACATACTCATATGGGCTAACTGCATGGAAATAAAACATGGTTCGAGGTGGATCCTTAGGTATATAAGGTGGCCACATGTTACATCGGATTTGAGGAGTAACCCATTTACCTAAATACCAACAAAAGCCAAACAGGACCCTCAAAGAGGACATGCCTCTTGCTCAACTCTCGAGCAACTTCAAGTAGTAAAGAGAGTTGATTGTGATGCCAAGGATGGAAATTAGCATGCCCTAAGAAGAGAAAACCACAAGTAAGCATGAACAACTCACGGTAAAACTAGCTGATTGAGCTAGACAGCCCAAAGGCGACCACGAGCTGAGTGCCGGCCCATACCACGGTCCACATCGGAAAGTAGGTGTAGGAAGAAAGTGAAAAACAAAAAAACATCTTATTGGCCCATATCAGTCTAAAAGTTAGAAATTCAAGGAACTTATCATCATTACTTTGTTAAGAGCCGACCATAAGAAGGCAAGCTCGGTTGTCTTTTGCTAAGCGTGGTGGGCCTTCGCCCCGCAATTGTCGTAGGGAATGTCGAATAATTTGTCAAGCCCGGTGAAATTGGGAAAATACTCATCCATCCATGGCTACAAGTTTACCACACAAGTATAAATTTTATTAATACAAGATAAACACAAAGGCTAAAAGGGAAGACAATAAACCTCAATAATCGTCCACATGCCAAATAAAGGCATATAATTGACAAGATCTTTCTCTAGAGTAGTATGTTGGATGCCGTAAATCTTTTATTAGACAAGTGTATGCAGGCGCACCTCAATTCAAATATTTTATTCTATCTAAATCTACCAAATTGGATAAGTAATGGATGTGATATTTGAACCCTTGGTCGAATAAAATAGACATGCTTAATATGAGAGCTAGAACAATCCTAGGTAATTGTTGTGGATCATGTCGAGCCTAGAACTCCTCATCGGTGAAAGAAGACAGAAGAATCAAATATTTAAGGAAATTGACCTGAGAAAATTTAAGCTCAATCGAACCAAAAAGGTGCTTGTAAGTAATCACGATTTTCATACAAGTTTTGGTCATATACTAAAGGTTCATCCATGAAGTCTAAACCCGTGAGGGTAGCAAAGTCCAAAGGGGTAATGGTTATTTCCCCAAAGGGAATATGGAAGCTGCTAGTGGTGTCCTAGAAGCATTCACTAATTGCCCGAGTGATACCCTAGTTAGTGAGATCACATAAGCTATGTCAAGTGATGAAGACTTGGCCAAACCCAGCGGCGAGTCATGGTTTGCTCCGAGTGGATAGTCTCGATCATTGAACTCATCGAAGAATTTTCGAATAGCACCACTGCTACTAATGTGTCCCCCTAAAAGAAAAAGAAATAAATGTCTTAGTAAAATGCCACGCTAGCATTTGAGGTAATTGCGGTAGTGGAGATCGCCAAATAAGAAACATGGTGTTCGGCCTCCGCTAAAATTTCGCTTAGGCCTCATTTGTGGTGAGGACGTCAATCTCTTTCCATGAATGAGTCTCCGAGTCAAGCCTCTGTTCCTCATTCTTCTTTTCAAATGAGAATGCTTTTTAGGTATATTTTGAAGTTTCTAAAGGGAACCACAATAGTTTTCTTTTAAGAAATGAAAGAAGAAGCAAGAACAAGCAAGGCAAAGAGGATATGTGAAGATGTGAAAACGAGTCATCAAGACTCTACCATTTTATAGCCAAACCAGTTGGAATTCAAAAAATAAAGGAAAAAATAAGACATTTTCTAATTGGCCCGACGATACATTCCTCAACTCGAATATGCAAAAGCGCTTCGGGGCTGGTTTATGAGGTTTGGGATGGTTAGACTGTGAGTTGCAAGAATTAGAGGGTGTGGACTTAGACATAGCACCGAACTACACCTCAAAAAATAACTCGACCCATACGGGTCGAACCGACACCGAAAGCAGCTCAACCAATTTTGCCCCGAAACCCGAAACCAAACCAACCTAAAACCAAGCAAACCCAAAATCTAATGCACCCGATTCAGACCTGAACCAAAATGAACTGATCCAAAACCGAACCAAAACGAAATACATTTTACTCGATTAAGACCCGAAATCGAAATGACTCGAATCGAATTAACTCGAATACAAATGACTACATGCATATCTATGTAATTACACCTATTTTGATATTGTATTTTGATTTATATTTTTGGTATATTTATTTAGGAAGTAGATTCAATAAGGTTTCCAACAAATGAAGAATCACATCAAATGGAGTTTGGAAAAAAAGTTAAAGCTTAAATAAGTTAATCGTTGAATTGTAGGTCATCATCACGAGCATTCCTAGGACCGGGACCCATGATGAATACTAGATATCCAAAGGCTTCACAAAGCCACCAAATGCAGCATTTTGGAATGAATTGAGTTCATTTAAAAATCTAATTATCTATTCGACCCAAAATTAACTCGATTAGAATTTGATTCGACCGGATTTGACTCGATCCAAAATTGACCCGACTTGATTTTGTCCCGATTCAAAGTTGGCCGGGAACCATACTTGTAACCTACTCGAACCGACATTGACCCATTCCAAACCGAAACCGACCCCAATTAGCTTTACCTAGAATATCCGAAATTAACCCGTACCCTAACTCTGAGCCATACAACATTGACCCGAAGTTAACCCAATCCGAACCCCAACCTAAACCCAACCCAAACGAGATCGACCCAAAGCTAACCCGAAGTGGACTTAACGTGAACCGAATCCGAAACCGAATGACCCGATTGCCGGGTCTATGCCGGCCTCCACGAGTATGGCGGATTGTCCGCACCGCCCAGCAAACAAGTGGCCTTGTGGAGCCCACCTTTTTTGTCTTCTTCATTTTATTTTTCATTCTATTTTTAATTGAATCATCGAGGTAAAGTACGAGACCTTCACATATTCAATTAGTTATTGACATAATGTTAATATAGCAAAATTGTTTAGCCAAGCTTAATATTAAGAAATGATCAAGCTTCATCATACTTGTTGAGCTTCACGGCTTTGATCAAGCCAAGCTAAGAATTTTTCAAGCCCGATTACGAGATGGCATGCCACAATGAAGTCCAGGCCCCCTTGCCGAGCTAAGGTCGAGAGGCAACCAATTCTAGATCCCTTAATTTATTTGGTATCAAAAGTGACACAACTAACGAGATAAGTACCCTTTAGTGTCTAATTTGACCTTTCGTCTTTCGGACTCGATCAAAGTGGTGGCTAACTCGTAAACACCTAAAATATGTCTCCTTATCTTTTTTTATTTTATTTATTTTTGTTATCCCGGTGATGAAATCCCAGTCTTGTTTGCAAGCTCGAGTCAAGATCGTACTAAAGCGGCATGGAGGAAGCCAATTTAGCTCACAAAAAACCAACAAGCACCACAAAACAGCCCAAACAAATTTTTCCGGGGTCGGCCTAGCACTGCAAATAAATTCCTCGCCCAACCCAAACAAGGTTTTGACTCCCAAGTTTGGAGCTGAACTAGCACCGGAACGCTTAGCCGCTCAAAACGCAGCGTTTTGCCTTCTTCTAGCATCTAAGCCTCACACATTTTCCCAAACGACTATACGACATTAGTTTGGGCTTGATGTTGGACGTCGGAATCCTTTGAGCTCTGTCGTTTTGACTGGTTCAACTTTCCGGTTTTTCTTTATCCATTTCGACATTTTCGAACCTGGTTCTATCCTATAACCGATAGATGGAGGCCAGTTTTAGGGTTTCTTAAACCCTAAACATTTCTATAACAAAACCTAAAAATATATAAATAAGGAGTTCCCCGTCTCTCATTTGATACCGGTTTCAGCTCTAATTTACGCCTTTATGCTATCGAAACTCTCTCACACACTATCTTCTCTCCAGTCTCACTCATTTCCACTCAAAACAACTTTTTAAACCCTTGCAAAAGGTTTCATTTCACCACTTTTTTGCTCTGTTGTCCTGTCATTACACTCTGTCAAAATCTAATTGTGATTTAAGTCCAATAGGCGGGTCAACTTGTAAACACCTAAAAAGTGTTCGCCCTATCTCTTTTTATTTCTTTTATTTCTTTTTGTTAGGCCCAAGTAATGAAAACCCAATCTTGTTTGCAAGCTTGGGTCAAGATTGGACTAAAAGAAGTGTGACGAAGGCGGTTTATCCCACAAAAGCCTTCCAACACCATAAAACAAGCCAAATGAATTTTTCCAGCGATTGGATTGGACCGCCAATCAATTCTTTGGCCGACTCAAGCTAGGTTTGAACTCCTGAACCTGCAACCAAACCGGCATCGAACCCCAAAGCTACACAAAACACTATGTTTTGCCTTTTTGAGTTGTCGAGCCGGACACGCTTTCCCAAACGACTCGTAAGATGTCATTTTGGGTCTTGTGCTAGATCCTAGAATCCTCTAATCTGTGTCGTTTTGACTATTTCAGCTTTCGATTTTTTCTTTATTCATTTCCAGTATTTTGGACTATGTTCTATCCATTAACCGGTTGTTGGAGGTTATTTTTAGGGTTTCTTAAACTTTAAAAATTTTTATACATGGGGAGTTTCCCCCTCTCATTTTACATGAATTTAAGCTACTATTATGCCTCCAAATTGTTGAAACCCTCCTCTTCTCTCTTCTCTACACTATCTCCCTCACTCTCACTCATACTCTCAAATCCCTTTCTGAGTGCTCACAAAAGGTCTCTTTTTGGCCACTTTTTCACACTTGTTACCTTACCGTCACTCTACTGAAATTTGATCGAGATTTGTATTAACAGGTGGGTCAACCTGAGGACGCGCTTCAACCATTTCGAAGTTTGTTATTTAAAGTTTTAGTTAATTTAAGTTTTTATCATTTTCATATTGTGGAATAACATTGTAATCGCTTTACTTTCCTCGCTCGATGTAATTTTCTTTATCGCTCCTTTTTTCGGTTATCGTTTTCTTTATTACTTTCATTTAATTGCTTTTTCGTTGTACATCATATTTTGTTTGCCTTTAATATATGCCTTTTGCATGTTGTTTTCTTGAGTTTATTAGTTGTTTAAACTCACCTTTTCAACTAGTAAGGGGGCTTTTGACGAGTGGAATAAAGAGCGTGCCTCTTTGTTTCATACCTTTGTCCCCGAATACCGGATCATTTATTTAAGACCGATGAAGTCCTTTTTATAACCTTTTCTAATTTTGACTTTAGTACCAAATTTATAAAAGTGGTTCTTCTTATTTTTGTTAGTTTTTATTTTAAAACCGACTGAAAACTTGCAATTAATGTGTTATTGAACTTGTAAAGAGATAGATATTATGAAACAAAAAAGTTAATTAAAGTGACGAGATATTGTGAAATAAAGGGAGTATTATGAGACATTAAAAAGATGAAATTTGACATGTTTTTAAGCACAAAGGAAGTAATAATGTCTATCTTGCATAACTCCTACAACTAATGTTATAATTTTCTCCCTTATTAAGAAACTATTGTTGAGTTTTATAAATGATTATATAGATGTTTCCTCTGTTTGACAATAGTTATCATTTTTGAGGTGAGACACTACTAGAAAACTGCAAATTTGCGACGAAAATAGCGACGGAATGTCGGCAAATAGCGACGGAATGTCGGCAAATAGCGACGGAATTTCGGAATTAGCGACGGAACTCTTCCGTCGCTGAAAAGCGAGTCGTTAAATATCCGCGACGGAAATTTTCAATTCCGTCGCTAATTAGCGACGGATACTATTTCCGTAGGCTGATGGAAATCAGCGACGGAACGACTTTCCGTCGCTGATTTAGCGACGGAAGTGAGGGATTTCCGTCGCGGATTTCCGTCGCTGAATCAACGACGGAAAATCCCCAATTCCGTCGTTGACATCCGTCGCTAATTGGCGATGGAATATGGGGTTTTTCCGTCGCTACTTTCCTTCGCTGATTGGTGCCGTTCGTAGCTGATCCGTCGTTGTTCCGTCATTGTTACGATAAAAATTCTGAATATTATTTTCTAATTATTCATTACCCTAGTACAGAAAATTGTGAATGGATATACAAATCCACCATTCACATATGTGACACTTACATTTGGCATTTACATATGCCGGCCACAAATAATTCATCAAAGTTGGATATACAAATCCAACTTACATGTTCAACATCATCAACAACCATAACATACTTAAAACAAATTCACAAGTTCAACACAACAAGCAAACAATAACTCACAAGAAACCTCAAACACATTTAAATAGTTCGCAAAGTGGTGATCACCAATATATACAAAAGTTCACATTTGAATTCACTCATCCTCTTCCTCATCCTCTTCCTCTTGTGGTTGTGGTGGTCGACGGTGAGATCCGGATGCTTGCTGAGGCTGCAGAAATTCATTCATACGTGCTATTGGCTCTGCGAAACTGTCGACCTGTGTCTTAAGATGCCTATTTTGCAACTCAAGCATCCGACAATGCTCAATCCATTGCTGTACCTCGGAATTTAAAGTATGCACTTGTTTCTCTCCATTCCGAGTCATCTACGATAGACGGTTTCGGTGATTTGAAGGGCGTTGTTGGTTTCAACTTTCTAGCCTCGGATCCAAGTCCATAAATGCGACCTTTCTTGTTCGCATTGGCTTTGACCCACAACTCTTGTTGTGAAGGGGTGGAGACATGATCCTCGGAAGAGTTGGGGTCATCACTTGGAAGTTTGAGTGGGTTGAGTGTTTTGCAACTCTTCCCACTCTTTTTGAAACTTCTCCCGAATATAATATAAATATTTGAGGCATGTAAATATCACAGGCTGTTAACTGAAAACAATAGATAGAAAAATATGCGGAATTCATATATATGGTTACTCACGTAAATGGCCTTGGATTTTTGTCCACCCATTCGTCCTTTTTTGTTTTGTGCGTTCGTGAAAATAGTTGGGTCGGTAGAGGCTGAACTCCTTTAAGCTCCTTCATCTAAAATTAAAAACAAGTTAGTAGAGAATCAATTTACCAATATGAACATGTTAACATGTTAACAATTGCATGCGTAATCAATAAGAAAGGGGTATGTACAAATCGCCGCTTATGCTCTGTCATAGGGATTGAGCCACAAGTATGGAGCGATGAACCAAGTGCCCCTTGATCAGCATGACGGTTTTTCCGAGCTTGCTCGCGGAACTTCTTGTATTCAGCGGTTTCCCAATATTCGAGCAACTCGCGCCGGTAGTTGTCACCCAACCATTTCGGCTTCTTCTTAGTTTTCCTCGCCTTGAGCATGAAGTCCTTCAAGCGATCACTGCCTTTCTTTTCAAAATTTCTTCGATTTGGACTTCATCGGTTGGAGACCAAGTGAAAAATTTCTATATAAATAAAAACGTAGTTTATAAGTTATGAAATTATAATATAATGTTCGAACATGCACAATAAGTGATTATGTTATCCGAACTTGAGAAAACTAATGATTTGTCATTACCTTAAACTCAGAAAACCACCGATCACGTTGTGATCGAGGGACTTTACCCCATGTAGGCCAAGCTCCATCATACTTGCTTTGGAAGATGTGGGAAATCGTACCCACAACTTTGTCAATGGGGTAGAACCTAATCAATAAACATATAAAATAGTTAGTTCAACTAATAACTAATATGCTTAATTTATTTTATTATTTATTATCACACTTACCCTTCACCATCTGCCTCAATTCGGATCTTTTCTCGGCTACTAGCGCTACTTGATTGAAGACAAGGATCCTCGTTCCCTGTATCAGTTGGTCCTTCATTTGTAGGCATTTGTGGTGGCCGTTGTTCGGAACAAACATGGATGCGTGGTACATTATTTGTACCATATTGGTGATATGCATATGTACTCGACGGGTTTGAGTACATATGGGGTTGCTTGAGAATATGGAGGGTTTAGAAAGAAAGACCCACCCAGTGGGTTTTGCATGTGTGGGAAGTTTGGGAGTTGGAAAAAGGGAGGGTTGAGAATAAATGACCCCCCAATGGAGTTTGGTTGTGAGGGGAATGTGGAGATAGTGCTCCACCGGCGGGAGTTTGAAGGTTCCGAGGGTTTTGAGAGGGGGTAGAAGTGCTGACATCATTACCTTTCCCATCGGTAGTGGTGTTTCTAGCCCTTCCCGAGTAGGCGATCTTTTGGTTCCGCCTCTACCTCTCTCCATTTTTCCGTACATAAACAAGTAATTCACACTATTAGTAAACATCCCACGGTTCAAGTGATTTCATATAAAACAACATATAAACATGTAAGCGTTAGATATAAATCTGAAGCATGTGAATAAATTACGCTTCAATTGTTTCACCTTCATTACATTAATAAGAATTCATTCGATGACAACATAAATGAAAGTTGTACAATATAAAACAAACCCAACAAAAGAACATTATCAACTTTGGGCATGGGTATTTGGAGGCTCACTTGTGGAGTTTTGATTTGAGATCATGGTATCCGTGACCATATCATTCATACGGTCGATATTTGTTTCTACATCGCCGTAGTTCATATGATTGGTGCCACTGTCGTCGTTGAATACGTTAGAAACCATTGTTTGCTCCTCATGTAAATGAGGATCTATTTCTCCATGACTAGTCCAATACCAATAGTTTGGAAGAAAACCATATTGATAGAGGTGCAACTTAACTTCATCGGGATCCTTATACTTCCGATTTACGCATTTGCGACATGGACACCTATATTGTTGATTATGCACAAATTCCGATTGGCTTCTAGCATGTGCATCAAACTCCTCAACCCCGTCTAAAAACTCTTGTCTATACTCAATTCTACCGGGTAATAACCTACGATACATCCATCTACGATGCGTATGCCCGTCCATATATATTCGATTGACATTTAACAATTTATTACATTATTAGTTAAGAACACCAACACATGGAGATGTTATATGATTACATATTTTCTATAACGAACATAATCTATATATAACCATTATGCATCTATATATTTTTTTATTATACATAGATTTCTTTATTTTTTATATTTTACTCTTAAATATTTATTTCATAATTAAATTAATCATACCTAATTAGCATAAATAAACTCATATACATATAATTAAACTTATCATACGAGTAAAGCAATCATACCTATAAGCATACCTAATTAGCGTGAACAACCTCACACAAATAAATAACAAACAATTAGACATATATAAATCACAAAAACCATTTCCCTCAACTTCAACAATAATGTCCAACAAATCCAACACAATTGCACATTTTTCTATTCAAATTCATCCACAATCAACATTAATTTCCACCAAATTACATATATTCGTCAATTTCAGACTTACATTTTTTAAAACCCTAAATTTAACTTCAATAACATTTACTCTATAAACAACACAATTGCACACTTTTCCATTCAAATTCATCCACAAACAACATTAATTTCCACTAAATTACATATATTCGTCAATTTCAAGTTACAATGTTCAAAACCCTAAATTTAACTTCCATAACATTTACTCCATAACCAACACAATTGCACATTTTTCTTCTCAAATTCATTCACAAACAACATTAATTCCCACCAAAGTACATATATTCGTCAATTTCAAGTTACATTTTTTAAAACCCTAAATTTAACTTCAATAACATTTACTCCATAAACAATACAATTTCACATTTTTCTTCTCAAATTCATTCACAAACAACATTAATTTCCAACAAATTACATATATTCATCAATTTCAACTTCAATTTTGTAAAACTATAAATCTACAAAAATCAACACAAGCATACCTCAAAATTATGGGCGGCACAGGCGGCGACGGCAAAGGTCGGGCGTGTGGCGGCAGCGGTGCGTCGGCGGTGTCCTCCACCCGGGCGGCGAAGCGGCGGTGCGGGGTCGGGCGAAACCAAGCTGAACGGTGGTTATTCGGCCTTGGTGGTCCTCAACCGGCGACGGAAGGGCGGCGGTCGGCTGCGAGCGGCGGGCGTAGTCGTCGGTGGTAGTGGCTGTTGGCGGTGGTGAATCGGCGGAGGAAGGGTCGCACTCGCTCTCGCTCTCGCTCTCGCTTTCTGTTTGCGCGGCGATATGCGAACCGGCCGGCCGGTTACGGATTTATGCGTAATTAGCGACGGAACCGTCCGTCGCTGTTCCGTTGCTAATTACAAAATTGGTGTCGGCGACGGACGTCATGTTCCGTCGCTATTACCATCGTTGGATGATCCAGGTGTCATTTTGTGTCGGTGTCCGTCGCCGATTCCGTCGCTATCCGGCGACGGAGTTGTTTCCGTCGCTAATTTCCGTCGCTATTTTACAGTTTTGTAGTAGTGAAAAAATATTTAAAAAATATAAAATTTCTGACTAAATTTATGTTAAAATATCAAATTGTCACAAACTTTCATTTGAAGTGGAAGTTAAAAAAATTTAAAAAACATAATTGATAAAGTAATTATTGATATATCATTGAGATTGTAAAGTAATAAAATTTAAGTGACATGTATTACGAAATAGAGGAAGTAAAAGATAGTAACTTTGGTTGAATGGAAATTAATTAAACAAAATTATAACAACCCAAAAAAAAAAAAATTAGAAATGGATATGTGTGTTGTGTGCGTGAGTGCGTGCACATGTGTCATGTGTATGTGCGCAAAATAAACTCTTTTCTTTACTTTTTATGTGTCGCTCTAAAAGATTTCTCATTTTTTAATTCATATTATTAGAAGATTCTTAAAATATTATTTTGATTTCTTTCTGGAAACATCAACATTATTATTTTTGCCTTCCAATTTATAAAATAAATTATAAAAAATAAAAAATTTCATTTTCAATATTACTAAAAATTTAGCAACTATAAATAATAGCAAAGTTTGTCGTGGTGCAAAAATATACTACAAAATATTTCATCCAAAAAAACTACAAAATAGTTTTGACTATTTATATTAAACTAAAATACAATTAATTTATGATGTACACAACTTACAATATATTGATGTATTTTTTTAGAATAAGAGTTATTGTATTTTTTCTTTTTGTAATATGTTATAAGCATTCATAAATAAGAGGCAATCTCTAGGAATAAAGTTGTCAAATATGTCATGAACTGCCTAGCATACTTGGTCATTCCACCTTTCAGTAGCCATCTCTGCCAACCTACTCACTGACCTGTTTGGTTTTTAATTTCCTTCATACTTCCTCCTAACTGTTGTAACATAACTACAGGAGTGAACAAATGTTCACTAATTTCAGAATACACATAGTTTAAGAATTAAAATAAAATATAATTACAAATAATGGCTCCATTTGATTCTAATAAAATTAGGAGGAAAGAAAAATATTTAAGAAAAAAGTAAGATGAAGAAAAAGGAAAGAAATCAATCTTCTTTCCTTTAATTATTTAGATATAGGAAAATACATTAGGAAAAAATTATAAAAAGAATTTCTCTCTCACTAATTCACCTCTTATCCCCTCAATTCACTCTCTGTCTCCTCAATTTAGAGAACCGTCCACCTCTCATCCCTCAATTTATTCTCCCTGCCCTCTTTGTCTCTCCTCTTTCTCTTGCTGGCGTCGACGTATTTTTTCGGCGATACTTTGCTTCGACAATATACTCTGTGGTGGTTTATGTCCTCGTCAACGCCGGAAAATGGGCTCTGTTGTCAAAGCGTTGTTGGAGTCCTAACCATTGTGTAACCAGGTAGCAAATCCAAATCCATACCTCAGTCTCCTTCCTCATCGGCTTTTCCTGTAGCTACGAGAGAGTGGGTTGAGAGAAGAAAGAGAGAAGGAGAGAGAAAGTTGATATAGAGTTTGAGAGAAGAGAGAGGGAGAGGGGGAATTCTATGAGAGAAAGGGTGGGTCGAACACTTGAATCAAAAGTTTTTTTCAAGTTTTTCTCTTATATTTTGGAGGAAAAATTTTATCATCTAAAATAAACAATTTTTCATTGTATTTTTATCAGGTTTTTTTTCTTCTAATTTTCTTTAATTCAAACATTGTAGAGAAAGTTACTTTCCCAATTTTTTTCCTTTCCATCTTAGTTTCTTTGAATCAAATGAAGTTTTAAGGCTAGGGAGATTTTAAATGAGTTAGTTTTTATTTCTTCATATTTTTATTCCATTTTATTTGGGTAATTTCTTCTGCATTTTGTTCTTTGCTCTTTATGTTTGTTCTTAGAACGCATGTAAATCTTTTCTCCGCTCTTCATTCAGACAGCTAACTTTTGCTTTCTTTCATTATCATTATTATCATTATCATTGTTATCATCAGTATTTAGTTTTAATTTTATTCCTTTGCTCTTTTTTTTTTTTTTTTTTTGAATCTCATCACTAACAACGTATAAAAAAATCTCATACTACTGTAAAGTTATTTCATAACCCATTTGAATATAAGTACATTATTCTTTTAAAACTTTTAATATCATATTTTTTCTAGAAACTATGATACTAATATGGAAATTTTAAAAACAAATATTTAACAGTAGTTTTTGTGTAACATATATTTAGAATTAAATTTTATTTAAAAATGTCTATAAGTCTAATATGTGACTATTTTCTAAAATAAACAGTACGAATATTGATTAGCATATTCTATAATTGCGGCAATATTCTAAAATTGTCAACATTTTCGGCATATTAAAAAACATGCATAATATTATAATGCAAAACTGATGACTATATTATAAAAATGATGGTTGCCTTGTGTTTATGGTTGGAGTCGCGACCAATCAAGCGTCATACAAAACCAATGATACTCAGACAGTCAATGAGGTTGATTTCACTCGTTTATTGTTATATAAAATTGTACTATCCTTATGACTTTTCGTTATTAATAGGTGGGAAAAAACATTTATAAGCTAATATGGTGTCAAAAATACATAACTACATGATTTTCAGTCTTATAATAATATTATTATTTTATGATAGACACAACTTATGAAATATTGATGTATTATTTTAATAAAATAAAATATAATTAAGGTATACATCATTACATCAAAGAATCTAGAGAATCAAAATTGTTTGACACAAAATAAAAAAACAGGTCAAAAATTAATTTGTAATAGTAAAAGTCACAAAAATACAAGCATATAAAGTTTGATAATGCCTCAATCATATCTTCTACGCCCTAAAGTTGGAGGAGGGCAGCTCTTTCTTCTTTGGTTTCTATTTATTGGCTATATTTTTCTTTAACAATACTTTTTACTTAACTGTCATTCAGCCATTTATATACAAAAATCTTTGACATGATCTCTTTTCAGAACGGGGGCTTCAACCTGAAGTTAAGAAGATAATGGAGACAATGAGAAGCCTAGCAAGGGAAGATGGCAAGTTAGAAGAGTTAATCATGATCGATGCGATCTACCATTTAGGGCTTGAGTACTACTTCCAACAAGAGGTCAATGGTGCCTTAGAAAGGCATTATAAAAACTGTATTGCTTGGGGAAGTGATAATGGTGCTAACCTTCATGAGGTTGCTCTTCGCTTTCGGCTACTACGACATGGGGGATATAACGTACCTGCAGGTCGGTATATAGTAAAGCTTACATTATGAAATTCCATTTGCTAGTTATCCTCTTCATAAACTAGTCTAAATAAATTCATTTCGAACATTTTATTTCATGTATGACTATTAGAATACTTGTTGAACACAATAAGGAAAATTGGCTATCATGCAAATGTAATATAATAGTCCAAGAAATACCAAGAGTACAAAGTTCAAATACTTGGTGGACACACTTCGGCCCTGTTCGGAAAAATGAGACTGTTTGAGTAGCGGATAACTGTTTGTGTAATCGATAGCTGTTTGTGTAGGCTGATAACTGTTAGATTTTAGTTGTTAGCGGATAGCTGTTCAATTGAGCGATTGAATAAATGTGTTCGGTAAATTTAGCGGTTGAGTTAGGCGATTATTGTAAATTGACATAAAAGGATATAAATAATTTGTCAAATATAAATGAATGAAGGGTTTTTTTGTCAAAAAATATGAAACGCTACTTTCAAATGTGAAAAACTAATATTCTTACACTACTTGAAACGCTAAAAGATACTGCAAACGCTAGTTAAAACACTACCTTACCGAACGCTAATATTTGGTTGATTAGTGTTTTGACTTAGTCAAAAGCTAAAAGCTATTTCAAAGTACATTACTGAACAGGGCCTTCCTTTGGTGGAAGTTGTGAACTCCTACAAGTTTCTTGAGGCCCCGATGACAGGGCTTAGTCTCCATTAGACTTACATGAATTGTATATCACTTTCATTCGCCCGTGAGCCAATTAGATTTAACCATATATGGGAGGTGTAGTAGATGGATTCACTTACTATTTTAAAAAATAACAAAAAAAAGGTAAAGAAGCTAGAAATATTGATAGTTTCATTATAATTGAGGATGTACATAAAATTTTGGCGATTTGTAATTATGAACATAGAAGTTATCTGGACAATTATTAGGTTCCTAGTTTGCGTAAATATGATTTATTATAGATTTGTGACTGATAATGAACTCCAAGCTCTATTTAAACCTAATAAAATATAATAGAAGGAAAATTCAAAAGCGAAAACAAAATGAGAAAAATAATGATACCCAAACCTCCCCTCTTAGGTATTTCCACGAACACTTTGTATGCAATACCCTCAAATCCATGATATCCCTCGTAAATTATTACCAGACCATGATGTAGTTCCACCAACAAATACTTCATTATCATAATACAACAAAGAAAATCAACCAAGTACAACAAAATGAAGGGGGAATACATATTTAATAATCATATGAAGGTTGCTCGCAAGCAATAATAGTAATAATATAAAATATTTATTAAATAATATTTAATTATTTAACATTAGTTATAACCTATAAAGTATCTTGATATCTATATCTATTTGAAAAGATATTAATAATTCATTTTCACGTTTCACTAATGGAAAAAGTTTAAAAGACGTATTAAACTATCAAACAATTATATGGTTAAAATATTTCAAAATTTAAGAAATGTATAGGACACAATAATCTAGTGAGAAAGACACATACTAATTATATATATTTTATAAAATATAAACATATTAATTTATTAAGGACCGTAAGTAACTTGATTGAAAATTACAATTCACGTAAATATGATTATCTAGCCTTCAATTTGAAAACATAACTACAAAAAGCATCAAAGTTTTTATAAAAAGTATTAAAAAAGAGAGTCAAAGTTAGTAAGGGCCCCACCACATCATAATTCCATATAAATTGTAATGACAAATTTTGCCTCTAGTACCAATTAATGAATGAAAAATTTGCCAATTGTTGGGGGCTGGGGAGCCACCTCCCGTCCTAGCGATACTTCACCCCGGGTACTCGCTTTCAAACCACCCAATAAGTGACGAGAAAGTACTTTTTTTTCCCTTCTCTTTGGAACTTGGAAGAAATTACAAGGAAAAGAAAAATGATAACCAAGTCTCTACTCTTCAATATTTCTATAAACATTTGGCGTTCAATAACTCAAATGTATAAGTTACTCGCAAATAATAACAATAATAATATAAAGTATTCATTAAAGACATATATATCTAATTATTTACAATATAGTCATAAGTTATAGATTATCTTGATATATGCTTGTGGTAGAAAGATAGTAATAGTCTTCTTTTACTATGGAGTTCAACTATTAGAATTTGAGAAATGCATAGGACACACTAAACTTGTTGAGAAAGAAGAAATTTTTAGGACGAATAATATATGAAAGATAAAGAGTACAAATTAAGTTTCTAATTATATATAAAATGGTATTAATTGATTATATATTACACCAATATAATTATAAGGACACTAAATTAACTTGATTGGAAATTGCAATTCATATATGAATATGCTTATCTAACCTTTAATTTAAAAATACAACTTAAAAAAAAAAATCAAAGTTTTTATAAACGATTTAAAAAAGATAGTCAAAGTTACCACTTACTAATTCTATATATCAATTACAATGAAAAATTTTGCCCCTAAGCTAATATATTAACTAATGAAAATTTGCCAGTTTTTTTTTGGGGGAGGGGGTCCCACTCCTACCCTGTTGATCCTCTGCCCCTCTTCCTAGTTGCCAAACCAGCCTCCTCTACCTAGTGTTCTTTGTCTCTTCTTTGTTTTATGGTTCCAAATCAACCAATAAGTGAACAGAAAGTGGTTTGTTTTTTTCTTCTATTTGAAGTTTAGAAAATACTACTAGATTTCAAACCATCCTCCTATTTATTCTTTGTTTCTTTCCTCTATTTTATGTTTCCAAATCAACCCATAAGTGTAGAAAAATTATTTTTTTAAACTGCATAAAACATCGAAAAACTATAAGAAAAAAAAGTGATAATCAAGCCTCCTCTCTTAGAAACTTCTACAAACATTTGGTGTGCAATACCCTCAAATCCAGAAGCAGATATTGACTATTTTTTTTCCTGTTCCGGAGGGAGGAACTAGATATAATTGTCTGAAAATGACCTGAATATATAAAGGTTACTTGCAAATAATAACAATGATAGTATAAAACTTTTCACTATAGTATATATCTAATTATTTATTAAATAGTCATCACTCAAAAATAATTTTCATATATGTATATGTTGGAAAGAAAGTATTAATCTACTTTTCCGTTTCACCAGTATAAAAGTTTGGAGAATATTAAAGTATCCAATAATTATGGGGTTCAAATATTAAAATTTGAGAAATTTATAAGACACACTAAACTTGTTGAGAAAGGAGAAATTTATAGGAAAAATAGTACATAGAAGATATAAGGTAAAAATTAAGTTCCTAACTATATATAAAATGCCATTAACTAATTATATATGCCTTAAAATATGTTTATATTAATTTGTTGAGGACGCTAAATTAACTTGATTGGAAATAGTGATTCACGTGACATGCCTATTACCCTTTAATTTGAAAATATAACTACAAAAATAATCAATGCTTTTATAGTAAAAAGTATAAAAAAGATAAAATTTAAAATTAGGAAGGGCGCCCACATAATAATTCCATTGTCACGACGAGGAATGCACTCTCTTTCTCTTCCTCTCCCTATCAACTCCATTTGTGGGGTTTAGATGCAAGGAATTAGGAAGAAAGAGGGTAATGAGAAGACAGTGAGAGGTTTGAAGTCGAGAGTGGGCACTTGGGAATGACAACATATCTGTTTCTTCATACTTTCCTCACTGTTTTAAGAGGAAAATTAATTTCAGGTTGTTGAGATATGTCTCATCACCGATGGCACCGCTGTGGGGAGGTGGTGATTCAACGCCAACCATGGAGTAGAGGTAGGGAAAGATTCATGCGCGCGGTGGAAGCTAGGGTAAGAGGAAAAGGAAAAAAATATTTTTGAGATTAGGACTTTGATATCATGTGAAATGATTTGTGATGGACAAGCTCACCCAATATAGGAGAAAGATACACATAATATGTAGATTATATAATAACCAAGAGCACTTGCCTCGATTAGTATGGGAGTTTGAGTTTGACATCCTTCCCTCACTGAATCTTTGTGAACATAATATTTTTCGTGGAAATTATGGATTCTTGCATGCTTTGTTGTATGGACTTGACATACATTGGACCTAATTCAATGATTGTGAACCTCCTCACTTTTCTGGAGTCAATAATTGTCACTGCACTTTCATCCTATAAAGGAGGCTTAGTAAATACACTCTCTTACCATCTCAAAAAGAAAATATAAATTATATACTCACAAGAAAGTTACATTCTCAACCTCCTATAAGTATCCTATTATTATGTACATATATTGTCGTGAATATTTCATGCCTCCATAATTATTAATTGCTTTAACCTTAAGCAGGCATATTCAACATATTCAAGGGCAATGATGGGAATTTCAAACAGGAACTTTGCCGTGACATCAAAGGATTGTTGAGTCTATATGAAGCTTCTCATTTGAACACTCGAGGGGAAAGTATAATGGATGAAGCTCGAGAATTTAGCGAAGAACACCTAAAGTCATCCTTGACCATGAACCATTTCAAACAACCATGGGCTAGGATAGTAGAAAATACACTTAGAAATCCGTTTCAAAAAAGTGCACCATGGATTTTGGCTGAACACGTTCTACAGGATTTCAAAGTTTCCCTAGAGTTCCTTCACGATTTAAGCAGCGCAAAGAATTGGGTGAAGGACGTCCAAAACCTAGCAGAATTTGACTATAGCATGGCTCAAATGAGTAACAGAACTGAATTACAACAAATTTCAAGGTAAATTTAGTTAATATAATTGCATGTTAATAAGAATCTCATGAAAAGTCATTAAATGAATTAAGAAGACATTATGGTGTTATTGTGAACGAAATGACGTGATAAACTCTATCTAACTGTGAAAAACTTTGCATTATCTATATTAGATGGGCTGAAGAACTTAATTTAACAAAGCAACTAAACTTTGCGAGGATTCAACCCTGGAAGTGGTACATGGGTCCCTTGGTAACACTATCTGAACCAAATATGGCCAATGAGAGGATCGAGCTCACAAAAACGGTGTCATTTATTTACATTATTGATGATATATACGATGTTTGTGGGACATTCGACGAACTCTCTCTCTTTACGGAAGCAGTAAATCGGTATGAAAATTGACTATGAGAACTTTTTCCTCTTCCTTTTGCAACGTCGTTTTTATAATTTTTTATTTTTATATGTTATAAATAATATGACGTCAAGGCATTGTGATGCACTTTTTCCTCTAATTTTTACATGAATAACTCTTTATTTATAGATGGGATCATGCCGATACAAAGCCATTACCGGATTACATGAAAGTTTGTTTTTATGCTCTTCGTGATACGGTGAAGGATATCAGCTACAAAACCCAAACTAAGTACGGATGGAACCCTGAGGATTCACTGCAAAAATCGGTATGGTTAGAGATATTTCTTATTTACATCCTTGTGGTGGGTTAGAAGTACTATTTCTTTTTATGCATAGGAAATAGGAGAAAACCATTAACAAAAAGCATCATCGATCTGCTTTGCTCACTAATTTGAAGCTGTAGCACACACGCGACTAGGCAACCACTGTGGACATTACTATCGGCCGGTGGTACGAATGACATCATACTCCAACCACAACCCACGTTATCAAAAAGTTTCAAAGCCATATTAGAGTTGAGATTTTAACCAGCAACAAATTCACTCTTTTCTTATTCTAATTTATGAATCCAACTGTAGTGATTGTTAGCATAATACAACCATTATAATTAAAATAATTTGAATCATACACATATTTCACCTGGATGTTAGCAATTTATATATATTTTTTGTTTTAATATGAATCAAATTATCTTTAGGCCTTATTTGGTATGTAAAACTAGAATTAATTAAATAAGAGAATGATACCTGATGGGTTAGTATGGAACTTGAATATTTTCTTTAACTATTTGGTAGAAAACAATAACGAAATTAAGTTCCAATTCTTATTGTTTGATTGTTAGCCATGGAATGAAATCAAAATTATTTTAGTTCTTAAATTATTTAATATCGTCATAAATTGTTGTTGTTGTTGTTGTTATTGTTATTATTATTATTATCATCATCATAATCATCATCATCATCATCATCATCATCATTTGATTCAATAAAAGTAGAAATTTGTTATCATATTTGATGATAATTGAGTCTTATATTTATTTAATTTTTTCATTAACTATTTTCAAAGTATAATATTCTATCAAATAATATGACAAAAAATATATATGCAAAATAAAAAATAATAATAATAATAAGAATAAGAATAAGAATAATAGTATAGAAAATTTTTTAATATTAGGCTAATTTTTCTTTTTTAATAATCATAAATTGATCGTTGAGCGATAGAAAATTGATCATCACCTTATTTTGAGGGGAATTCAAGTTCCACGTTTAAAATATCTCAATCAAACAATTGAAAAAGAAACTTGAAACCAGAGAATTTAAATTTCATTCCAATTTTACCTAACCAAACAAGCCTTATTCTTTCCTTAACTCATGACCTACAAGTCAAAATAATATATTTGTGAAATTAGTAAGCCAACCTTCCTTTCTTAATTTAATATTCCAATCGGTTGAAATTATCATCCCCATTCCACCATTTTTCCTTGCCAAAATCATCAGTTTTCAAGAATTCCAGCCATTTATTAACCATCGACAAAATGTAAACCCGCCTATTCCCTAAGTTCCTCATTTTTGTCCAACCCCTCCCCTTGTATTCATAGGCATCATTTCTAGCGAAAGCTTCCCCTCCATATTTCCCAACCAACCTTCCAACTGCATATTTTTCGGCGAAAACTATCCCTTTGGCGGCCATATCTTCCTGCATATCTCTTTTGCAGTTGATAAAATTAGCCCCCAGTTTCCATATTTTCAGCGGAAGGGTGTTTTACGCTGCTGACAGGAATAATGGATGTTGAGTTTTATATAGGGGGAAAGACGATGAAAATTTGTAAGATGCTACTGGAAAAATTCGCCCAGGCTCCACTGTCGGTGGCCAGGGTTCACGATGGCCAGGCCGGCTAAGGGGCGACAATAATTGTAATAAGTGAGAGTTGATGAGTAACTGAACACTATCTTAAACAAAAAAGAAATTTTGAATTATACCAAACACTAAATCATTTATTTGATTTATTCCAATAGTAAAAATATCTGTTTGATTTTTGAAATCTATTTTTAAATGTAATTGAAAGTTGAAAAATAGTATGGTTGTAATCAATTCAATACACATATATAACCGATACTAATCTATTTTATGGTAATTGTTGTGGTTATAATATAAGATAACTACGATAACTTTTTGTCAAAAATCAATAAAGTTTTGATCTAGTAGTCATATTTAAAATCCAAACAATGCCTTCAAATTAGAAACACAATTAATGATAGCTAAACCAAGGTTAGATGAAAAACACTTTGGAGCAGAAATAAGGAAAAGTGACTCAGGAATTTCGATGTAGAATAAGGTGAAAATCAATGCTAATTCTTAAAAATTCATTCTTCCAATCCCATTGGATTAGACTTGATTGCAGACATCAAACATAGTAGGTTTGACAAACAAAATAGGTGGCCTATAAAAGAGGATGGTACTTGAAAAAGAATTTTCATGGCTTCAAGCAAGTTACAACCTGTACACCTAAGGGTTGTTTTACATTTGGACAGAGCGCGTGTGTGTTAGACACGTAAAATTATTATCGCAAAATTTTCATAAATCATTACACGTAAAATTATCATCGCAAAATTTTTATAAATTCATAAATTTTTTTATAGATTTATATTTTTATTCTGTACATACAGTGGGCAACTTTGTGCAATTCGTACCTTGTGGATGCAAAGTGGTCTGCTTCTAAGTACTTGCCTACAAGTGATGAATATCTTAAGAATGCGCTGGTCAGTGTAGGAGGCGCAGTGTTTCTAACGCATGCCTTCTTTCTTTTGGGTCACGGGATTGACAACAAGAGTGTGAATGCTTTGAATGACCTTCCTCTCATCGTATCTTCAGCTTCCACAATTTTTCGTCTTTGGAATGATATAGGAACTGAGAAGGTAATTCTATAACCTCTTATTATTATCATGTTGTTTATAAATGTATGATTTTCATTTTTTTTTTTACGTTTTAATTGGTTGTTTCACGACCTTAATAGTTTTACTAAAAATTTAAGATTTTTTTTTCTTATTATTTGATAATTTTTGAAAAATTTATTTGTATTTTGATTATATTTTTCTTATTTTTATATAAAGCATCACCATCATTTTATATTATTTTATATTATTTTCAATAAAGTAATCCTAATTGTGTTGCTTTATCTCTATTTATTTTATTGTAATTATATCATATATGATTGTAACACAATTAGGATAACTTCATTAAAAATAATATAAAACGATACAAAATAAAGATGAATTTTGTTGGAAGAAATTAATTTTTAAATTTATAACCACAAATAGACGGCGTAGTTGTAGCTAACTGATAAGCACTAGTTGAGTTCATAAAGTGTTGTGTTTCAAATACCAAAGTTATTTTAAACTTTCAAGTTAGGCAAATCAAAAGAGATAGAGAAATATTAGAACTAAACTAATTCTAGAAAGTAATAAAAAAATGCTTAAGTAGTGATTTCACAATTTAGTGAACTACTTAATCAAGTCAAGTCTAAACCTACCCCAAACTTTTATAAGTATTTAGGAATGATCGGTTGTACCATCAAAGCCTACTCAAACCACACTTTTGAGAGTCATAAGTTAATTTAATTATTCTAACCACCTATTTCTCCGAGGTTCCCTCAATTTGACTACGAAATAGTAACCTCGGACCTAGCTAGGATTCATGTGACTTTCATGCCAAAATCCTAACTATTGTCTATACCAAAAAATAATCCAAATTAGCAAATTAGCTCCACCTTATAGTAATAGATCAATCACCCACAAATCAAGATAAAAAATCTTTTCGGGCATTTCATTTAACATGTATATATGACGTGGGGAGAAATAATTCGCACATATAACTTGGAAACCATAACCTTATATTTATAGTTATAAATTTTTCTAGGGTTTTGACGCACTACTTGTTCTTCCCTATCATAGAATAGTATTAGACCACTCATCTCTGCACATATAATAAAGCGCACTCCATTCGATATATTAAAGCCCAAATTACTGTATCCTTACTTAAGATATATATTTAATCGCATATAAGTTCATCATTGGATTATGATCCAACATATTTTTGTTCAACCTCCTTACACTACTACAAGAACCTTCTTTTACTACGGTTTAAAAAGACCTTTACCATAGTTGGAAGACATTCTATGTGAGCATATAGTAGTGGGTAAGTTTCTTTTACTACATTCACAACCGTAGTAAAAGATCTATCATTATGGTTCTTTGGATGAACCATACTGAAAGGTTTGGAAAAACAACTCTTTTACTGCTGTTTATCCAAAAAACCATAGTAAAACACTTGTTTCAAGAGATCTTTGCCCAACAAGTTTATAGAAATGTTGTTTTGTTGCTTCCACAAACGCGGTTGGAATCCTAATGACTCCTTTGAGTACAAATAGGAGCCATCTCCTTTCATTCAGATCAAACCAACCCCTCACGGATATAACATTCCTAATGACTCCTTTGAATACAAATAGGAGCCATCGCCTTTCATTCAAGATCAAACCAACCCCTCATGGATGTAACATTCTTCTCTTTTCCAACTTTTTCTTTAGTTTAACATTTAAGGAGCAAAGGATTAAAAGAGCTTTGTCCTGCTAAATTGAGGTCGAACCTGAGTGTTTAAACTAAAAGATAAAAAGTTTGATTTGTTTTAATCATTATTTCATTCTTCTATTTTTACACTCTTTTTCCCTTTATTGTGTGTTTTATCATCTATTCTCCTTGTATTTATTTTTCTTATTCTAATTTTGATATATATCACGTAATTATGCATATGATAAGTGTTCACCAAAGTTAATGTTTTTCTTTTAATTTTTCTTGCACAGCATGTAAAAATCTAATTTTAAGTGGCCATCAAATAATTTATATTATTTCTAAGCCACAAAAGATAAAATCTTTTACGAACATGACTATTCGTGCATAAAATCTTAAATTATTTTAGTTTAATATCCTTAGTAAAGACTGTTAAACATGCAATATTGATGAATTGACTTTTAGTCCTTTTCATTAATGTACCTAACTCTATATCAATTCCTTAGATTAAGTTTAATCTCCATACTTATAGCCCCCGACCTAAGTACTTACGCTCGAATATTTAATATAATTTATAGCAATTCAAGTGTTTGAGTAGCATACTTAGTGTTATAATAGATACAAGATCTCCTTGTTATGTCATACAAATTTTTTAGTTGTTCAATTGTATGATTAGTTTGTTGTTTTATTTTCTACAAATGATTTTTTTAAAGACTTTTTTTATTGTAAGATTCATTGTTATAAATAAAAATTAATTATACATAAAAATGTTAAATTTGTTTGTCTCTAAACGTCCATAATGCATATATATGTACACTAGATGATTATCAATATCTACAAGTCAATTATAATATTTATCTTTATTTTAAAAGATCTTACCTTAAGATTATACCAATGCTTATTTAGTTTTAACAGATTAATGTTTTCTCTCCACAACTTAAATTCAATTTTTTTTTTATTACAATAAGCTTCAAAACAGGAGATCAAATGAACACAAATTTCTAAAAACACTTAATAAAATTAGAGAATATTCAAATCATTAATTCAGTATCGTTGAAAATGGAGGTCTAGAATAAAAATTTGTAAGTTCTCATTTTAGCATATAGAACTATTCACTTGACAAATATCCTCGTGAATGTAAAAGAAAATACAAAATAATTTGTGCGTAATATTTGTTTATATTTGATATATAGGCATAAAGTAAATAATCAACACAAAGAAATACCAAACAAATGTTTACCTCAATTAATAACCATTATTCATTACTTTATGGTATGTTCATTACAATCATATACAAGATGATGGATTGTGTTTGAATTTGCGCATATGATGCGATAGATTGACAACCGAATCATAATGTGGAAGAAGATATATTTAACCAAAAAACATATCACTCATCCTCTATTATCTTTGCATAACATTATAAAGGATCAATAAATTGAGGAGTCGGATAAAAAATGACGTAAGAATCATTTAAAATAAAATAAAAGGGTACAAGAATACGTAAACTGAAAAAAGTAGCACGCAGAATAAATATTAAAAACAATTAAAATAAAAGAAAATGAAACTCACATAGAAAATTAACAAAAATAAAAGTGGTTAGCACAATAAATTATTAAAAGAAGTTAGTAATATAAAAGAATATAATAAAACTATTCAGGAAAATGAATTAGCAACGTAACCAAGAAAAAAGAAGCAAGAAGAACTTAATATAACAAATAAAATCAAAACTAATAGTGGCAACTTAGTTCCAGGACTATTTTAAAATTTTACAAGAAAATTTATTTTAGTCACTTATAAATTAAAATGTCCATTTAAGAAGAATTATTAGTTACGAAAAATGCTACAAGTAGATAGTCTCATGTATATATTTATGAACTCTCTAATATGGTATGTCTACTTTTGTAGGTTGAGAACCGAGAAGGGAAGGATTGGTCATACATAGATTTCTACATGAAGGAGCATAATATTACCTCATTTGAAAGTGCAAGACAACAACTAGACACAATAATATCTGATGCATGGAAGTGTCTCAATGAAGAGTGGTTGTCTCCAACATCTCCATTCTCAGCGGACTTCAGGAAAGCTTGCCTTAGCTTAGCAAGGGCATCTCCGATTATGTATAGCTTTGATGAGATTCATCATCTTCAACGCCTCCGGGACCACTTGGCCTGCTAGTGATGTCTCACAGTTCATTAAAATATTCGCTGTGCATGGGAACATTACAAAGTTAATTATACTTGTCTGGCAAGGGTAAAATAAAATTGTCGATAATGTGTATGATTGTTAGTTGGATAAAATGTTGTCAAAACACGATATGCTTAATCATTTATGTTGCTTTGTCTTGAAAAATTTATTGTTGTCATTTCTATCATTCAGTAAAGAGAACTGTAAAGGGTGTATGTTAGTTCATCCATCCAAAATTTGTAAAAGAAGAATGGAAACTCTTAGGCTTATAACCCACCTTCTAGAAAGGATTGTTATAAACCTAGATGAGCTATGAACAATTTATGTTACTGTAAAACTTGTTTAGCTAGGTCTTGTCTCTCGTTTTGATCTTCTTTTGGACTCTATGGTGGCATCTGATGATCTGTATTTCCTTTTGATTGCTTGTGTAATTGTAGCAACCATCCGAAACCGAACCAAGCCCACAGTTCCCCATAACTTGGCGGGATTTTCTCTTTTTGAAAAAGATGGAAATGGAATTTTTAAAGGTGATAGTTTTTGAAGCTGGGGATGTATCCTTTATTAAGATTCCCGATTTTTATAATATGATTTGGAATAATTTAGGCAAAGGTGAATGACGATTTTATTAATCATTTTATTTTAGGAATTATTTTTCGAAACCCCGGGATATTATTTTAAAACTAAAAATAAAACAAATCGGAATTAATTTAGTTCTCTCTGTAGGGCTTTTGGGCCAAGCTAGTGTGAAAACACCAGCTTGGACCGAAGCCCTACTCGTTGATCGTCCGGCGCCAATGAGAGCCGATACCGTACGGTTCACGACGCCGACCATGGGCCTTAACCGAGGTGGTCGAGTCTCGGTCAATGGTCTAACTGTTCGAAATAAAAAAATCCTTTTTTGTTATTTTTCGATTAGAAATGCCAAGGAGTGAATTAGGAGAAATAAATAGGAAAACGAGGGTCGCCGGACTAACAAAAATAAAATAAAGAAATACTCTTCCAATCTTAGTATTAAAAAACTAAGCTTGAAAGAGGTTTAAAATTGACTCTATCGGTCTACAATCAAGAATTTAGATTCAGGGGCGAAGGTACGAAATGAAGGGATAAGCCCTTCCTTCTGCGTGTCAAAAGACGACCTTTACTAATTTGAGAGGTGAGTTTAAAAAATGCATTAAAGATAGGCATACAACATTTTAAGATGTGAAATTTAAAGCAATCAAGGCATGCCAACGAAAAGCAATATAAGCGAGATATGAAAGCAATAAATGAAAGCGATAAAGAAAATGAAAAGAAAAGCAAAAGAAAGCTAAAACGAAAATAAAAAGGTTACATTTGGTGGGGAGGAATTAAATGTGATTACATCTTTCTCCTTAATACTAAAAATGATAAATAACGAAATTAAATAAACGGTAATTTGAAGGCCGATTTGGAGCCCTCGGGTTGTCCCACATGTTGATCCGGATTTCGAATCGGATCCGACGAGTGCGACGGTGGTGAATTGAGAGGGGCTTTTTGTGAACTTTAGGGTATGTTGATATTTATGAATGATGAAGGATTAGGGATTGAGTGTGGGAAGCATAATGAGAATAGGTTGAAAGAAACTAAGAGATTAGAATACAAGAGAGTGCATTCAATAGCTCTTAATTTAACTTCAACGAGCATAACACATAGGAATGAGCCATATGCAAAATGAGAGCCTAAGCTCTCTATTTATAGGAGAGGATTAGGTCACCAATGACCTAGGATTTCAGTTGAAGCAGTCGAATGAAATGACTCTGGATATTGACCTGGGCTTTGATCGTCCGAAGAAATGGATTTTTGGACCGACCCAAGGTAAAAAGTTTATGTTTTGGTGCTAAAGGGTTTTTGTGGTTTTCGGCTTCCGTCACGCCAATCAAATACCGTCCGTGGTCCAAATCCACAAATAGGACTAAGATTTACGTAAATAAAAGAGATAAGTATGACATTAGGTGTCTACAGTTAGCCCCACTTTGACCGAGTCCGAAAGACAAAGGATCAAAGTAGATAATAAAGAGTACTTATCTCACTTTTGGATACTTGTTTCTAATGTTGATCGACTTGTATTATCTAGAATTGGTCGCTATCAAACCTGAACTTTGAGATAGGGCCTGGACTTGATTGTGATGTGTGCGTTCGAAGTTCGGTAAGAGAGTCCTGGGCTTGGCTTGATCGAGCCTTGAAGCATGGTGAATTTTTCTACTGAAACTTCGATCGTTTTCTTGATCTAACGCTTGTCCTAATAATGTGTTGTACTAACATGCTTGTTAGTTGATAATTATATTTACGAGAGTTTAGTATTTTACCCGAATAATTAAGTCAAAAACGAATTGAAAATCTAATCGAAAATGTTGACGTGGTGAGTCTTAGTTAGTGAAAGTTTTAACTTATTGAGCTCTTAGTAAAAGTGCTAATTGCTCCATTATTTCCGTAGAGTTGTTGATCTAGATCTTCTTTATCGGGAGGATTCCTTGGTGGTTCCGGGACTCAAGCTCGCCCATCTAGTCCACAAACGCCATTTGGTAGCACGACCGGGGTGGGTACTTCCCGACGTTTTCACGTTGTTCACACCATTTCCTCGGTGCCATTAATTCCTAATAAATTTCCTCCTTCTAAACCCTCCTTTAAAAAACAATTCCTAAGAAATTTCCTTAGTGCCATTAATTCTTTTCCCACTTTGAAGATGAACTTTATGACTGAACCTGTCCGTTGGATGCATGAGATAATAGATGTTGATAGGATAGGGATCACTACTACGAAACAGCAGATTAGCGACGGAAATAGCGACGGAATAGTAGTTATTAGCGACTGAATTTCGCAATTAGCGACGGAACTGTTCCGTCGCTGAAAGCGAGTCGCTAAATATCGGCGACGGAAATTTCCAAGTCCGTCGCCAATTAGTGACGGATTAGCGACGGAATCTAGTTCCGTAGCCGATAGAAATCGACGACGGAAAGTATTCGGTCGCGATTTAGCGACGGAAATAGGCGACGGGCATCCCAAATTTCCGTCGCTAAATCAACGACGGAAATGATGTGATTTCCGTCATCGATAGCCGTATTAGCGACAGAATGTCCCCATATTCCGTCGCTAAGTTCCGTCGCTAAGTGGCGGAGACCGTCGCCGATCCGTCGCCGATCCGTCGCTGTTATGTGAAAAATTTTGTATATTATTTGCTAATTATTCGTTATCCTAGTACGGAACATTGTGAATGGATATACAAATCCACCATTCACATATGTGACACTTACATTTGGCATTTACATATGCCGGCCACAAATAATTCATCAAAGTTGGATATACAAATCCAACTTACATATTCAACATCATCAACAACCATAACATAGTTAAAACAAATTTGTAAATAGTTCGTAAAGCAATGATCACCAATATATACAAAAGTTCACATTTGAATTCACTCATCCTCTCCCTCATCCTCTTCCTCTGCCTCTTCCTCTTCCTCTTCCTCTTCCTCTTCCTCTTCCTCTTCCTCTTGTGGTTGTGGTGGTCGACGGTGCGATCCGGATGCTTGCTGAGGCTGCAAAAATTCATTCATACGTGCTATTGGCTCAGCGAAACTGTCGACTCGTGCCTTCGGATGCCGATTTTGTAACTCAAGCAGCCGGCAATGCTCAATCCAGTGATGTACCTCAGAATTTAAATTATCCACTGTTGCTCTCCATTATGAGTCATCCGTAGTAGAAGGTTTCGGTGATTTGAAGGACATTGTTGGTTTCAAGTTTCTAGCCTCGGATCCAAATCCATAAATGCGACCTTTCTTGTTCACATTCGCTTTGACCCACAACTCTTGTTGTGAAGGGGTGGATACATGATCCTCGGAAGAGTTGGGGTCATCACTTGGAAGTTTGAGTGGGTTGAGTGTTTTGCAACTCTTCCCACTCTTTTTGAAACTTCTCCTGAATATAATATAAATATTTTAGGCATGTAAATATCACGAGTTGTTAACGAAAACAATAGATAGAAAAATATGCGGAATTCATATGTATGGTTACTCACGTAAATGGCCTTGGATTTTTGTCCACCCATTCGTCCTTTTTTGTTTTGTGCGTGCGTGCAAATAGTTGGGTCGGTAGAGGCTGAACTCCTTTAAGCTCCTTCATCTAAAATTGAAAACAAGTTAGTAGAGAATCAATTCACCAATATGAACATGTTAATAGTTGCATGCGTAATCAATAAGAAAGGGGTACGTACAAATCGCCGCTTATGCTCCGTCATAAGGATTGAGCCACACGTATGGAGTAATGAACCAAGTCCCCACGATCGAGCATGACGGTTTTCCGAGCTTGCTCGCGGAACTTCTTGTACTCAGCGGTTTCCCAATATTTGAGCAACTCACACCAGTAGTTGTCACCCAACCATTTCGGCTTCTTCTTAGTTTTCCTCACCTTGAGCATGAAGTCCTTCAACCGATCACTTGCCTTTCTTTTCAAAATTTCTTCTGATTTGGACTTCATGTGTTGGGGACCACGTGAAAAATTTCTATATAAATAAAAACATCGTTTATACGTTATGAAATTAAAATATAATGTTCGAACATGCACAATAAGTGATTGTGTTATCTGAACTGGAGAAAACTAATGATGTGTCATTACCTTAAACTCGAGAAAACCATTGATCACGTTGTGATCGAGGGACTTTACCCCATGTAGGCCAAGCTCCATCGTATTTGCTTTGGAAGATGTGGGAAATCGTACCCACAACTTTGTCAATGGGGTAGAACCTAATCAATTCAACATATAAAATAGTTAGTTCAACTAATAACTAATATGCTTATTTTATTTTATTATTTATTATCACACTCATCCTTCACCATCCGGCTCAATTCGGATTTTTCTCAGCTGCTAACGCTACTTGATTGAAGACAAGGATCCTCGTTCCCGGTATCAGTTGGTCCTTCATTTGTAGGCATTTGTGGTGGCCGTTGTTCGGAACCAACGTGGATGCGTGGTACATTATTTGTACCATATTGTTGATATGTATATGTACTCGAACGGGTTTGAGTACATATGGGGTTGCTTGAGAACATGGAGGGTTTAGAAAGAAAGGCCCACCCAGTGGGTTTTGCATGTGTGGGACATTTGGGAGTTGGAAAAAGGGAGGGTTGGGAATAAATGACCCCCCAATGAAGTTTGGTTGTGAGGGGAGTGTGGAGATAGTGTTCCACCGGCGGGAGTTTGAAGGTTCCGAGGGTTTTGAGAGGGGGTAGAAGTGCTGACATCATTACCTTCCCCATCGGTAGAGGTGTTTCTAGCCCTTCCCGAGTAGGCTGATCTTTTGGTTCCGCCTCTACCTCTCTCCATTTTTCTGTACATAAACAAGTAATTCACACTATTAGTAAACATCCAACGGTTCAAGTGATTTCATATAGAACAACATACAAACAATAGTAAACATATGCACATGTAAGCGTTAGATATAAATTTGAAGCATGTGAATAAAGTACGCTTCAATGGTTTCACCTTCATTACATTAATAAGAATTCATTCGATGACAACATAAATGAATGTTGTACAATAAAAAACAAACCCAACAAAAGCACATTATCAACTACTCATCATCCTCATCATCAGTCTTATCGTCATCTTCTTCACTATCCTCTTCGGCGTCATTGAATAGGGTATGTTCTTCATCATCATCGGTGATATTGTCATCATCCCATTCCCCTTCTTCATCTTCTTCACCTTCCTCTTCTTCACCAACATCCTCAATCTCATCTTCTCGGTTTAAAATAAAATCATCAACTAATTCTTCTGCTGAGCTTGAGTTATCAACCAAAGTTTCGGCAAAGTTTCTATTATTGGATCGATTGTACCCATACTATCCTCTTGGAATGCACGGGGAATAGTATATTGGTCATCAACTACGGCCCTTGGTTTTGATGGCACAATGACGAACCAATTCAGTTTTTCTCTAGGGATCCCTTGTGGATATGACATATAATACACCTGAGTAGCGGTGCTAGCAAATATGAAAGGATCGTACTTACAATACCGCCTTGTACGATGCACTTCGACATACGAACTAAATTTATGGCACCGAGTTCCCCGAGGACGACTAGGGTCAAACCAATCGCATTTAAACAGCACACACCTTTTTATTGGTTCACCAACATATTCAACTTCAACAACCTCTTGCAAGATGCCGTAGTAATTATTTTCAACATGTCCTCCATCGGTTCCTTTCACACGGACACCACAAATGAAGGTCATTCTCCCTTCATTTCGAGCCTTAGTATGAAATAACATTCCATTCACCGTGTACGCTGTCCATGTTTTCACTCTCCTTAAAGGACCTTGAGCTAGTTGCATCAAGTAAACATGCTTTTCATCATGATATACTTGATAACAATGAATGCTGTGTCAATAACATAGTGTTTGTTTAGTTTATTACAATGGAACAACCGATACTAATAAAGTTGTGGCATGAGTAATAAGTAACAACATATGATACTCACAGCTCCGTTGAACCACTCTTCGAACTCACTTTCCACCATTGCATCAATTGCAGCATCACTAACATCACCATACATAGCTCGTTTTTGGTGTTCGAATAGGCTGAGTTCAAAGATTTTATTAAGATGACATCATCGTTACGAATTAAACTATAAAATTATTGAAACGAGTGTTCATTAGACAAGAGAAACTCACTCAAGGTAAGGTTTAACTTCGGCATAGTTCGAGTAAAACATGCGGATGTGCGGCCGTCTTTTCCTTATCATCAAGGAAACGCGGATTGCACTTCCCAATTGGAGCACCTTCTGGTATGAATACCGAAAGAGTAGGATTGTGGTTTGGAACTTCGCAGTCCTCATTTCGTCGACTTCTAGTGCGCATACAAGGCACGTTAGAGCCGAAATAGTAAGAGGCAAAATGTGTTTCTTCAAATCGGGCGTACTTTTCAGCGATACTCCCTTCGAGGCTTCGATTTGTTTTCTATGGATCTTTTCAATCGGCCAAAGAACCTCTCAAATGGATACATCCACCGATACTTGTACCGGACCACCCAATTTTGCTTCCTCCGCTAAATGAACCGGCAGGTGTTCCATCACATTGAAGAACCCGGGAGGAAATATTGTTTCCAATTTACAAAGGGTTATTGAAATATTTCGATGCATTTGCTCTAACTCCGCATCCAGTAAAACAGATGAGCAAAGGTTCTTGAAGAACTCACTAATTTCAATGAGAGGCACTAAAACCTCGTCCGGGAGTGCACTAAATGCTATTGGAAGAAGGCTCTCCATGAAAACATGACAATCATGACTTTTCATGCTATGGAACTTAGTGGAGTTTGGGTAGACAAGGTATGAAATGTTAGAGCGAGTAATCATCCGGCATTTTCAACTCCCTTGCCCATTCACATATTGCCCTCTTACGCTCCAACGTGAACACATATTTTGCCTTCGGTTTGAGAAGTTTACCGGTGACTCGCATGCTTTAAATTCAACTCTACACGATCACACAACTCTTCCAAATCCATTCTTGCCTTGATGTCATCCTTTGATTTACCAGGAATATCCATAACGAGTGTTAATTATATTCTCAAAAAGTTCTTCTCAATGTGCATCACATCTAAGTTATGGCGGAGCAATTGATCTTTCCAATATGGCAGCTCCCAAAATATGCTTTGTTTTGTCCAATTATGATCCTTCTTAAACCCCGAAATGTTAATTTCCTGCGCTTCGTTACTTTGGGAAAGTTTTCAACCCATTGTTTTATTTCTTCCCTGTATAACGACGAGGAGGACCCGAATGTACGGTTTTGCCTTTTGTAAACGATGTGCTTGTTCCTTCGAAACGCGTGACTTCGGGGCAAAAACCGCCGATGAAAATCAAACCATGAAAATTTTCGGCCATTTCTAAGTTTAAATGCTTTTTTGATTCATACATACCGGGCATGACATGGCACCATGCGTACTCCATCCGAGACAACCTACCATAGGCCGGGAAATCATTAATGGTCCACATCAACGCAGCCTTCATGAGAAAGTTCTCACCTTTAGAAATATCATATGTTTGAACACCATCTTCCCATAGTGTTTTCAACTCATCAATAAGAGGCTGCAAGTACACATCAATTTTATTTTTCGGATTCCTCGGCCCTAGTATGATACATGTCAAGAACATATAAGGCGTCGTCATGCATAACTCTGGTGGTAGATTATATGGCGTAACAACGGCGGCCGGATTGAATAAGACCTTGCGGGTTGGCTGAATGGATTAAACCCATCCGCGCACAAACCAAGTCTTATGTTTCTAGGTTCGATAGCAAATTCGGGGTGAACTCTATCAAAATGTTTCCATGCTTCACCATCGAAAGATGACGAGAGGACACCATCTTCTCTTACATTCTCATAATGCCATCTCATGTGTTCTGCCAGTGGTTTTGAAGCAAACAAGCGTTGAAGTCTTAGTATTAACGGCAAGTAATGCATCCTTGCAAATGGAGTTCTTTGACTTTTGCCATGTCTTTCCCTTTGACGCTTCCATCTCGCATGACCACAAAACTTGCATGAATCAAGGTCACTTGTCCTCTTTGTAGAACAACATGCAACCTTGTCGACAACAATCAATTTTTGAACATCCATCCCAAGATTTTTAATGACCTTCTTTGCATGGTGAATGTCACGAGGAACTCGGTTATCGGGCGGACAAATCTCCTTCATAAGTTGAGCAATTTCATTAAAGCAATTTTGAGGCATGTTGTAGTCGGACTTAATGCTCAACATTCTAACAGTGGCGAGACAACTCGGTGTGAGTTTCATTTCCCGCCCACAAAGGTCGTTGCGCAGCCTCAACCATATTAAAGAAACTTTGGGCATGGGTATTTGGAGGCTCACTTGTGGAGTTTTGATTTGAGATCATAGCATACGTGACCATATCATTCATACGGTCGATATTTGTTTCGACATCGCCGTAGTTCATATGATTGGCGCCACTGTCGTCGTTGAATACGTTAGAAACCATTGTTTGCTCCTCATGTAAATGAGGATCTATTTCTCCATGACTAGTCCAATACCAATAGTTTGGAAGAAAACCATATTGATAGAGGTGCAACTTAACTTCATCGGGATCCTTATACTTCAGATTTACTGCATTTGCGACATGGACACCTATATTGTTGATTATGCACAAATTCGATTGGCTTCTAGCATGTGCATCAAACTCCTCAACCCCATCTAAAAACTCTTGTCTATACCCAACTCTACCGGGTAATAACCTACGATACATCCATCTACGATACGTAGGCCCGTCCATATATATTCGATTGAAATTTAACAATTTATTACATTATTAGTTAAAAATACCAACACATGGAGATGGTATATGATTACATATTTTCTATAACGAACATAATCTATATATAACCATTATGCATCTATAAATTTTTTAATATACATAGATTTCTATAATTTTTATATTTTACTCTTAAATATTTATTTCATAATTAAAGTAATCATTTAGCATAAATGAACTCATATACATATAATTACACTAATCATACAATAAAGCAATCATACCTATAAGCATACCTAATTAGCGTCAAGAACCTCACACAAATAAACAACAAACAATTACGCATATATAAATCAAAAACACCATTTCCCTCAACTTCAACAATAATGTCCCACATATCCTACACAATTGCACATTTGTCTATTCAAATTCATCCACAATCAATATTAATTTCCACCAAATTACATATATTCGTCAATTTCGACTTACATTTTTTAAACCCTAAATTTAACTTCAATAACATTTACTTCATAAAGAACCCAATTGCACATTTTTCTATTCAAATTCATCCACAAACAACATTAATTTCCACTAAATTACATATATACGTTACTTTCAAGTTACAATGTTCAAAACCCTAAATTTAACTTCCATAACATTTACTCCACAAACAACACAATTGCACATTTTTCTTCTTAAATTCATTCACAAACAACATTAATTCCCACCAAAGTACGTATATTCGTCAATTTCAAGTTATATTTTTAAAACCCTAAATTAAACTTCAATAACATTTACTCCTTAAGCAACACAATTTCACATTTTTCTTCTCAAATTCATTCACAAACAACATTAATTTCCCACAAATTACATATATTCATCAATTTCAATATCAATTTTGTAAAACCATAAATCTACAAAAAATCAACACAAAAATACCTCAAATTATGGGCGGCACCGGCGGCGACACAGGCTGCGACGGCGAAGCTCGGGCGTGAGGCGGCAGCGGCGGCGGTTGGTCGGCGGCGTCCTCCACCCGAGCGGCGGCGCAGCGGTGCGAGGTCGGGCGAAACGAGGCCGAGAGCGGTGGTGTTTCGGCCTTCGGGGTCCTGAACCGGTGGCGGCAGGGAGGCGGCGGCAACGAGCGACGGCGGCGTGCCTAGTCGCCGCGGTAGCGGCCGATGGCGGTGGTGTCGCGGCTGATGGCGGTGGTGTCGCGGCTGATGGCGGTGCTCTCGGTCTCGGTCTCGCTCTCTCTGTTGGTTTGCGAAATCCGAAGCGGCCGACGCCGGTTCGGATTTATTCGTAATTAGCGACGGAACGATCAGTCGTTGTTCCGTCGCTAATTACAAAATTGTCATTAACGACGGATTAGCGACGGAATATTCCGTCATTAATTAGTACGATTAATTTTTTTTCCTTTCGGGGATTTTTTTACTGTACGAATTACCGCCGACGGAGTAGCGACGGAAGTTATGTTCCGTCGCTAATCCCGTCGTTGTATGATCCAGGTGGCATTTTTTGTCGGTGTCCGTCGCCGATTCCGTCGCTACCTGGCGACAGATTGGTTTCCGTCGCTATTTTACAGTTTTGTAGTAGTGGATGTCCCACTATGGATCGAACACCTTGTTTAACATTCGATAGGTGAAAGTCTATTGGACTTTCTTAAGGGCTACTTGTGGCCTTTTGGGATCTACACAATCACGTCTTTAGGTTTTGAGATAAGGATCTATGTCCCCTTCTTGAAGAATTTGATTCCATCCTAGGGATTAAACGTCGAACTAAACCTATAATGCGAGATGACTTCCACTAATATGCACAAAACATACAAGTGTCTCGCTCAAGCTAACCAATAGGAATCGAGTTGGATTCTTATTAGGGATGAGGAGCACCTAATAAATCTATTGTTACATTATTGCCCAAAGCACTCTTCAGGGCACGCCCACATCCAAAGATGTCGGACCATAATTACCTGCCCGATAAGTGGCTTCTTATTAGTGGGAGGCCATAGGGAGATGGCACTCGCTGCATTACCGAGTTTCATTGAGAAGTTAGAGGATCACTCGCACCCAAACTCCGCCGATCGTTGCGAAACTATCATAGGGTTCGATTGGGTCAAAGCAAATCTAGACGAGGAATTTGTTGGCAGCCCTCTGTTATTGCGGGTAATTAGAAAACAATATCCGGGACCCAACTAGTGAGCCTGGGTAGGTGACGCCGACCAAGGGCTGATTGTTCGGAGCCAACGAAGTTGAAAAGCCTTCGGCTTCGCCCAAAGACTCGATTTTTTGCTCTCTCTTTTTTATTTTTAATGTTACTCTTGTTGGCCCATGAATAAGGATGAATTCGACCATATATGACATTAATAATTTTGATTATCTGTTGTGCGCAGATCTGGTTGGTAGAGCATCTCCAATTGGTGCGAGCACCGGTGGATGTATACCGTACTTAGCTACACAATTCTACCAGCGAAGCGAATAAGTGTTTTGACTGACCATCCCGCTTCTTGGTAGGAGGCCTGGTTTAGAATTGGGAATCCCATTGAATGGTACATAAAGCACCGGAAAGTATCCCAATTTAGGACACTCGTTGTTGTACTATAGAGAGTACGGTTGTCGGTCTCGAGGAGCTGGGTCTTAAACAAGTCTAAGGTTAATGTCCTTTTGAACTAAGCAAGGAAACAGTTCAAATTGTTTGGTAATGTAAACACTTAAAGAATCAAGTAAAATCGAGATAAAGAAAACCTTAGGCACGGATTTACCAAGCTAACATGCCAACAATCTTAATTACATGCTTTTGCACTATTCACAACCGAGATGAATTAGGGAATCGATGTAGTTCAAACCACTTAAGCCTTCTCTCGAAGGTCATTAAGCTAACTCAATTGAATTAATTGTTGTTCTCACACAATCAAAACCAAAGACTTACATGATTATCGACTCTTCCCTTAATAACAACCTAAATTATTCTCATATCTAAGTTGTAATTATCCAACAAGTTGAAGTAGAACTAAGTCTCTTCTCTCGAAGTCTCCTCAATTCCCAAAAATAATAAAGGCGGGATTCTCTCGAACCTCACACCAATTCAATAAGCATCAACAAGTCGAAAAGTCATCAAACATTTGCAAATTAGCATGAAAGCATAAATTACCATTAAACTAGCATATTAGTGGAAAATCCCCAACCTAAGTTGGAAGTTTAGCCACACATATTCATGGCATTTGACAGCAGATTGAGGAATGAACACCAAAGAAAATGCAAGATAAAAGTAGAGAGAAGAATAATAATACCGTAAACTTGAATTAGCTTACGATTAAATGAAAATAACTCTAAGCTTTGATCTCTTAACAATGGAAATGAGTGCTCAAAAGTAGAGAGAAAACTAGTCTAAAACATAGCATAAAAGTCTCATTTCGAAAATAACAGTTTACGGAATAAAAGATGCAGAAGCGAAACCGCCGATTGGCACCGGCGATGCTGAAACCGTGCTTAACCCGTGCGAGTTCACGACTTCTTCAATTAAATTCCAAATTCCTAGCATGGCCTCGTGCTGACATTGGCATTACTTGTGCTAACCTCTTGGGTTTCAGCACGACTGTGCTAGGTCTTCTTTTCTTTCTTACCTTCAGCACGGCCGAGTACTACGACTGTGCTGACTTGGATTGACCTCTTTCTTCGCTCTCCGACCTTCTATGGCTTCCCGCTCTTTTCTTTAGCACTTTGAAAGATATATTCTTCATCATAAAAGGCGGGATTACCTCAAAACATAGAAATTCGCATACTTCAATCATAAATGAAGAAAGTAAGCAAAATCAAATAAGAATTTAGGTGAGAAGGCCTTTGAAGTGTCGAAATTAGCCAATAAGAGAATGGAAAAGAACGTAAAATTCCAATTTATCGGACACACACTGAGCAACACCCTTTTGTACGTTTGTTGGGTCTAAAAACAAGTACGTACTACTTCCCCAACCATGTGTTACGGCGAATGGGACAAGAACAGGAAATCCCTTATTTGGATTGTGTCCGGCTCGCTACCTTTGAACTGTTTACGGGTTTTGGCAACTCAAGGCGAGGTTCGACATGGCTTGATTACTAGATGAATCTGCCGAAGTTGTTGAAACGTGTAAATAAGCGAACTGCTACGATCTGAATATTATCCGGAATGGATAAAAGATGTAGAGTGCAAGCGTCATAAGGCGCTGGGGACTTGTGAACGAGACCCTAGAGGAGCTGTCCCTATTGCAGCTCCGCTTCAAATTCGTGAAGTTAACCGTCGGATGGACGAACGAGCCCGCATGAGGGAAGCTCGAGGCTAAAGAAGTTGAATAGAGAAGGGCTCGCAGGATTGAAGAGCTGAAGAAACGCACCCGAGGAGGATGCTATTGAGTCTAGCGAACCAAAAGAAAAGAAAGTAAAGATCGACTAGGGTTGAAATTTTAGAGAGAACTTAGGAAATAATAAAAAATTAGGGAATTTTAGTTTTGCCTCTTTAGAACAATTTATTTTTCCAAGTAGTATGCTTGTTGATTTCCCTTTAATGAACTCGTGTATTCGGGTAAGTAGTAGGCTTACCTTTTATTAATAAAAGTAAAAAGTAAGTTTTATGTTCACTTTTATGCTTCATTTATTTTTATTGCTCACTTAGAGGAATAAATGATACATTCGGTCCGTCTAATTGGACCGTTCTTAAAATAACAATTAAATATTACTTAAACAAGTGGACTTGGACCGTCAAAAATACAAAATATGGTAAGAGGAATTGCTTGGCCCAGCTAGTCCATCGTTGTCCGGACGGTGGCCGGCACCATCTAAGGCACGACCTGGTTGGGCCAAGCTCAACTAATTACGTGGTCCGCTTAGTGTCACGCTAAACATAGTATTTTTTTAAACTAATCTAAGTTTGTATATTGGAAAATCTCTTCACTGTCTAAATCAATCAATTTAACTCGCTCTTCCTGGTAGTATTTGACTAAGTATAAATGAGCCTTGCCAATTGGGCCTAAATTTTCGTTGAGGATCTTAAATTGGCGCTCTATCTCCTTAAGGAAAAAATCCCCAATCTACATATTACGAGGCTTTACTTTCTTGTTAAATGCCCTTGATATACGTGCTTGGTACATTTGAACATTATGTAAGGTGTTTAAGCGTCTTTCATCTAGCAAAACTAACTCTTCGTAACATGCCTTACCCTATTCTCGCTCAGGAATATGACTTTCTAAAAGGATCCGTAATAAAGGAATGACAATTTCTATTGGAAGGACTACTTCGATACCATATACCGGGGAGTAGGGTGTTACTCCCTTTGAGGTCCTAATGGAGGTCCGGTAGTCTCATAAAGCAAAGGGCAACTTGTCGGGCCAATCCTTATAGATGACAACCATTTTCCCCACTATCTTACGAATATTTTTATTAGTGGCCTTAATCGCTCCATTGTTCCGAGGGCGATAGGGAGAATATTTGTGATGTTTAATCTTGTCCAATAAGCCTTCTATTTCCTCTTGAAGTGACTACCATGGTCACTAATAAGTTCATGAGGTACCCCATATTGACATATAATATTCCGAGTGATGAAATTTGCTACGTGCTTCGACATTAGGGTTTCATAGGAGGCTGCTTCAACACACTTGGTAAAGTAGTCAATTGCTACTAACACAAATTCGTGACCACCCATTCATGGCAGTCCGTTGCCATTGTCGACTAGTAGTATCCTACTTCTAGTGCGTATATGTGTGGAGGCTGATTCCATTGTTCTATATGAATGATCATTGAATGAATACCACTAGGGATATTAATCATGGATGCCAATTTGGCTAAGGCATTTGCGAAATGGTTGTCATCCCTAGGAAGGTAGGTATACGATATGATGTCAAAGTATTTCGCTAATTCAATCAAATGTGCCTGGTAGGGTGCCAAGGCTTCACTTCGTACCTTCCATTTCTGTGAGATCCGATTAATGATCGGACTGGATTAATCGAAAACCCTAATGTTCTTAGCCCTATTTCCTATGGTAGCTTGAAGTCATGTGATGCACGCTTCATACTCCGTGACATTGTTAGTGACCTCAAAATCTAACTTGACTGAAATGGGAGTATGTACTTCCTTTGGTGAGACTAGAAGGATCCCTACTCCAATGTAGGGGTGTACAAAGTCGGTTAACCGACTTTTCGGTTCTTCAAAAGTTGAACCATAACCGAACCAAAATTTTCGGTTAATCGAAAAATTCGGTTTGAGGAGAATTTGATCCGTAACCGAACCGAAATGACCGAGTTAATCGAATTATTGCTTCGATTAACCGACTTTTCGGATCGCTCAACGGGTACCCATCATAGAAAGTAAAAGCGACTAATCGAAAAAATCCAACAAGCAAAATCATGTAGAAAACACAACCAATTGTGTATCCGTCAAGCATCGAGTACAAAGAACCAGGCATGAAAAACATCCACAAATCGATTCAAACGTAAAAGCAAAAACAAAAAAATTACGAAATTAAAATAGAGCAAGCATGCGCCGGATGATGAAGAAAAAGGAGGGTTGTAGAAGACTGGCAAACTCTTGGAGCATAAGGACATAAGAGGGGCAAAGAAGACAAAAACGTCAAGTAGGAGCCATCGGATCCGCATGGAAGGAAGCAATTACTTGACGCCAGCTCCGAGGAGGGTTAGGAAGACTGTCGATGGAAGAGAGAGGAAGAGAAAAGCGAGAGAGAGAGAGAGAGAGAGAGAGAGAAGACGACAGAGAAATGTTAAGTAGCAACCGTTAGATCTACCGGAAGGAAACATGATCACCGCGACGCCGGTGCCGAGATGGTCGGGTGGAGTGGTCGACGGGAGAGAGAAGGGGAGCGAGGGGGAAGGAGAGTAGAGAGAGGTGGTAGAGGGGGCGAGTAACAGCGAGGAGCAATTAGGGTTTTCCAAGGCTTAAGCTTAACCCATAAGATCTAATTATACTCATGTTTTTTTAAAAGTTCGGTTCGGTTCGTTTAACCGACGGTTAACCAATTTTTCATTTCTACGAACTGAAATCGAACTGCAAATTGAAAATAATTTTCGGTTCGGTTAACCAAACCGATTCTTTAAGAAAAATCTATCTGGTTAACCAATTTTTGGTTCGGTTTTCGGATCGGTTTTCGTTTTTGAATTTTTTTGTACACTCCTACTCCAAAGCCCTTCTGATTGGAAGCACTATCAAAGTATATTATCCACATGTTGACCTCTACTTATAAAATTTTTTCATCCGGGAAGTCGAGGCATTCGGGTTGTGATTCGGTTATTGGCAAATTAGCTGGGAATTTCGATTACTACCCTTCCTTTGATTGCCTTCGAGGGACATAGTTGAGTTTAAATTCGATAACATGATTGTCCATCTTGCTATCTTAGTCCCGATAGTTGGTTGCTCAAGAATGTACTTAATGGGATCCATTGGTGCTACTACATGTACCGTGTGGGCCAACATGTAGTCCCCGAGCTTCTTGGTAGCCTAGACTAAAGGCAACGATGTCTTCTCTAGAGGCATGTACATAGTCTCATAATCTAAAATTTTTTTGCTTAGATAGTATACTGCGTACTCTTCGTTTCTATCTCGTTGAGCTAACATAGCTCCTATCGCAGTTTCGTTATAGCGAGGTACAAGAGTAAAGGCTTCCGGGTTGAGGCGGAACTAACACTAGTGGATTGGCCGGATACTCCTTAACCTTCTCGAATACTTTTGGCATTCAAAACCGAAATAGGCTTAGACCCTTTCTTAAACTTCTTGAAAACGGGCTCACGAGACCATAGCCGCTTTTGATAAGAAATGACTAATGTATCGTAAACGTCCCAAGAAACCTCGTATCTCCTTTTCTGTCTTCGGAGGTAGAATCTCTTGGTTAGCATTGATCTTGGATGGATCAACTTTGATTCCTCTAAGACTAACCACATAGCTTAATAGTTTACTGAGGTTACCCTAAAGGCACATTAAGAGTTGAGAAACATGGTAAGAATTTAAGGTGTTGATTATAGGCGAGTGAAGATTTTTCACAATGATTCGTATTTGATCCTTCTTGGAAGGTTGGTCTACCATGTGGGCAACCTTTACCCTCCATTTGGTGAGAAAGTCTATAAAGCTTTCTTTTTCACCTTATTTGATCAACTCCAAGTCTCTAAGAGTGACAGGTAGATAAGTGTTATAGGAGTATTGGTGAAGGAACTCCTTACCCGGATTATTCCAATTGGTGACCTTGCGTGGGTCGATCGCGTTATACCACTTCATTACATCACTGTTAAAAGTCCATGGGAAGATGATGTGATAGGTGTCTTCAGGTACGTTCTTAAGAGTCATTGCTCTTAAGAAGTTGCGAACATGGTGATGGGGATTCTCGGAACCACGAAACTTGATGTCTAGCATCGTGAACTTCAAAGGGTAGCTTCCCTTTGGGGATTGAAGTAAATCCTGTATGATCAAAGTAGTGACTTCGAACATGAATGACTACCTTAACATTTGCTCTATCTCGATCTATGTGTAGATTTAGGCTTACCTTCAGGATCGCTTGGTGGAGAAGGATCGGGTGGAGTACCCATTCCTCCTACTTCTTCTTCTTCTTCACCATCTTTCTTATTATCCTCAAGAGTCTTTAGGATAACTTTAAGAGTGTTTGATATAGACTCTATCGTCTTATCCCGAGCCTCAATTCGAGCTTCTATCTTGGCTGAGCATTCTTTGAGCAATGTGATGATAGGAGATTGCTCTAGTGTTTCGTCCATTGGAGGGGAATTCTTTTTGGGTACTTGTCATATGATGGAAAATAGACTGAACCGTTGTTGTATGCACCAAGGTAGATCGCACTAGTGTAGACTAAGGTGTAGAGTGTGGTACAAAGCGAGGGGAAGAGGTACCGGACTCCTTGCTGAGGCGTTCTAACCTTTTAGAGCTCGGATTTCGGCGATACTTAATGGTAATAGGCTTCCATATTCTGCAACCCAAAGGATAATGCTTAGGACCATGTGAAGAAACACCAACTTTTAGGAGGAAGGGGCTTAAGTGCGAGACCCGGAGGAACTAAGAATGCCTTTTTATTTGGATGCACATAAGGAATGCAAAACAAATGAAATGAAATGTAATGATGCTTATGACTAAATTTGGAATGATTTGTGATTTGGCTAATGCATAAATGAATATCCCTAAATGAAGATGAATTTGTGTTTTTTTTTTTGGTGGCTAAATGATAAATGAAAATGAAAAATTAGACCCACCTAATTTGAGATGAATTTATTTTGGCTAAATGAAAAATAAAAGGCAAAATTAGACTCACCTAATTTGAGATGAATTTATTTTGTCTAAATGAAAAATGAAAATGCAAAATTGGACTCACCTAATTTGAGATGAATTTATTTTGGCTAAATGAAAAATGAAAATGCAAAATAGACTGCAGAAATAAAAAAAAGTCAAAACCCTAAAACATACAGATTGATCGAAGAGATAGAGGGGTCCTCGGCAGGATCCTTTTAGACCGATCGGCGGTGGCCGACACCGGCTAAATCTGGCGGCTGGTGACTATTTGAAACCTAGACTGGTTAAACCGAGATGAAGTTTTAGGATAACTTGAAAATACAATTAATGGACTGATCTAAAAAAAAAGGGAAAGGTAATTTTAGACTTTTGGCTAAAAATGCACATAATGGACCGACTCGAGGAAATTAATTATGGTGTTTTATTTGCACCCATGCAAGGGCACTCCTAATCTAATCCAAAGGCTCACAAGTAAAAGATTAAATACTAAAAGCAACCACATTCATCCAAGCATGCAAATGGAGAGAAGAAGGTACCACCTAAACAACCAAGGGTTTATGGTCAAAAGAGGGATTAATCTAGGTAGGATACATAATGTCTCATAGTTCGAGCATTTAGTCCTCCGTGGGGTGCACGATAGGAAAAACATGAATCCTCGGTGCCTTCGAAGAGAGCGTGCTATGAGGGAGGATGTACCACCTACCTGACAGTCAAGCCTAGTTGGGCCCATCTAGGTTAGAAGTTCGAACCTATTCCAAAATTGTTCTTAAAAGTAAAGCCTAAAGGTCAAAATTAAAAGCAACTATGTTTGAGATTGCCTAAATGCAAGATTCCTAATGCAAACACATTACGAAAACTCACAACTCAAACTTTCAAGTCTCACCCTTTTAATAAGTGATATATCCCAGTGGAGTCGCCACTCTAGGAACCACGGACCTTGTCCGAAACCGAACCGAGCCCGCGTTTCCCCACGAATTGGAGGGATTTTCTGTTTTTGAAGAAGATAGAAATGGAATTTGTTAAAGGTTATAGTTTTTGAAAGTGGGGATGTATCCCTTATTAAGATTCCTGATTTTTATAATCTAATTTGGAATAACTTAGGCAAAAGTGAATGGTAATTTTATTAATAATTTTATTTTAGGAACTATTTTTTAGAAACCTCGAGATATTATTTGAAAACTAAAAATAAAACAAATCAGAATTAATTTAGTTATGTCGTAGGGAATTTGCGCCAAGCTAGTGTGAAATCACCGGCTTGGATTGAAGCCCTACTTGTTGACCGTCCGGCATCGCGAAAGCCGGCGCCGCACGTATCATGACACCGGCTATGGGCCTTGACCGAGGTGTTCGAGTCTCGGTCCATGGCCTAACTCTCAGAAATAAAAATCATTTTTCTTATTTTTCAATCCGAAATGTCGATGAGCGAATTAGGAGAAATAAATAGGAAAACGAGTCGCTAGTAAGTTTTGGGAAAAAAACTAACAAAAATAAAATAAAGAAATACTCTTCCAATCTTAGTATGGAAAACTAAACTTGAAAAAGTTTTAAAATTGGCTCCATCAATCCAGAACCAAGAATCCAGATTCGGGGTGAAGGTACGAAATGTAAGGATAAGCCCTTCCGTTCGCCCGTCAAAAGACCACCTTTACTAATTTGAGAGGTGAGTTTAGATAATGTATTAAATACAGGCATATAACATTTTTAAGATTTAAAATTTAAAGCAATCAAGGCATGCTAACGAAAGCGATAAAAGCATATATGAAATCAATAAACGAAAGCGATAAAGAAAACAAAAAGAAAAGCAAAAGAAAGTGAAAACGAAAATAAAAAGGTACATTGGGCGGGGAGGAATTAAATGCGATTACATCTTTATCCACATTAATGAAAGCGATAAATAACGAAACTAAATAAATCGTAACTTGAAGGGTGATTTGGCGCCCTCAAGTTGTCCCACCTGCTGATTTGGATTTCGAATGGGATCCGAAACTGCAACAGTGGTGAATTAAAAAGGATTTTTGTGAAATTTTTATGAAGGTAGGTTTATAACGATGAATGATGAAGTATTAGGGATTGAGTGTGGGGAATATAATGAGAATAGGCTGAAAAGAAACCAAGAGACCAGAATACAAGAGAGTGTATTCGGTAGTGCTTAATTTAGCTTCAAGCAGCATAACGCATAGGAATGAGCTATATTCAAAATTAGAGCCTAAGCTCTCTATTTATTGAAGAGGATTAAGTCACAAATGACGTAGGGTTTCAGCCGACTAAAATGGGTATAAAACCGGCCAGCGAGAATCATAAAAATCGAACCAAATCATGCTTGGACCGCATCCCGGGAATATTGTCGTGGTGTGCGGCACTCGGAAATACACAACGTCGGACGGTCCCCATCTTCTTTCCGTGTTGCAGCTAAACTCTAAAGTAAAATATAGCGCTTGGAGGCAAAATCCTCGAAACGCGGCGCCAGCCATACACGATGTCGTTTTGTGAAAGTGAGCTTTGTGTCTCGGTTGGACATTTTGGACCAAAACGCAGTGTTTTGGTGATGTTTTACCATGAAACGTGGCGTCGGCCAATGCGACGTCGTATAGATGAGTTTAGTTCCATGTCTCGGTTGGACACTGGTGATGAAACGAGGCACTTTAAGCGTTGAAGGGCTCGTGCGCGGCGCCGACCTAGAGTTGACTCTGGAGCATTGACCCTAGCTTGGACCGTCTGCGAAAAGGATTTTTGGACCGAACCAAGGCAAAAAGGTTTATGTTTTTGGTGTTAAAGGGTTTTTTTGTGGTTTTCTGGCTTCGTCATGCCAATCGGACATCGATCGTGATCTAAATCCACAAACAGGATGGGGATTTCATAATCGGGCTGACAAAATAATACATAAATAAAAGAGATAAGGATGAGACGTTTTAGATGTCTACAGTAATCATCCGTGGTGTACTGTCTGTTAACTAAATATTATGGTACACCTTTCCGTGCAAATATGGTAACCACATGCTGCATAAGTTGCCTATATGGCTTGTTTCTTGATTTTTGACCCTTTTAGTTGGAGCGAGTCCGCCTTTATGTCCCTATTATTAGTTCCCTTGACCAGAAGAATATAATATCCATGAGCCTTTTGCTGAAAGTGCACTTGGAAAAATAGGTGTTCAATTGTTTCAATACCATGAGCACAAAATATACAATTTGTATCCGATACTTGTATGCCTAAGTGAGGGAGTCTATCCCTGGTTAGTAATCTATTGTGCGAAGGAGCCACATAATGTACCTATGTTCAGGTACAACAATTGGTGACCATGCCAGTTCCAAAACTGCAATGTCTCGCTCCTGCCCCATCAACCAAAGGTATCCTAAGTATCTTGTGTATGTGTCTTTGTTTATGTAGTCCGCTCCAATACCAACTTGTAATTGTTGGAGAGGTGTAGGTCCAGAAATCCTGGCCTTTTGAATACACCTCATTGACCCACTTGACCCATAAAGAGTCAACTTTTGATGATACTTGCCCATATTAGGTTCCCAACGAGTAGCAAGGTTCCACAACTTAAAGTTTTTGATATTTAATCCTCCCCCTTTTAGTTCTCCATATGTTGCTCCATGTAGTAGGAGATATACCCTTCCTCTCTTCCTTCCCCCTCAGAAAGCTCCTATAAAGTTGTTACACTTGGTTGAGAGGTTCTTAGGGCAAGATGAAAATGAAGGACCAATAAGTCACAGTTGAAATCACCAAGGTATTAATGATCTACACCTTTACAGACATAAGAAACATTCCTTATGGCCATTGTCATCAGTCTAGCTTTGATTCTATCAACAATCCTATGGCAATCTTTAGTACTCCATTTGGTAGGGGATAGTGGAATTCCAAGATATTGCATAGAGAATTGTCTTAATGTAAACCTAGTACTCTGCAAGATTTTTTTCTTTCTGTGCCCTTGCTATGCCATTAACATGGACTTAAGATTCTGTCTTCTTAGCACATAAACTAGTGTTGTTCATAAAGTGCTCAAAGCCTTCCATCATCATGTTGACTGAATGTGAATTACCTTTGTAAAAGATCACAAGGTCATTAGCAAAACATAAATTCAATAACCCCAATTTCTTATAAAGTGGATGAAATCTGAACCCCTACTTGTTGCCTTTGTAAAGTAAGAACTCATGATAGATATTCTATAATGATAACAAAGAGGAATGGGGATAAAAGATCACCCTATCTAAGGCTTTAGACACCCAAAATCCTTCCAGTTAATTCTCCATTTATTGCAATTTTATAGGAAGCAGTAAATAGGCACTCCATAATCCACCTTATGAACCTAGGGGGACACTTTAGTGCTTCCAGCATATCGTGAATAGCTGCCCGTGAAACATTGTCACATGCTTTCTGCAAATCAATCTTCATTAAACTCCTAGGGCAAGCATGTTTCCTCAGATACAACTGCAGCAAATCTTGAGTAATAAGTATATTTTAAAATAATAGACCTCCCTCGGACACATGCCCCCTAGTTCAGGCTAATGATGGTGGGAGTATATTGTTAAGCTTGTTACAACGTATTTTTACAATGCACTTATAGATGGTTGTGTATCAAGCAATTGGTTTGAAGTCTGTAACTTTAAGGGGGTTGTGGATATTTGGAATTAATGTGAGAACAATTGCATTCAACTGCTAAAATAGTTTCTCACCCTCAAAGAAATCCAACACAGCCTCTATTTACTCCTGTCAAATTATGTGCCAAGCACTTTGGAAGAACCCACTACCATAGCCATCTGGGTCGAGGCTCTTATTTATATCAATAGCAAAAATAGCAGTTTTGACCTCTTTGGCTATAATAGGATGGATCAATTTGAGCTATTGTGCAATTGAAAGTTTAGAAACATTATCCACAACCTGCTATTTGATAGCTTCTGTTGTGGGAAGCCTGGTAACCAACAATCCATCATAGTATGCAAGAAAAGCAGTTTTTATCCTTATCAGTATATTCAATGCCCTTCTCACCCTGAATAACCATTATGGAATTCCTATAAGCCCTTTGCTTGATGGCATTATAAAATAATCTAGTATTTTGGTCTCCATGTATCAGCAACTGGGCCTTGGCCTTTTGGTTGTGAAAAGCCATTTCAGCATCAAGCTTTCTTGTAAAACTAGTGTATGCTAGTCTCTCCTGTTGTTGCAGTTTAATTATAACGGGGTCATTAACCATCTCTGCTCGTAACTGATGTAGAAGGTCCCTTGTAGCACTTGTTTGTTCTCCAGTTTGGGCAAATTCCTTTTGATTGATAATATGCATGCCTCTTTTTAGTCTCTGTAGTTTCTTGTAAATCTAGACCATTGAGCCACCTTGAATTATTTGTTTCCATATCTTAATTATAGTAGGTTCAAACTCAAGGGATGCAGTGTTCATGTTATAGTACATGAACCACCTTGGGCGGGGTTTATGATGTTGGTTGAGTAATACCAATATAGAGGTATGATTTGAAATGTCCTGTATTGTGTCGGCTTACATCCAAATACTTCTATCCAAGCATGATTACCAAAAGCACAATCTGTTTTGGAATATATCCTAGTGTCATCCAGATGGTTATTACACCATGTGAATATCTCATCAATCCACTTTCATTCCATAAGCTCACAGGCCTCAATGTAATCATAAAAGTCTCAAAAATCTCTAGGGTCCACTGCAAGTCCCCCAAGTCTATCATTACATTCTGACACATTGTTAAAATCGCCCAAAACCAACCAAGGTTCATGGATTTGGGTCATAGATTTTAAGGAATCCCCAAGATCAAGTCTCAACTCATCATTATTAAAAGCATAAACAAAGGAGATAAAATGGGAGGTATACCCTGGATTATAACTCTGTAATGTGGAACTTGTGTTGTCAGAGTGAGCACATCAACAAAACTTTGTTTTTATTCCTAAAGGCCCAAATTTTACCAAGGTGATGAGCATTGTTGTTGATGATAGCCCCCTAGTCCTTGCAGATGTTATTATGGATCCTATCAGTGCTAGATTCTCGTACCTTGGTTTCTAGTAAGTCCCATATGAGGCCCCTATGTTGTTTGCAAAGACTAGCCACAACCTTTTGCTTATTAGGTTTGTTAATCCCCCTCACATTCCAAGCAAGAATGTTATCCATATCCCATGGAAGAGCTAGCTACCTCGGTGTCCTCAATTTCGGTGCTTGCCCTAGGAATAGAATTCCACCTCGGTGTTGACAACTACCCCATTTCCTTGCTTAGGTATAGAAACCTAAAAAGTATCATCCCTTTTCTATTTTATTTTACTTTGTTGGCCCAGTGATGAAATCCTAGTCCTGTTTGCGGATTAGGATCATGGTCGGAGTCCGATTGGCGTGATGGAAACCAGTAATCCACAAAGAACCCCTTAGCACCATAAAAATTAGCTTTCTTTGCTTTGGGCATGCCCACAAACCCATTTTCTTTCGGTCGGACCAAGCTCGAGTCGGGCTCCCAACAAACAAACCCAAACCCCACCAAAAATAAAGCTTGCCAAAAATAGAGATCTACAAAAAATATAAACCTCCAAACAATGGAAACTTTCCAAAAATGGAAAGCTCCAGAAGGTTGACGCCTACCTCCTCGAAACTGTGCAAAAACTCAACGTTTCACTATTTTCCTCTGCGCCCAACCGAGGCATGGAGCTCAAATTGTTAGTACGATGTTATTTAGGCGTGCACCGCGCTTCATGACTTTTCACGCCAAAGCGTTGGGTTTTACTCTAAGCGTCCATCCGAGGCACGGAAACTTAGATTCCCAAACAATGTCATCCCGAGGCTGGCACCGACCTTCTCGGCGCGCTCCACGGGATTCTCGGTTCAAGAGGATTTTATCTGGTTTTTCTTTATCCTTGCCGGAAAATTCGTCCCGGTCTAGTTAATTTCCAACGGCTAAAATACTTCTTTTATGTAATTTTTTTACCTATGTTTCCTCTATAAATAGAGGGCCTAACCCCTCATTCTATCAAATGGCCATTCCTATGTCACACGCTGGTGACATTTACCTATGAGCTACTAAATGCTACATCGGTATTTTGATCTCTTGGCTCTTTTACGACTCACAATTACTACGCTAAGCATCTCATCATTCTTCTACACTAATTTACCTCCACAAATTCAACAAATAGCCTATTTCAATGTTCTTCATCCACCATCACAATTTCAGATCCGGTTCGTGCTTCAAGATCAGCGAGGTGGGACAACCTAAGGGCGCCGGATCCGCTTTTAATCCTTCATGGTTTTATTTATTTTGTTATTTTACCGCTTTCCTTATTGTGGAGCAAAATGTAATCGCTTTTAATTCCTCCCCCTGCTGTAATTTTTATTTCTTTGGCTATTCTTTCTTGCTTTCCTTTTCGTTTTCTTACTTGCTTTCTTTATTGGCTTCATACAACATACTAAGATTGGATGAGTAATTCTTTTATTTTTGTTAGTTTTTATTGCTAAAATTGACTGGCGACTCTCCCTTATCTATTTTTATTTCTCTTTAATCGCATTTCGAGATTTCTAATTTAAAATGTACAAAATTGGTTTATTTTCTAACAGCCAAGGCCACGAACCGAGCTTTGATTCATTCTCGGCTCTGTTGCTTGGTGTAGGACACCGGTCGGCAGTATCTCTCGCCGGTGCTTAGGCTAATGGCCGAGCTTGGCTTTGGTCCAAGCCAATATTATTCATTGTTTTGGCCTAAAAGCCTTGTAGTAGAAAGTAGATTTGAATTTCTATTTTCCTAAATTATGAAATAATATCTCGAGACTCGCTGAAATTAATTTATAAAATTAAATGATTAATAAAATCACCAATTACTACTTTACTTAAATTGTTTTGAATTAAATTACAAAAATTGAAAATCTTAATAAGAGACACAACCCCACTTTTTAAATCCATTTTCAAAAATCAACTTTCAAAATGAATCTTTAAAAACCAAAGAGACCCGACATTCATGGGGAAACTCGGTCCAATATGGTTCCCTCTCGGAGGGACGACCATGGTTCCGACAGTGGCAAATCCACTGGGGATGAATCACTTATTAAAAGGTGAGACTTGAAAGTTTGATGTGTTTAGGCATGTTGCATTTAGGTAGCCTTGAACATAGTTGCTTTTGATTTCGACCATTAGGCTTTACCTTTAAGAACATCTTTTGGAAGAGGTTCAAACTACTAACCCTGATGGGCCCAACTAGGCTTGATTGTTGGGGAGCTGGTGCCTCTTCCCTCATAGCACGCTCTTTTGGTTTACGAAGTGGCACTGGGAATTCATGCTTTTTCCTGTCATGCACCCCACGAGAGGACTAAATTCTCGGGGTGTGAGACACCATGTATCCTACCTAGATTTATCCCTCTCTTTGAACATAGATCCTTGGTTGTTTAGGTGGTCCCTTTCTCTTCATTTGCATACTTGAGTGAGTGTGGTTGTTTTTAGTATTTAATCCTCTTCCTTTAGTGTTTAGTAGTTTAGCCCGGTTTACTAAATAATCCTTGCATGTTTGCAAAAAAAGAAATAAAATAATAAAGCTTTGAGTCGGTCCATTTTTGCATTTTTAGTCAAAGTCAAAATTGTCTTTCCTTTTTTAAGATGAGTCCATTCATTTTATTTTTGCATTAGCCTAAATTAAAAATCATCTCCATTAAGGTGAGTTTGTTCATTTTATTTTTACGTTAGCCAAAATTAAAATTCATCTAGGTGAGTCCATTTTGCATTAGCCAAAATTTTAAATTCATATCAAATAGGTGAGTCCATTTTGCATGAGATCAATTTTCATTTTTACATAAGCCAGATTTTATACTCGAAACCCTTGATCTTATACTCCAAACCCAGCCCAAGCCTCAATATGATCCACAAATAGATCGAATAGAGAAGTTGCTACATGAGTCTTCCATGTTTAATGACTACTACTTGGCTTAGGGATTCACTTCAATCCCTAAAGGTAAATTGCCCCCAAAATTCACCATGTCGACAATAAGTTCCACGAGACCGAAAACCTTTACCACCACGTGAGCAACTTTATAGAGGCAATGACTTTAAAGAATGTACCGAGAGGACACATAACATGTCATCTTCCCATGGACATTTGACAAAGACGTCATAAAATGATACAATGTTGTCGACCCACGTAAGGTCACAAGCTGGCGAGGATCTTTGCAGGGAGTTCTTACATCATACTACTACAATACTGATGTACCAGTCACTCTTCAAGACCTTGAGCTGATCAAACAGGGATACAAAGAGAGTTTCTTGACTTCCTCACTCGCTAGAGAGCGAAGGCTGCCCACATGGTTGATGATGGCATGATCATAGATGATGGCATGCTTATAGAAAAGGAACATGCATCCACAAAAGCTTCAGCGAAGCTAGAAGATCATCTAATGAGCCCACTCATCAAGGATGCTAATAAAGTATGCATTTTCCTTTTTCAAATCCATCCTAGATCTATTTCCTTTTCCTATTTTTCAAAAAAAAATCAAAATCCATACCCTTCTTTTGTGAACTACAAATGCCCGATTTTCGCTATAGCGAATACGTTGGAAGCCAATGAGGTCCGACCCTAATCCTAATCTTAATTACAATTCCCAAATCGAATCCACTTTGCCATACTCAAAGGAGTAGGAAATCATCAAGAAGCATGCTATACTGATTTGGCATCAAACCGTTAAGTTTACGATTTATTATTCACCATTTAGCAACATTACATTGCAGTCCAAGCGGCCCACTTTTCTTTATGCTCTACTTTGGGGAGTGGGGGCTAAAAGTGTAATTTTGTCTTTCTCTTTTTAAACTTTTCGTATCATCGTAATAAAAGAATGCATTTGTTCTTAGAATAGAGTCTTACATTCATCTCCTTTGCATGAGTCAAACTCATAAAAATACAAAAATTAATAACAAAGCACCCTATAAGGAATTATTCAATCAAGCATCATTCATCAAGTCGGGATCAATAAGGTCACCAACACCGCTACCTTCAAAGGGATTTTACCATTGAAACTCACAAACTTTCCAACATTCGAGAAGAGCTAGACACAAGCACTTAAGAAGAACGTGAGGGTTCATGCTCAAAAGGGTCATACAACAACTCCAAGAATACTCAAGAAGTGACAAATCTTCTACCATACAACCAAAGGAGCTATTAACACATAGACTAAAAATCTCAAAACTAGAATGAGGCACATAATCTCGTGGAACTTCAGATTTTCAAACAAGTCAAGGTCTTCGTCCCTATTTTGATAAAAGTGGATAGACATCGAGCTTCGGACCCCAACAACAGTCAAGGTTCGGACACCCCGTCGAGCTTCGGGCCCAACGAGTGGTCAAGGTTCGGACATCCCTGTCGAGCCTCGGACTTAACAATGGTCAATGTTCGGAGACACTCTAGTCGAGTCTCGGACCTAGCGGGGTTAAGGTTCGGATACACTCAAGTCGAGTCTCAAGCCCGACATCGGTCAAGGTTCGGACACCTATCGATCTTCGGGCCTAACACCGGTCAAAGTTTAGACACCTTGTCGAGCTTCGGGCCCAACAGGGATCAAGGTTCGGACACCCCAATCGAGTATTAGACCCGGGAGCAGTCAAGGTTCAACAATCCCGTCAAGCTTCAGGCGCGGCGAGTGGTCAAGGTTCGGATACCCCCTCGAGCTTCGGACCCAACATCGGTCAAGGTTCAAACACCCTTATGTCAAGCTTCGAGCCCAAGAGTGGTTAAGGTTTAGACACCACACCAAGATGAGACAACACCTCCGAAACCTGATCTAGCTACATGACATTTTCGAGCAACACTTGAAACTATTTACATTTGACTATTAGCTAACAAAGCGTTAGTGCGGAAAGTTTCTAGCCAAGCTTCGGACAAAGAAATGGTCAAGGTTAGGCCCCTCATCCGAGCTTCAGGACATTGATTGAGCCAAGCTTAGGATACCTTGCCGAACTTTAAATCCAAGAAACGGTCAAGTTCACAAGCACCCCCTGCTGGACTTCGGACTTTACTACTCGAGTTAAGTTCAAGCCCTACGCCAAGCTTCGGACTAAGTACGTAGTCAAGTTTAGGTACACCAATTCAAGCATCGGTTCTTTAATTAGCCAAGTTCAATAATTATTCACCCAGACTTTATACTTCATTGGTAAAGTCCGAGGCTCCCTATTAGAGTTCAAGTCGAAAAACAACTAATTCCGGACGCGTTGATTCAATCGACATTCAAAGCAACCGGTAAGTACCTTTTAGTGTCAACTTTTACCTTCGTCTTTCAAACTCAATCAAAGTGGGGGCTAACTATAGGCACCTAAAATGTGTCATCCCCTTTCTACTTTATTTTACCTTGTTGGCCCGATGATGAAATCCCAGTCTTGTTCATAGATTCATATCACGGTCGAAGTATGATTGGTGTGACGGAAGACGAGTAAACTACAAAGAACCCCTTAGCATAACAAAAATCAACTTTCTTTGATTTGGACTGGCCCACAAACCCATTTAACTTCGGCCGGAACAAGCTCGGGTTGAGCTTCTAACCAGGAAACCCAAACCTGCACCAAAAATAAACTCGCCAAAAATAAAAACTCGTCCACAATGGAAAATTTCTTAAAAATGGAAAGCTTCCAAGGCCGGCACCCGTCTTCTCCAAACTATGCCAAAATGCAGCATTTCACTTGTTTTCCTTAGCGCCCAACCGAGGCACAAATCTCAAAGTGTTCGTACGACGTTGTTTAGGCTAGTGCGCCGCTTCATGGCTCTTCACGCCAAAGTGCTGCATTTTGCTCCAAGTGCCTAACCGAGGCAACAAAAGTCATATTCCCAAACAATGTCATCCCGAGGCCAGCGCGAACCTTCTTCGCGCACTCCACGAGATTCCAAGTTCAAGAGGATTTTATCCCCTTTTTTTCCTTTATCCTCGCTGAGAAATCCGGCCCGATCCGATCAATTTCCAACGGGTAAAATACTTCTTTCGGGTCATTTTGACTCCAAAAGATGTCATTTGGTGTTGTATGAAAATTGTGATGGAAACAACCGTTAGGCCTAGAGTTAGAATTTTTGAGTTATGGAAACAAACAATCCTGACGAGGTGTCCGAGCCTTGTCCGAAGTAGCTAAAACTTGTATGCTAGTGGTTAATGGCTAGAAGCCAGCTGCTTTTGTAATTAAAAAATAAATTAGCCTCATTTGAATAACCTACAAAAGCAAACCACATAGGTTCTCAAAGTATAATAATTCTTTGGTCCAATATTAGGCACATATAATAATTAAATCCGAGTAATTAAATGCTTAATTATCTTTGGCCTAAAAAATGGAATTTTCTTAGTCTAATATTCAATATACTCAAATTATATCTTGAGTCAATCCTAAGTGATCAAGTAGAGAGAGTAAAATATCAAAGTATAACAACTTGATCCGGTCAAATAATTCTCAAGGAAATAAACTGAATTAGAATAAAGAATTAACGCTGTAATTCTCTTTGCGTTGAAATACACGATCAATGCTCGGAATAAGAGTGTTAGAAATTATTTGAGCATGCGATAGTTCCGAGTGATGTTTGAATTAGTCGGATACACTAGTGTAGGAGATATGCAATAAGGCGCTTTACGAGTAAGTCGAACGGAATGAAAACTTAGATAAGAGTTTCTATGGTGCTCGGAATGACTTGGAGTCAAAACTTAAGAGAGATAGGATTTATACCGAGTCTTCATGTAATACTCGGAATGACTTAGAGTCAAAACCTGAGTCTTCAATGGACATAAATGCCATCCTTGTCCTGTTTGATTTGTAGACCAAGAATGAAATTAAGTTCTCCCATCATGCTCATTTGGAACTCATGTCTCATCAACTCGGAAAACTCTTGATATAGAGTTTCATTAGTAGCTCCAAAGATAATATCATCAACATAAATCGGAGCGATCAAAAAATCTTTCCCCTTGGTTTTTGTGAAAAGCGTTTTGTCAATCTGACCTCTTTTGAAATCATTCTCAACCAAGAAGCTGCTCGGTCTTTCATACCAAGCTTTGGGAGCTTGTTCAAGACCATATAGAGCCTTATGTAATTTGAAAACATGATTTGGAAATTCGAGTTTTCAAATCCGGGGGTTGCTCAACATAGACTTCCTCTTGAATGAAACCATTCGAAAAGCACATTTGATATCAATTTGATACAATTTAATATTCATGCTTGATGCAAATGCCAATAGGATTCTAATTGTCTCATTCCTGGCAATAGGTGCAAAGGTTTCCCCACAATCAATCCCTTCCTATTGATTGTAACCCTGAGCAACAAGTCTAGCCTTATTTCGACTACGAACCCTTCCTCATCCAGTTTGTTCTTGAAAACCCATTTGGTTCCTATGACTGGGTGGTTAGAAGGTCGTTTGGTCGAAGTCCGGACTTGGTTTCTTTCAAATTGATTGAGCTCTTCTTGCATGGCCTCTACCCATTCAAGTTCATTTAGGGCCTCTAGTCCATTTTTGGGTTCGATTAATGATATGAATGCAGAAAATGCACACAGATTATACAAACAAGATTGATTTCTTACCCCACTATTGATATCGAGACAGTATATTTTTAGGTGGGTGATTAGAGGTGTATTTAAAAGTTTTACCTGTCCTTTGATTTACCAAGTTTGTTGGTTGAACAGATCTGATCTTCGATTGGTTCATCTTGCTTGAGTCCTGCATTGACTTGTTCTTCAACATTCCGAGCTGGCTTTTGAGCTTGTTTAGTCCGAGTCATAACATTCCGAGTTGCTCCGATCCGAGTTGTCTCGGTGATTCTATTTTGACTTTTTCTAAGCTTAGCTTTAGCAAGGTCGTCTTTATCTCTGTTAAGTCCGAGATCCGAGTATGTGGACTCACTTGTCCCGCCAAGAACAATCTCGTCAAAGACAACGTGGATATTTTCTTCCCCTTTGTTAGTTTTCTTGTTAAAAACACGATAAGCTTTGCTATGAGATGAGTAACACGGAAAAATACCTTCATCCGACTTAGCATGAAACTCGGTCGGATGCTCCTTACCATTGTTGTGAACAAAGCACTTATACCCAAATGGTTTAAAGTAGGAGATGTTGGGTTTCTTTCCCTTGTAAAGCTCGTAGGGAGTTTTCTTCATGATGGGTCCGATGAGGCATCTATTGAGTGTGTAATTTGCTTGTGTTGACTGCCTCAGCCTAGAAATAGTAAGGTAGATCATTTTCAACCATCATAGTCCTTCCTATTTCTTCATGAGTTCTATTATTTCTCTCCACTACTCCATTTTGTTGAGTTTTTGGTGCAGACAAGTTGTGGGAGATATCATTCTTGTCATAGAAGTCCGCAAACTCCGAGTAGTCGAACTCCCTTCCATGGTCGGTTCAAATCCTTCTAATCCGAGTCTAAGACTCCACTTGAATTTTCCTGCGAGCTTAGTGAACTCTTTGAAAGCTTCATTCTTATTCTTAAGAAAACATACCTAGGTAAATCGTGAGAAATCATCAACAACAACAAGTACATACGATTTACCTCCAAGGCTTTTCACGGGAATTTCACCACACAAATCCATATGAAGCAATTCAAGCACATTGGATGTAGAAACAGTTTTGAGTGGTTTGAAAGATGACATGACTTGCTTTCCTTTTGTGCATGCCTCATAAATTTTATCTTTCTTAAATGCATAGTTAGGTAATCCCCTAACCAATCCATGAGATGTAAAGTTTCTTGATAGTATGCATGCTTATATGACCTAATCTATGATGCCAAGTCCAAGAATTATCATTCACGAGATGCTTTCAAACAAGATAAATTCGACTTGAATATGAGAGAGGAATAGTATATGTGTTACCCGACCTCGGACCTAAGAGCTTAGTCTCTTTGGTGACTACATCGAAATGTAGCAGATCGGTCTAAGTGAACATTACCTCTTGTCCTTTGTCACATAGCCGAGAAATGCTGAGGAGATTGTATTTCAACCCTTTGACAAGATAGACTGGACTAACCGAGTTATTTCCTTCACCAATTTTACCAATCCCTATAATCTTGCCTTTAATATTGTCTCCAAATGTGACTTTGCCTCCTTTAAGATCTCCTAACTCGGAAAAGAGTCTTGAATCTCTTCACATGTGGCATGAGCAACCACCTGTCTAAGTATTAATGACCTTGCTTCTTCTTCCGAGTTACCCGACGGACATAAACAAACTAACCCTTCTCACTTCCTCTTACGAACCCAGTAACTCCCTTTACTCGTGGTTCTATTATGAGGAAGAGCACTTTAGGAACCTAGATTTGAATAATTTTGGGTCCGCTCTAATTCCGAATCTTCCTTCTCGAATGAAGGTTTGCTCCTGGAGAGTCTAAGTCACCCTAGAGGGGGTGAATAAGGTAATGAGGAAATTTAAACAAACTTAGAATTTTTTTGCTTGGAAGACGATAAATAACCGATTATGAGTCTAGATTAAACTCAAAAAAGCAAACACTCAAAAATAAGTGGAAACCCTCCTAGGGCAAAAAACCACGGACAGTTAGGGGTGTGCAAAACCGGTCAACCGCATTTTCGGTTAACCAGAATTTCGGATAGTTAAAACCCTGAACCGTAACCGATCCAATTTTTTGATTAACTGACGTTTCGGTTAATCGAGTTTACGGATCAGCAAAATCACAATCCGTAACCGAACCAAAAAGTCCGGTTAACCGGAAAAATGAAATCGGTTTACGGTTAACCGTTATTTGAAAAAATAAATTTAAAGTTCTACAAAAATAAATCCAAAAATTTGTTCCAGCCAAGAAAGTTGTAGCATTAGGAAAAAAATGAATTCGATCTTAGTAGAAAAACAAATTGTTCTCAAACTATAATACACAATGTCAAGTCTAGGAATTCGGGCAGCATCGGGTGGCAGCGAGGAAACAACAAGCGACGAGCGAGGCAGCAGCACCACCGGGGACATCAGCAACAAGCAACACCACTAGCAGCAGCACCAGCAGCAGCGAAGTGGTAGCGAGCAATCGGCCAGCTCCATTTACCGGTCATATGTCTTTCGATGCAGCCATAGATTCGTTAATAGCAATTGTGGGTTGATTCAAAGTCAAGTCTTCCATACCTAAAAATTAATTGCATATAAAATTAGTTTAATATTATTCTTCAAATTAAAATTGATATAAAATAATAATAAATATGAATAATAAATGTATAATTACAATAGGGATAAGAAAACATACTATTGTCTAAATCCTCCAATTGAAGAAAATTCTCCTATATTATGAGAGGGCCATGTGACTTGCGTAGCCAATCTTAAGCACAAATAAGAGCTTCTACCACTCTAGGAGTCAAAGAAGTGCGGAAGGAATCAAGTACCCAACCTCCAGGTGCTAAAAGCGGACTCGGAGGCAACGGTAGAAACTAGCATAGCAAGCACATCTCGAGCCATCATAGTAAGAATAGGATATTGCTTTTTTATCCTTCCAAAATTATAAAATGTCGAATCCATCATCATTTTGCTCACAATCATCACACAAAATATTTGTCAAGCTCACTTTTCTTTTCACTCTCTAAGTTCCCCTTCTCTCTTTTGTATTTCATATTTAGAAGTTGATTCACATCCATCACTTTGCTAATGCAAGGAACACTAGAAACCGAAGGAGAGACACAACTTGATGTTTCCATTTTCTTCTTTGGTTGAGGTAGAGAAGATGCATAGAAATCAAACATGGACCTTAAAGTGACCTTGATCTTGAGGAATAACATGTTTGCACTCTCCTCAACATAGTTGCTCCTAACAAGCCACTCAACATAGTCTAACTTAGTCAAGAACTAGGGCAATGAATAACAAAATATTGATATTATCAACATTTGCGCAATACTTCTCATATTTTGCCTTCATATATTTGAGGCATATAAGCATTACCCGTCACATAAAGACATCCGGACAACATCAAAGTTGTTTCATAACGATTTTCAAGAAAGGTAAGAATGCCTCAATTCTATTCCAATCATATTGAGTAGGAGCACCCCCATATTTTCTCAACGCTTACACATATTGACCACCTTTAGATTCCAAGTTACTAAATGCTTGTTTGAACTTGAAGCACATTCAAGCATCAAATATATGGAATTCCATCTTGTTTCAATATCTAAACAAACAAGGCCTTTACTATCAATATTTTCCTCTTGGACACAAGCTTTAAACTTTTGAAGTCTAGCAGGAGAAGACCTTACAAACCTTACAGCAGCACGAACTTTTACAATTAAAGGATAAAGTTCTTTTAATCCCTCTTTCACAACAAGATTCAATATATGTGCAACACATCTCATATGCAAGTACTTCCCATCCAAAATAGTAAACCCCCCAATGGTTAATTCTTCTTTTCGGATACTCGAATGGCTACATCATTTGAGCATGCATTATCAACGGTAATAGTCAAAATATTCTTAAATTCCCATTCAATCAAGCACTTCTCTACAGCCCTCCCAATCGATTCCTCAAAATGGCCACCAATAGGACAAAAATTAATTATCCTCTTATGCATATTCCATTTATCATCAATAAAATGTGTAGTGAGACACATATCACTCAAATTTTGGCTCGAATCCAAGTATCGGTGGTGAAATAGACTCTTGAAAATAATTTTTGAAAGAAAGTTTTCAGTTTGTTTATTTCATCGACAAAGAGTGCATAACAATCTTTAGTTATTGTGTACCTTAACGGGGAACAAATTCAGGTTGCATGAATTTGGCAAAATCACGAAAATCTTCACGTTCCACAAATATAAAAGGCAACTCATCCACAATAATCATTTTTGCAAGGGATTTTCTAGTAGCATCTTGATCAAATTGCCAACACCGAGGACACTCACAGTTTGCACAGACCCATCCTCATTGACAATGGTCTCACTATGAAAATCAATCAATTTTTGTTTCCTATCAAAGTTTGCAGGATACCTCTTACACCTAATCAAATGATTTTTCAAAGCACTAGTCCCATTTTCATAAGAGGCTCAAATCAACCTACTATAGTATTTGCACTTGATTTGTTCTTCAACTTGAGTTTCATGAAAATGACACCAATATTCAGATTTTTTCTTTTTCTTACCACTAGCTTCGGGTCGAGGTGGCTTACTTACACTTCGACTTGTCCGGTGTTTAGGCTCCTTTTTAATCTCCTTAGCTTGCACATCAACTTCGCCTCTAGATCCTCCACTTTCATGTAAATATGGTCGTCAAGGTCACTTTCATCTTCAACTATGTTGACATGAACATCATTTGAATCCATATTACAAGTGCTATTGCTAGAGCTCAAAAACATTAATCCTTACACACAAAAAAAGAAATACTAATCAGCAAACCCCAGCAGAGAATAAATCAAAATGTCGTTATCAAAATATTAATTCCTTACTAGAAAATTTCGTCCATAATCAGTACAAGTAAGGACTAAGTACAAGTAAGAAATCGATAGTTGTTAAGTCGTATTTTATACGTATTTTTAGTAGTTATTTAGTTTATATTATATAGTTTATTTTATCTAATTTATTCTATTTTGTCTATTTATAGGTAATTATCGAATAAAGTGGGGAAGAGAAGAAAAGTCGTTAAAAGTGGATTTTTAGCTACCGACAAGCATCCAAGAAAATATATGAAGTCGGTCCATAAATATAATATGTAATAAAATATTTATTTTAGAATATTATATTTTAGGAAATCCTAATTGGAATAGAAAAGGAAACTTAGAAGAGAAGAAAGAGAAATAAACCCTAACTCTTTCACCCTATATATACTACTTATTATCATCATGGAGAGGACCTAGACCCACACACAATCACCACCTCTTGCCTTTGCTGTCCACGCCAGCCACCACCGCTTGCTGCCGCCTACACTCGCTGCCCAGCCACCAGCCAGCCACCGCACTCGCCGCTCGAACCCTTGCTGCCGCTGCTGCCCGCTTCGTCTGCTGTCGCTGTCCGCTTGCTGCTGCTGCTGTCCGCTTGCTGCTGCTGCTGTCCGCTTGCTGTTGCTGCTGTCCGTTGCCCAGCCAGCCACCATCCATCATCATCTTCTTCATCTTCCCGGTCAAAGAAACTAATATCGGTAGTATAATTTAGTTTTGTAATTTTTATTAGAAAAGATTGAGTTTTTATTGATAGATTAATACTAAAGATGCTAGTTTTATTTAGTTTACATGTTTTAAATTACATGATGTGTGAGTAGTTTTTCTTATACTTAGTATAATCTCATTGAAGCCATGTTAAATTACTTATTTTGAAACAAAGTTTTGATTTTTATTGTCTTATTGATTTGATCCATGATTCTATGATAATTTGTGTTTAATGTTTATGAATTTATGTCTAATTAATTAGAGTGCACGCTATTTAGTTTTATATAAATTCATGTGATAGTTTAGAGGGTTTAAGTACGTAATTGCTTGATCTTTTAGACATAAGTATCACCCTAGTTAATCATGGATGGCTCATACCCATCTCTTTTAATTAGGAAATTATCATAGATCCTTCTTAAATCAATTTGCTAGTAGATTGGTTATTAGGTGCTAGATGATGTTTTTCTAATACTTAATGCTCTAATTTGATTAAATTCTAGTGCTAGTGCTAGGGTTATCAATATTAGTAGGGTTTATATTAGGGCTAGGCCTAAGTAAACTAATAACTAAGGAAAAACGGGAAGATCCGCTAGTGGTTGTCTTCTACGGTTTAGCTCATGGGTAGATCAATTTGTGTGTTAATGATAAATAATAATTTGCATGGTGGATATAGATTATACTAAGTGTTTTTATAAATTTGCTATCTTTGATAATTATTTGTTTGCTTTTTAGTTATTTTCTTTAGTTTGTCAATTTTTATTTATAAATATATAGTCTTTTATTATTAATTTCGTTACCCCCTAAAGATCAGTATTTTAGGTTAGTTTTAGTAATTTTATTTTAATTTAATTTTGAGTCTTTATATATTTTAATTTTCAGAATTAATTTTCTGTTAGTGTTTATTATTTTTGAGTCAGTTTGTTAGAAATTAGTTTTAAAATAGTTTCTTTTGTTATTTTTCTTGTTTTATTTTCTTTTAGGGTTTAGATAGAGTCCTAGTTTGCTGTGATTAAATTTTAGAATTTTTGGAAATAATTTGATATTTTTTCAGATTTAATTCTTGAATTTAATTACTGCAGGTTTTTAATAAAATAAATTCGTAAATTAGATTTTAAATTTTGTTTTTATATTTTTAGGGTCTGGTTAGGTTTAGAAAATTAGTATTATTATTCTGGGTAATTTTAGTATTTATTTTCGTAATTATTTTAGTGCAGAATTTTACTTATTTAATTTTCTGTTTTAGAATTTGTTTATTTTCTACTTTAGTTTTCTGTTTTAATTATTCTAAAAATATACAAAAATATTTCTGGGTTATTGTAGTTTTATTATTCTGTATAAATTATTTATTTAGTTATTAGATCATTTTCTATGAATTTTAGTTATTGATTTTAATTTATATTTTCTGTTTTGTTTTTAAGAGTAGTAAATTTAATTAGATTAAAACTTGCATGTTATTATATCTTTCCTCGTGGATTCGATCCCTACTTGCCCTTGCTATATTGTTTATTATAAGTTTAAGTAGTGGTTTAATTTGTTGCTGTACGACAAGCTCAACAAGTAGCATGGGAAAGGAATTTCGTTCATAATTAGTAGCAGCATAGAATAAATAAATAAAATTTATTATCAAAGTAATGCACATGAATTCCGAGTCTTTGAGAGCAAAACCGACATGGATATCCCAAAACCGACAATTTATTTATTATCAATTTTCCCAAAACAAGTAGTAGGGAAAATTCATTATCTAAGTACTACATAATCAATAGCACCACAGAATAATCGGGGCAAAATCGACATGGACAATTTCCCTAAAACACCAAACACGAATTCCGCAAAACAAAAGAGAGAGAGAGAGAGAGAGAGAGGGAACTCGAGTGGAACTTAGCGTCGCCGGGCTGGTAATCGTCGATAGGTCGCCGGTAGGTGGCCTGTTGCCACACAACGAGGACAGAGGGGGAGACAGAGGAAGAGAAAGACGAGGGAAGAGCGACCACCGAGCGAGAGAACGAGAGAACCACAAGCAAGAGAGCTAGAGGAGCGGCGCACGACGAGTCGTGGTTTCAACTTTCAAGCCATTTATATTTTTTATAAAAATAGGTTTGATTAACCGAAAATTTTTAGATCGCGAACCGTATCCAACCGTGAACCGGACAAAAATTTCGGTTCAGCTTAACCAAACCGATTTTTATAAAACATTTAATCGCTTAACCGCTAGTGTTTTGGTTTTTGATTTTTCGGATCGGTTTTTCGATTTTTCGGATCGGTTTTTCGGGAAACCACTACGGACAGTGCTAATCCAAGCACCAAGTCAAATTCACTATTTTGAATCCTCAAAACACAACGGATCGACTCTACCAGAATTGCTCCATTATACAATTCCTTACAATGTTTTCCTAGACTTAGAAGTTCCGTTATCTAATCTAGTACTTTCTAATTGAGATAAACTTTACAACTATGGACAATTGAGTTGAGTTTAGCCTTACAGCTCAGTCAAGGGACCTTACTCGGAAAGTAAGGCAAGTATGTAATTGATTACAAGATTTTACAACTCGGAAAAATATTAAGTACGAGACTTGGAGTTATAAGTAGAAGATTGAGTGAGTAATGCACTAAGAGAATAGTTTCAAAAATGGATTCAAGCAATCTATTCAAGCAATCAATTCAAGCAAATTTCAAGTCTTGTGAAATGGCTTCTATTTATAGATGACAAGCGAGTGACCGTTGTGTCTTGGTTCTTAATAGAAGTCATTACTAACCATTGTAATGGCTCTTCCGAGTCACTCAAAAAGATCCGTTGGGATGTGAACGTTTTACAACAACTCTTGGCTCCTAAAAGTACTCCAGTTAAGGGGTGATGTCCGAAAAGCAAGGTGGAAACCATCGTTGACCTTACCATTGGAGTTTTCCAATTTTAGAAACACACAACCCCGACACGGTGTTTGAGCCGTGTTCAAAAGTACATAAAGTTTGTCCGCTGGTGATTGATAGCTAGAAGCCGACTACTTTTGTAAATAAAAAATGAGATAACCGCGTTTGGATAACCTACAAAAGTAACAACTTTAGTTCTCAAAGTATAAAATACTTTGGTCCAAAATTAGGCACATATAATAATTTAATTAAGACAATTAAGTGCATAATTATCTTAGGTCTAAAAGAGTGGAATTTTTTGAGACTAATATTCAATATACTCAAATTCCATTAAAGTCAATCCTAAGAAAGATCAAGTTAGAAAGAGTAGAATCATCGGAGTATAAAGACTTGATTTGGACAAATAATTCTCAAACAAACAAACCGACTTAGAAAGAGGAATTAACACTCGTAATTCACTTTGCGTTAAAATATGCAATCAGAACTCAAAATAGAAGTGTTAGATAATTTATTTGAACATGCGATAGATCTGAGTTATGTCCGAGTGACTCACAAACATCGGTGTCACGGATATACAAGAATGTGTTTTCCGAGTCGAGTCGAAACGAATGAAAACTTATACAAGAGTTTCTATTATACTCGGAATGACTTGAAATCAAAACTTAGGAGGGATGAGGTTTATACCGAGTCTTCATGTAGTACTCGGAATGTCTAAGTTAGAATCCGAGTCTTTAATCTCCCTTTTTGATGAAAGGCATTCCATACTCGGATAGAAACTTGTTAGTGTAAAACATGAGTTTTCATTCTCCCTAAGTAGAACATATCGAGTAAGAAGTAAGGATTGAGAAATATTGCATACTTAGAAAATGCATTGCGAGATACTATCATTACGTATAACGGTTATGCGGATAACACATTAGCATAGAAATATGGACGAGATATATTAGAGTAAAAAAATTATATGAGAAATCGAACTCAAAAAGAATTAACTCAAAAATAAGTCCGTTCGGTAAAAGAAAATTCATTAGAAAAAAACAAAAAGAGGGTGAGCTCCCCTAAACACAACAACATTAATTTTTTATATTTCTCCCCTCGCATTTCATCAAAAACAGGGAAGAAAAATATCAAAGTGGTACACTTGATGTTGGACGAAAGAAAAGAAACTAAGATGGGGGTGCAGGTGGTGCTGAGGTGGAGGAGCGAGCGATGCGCCGGTGTTGGTAAGCTTGAGACGATGTTGATGATCGTGGCCGCGACAAAGCACAGGGATGTCGAGCAATGGCTCTGTTCAGTTTCATCGAACTAGAGCCATATCATCCTCGGGCTCATCCTCTTGGAAGAAAGCGGGGGAGGTGCTTTTAGCTTGACCACTCGTGGACTAAACAACATCCGCAACGTCTTCGACCCACTCGGACTATCATCCGAGCTGATACGTTCTAGTTCGGGGACTATAACACCTTGTCCCTCGGTTTGAGTTGCTTCCTCTTTCTTCTTTTCTCGCTTCCTCTTTCTCCTCTTCCTTCTCTTCCTTCTTCTCTTCCTCAAGCTGAGCCGCTTCAGCCGTAGCTTCTTCTTCTTCAACCGAGGGGACTTGGCTGGGCTAGAGGAGTCCTCGAAGTCCCTTCATCTCGATGAGCGGATCCCGGTGCTCCCGGATCCGAGACGGAGCCGTCTTCCGGTTGATCACCAAACTCGAAAGACGGTTTTGAGAGAACGAGAGTGTCCCGAAGTTCTTTGGACACGAAGGATAGTTTGTCTACTAAAACTGTAGACAAAGCAGCGATTGCTTGTAGAAGGTGATTCGAAGTGGATGCACCACTTGGTGGAGGAGGGAGTGATAGGGGGTCCGAGTCCGAGAGGGAGGAGGTGAAGGGGGCTTTAAATCGGACCCGTGGACCCGGACAACGGGCTTGATTTCCTGATATCCGTAGCCCAAAAGCTCCTTCCCGCCTACCACTATGGCAACCTCAAACACCGCATTTGGTTATGAGGGGAGGGGAACCTTAAATTGTTTGAAGACAATAGTTAGAAGGGCTCCGAAGGGAAAGGGAGAAGACTTTTTGGATTGACCTGGCACGAAGCCATTTTGCTCAAGGATTATTGGGAAGAGGTCTACATCGTAGCCCTCTAGAATATCGAAAAGAGCTTTGAGAATTTTAGAATTGGGATTCTCTTTTCTCGAGTGATGAGAGAAGAAGGTTCTCATTAAGAGAAAACATAGTAATCTGGCCTCGAGTCCTCATCCGAGTCACGAGAGATGTTTTTGCGTGACTCGGGGACCTCCTTGGCATATTTCTCAAAGAACTCATCTGCAATCTCATTGACCGGGATGGGATTGCAGTTCGAAAGAGAGAAGAGACTTTGAAAATTCCGTGTAGGAGAGAGAGGTTGATGCATAGAACCTTGTCTTGAACTCGTGAGGTAATTTCTCCCTCGAGTAAGACATTTTTTAGTAGAACTCGGCAATGAGTTTAGGATAGATAAAATCACCGAAGCTACGTAAAATTGTAGACTCTGGTGGTTTTCATGTGTTGCAACCACGAAAACGATGTGGTTGGGAAAATTTGTCATCCAACGTTAGGTGTTGGGTGAAGAAAAATTTAGAGGGGTTAGAGGTACCCTTTGAAGGTGGTTTGGTGCGGGGTTTCTTGGTTGCGGATCCCATAAAATCTTGGGTTGAACCTCTTTTAGGCATGGTTGAAGATTTGTGAAAGAGAGCGAAAGAGTGAACTCGAAAGAGAGAGAGAGAATGAGATAGTAAGCACCGAGAATTTTGAGAGTGAGAGCCGAGTATGCTTAGAGAGTAAGTAAGCAGAGAGTAAAGTAGCGAAATGAAGGTAAAGAGGTGCTATTTATAGCAAAAAGAATGTCCTTCAACTCTCGGTCCGACTCGAACCTCCAACGGTCACATCGGACAAGTGTGACGTTTACGCTCTCCAACGATTAGAATTCCAACGACTCTTTTCCAATGGCTAGTTCTCCGATCGATGCACACGGCAGAGAAAGAGAAAAGAAAGGTTTTAAAAAGAAATTTCTGAAATTCTTCATTTATCTAGACATGATTTCGGAAGATTGATGTCCATTTTGCTCAAAAGCTAAGTTTGACTCAAGTATGGTTTTCGAGTGACTTAGAATACTCGGAGACATAATAACTCCTAGCTCAATTTCACTCGGTCAACTAAACCAATTATTATTAAGACAAATAAAAACATATAACACATAATTATGCAAGGCAATTTCACTTAGAAAATCACATAATCATGCATTAATCATTCCAAGCTCATTCCTAATAAAGCAAAACTGGTCCTCACTAAGTGGCTTAGTGAAAATATCGACTAATCGAAATTTTGTAGGAATGAATTCAAGTTCAATATCACCTTTTTCAGAATGGTCCGTCGGAAAATGATTCCTTACATCAATATGCTTTGTCTTTGAATGTTCAACTGGATTCTTAGTGATGTTGATTCCACTCGATTGTCACACTTGATTGGGATAGATTTGAATGAAAGTCCAAGATCCTTCAAGTGTTGCTTGATCCATAGAATCTCGAGCACAACACGCTCCAACCGCAATGTACTCAGCTTCAGCGAGTTGATAAAGCAACTAAGTTCTACTTCTTTTAGTGCCAAGATATGAGGGATTGACCCGAAATTGGCATGGTCCTGATGTGCTCTTTCTATCAACCTTATAACCAGTATAGTCGAGCATCCGAGTATCTAGTGAGGGTCGGTTCTAAGTCTCTGGAAAACCATAGACCAAGATTCCGAGTTCTCGCAAGATATCCGAAAATTCTCTTCAACGCAGTAAGATGTGATTCTTTTGGATTAGCTTGAAATCTTGCACACAGACATACACTAAACATGATGTCCGGCCTATTGGATCCGAGATATAGCAGAGATCCAATAATACCTCTATAGAGTTTATGATCTACTGCTTTACCTTTTTGTCCGAGTCCAGTTTCATGCTCGCTACTCATGGGTGTTCGTTGCATGTTTTACGTCTTAAAGTTTGTACTTCTTAAGCAATTCCTTGGTATACTTCGATTGATGGGCATAGATGCCATCTTTATATTGTCTAATTGTAGACCAAGAAAGAAAATGAGCTCTCCCATCATACTCATCTGGAATTTCTGTCTCATTAACTCAAAAACTCTTGGCATAGAGTTTCATTAGTAGCTCCAAAATAATATCATCAACATAAATCGAGCAACAAGGAAATATTTCCCCTTGGTTTTTATAAAAGAGTTTTGTCAATCTGACCTCTTTTGAAATCATTCTCAACCAAGAAGATGCTCGATCTTTCATACCAAGCTCCGGGAGCTTGTTTAAGACCATATAGAGCCTTATGTAATTTGAAAATATGATTTGGAAATTCCGAGTTTTCAAATCCAGGGGTTGCTCAACATAGACTTCCTCTTGAATGAAACCATTCAGAAAAGCACATTTGACATCAATTTGATACAATTTAATATTCATGCTTGATGCAAATGCCAATAGGATTCTAATTACTTCAATCCTAAGCAATCGGTGCAAAGGTTTCCCCACAATCAATCCCTTCTTCTTGATTGTAACCTTGAGCCACAAGTCTAGCCTTATTTATGACTACCAACCTATCCTCATCCAGCTTGTTTTGGAAAACCCATTTGGTTCCTATAATCGGGTGGTCGGAAGGTCGTTTGGTCAAAGTCCGGACTTGGTTTCTCTCAAATTGATTAAGCTCTTCTTGCATGGCCTCTACCCATTCAGGTTCATTTAGGGCCTCTAGTGCATTTTTGGGTTCTATTAATGATATGAATGCAGTGAATGCACATAGATTTTGCAAAGAAGAATGAGTTCTTACCCAACTGCCGATGTCGGACGGAATGTTCACGAGTGGGTGGCTCGAAGCATATTTGAATGCTCTACCTATTCTCTAGTTTACCAAGTTTGTTGGTTGAACTGGCTGATCTTCGATAGTTTGAGCTTGCTGAGTTTTCTCATTTGCTTGTCCTTCGAGTACTCTAAGTTGGCTCTTAAGCTGGTTCGATCCGAGTCATGATGTTCTAAGATGCCTCATTCTGAGTTGCTTTCTTCTAAGTCCGTCCGAGCTCAACTTCAATAAGATCATCTTCATCCGAACCGAGTTTCGGATCCGAGAAGGTTGACTCACTTTTTCCTGATCATTCTCATCAAACACAACGTGGATACTTTCTTCCATTTTGTTAGTTCTTTTGTTAAAGACACGACAAGCTTTACTATGAGATGAGTAACCCGAGAAAGATACCTTCATATGACTGAGCATCAAACTTGGTTAGGTGATCCTTACCATTATTGTGAATAAAGAACTTACATCCAAAGGGTTTGAAGTATGAGATGTTGGGCTTCTTCCCTTTGTAAAGTTCGTAGGGATTTTTCTTCAAGATGGGTCCGATGAGGCATCCGTTCGAGTGCGTAGTTTGCTTGTGTTAATCGCCTTAGCCCGAAATAGTAAGGTAGATCATGTTCAATGATCATTGTCCTTCCTATTTCTTCAAGAGTTCGATTCTTTCTGTCCACTACCCCGTTACGTTGAGGGGTTACGGGTGCTGAGAAGTTGTGAGAGATACCATTCTTGTCGCAGAACTCTGCAAATTCCGAGTAGTTGAACTCCCTTTCATGGTTAGTTTGAATTATTCTGATTTGAGTCCGAGACTCTACGTGAATTTTCCTGCAGAGCTTGCTGAACTCTTTGAAAGCTTTATCTTTGTTCTTGAGAAAACAAACTCGGTTAAATCGTGAATAATCATCAACAATTACAAGCACATATGATTTATCTCCGAGACTCTTCATAAAGATTTCACTACATCAATCCATATGTAGCAATTCAAGCACTTTGGATGTGGAAACAGACTTTGAGAGGTTTGAAGGATGATCCGACTTGTTTCCCTTTTGTGCATGCTTTATAAATTTTATCTTTTTAAATGCACGGTTAGGTAAGCCTCCGATTAAACCATGAGATGCAAGTTTTTTGATAGTGTGCATGCTAACATGACCTAATCTACGATGCCATGTCCAGGAATCATAATGCAATGATACTTTTAAACAAGATAAATCCTAACTTCGATCACAAAGAGGAATAGTATAAGTATTACTCGACCTCTTACCTAAGAGCTTAGTCTCTTTGGTAGTTACATCGAAATATAGCAGTTGGTCCGAGTGAATCTAACCTCTTGACCTTTGTAACACAACCGAGAGATGCTTGAGCGGATTGTACTTTAGCCCCTTGACAAGATAGATCGAACCGACTAGGTTGTCTCCTTTCCCAATCTTACCAATTCCAACTATCTTGCCTTTACAGTCATCTCCAAAAGTGACTTTGCCTCCTTTAAAATCTTCTAACTCGTAAAAGAATCTTGAATCTCCCGACATGTGGCGTGAGCATCCATTGTCTAAGCACCAATGAACTTTCGTCCTTTTCCGAGTTAGCTACAAGTCGAAACACACTAACCCTTCTCACTTCCTCTAACAAACCCAAGTAACTCCCTTTATTGTGGTCCTTTTCGAGGAAGAAGACTCTTAGGAACCAAGATTTGAATGACTTTGGGTTTGGTCCGATTCCGAGTCTTTTTTCTAGAAAACTAAGTCTCGTGTCTCTTTCTTTTGAAAATCTTTTCTTTTATAGCGGAATGCATCGAAATGTAGCAGTTGGTCTAAGTGAACAATATTATCTCTTGTCCTTTGTCACATAGCCGAGAAATGTTGAGGAGATTGTATTTCAACCCTTTGACAAGATAGACTGGACTAACCGAGTTGTTTCCTTCACCAATTTTGCCAATCCCTACAATTTTCCCTTTGCTATTGTCTCCAAATGTGACTTTGCCTCCTTTAAGATCTCTTAACTCGGAAAAGCTTGAATCTCCCGACATGTGGCATAAGCAACCACTGTCTAAGTACTAATGGTCTTTCTTCCGCTTCCGAGTTACCCGACGTACGTAAACAAATTAACCCTTCCCACTTCCTCTTACGAACCCACTAACTCCCTTTATCGTGGTCCCGTTCCGAGGAAGAGCACTTTGGGAACTAAGATTTGAATAATTTTGGAGTCCGCTCCGATTCCGAGTCTTCCTTCTCGAATGAAGGTTTCCTCCTGGAGAGTCTAAGTCACCCTAGAGGGTGGTGAATAGGGTGATGAGGAAATTTAAACAAACTTAGAATCTTTTTGCTTGGAAGACTATAAGTAATTGATTATGAGTCTAGATTGGACACGGAAAAGCAAAAATCATAAATATGTGGAAACCCTCCCGGGAAGAAAACCACGGACAGTGCTAATCCAAGCACCAAGTCAAATCCACTATTTTGAATCCTCAAAATACAATGGATCGACTCTACCAGGATTGCTCCCTTAGACAATTCCTTACAATGTTTTCCTATACTCAAAAGTTCCTTTATCCGATCTAGTACTTCCTACCCGAGATAACCTTTACGAGTTAGGGAGAACCGAGCTGAGTTTACCCTTACATAGTAGTTAAGGGACCTTACTCGGAAAATAAGAGAAGTATGCAATTGATTACAAGACTTTACAACTCCGAAAAATATTAAGTACGAGTTGGAGTTCTATGTAGAACATTGAGTGAGTAATGCACTAAGAGAATAGTTTCAAGCAATGGATTCAAGCAATCTATTCAAGCAATCGATTCAGCAATTTTCAAGTCTTATGAAATGGCTTCTATTTATAGATGACAAGCGGAGCGACTTTTGTGTCTTGTTTCGAACGAAGTCTTTATCGACCGTTGTAACGGCTCTTCCGAGTCACTCGAAAAGATCCGTTGGGATGTGAACGTTGTGCAATGGCTCTGGGCTCCTAAAAGTACTCTAGTCAATGGGTGATGTCCGAAAAGCAAGGTGGAAACCACCGCTGGGCTTACCGTTGGAGTTTTCCAATTTTGGAAACACACAACCACGACACGGTGTCCGAACCTCGTTCGAAATACATAAAGCTTGTCTCGCTGGTGATTGACGACTAGAAGCCGACTACTTTTATAATTAAAAAATGAGATAACGTCGTTTGGATAACCTACAAAAGTAACAACTTTGGTTCTCAAAGTATAAAATACTTTTGTCCAAAATTAGGCACAAATAATAATTTAATTTAGACAATTAAGTGCATAATTATCTTAGGCCTAGAAGAGTGGAATTTTCTAAGTCTAATATTCAATATCCTCAAATTCCATTAGAGTCAATCCTAAGAAAGATCACGTTAGAAAGAGTAGAATCATCGAGTATAAAGACTTGATTTGAACAAATAATTTTCAAACAAACAAAATCACTTAGAAAGAGGAATTAACACTGTAATTCACTTTGCGTTGAAATATGCGAGTCGAACTCGGAATAAAAGTGTTAGAGAAATTATTTGAACATGCGATAGATCCGAGTGATGTCCGAGTGACTCACAAACATCAATGTCGCAGATATACAAGAATGTGTTTTTGAGTCGATCAGAAACGAATGAAAACTTATAAAAGAGTTTCTATTATACTCGGAATGACTTAAAATAAAAACTTAGGAGGGATGAGGTTTATACACGAGTGTTCATGTAGTACCCGGAATGTTTGAGTTAGAATCGAGTCTTCATCGAAAATTGAGTCTCGTATCTCCTTTTTTGAAAATGTTTTCTTTTGTAAACAAGTGGAGAAGGCTTTTATAATGGTTACTTCAACCTCAATTCTACATTAATTCCAGCTAAATCTTCTTGCGCGGAATGGAGATCTAGGTGTAGTCTCGATCAATGCTTTAATATTTCTCCTACCCCTCATTTTCATGCTAACACCTCCATGCAACTTGTTTGTTGGCACAAACCCCTAGAGGATTTATCAAATTCAAATTTGATGGTCCGAGATCATCTTCAACAACGGCGGGAGGGTTTGTTATTAAAAGTTAGGATGGGAGGTCACTTAAGCGGGAACGACAAACCCGGGGTCATCTTCGATTCTTTTAGCCAAAGCTACTACCATGAGAAATGGTGTAAAAGTGGCAGTTCATGCTGGGTTTCGTTCTATTATCTTGGAAGGGGACAATCTAACGGACATCACTACTATAGGAACCACTTTTAACTACAATTCAAATGACCTTTAATTATGGTTATCGAGTGTCGTCTATGTGGTCATCGTTGTATGTAGCATCTATTACTGCGATTCAAAATCGAAGTAAAAGAGCACCTATGACTACGGTTCTTGATCTTAACCGTCATCATAGACCTTCAACCGGACCTTTTACTATGGTTCTTCCTTAAGAACCGTAGTAATAGGTATGATTTCCTTTTGAATAAATTTTTCTTGTGTTTGCTTGCCTTCTATACAGTACAAATATTCAAATACAACCTTACACAAACTCTTTCGGAAAATACAAACCACAATCCAATACAATCTTGACCAGAATATAGACAAAACAAGCATATTCATCACATTTGTATATGGTACATATAAAAGACAAGTGTAAAAATATATATACCTTTGTAAATACATATACCTATGTACATATATACCTATAACTATATGAGTATTACAATCACGAACTTGACGGTGTAAATACATACTATGTCTTTATAAGGTTATATACAAACCCCTGCTCAACCTTGTTGTTTAATTAGTACTTTATGTAGCTAAGAAATAGATCCCAACACATAGGGAATTAATTAGTACTTTATGTAGCTAGCTCATAATATGAAATGAAAAAAATTAAAGTAGACTCTAACCAAGACAACCTCATTTTTACGCGGACAATTTTGGCTTTGGTCTCACTTGTCGGTTTCTCAAGCCTCCACCATAATAATAACGTGATAGAGCACTATTTTTCAATCGAAAAATAAAATTCAAATTAGACATACAATTGAAATGAGTACTAATTAACAAAACAACATAAAATGATTAAAGTATGAACTCCCGTCTCGACTACGTTCTTGATATCTTCCCTCATGGTATGACCCGGAGGATGAAGCCATTATGCGATGTTAGCCCTTGGAAATATGGCAGCAAGCATCCAATGGTGGCTACACAACCACAAATAACACATTCATATAAGTATGTATAACACCATAAAAACTTCGGTTAATAAGTTTATTTATACACTTACCTCTCAATGAACGGCGCCAAGTACCATTTTTTATCCTCCACATTACTTTTCATGACTTTGAAGATATAGTTGACTCGTTCTTCATGTTTACGCCCAACTCTTTAAATGGAATTAGGGTTGAGAAATTGAACGAAGTCCTTTCAAATCTCGTGCAGCCACCTTACATATTAATTATATGTAGTTAGAAATTGAAATTAATAGTTAAAAAATACTTATGAATATAGTAACTCATATAATGCCAAGCATAACAGCGGATGCGCTGATATCCTGCATCTCCAAAAATTGTAATATGTCGTCTAGGAAGACAAAGAAGGTCATGTCCCTATTGTTCCCTTCACGTTGCCCAAACACGTGACCTAGCGCACTACACATCAATGGTGTCTCTGCTGACAAAGTCTTCAAAAAACTTTGCAAAGTAGCACACCAATCCATGCGGGACTCCTTAATGGATACGAGAGGAGGCTTTTTCGGATGACGAATGGGCGCCGTTGAATGTTTGCTTGTGCCAACCGAGGGAGATGGAGTGCCCTTAATCCCACTCTCGGATTTGTCCCCGATATCCTAGTAAATAATCAATACAAAAATTAGAACTATATATACATGATATAGCAACAGCTAAATCTAATATTTTAAAAAATGAATTACCGTAGAAAGGATGACCAAACTCTTAGGTCGAGAAGAAAACCGTTGACTTGTGTCGTTAATAGTGAGGAGCTCCGGTGTTCGGATCGACAACTCATACTCGCCTTTCTTGTGCATGACCTTTTCACAGTCACCCTCACCTTATCATGTAGAAGGGTTGTCCCGTGAACGACGGTATCCGACCTCCACGACAAAACAACACCCAATGCCACAACATGCTCTAAGGGAGGGTGATGAGAAACTAGCTTGCACTTTGTCAATCGCATAAGAATAAGCATAATAATTACAATCATGGGATAACCTTTGATATAAAAGTTAAACAACCTAAAAATCCTAAAAACATAAACAAATAGAGTTTCCCCTTAAAAGTAAACATTTTCCCGGGATAACGGCCCTCATCCGAAACAACAAAAACATACTATAAGTAATTACTCAACGGCCACACGCCGAAATTCCACAACAACCACGCAATATACACCATTTATTCAACAAGATTATACACCAATTAGTCAAAATATAAACATGCATGTAAATAATGGCACTCATCCGAAATAACAAAAACATACTATAAGTAATTACTCAACGGCCACACGTCGGAGTTCCACAACAACCACACAATGTACGCCATTCATTCAACAAGTTTATACACCATTCATTCAATAAGTTTATACACCAATATACACCATTCATAATATAAACATGCATGTAAATATAATTAGGTTGCAAAATATGAATTACCTCCACCATAAGTTCGAATTGGTCAATGTGTGAGCTCCCGTTTGCGCTTCCCGATGTTTGGAGTGAGAATTGACCCAAATCACATATGGGTATGTCGGGTGCCGACACACCCATCTTGTTGAAGTACGCCATATGGGCGTGCATCCGTTCCCTCATATATTCCATCCGGGCAACCATTTGGGTCATTTGGGATTGTTGGAACTCCATTTGGGACCTCATTTGGGCCTTTTCGGCCTCCATATACGCTTAGCTTGTACAACCTCTCATCCAACTTTGCGTATCCCCACGGGACATCATAAGAGGATACGCATTGCTCTTAATCCCCTTCCGATTGGCTTCACCTAGCGCTTGTGCAAGTAATTAAGACAATGAAAATATCGAGTGCATAAGACTTAAATCGAAAAAAGATAACAAATGATGATGATAAATTGCCATGTATTTCGTAGAGGAGACATATAAATCAAATGATCTCCAGTCCTCCTCGGTGATACAATAGAAGACCCCCAGGGTCTACCTTCTACCTTTATCTATTTTGTTTTGTAAACTCATATCTTGGCAATGCGAGATTTGAAGTCTCTAAATTTTTCTGGTGCCGACATGAGGGTCTTGTGTTTCATCGAGGGGATCTCGGATTTATTAATGTTCTAGATGAATGTTTTCTTAAACACAAGAACGACATGCATTAGTACATATATATTAACCATTTACATTAAGTTGCAAATACTAAGTTGAGATGTAGTGCATTTACTCGAATATCATTCCAAAGGTTGTCCATAATGGATTCGAGGACTTCGTTCCATTTTCTATAATTGATGTTCACGTATGTGCGGGTTGCCGCACCAACATAGTTGATAAAGCAAGCTTTATGATCACCTACAGCATTTACGTGCCTATCAAAATCGACCCGTGTAAGGAGGGTTGGCTCGTCTCTAGTCCGGACCAACTTCTCCTTGTATATCATAATTCACCCCCTCGATTTTTTTTTTGTAATTTTAGAAGAACCCATTTTATACTATAAGAAATTATACAACTCTTGATAAATAAACATGTACAATAATTTTTGGATGGAAACACGTAAGTTGGGCTAGGCAGCATCCAACACGGGCTGACTGTGTTGTCCGGCATGGCCCATGCTGGCTACTGAGCACCTGGTTCCTCGATTTTGGCCGTTTTCTTCGGCTTTTGTATGTTTTTCTCCTCCCATTGTCACTTATACTTGGCCTTTTACAATAACATTCAACAATGTATAACATTCAACATGTACAACAATGTATTTGTCAAGTTTAATTATGCTAACGAAAGCGTGCATACTCTAGATGCTATGAGTTACATATCAAGATTCAAGGCCCAAGTTTCAAGCCCACAATGACGACCATAAAGCATGCCACATTTACACATTTCATTTACAAAATAAGAGAGGGATATATAAGTTACATAGTGGCGGGCGAGAGTAAGGAAGAGAGCAACGAGAGTGAGTGGGAGGACCGAAAACCGTAGAAAGAGTGAGCGGGGGTATAGCCACAACCGAAAATCACAGAGAGAGTGAGTGGGAGGCACGCTAGAAACAATCGGAAACCACCGAAACCGCAGAGAGAAGAGAGAGAAGAGCAACCGGAAACCTCAACGGCAGCGAGAGAATGAAGTGAGAGTGAGAATGTGAAGCGGACACGAGGGTTTTTGCTCTAAACAACATATCACGACGATTCAATGAAAGAACCATTGTCAAAATTTTCTACTAAACTTTTGACGATGGTTCTTTCACTCGAATCGTCATCATAGATGTATTTATGACGGTGGTTGAATGGAAGAGACGTAGTCTAAAGTTCAGTAGAAACTTTTGACAACGCTTCTTTCATTGAATTGTCGTCGTATGTACATTAATAATCACTTTTTCTACAAAAATTCCACCACATCATTTTTTATAACTATTTTTAATTATATCGTTTAAAGACCCGTCGTTAAAAGTGGTTCATGTAGTAGTGCATCAAAGTAATTAGAGGTGAAATTCAATTCCTTGAGAAATTTACACGTTTGTTTAAGATACACGGTGTTTTCTCTGTTGATGTAATGAAGTCTTTACTCATCACACTTATAAAGAAGGGAATCGAGCAGTGATTGGGTGGCCAAGTTTGATCCGTGTATCTCATCTAATTTAGTTTAGTCTTTTATTCCTTCTTATCCTCTATTCTTCATTCTAATAGAGGACAATTTAGGTAGAACCTTTGTGAAAAGGGCTATCTACTAGTTGTTGTTCTTACCCTTTGCAAAAAAAAAAAAATTGAGAATAAAACAATTGATTCCCTTAATGAAATATATTGATTTTGTGGTTGTTCCTAAAAACAACCAACAACTCCCACTAGGCCACATCGGTCGTAGGTTACATATCTCTCTATCAATTTATCTCTTCACATTTCATATTGAGAACGAGACGTGCGACCAAAAGTAACTAGTTGTGTTATATTAAGTTATTAAAAGTTTAAAAGAAGTAAATCACCCTAGAAAGGGGGTGAATAGGTTGTTTAAGGATTTTTGTGGAAATTGAAGTTAAGATGAACCGAGTAATCGAAGCAATAACCGAGTCTAGATTGACTCAAACAGAAGATGAAAATATTGACAAGAGATATTACGAGGAAATCCTCTTTGGCAAAAAAACCCTAGATAGTGATAATCCAAGCAACAAATCAAATCCGTTAATTGAATCATCTATTGAACTCGAATATGACTACCCATATTTATTCACTTCAACAAATCTATTACAGCTTTTCCCGAATCCGGAAATTCTTTTATCTAACCTAGTACTTCCAAGTTGAAGTTCTCTTATCAACTTAGTTAAGGGAAGATAGAAGTGTTTGAAGAATAAAGAGTGATTACAAGATTTTTCTTACAAGGAGTTACAACTTAGAAAGAGTAAGAATACAAAGTAGGAGTTGTAAGCTAGATGTGTATGATCAATTTAGCTTGCGTTTTTGTAAATGAGAAATCATGTCCTAAGGTTTCTTCCTTGGAAGGAAGCGATAAAGTCTTCAATTGAAAGAACTAAGTTAGCTAGTCGTTACAATCGATACCTTGAGGATTTAGTTTCTAGACCATTTTGAAATAGTTGTTTAGCTTAGATCCTACCTTCCAAAAGCTGATCTACCAACTCCAGCAAACTAAAATTTCAGGTACAAAAATTTGTTAGACTTAGAAATAAAATATTATCCAAAACGAGTAACAAACAAGGTTGTCAGTCGAATCCGAGTTGATCCGGGTTTACGTACTGCAGATCCGTTGATTGTGAAGATTTTGTTTGTACTTTTATTTATGATAAAATAACTTTAGAAAATATATAAAAACAATGAAGAATGGTTCTCAAAGTATAAAAATTCTTTGGTCCATAATTAGATTGTAATTAGTTTAAATAAAATATTTAAAGACCAATTATCCTTAATCTATTAATCTGAAATTTTTCAGTCTAATATTCAACATATTCAAGTTCCAAATAAGAAAAACCTCATATACAAATCATTTAATCTTAATGGGCACATGAAATATTTAGACATTTTTCAATTACACCAAGTTAAACAATTACAGCATAATGATTCTAGGTTATGTAGAATTAGGACAATTAAGTTTAGTCCATTTCATGAAGATTGCCATGTTTAAAGTGACATGTTAAATATGAAAATGTTTTGACAAACTTAATGTCCGAGTTTGGACAGAATGAGTCAGTTACTAAGAACTAAGTGGATCAGTCAAACTCAATTAAGATGACTAAGTTAGTTTCTACTTTATAAAGTAGAAGCTGAGTCTAAGACTTTGACAAGTATTCGTTAAGGCATAAGTCTTGAGTCAATCATGACAGATAACTTAATTTTGTGAATTTCTTTTAGGATGCTTCTTACTTAATCCTAAAATTAGATGAATGACTTGAATCCAAAATATGTAAAGAGTAAGTGAGTCATACACGAGCCTTCGGTCGCCATCTAACTAACATAACACTTTCAAATAAAACGACACCTCGAATCGTCCGAACATCATCTCGAAGCATAAACTACCCCTTTATGCTTATAAGATATATCTTATGATTATTATTCTAAATATAATCTTCCAGGATGATATGATAAAGATGGAAAAATTCTTCCTTAGACACTCATGATATTACATCTTAATTTGGTTGCATGCCTAATGTGGCCCGCTAAACCGCAAACATCTTGGCCTTTAGAAATCACACTAAAGTAGAAACACCAAAACTTTGACTTCATATCTTCTCAGTCTAGACACAAAAACCACAGGGATCACACATATTGATAAAGAAGAGATCCAATTGTCACTCCTCTAAAAGGTCGACAAAGCACACATAGTATGATATGTATGTCACGACATAGCTCCCACTAAGATGAGCATATCACTGTTCTATGCCATGCAAATCATAAGTCTAGTTTAGCAAAAAAACTAACTTAAGCCACAAGATTAACACACCTAATGTTAATCTTCACACTCAAGATTCAGCTTTAAGGCTTTAATATGAAATTGGGGCATTTCATATGTCAACTCTTATAAAGTCTCATCTTAGACATACTAAGGTGAATATAAGAAACCACAACTTATCTTTCATACAATACAAGTATGAAGATATACAACATTACATACACCTAGTGTTAATATTGTTCAATTTCATCCTACTTGCTACTCAAGCGTCGGGGTAATTACTCGTGTGACGTTAATCATAAGCTTGGTGACATTTCAACGCACCTAGTCACATAGTTATAAGTGTATAAGCATATGGAAAAGAACCTCGTCTTTTTAATAAATATTTTAACTAAACAAACATGTCCATCACAAAACAAGATTCTTCCATGTGATAAAAACTTGTTCCCCACGCTACAAAGAAACAAGCTCATCCACTAAGGATGAAAACATGTTCTCGGTTGACTAACTGGTCTTGTCTAAGTTGCACGCACAGATCGGTAATCAAGTATCATTTTATTGTTAAGTTTCCTTAAAAATAGAAACAATTAGATTACTCACACCACAAAAGGTAATGCTCAAAAAATTTCTTAACAGCATACTAACAAGCATGTCGAAAACTATTGTCGTAACATCTTACCCAAAAAAAAAAAAACAAAAGTGCGTAAATGTTAAGCGATGTACACAAAATGTTAAACATTTAAGTTCTCTACTCACTAACATAGAAAATTCTCTTAATCAGAAAAAATTCCATCATTTAGAACAGTAGGACTTCCCCTACAACCTCTTTTTGGAAGAGTTACACTATCCTCGTGTGACTTGGTGTGCACACAAATTCTCCCATTTAGCGAAAGATAGTTGCATATAACTCATACAACTTTAGGTCCTTTTAAAATTCACCAATACTTAGGAACTTATCCGTAAGAAAATCAACATTTCTAAGTTATCAATTTAAGTCATGCTACCATCTAGATAACATATATTTAGACCAAGTTTTTAATTTTTTTGTGGCGTAGTTATGCACATAGATAGCTGAACTCCACAAATAAGAAGAGGCTCAATAGGAGTTTTATTCCATAACTATATGATGTGATGGGTATATATGTACTCAGCACAGCGTGTACCATCATTAACTTGACTATGTCAAAATGATGTGTGATTTATACGTTTCACAACAACATTCAATGTTAAGTACGAGGAAGCGTAAATTATTTATACATACCCTTTTCTTCATAGAATTCTTTAAACTCATATTAGAAAAAATTATTCACGACAAGAATTAGTTTAAAAGGTATATTAACCCTTCATTTCAATCGTCTCTACTCATGCCACAAAATGTTAAACACATCAAATGCTTTATTATAAAAAATGAACACCAATACTTTTTTTTCTCAATTTCTTTCTTATAAAAAATATTATATACAAAAATCATACATAGTAAAACTTTAACAAAATATAAATGAATTTAAATAACATGATATATTAAAAATACAACCGTGTATAAATTATATTATTGTATTTTGGTTAAGTGAATATGCCTAATCACATCTTAAATAATATACTTTTTATAGAAATAATATTAGTATAAAAATAATAATTTTAGTTTATTATAAATTTCTACTTTTCATTTATTTAAAAATATTTTAGTTGTACTTGAACGGTAACGCCTAGGATAGACAAGGATCGGGTTAAGATAGAGTCAATTTTTTGCTAATAAAAAATGATTAGGTTGAACTGACTCAGGTCCACCCTTTCTTGATCATTTTAAAATGGAGTAAATATGCAAAAGAAAATCTTTTTATAATATTTATCTTTGTTACTTATAAATTATTAAATATAAAAATATTTAAAACAAATATTTAATAGTAGTTGACATAGTTTTCACAATGACTATTAAAATGTTTGTTAAAATAGTTTTCACAATGACTATATTCTATGATTGCAGCAGTATTCCAAAATTGTAAACCTTTTCATCTTATTGAAAAACATGCATAATGTTACGATGAAAAACTGATGACTATATTATCAAATTGACAGTAATATCAAATTGATAGTAACATTGTGTTTATGGTTGGAATCACGACCGATCACAGTCTCATGTAAAACCAATGATAAGGATGAGGTGTGGGGGGGGCGGGGGCCCATTATTTTAGATGGTCACATCGTTTATGGACGGTATCATAGAGATGGGCATAATAAAACGTGTGATGAACGAATAATTGATGGCCCACAATCACACAAAAACTCTATGTAGCAGTCAGTGAAACCCCTTCCGGCTTGAATTTGAGATCTCAGAATCACAACTCATATGTGGCTTCAATGACAACCACTCAAGTTTCACATAGTCATATTCTTGGAGACGGTTGTTGTGGACACGATATGGTTTAATGTTTGAATTTTAGTAAGTGAACGAACTTGTCAAACTGTAGTTTTTTCCTTCAAAAACAACACATGTGACTATATTCTCAAGTAGCCACCCAACTAGTTGTAATATGGTTCATCTAGACTGAGTAGACGCAAAGCAGCATACAAATCGTCCGGGTTCAAAATTAAAACGTGGCCCAACCCAAAATGCGCGTTAGCATCGACCTAGTTGAAGCATATAAATTTCGCCACCTACCTTTCTATTTTTAATAAAAAAACATCACATAAGTCATCTCGCAATAAGTTGTTGTGGGACAGTCTCATACATTAGTAAATTTTGTGTGAGATTGTCTCACTTAAAAGCTTATTTTAAGACGTGTATTTTTATAATGACTTTAAATATATAGAGTCGACTAATAATTCATTTAAGAATAACTCTAATAAAAGTCACCTCTTGATGAATTATTAGTCACTCTCGAATTAAAAAGTCACTATAGTATAAGTTATTAATCATATTAAAACGTTAAAAAATTACCTCATCTCACAATAACTCTTATGTGAGACGATCTCATATAAGAATTTACGCTCATACATATACATTAAGGTTCTCGCATTTTAATCCGGATCTAATGATTCTACGACTCTACGATTCAAAAATCCTCCATCGATCCAACTTGTATTAAAATCTTAAATATATTAGAATCTTATGATCCTAATCCAATTCAAAAAATTTGTAGGGTCGTAATACGATTCTATGATCCAATCCACAATTCTAAATAAATTTCATAAATTTTTGACACATAATTTTATTTGAGAATCCATCCCAATAGTATGCTTTTGAAACAAAATCTTAGATAAAATATAATTGAGTTGAATTTTTATAAATCTTTATGAATGTTTTTAAGATTTTTATTCTTATAAAACAAATTAAGTATTACAAATAAATATTAAAATCGTATGATTCTCAATCCGATTCTACAATTCCTATTCTAATGAGGATCCCAATCTAACAACCTTAGTTTTAGGTTCGTTTTTTCCTCCTTCATTATGTTTGTCATATTATAGTACTCTTTTGTGACTTTTCTTTATAACATGCATTTATCTCCATTCTTATCATCACGTGTTTTAGAAACCTTAAACAATAATTAAAAGAAAAAAGAAAAAACGAACGTCTCCTGAAAGGCGCTACCAGGTTGCCCGCGGACAGCCTTTGAATGAAGGATTGAAAACTGAAACTGAAACTATTGGAGCTGAGAACCATGCGATTTAAACGATCATAATTAATATTAAACAAGTTAATTGTAATGAAAAGCTAACTTCAGCATAGTTTGTACTGTATTTGTTGCTTATTTATTGTTCCTATTCTGTGCTATCGTTTCACTTAACTTCTTTAAAGCACTAATAGTTAAAAACAATAATAATGATAATAATAATAATATATACTCTATATAATAGTACGTAATTTTTTCAAATTGATTAAATACTGCAAAGAAAGTGATTGTAGAAGCTTAGAACAGTCTCAATCATAAAATTTATTAGTCCATAAATATAGCCGTTAATGTAAATAATTAAATAAAAAATAATATTTATTGAAAGGAGAAAAAAGTCAGTTTTGTTTTTATAAGTGGATTCTAAATAAGTAATTTTCTTTAAAAAAGTAAATAATTTCAACGGAGAATACATTGTTATAATTAGCTACATGCTTAGTAAATCACTCTCATTTACAATAAAACTTCTGCCTCTCACACAACATGAGTATTGTATTTGTCTCACTAAAATCATTGATTGTCACTCCTTCCCCTGAAATTTACGCATGCATCTCTCCCTCCCAACCTCATACACTGCAGCTGCTGGCACAACACGTCGCCAGTTACTCTTGAATGTGTTTCCTTTACCGTTCTTTCTAAACCATACTAGTTCTTGCTTAAAATCCCAATGTCTACTTTGTACTTGCAACCACATTAGAATATGACTCCAAACATTACGAGAAAAAGGGCAAGAGAAAAATGATATGTTGGCATGTGTCCTGACCCTCAGCATTACGTAATCGACATTTATTCTCAACAATTAGGCCTCCTTTAGCTAGCATACCTATTGTGAGAAGGTTGTCTCTGCAAGGCAGCCAAAGAATCATTTTTGTCTTTCCCAAGCCTAACTTTTCCATACCATTGTCCACCAGTTTGCATGAGAGGCAGCCGGACAGAACGAATGATAACTATCTTAAGCTTGATAAACTAGCCTATTTAGCCATTGTCTTGCCTTACTTACATTACCCAAATAGTGGACTAGTTCATCCTTGATTTCAGTCAATTTCTTCCACCCGAGGCATCACCACAATGACTGTAATAACATAACATCCTGTCTTTTAATCATATAAGTTGCAGCTCAAAGTAACAAATAGAAGTAGAATATTGTCGTTTCCATAGCCACTGAACACATAATGCCTTGTTATTCCAAGCCAAAACCTCTTTAAAAATTCAATCCTCCATTTTGATATGGTTAGCAGACATTTGACCAACTAACTAGGGCCATTTTTCTCCCCTAATATCATTACTGCACAAGGATTAAATGACGTAGATAGTATTTTTCGGGAGTAGAAAAATTTGAGACCAAAATGTAATAATATCATATTATACTGCATTAATAAGCACTTTTCTGCCTTCATAAGATAATTTTCTTATAATATTAATTTTTATTACTTATAAATTATTGCTATGAAAATTTTGAAAATAAATACTTAATATTAGTCTATGTATAACATATACTTAAAATCAATTTTTATTTGAAAGTGACTTTTATTTATGAGTTAAAAGTAACCTAAAATTTAATTTTTTTAGAATGACTTTTATTAACAACTTGTGGGCGATTATATTAATTAATAAGGGTTGAATAATATTATATATATCTCACAACCTAAAATAAAATTCCAGAAATATATGACTAATATTAAACGGTGAACAAATGATTATAGGTCTAATATATGACTATTTTCTAAAATAAAAAATAGAGGTGTTTGAACTAAAATGTTATTAAACTATCTAAGAATGTTAAAATGCTACTAAATAATTTGATGATAAAAAATTATCATTGAACTTATTATTAAGGGTGTGTTTGGTTGGGGGAAAATATTTTCCTAGGAAATTATTTTCCATGGGAAAATGATTTCCAAGGAAAATCATTTTCCACCCATATTTTCCTTTGTTTGGTAGAAGGAAAATAATTTTCAAAAAAATTATTTTCCTTTGTTTGGTAGGAAGGAATATAATTTATTTTCAAGGAAAATAAACTCTAACCCTAAACCCTAAAATAAATTAGCCGAAACAGATGGCCGCACGGCCGTGCGAGGGTCGCGCGAGGTACCGTGCGGGTTTCTGCGGCGGATACGCACGGCCGTGCATTTCTCGCACGGGGTACCGTGCACGACTTAAATTTATCTAACTTCTCGCATGGCCGTGCGAAACGCGCACGGTATGCCGTGCGAAAACTCGAACTCTACGGACGATTCGCACGGTCGTGCGAGCTCACGCACGGAGTGCCGTGCGCGACTTGAATTGATCAAGTTCAACGAGTTGAAGGGAAAAGTGGCAATCACAACATTGCCTTCATCAATTAATAAACAAAACTCGAGAAAATTGACGAGCATTATTTGAATTCAAGGCCATTAAACCCAACAAGAAAGCACAACATTTTCATTCATGATTACGAAAATGATTTACATCAGCCGACCAAATCCAAATTCACCAAACTAAAAACCCTAAGTATCTTCAACATTCCCTACTACAAGCTGTGGGGCTTTTTCACTCCTCCGGTGGTCGGGGCCGATTTCCGAGCAGACATTGGTGGCAAGGCTGCTTCTGGGAGCCGAGAGTGATGGCGAGAGCGAGAGCGAGAGTGATGGCGAGAGCGAGAGCGAGAGTGAGGGTGAGAGGGAGAGGAAGGGCGAGAGGTTAGCCAAGAGTGAGGGCGAGAGCGAGAGCGAGAGTGAGGGCGAGAGGGAGAGGAAGGGCGAGAGGTTAGCCGAGAGTGAGGGCGAGAGCGAGAGGGAGAGGGAGAGGGAGGGGTTAGCCCAGTGTTAGAGATTGGAAAATTAATTTCCTCCCAAAAGGGAAGAATTTATTTTCTACTAAATGGGGAAAATATTTTAAGCTCGAAAAATTTTTCCAAATTTTTATTTACCGAACAGTGAGAAAATGGAATCATAATTTTCAAGAAAATATTTTCCTTCCAAACAAACACACCCTAAATGTTAAAAATATTAGTATAACTGCTTTTTACCTGTTACATCAAGTAAATCCACAATTAAAAAAAATAGAAATCCACTATTAAATTGTAGAACGTTTTCAGCATATTGAAAAACATGCATGATGTTACAATGAAAAACTGATGACTAATATTATGAAATTGATGGTGAAGCACAACCAATCAAAGTCTCATGTAAAACCAATGATATAGATGAGGTGGGGGAGGGGGAGGGGGAAGGGGCACATTATTTTAGATGGTTATGGACGGTATCATAGAGATGGGCATAATAAAACGTGAACGAATAATTGATGGCCCACAATGACACAAAAATTCTATGTACCAATGAAACCCCCTTCCGGCTTGAATTTGAGATCTCAGAATCACAACTCAGATGTGGCTTCAATCACTACCACCCAAGTCTCACATAGTCACATTCTTGGAGACGGTTTTTGTGGACACGATATGGTTTACTGTATGAATTTATCCACTGATACCCACTTGCTGAGACAATGTTAGTGGTTTTTGGCCCCAACAAAACATAGACAAATATCTACACTGGTTCCCCTTTCAAATTAATCTCTCTCTCTCTAGACCCCCAATCCTGATTTATTAATTTGGGTTTTGGAGCCACTCTAACTCATCAAGCATATGATATTATTATTGGCATTGATCATTTTATCTAAAAACGGAGCCTTCAGTATTTTGTATAAGTAAATTTGTCAATAACATCGAATTTTGGCGCAACCCAAAATGCACAACATCGACCTAGTTGAAGCATATAAATTTTGCCACCCGCCTTCTTTTAAAAAAAAAAAAAAAGGATCAGCACAATTCATCTCACAATAAGTTGTTGTGATACAGTCTCATATGCTTATGTATTGAGATCATTGGATTTTGATCCAAATCGTATGGTTGGGCAATTTTATAATTTAAAAATCTTTGATCGATCCAACTTTTATTAGAATCTTACAATCCTAATTTAATTTTAAAAATTTGTAAGATGCAATACGATTTAACAATTTTAAATAAATTTTATAAATTGTTGACACATAATTTTATTCGAGAATTTATTGCAATAGTATTGCTTTTGAAACAAAATCTTTGACAAATATAATTGGATTGGATTTTTATAAATCTTTATGAATATTTGTTAGGAGTTTTATTCTTATAAAAAATTAAGTATTAAAAACAAATATTAAAATCGTACTATCCTTGATTCAATTATACGATTCTAATTCTAACTAGTATTCTGATTCAACAATCTTGGTTTCGTATTCGTTTTTCCCTCCTTCATTATATTGTAAAATTATAGTGCCCTTTGTGAGTTTTCTTTATAACATGCATTTATCTCCGTTTCTTATCATCACGTGTTTTAGAAACCTTAAACAATAATTAAAAAGAAAAAAGAAAAAAGCGAACGTCTCCTGAACGGCGCTACCAGGTTGCCCGCGAACAGCCTTTGAATGAAGGATTGAAAACTGAACGGCACAATTATTGAACTATAAAAGTAAAGTATGTTATCTAATTAGCCCAATGGACTTTATTTTGGAAATCTTGGTACGTAATTTAAACCTATTTATAGTATAGTTCCAAACTATTAAGTGTTTAAAGTATTGAGTGTTTTTAGTTAATATTATTAAAAATTTTAAGTATAAGTGCGTTAATTTTAAAGTTGTTAAAAATTCATTACCATTTTACATGCAATATATACTAGTAATTATTTAAAATAGTTAAATAATGGAACGGAAGTGATTATAAGAGTTTAATGTGATCTCAATCATAAAATTTATTTTTCCACTAGATATGAGTAGTTGATTTAAATAATTAAATAAAAAGTAATAAACTACATTTACATGGATTCTATCTAAATAACTTTAGATTCCCTTCCAAACAATTTATTGAAAGAAAAAAAATTAGTCAAGGATTTTAAAAAGCGAAGGTGGAAAATTCTTCTTAAAAAATAATTTATTCTACTTGAATAAAACGTGGGACTAAAGATGACAGAGTACAATTATTGAACTATAAAGTAATGTATGAGTCACTATCTAGTCAGCCCAATGGAGTTTATTTTTGAAATCTTAGTACACAATTTAAATATATTTAATAATATATTTCCAAACTATTAAGGCGTGTTCGGTAAAATTAGTTATTTTAGTAGTGATTAGATTGTTTTAGTAGATTGTTATTTGTTTTATTAGCGATTAGTTGTTATTGACTAGTGGTTAGTGGTTAGATGTTCAACTAGTGATTTGAGATAAGTGTGTTCGGTAATAGTAGTCTGTTTAAGTAGCAAATTTGTATAAAATGACTTAAAAGGACATAATTGATAAATGATTTTAGAAAATAAAAAGGAGAATTTTGGAAATTATGTGCAAACATTATGTAGTGTTTTTGAAAACGTTACTTTGAGTAGCTTTTCGAAAACACTACCTAAAACTCTACTCACTATGTCAAACACTACTTTGCCGAATACTTACATTTTTAGATAAGTAGTGTTTTACATCCTCCAAAACACTAATCATTACCTCAAATGCTACTTGCCGAATACACCCTAAGTGTTTAAAGCATTGCATGTTTTTAATGATTGTTATTAACCTTTGCTAAGTATGAGTGGGTTAATTTTAGTTATTAAAAATTTATTACAACCGTTAAATATGATTTTCTCTCCTAATCTCAATTTTTTTATCTATAAAAATAAAATAAAATTACTCTCAATAATCTCATCTCGATCATGTCTGCACTTTCCCGTCCTCTCCCCCTCAACAACCTTTACAATCTCCTAACCTGGAACTTCAAGATAAAACCAGACATCGTGTGGATTGCGGATGGTGCTTCTTAATTGGTTAAGTAATGAATAATATATATTTAATCGTAAAAAAGATTGAACTTGAGACACAAGAGAAAGATAGCAATTGTCTGAGATTAATGGAATTTTATCAATCAATTTAATTCACCCTCGCCACAACAACGGTTAGTAAAAACTTATTTTTAAAAAATATATTTATGTCATAGAAATTAATATAAAAAATTTTAAAAAGTATATTGATGTCAAAAAGTACATTAAATGATTTTAAGAAGGGATATAATTAAGTATAATTTTATTAAGGAAAAATTGTAGAATAATATTTTAAAAGATAATTAAAAGATATTACATTATCTAAACTGTTTTAAGGTTAAATCACTAATACCTTTAGAATATAATTCAACTTCATGAGTTCAAATTGTGTCTATAAATTGACCTATCATATCTTTTATCGTGATATCATTTTCACTCTTCTTACTTATTACCTTTTATTGTCAAATATATTAGATCATTTCTATCATTGTAGCATTTTCAATTATTTATTTCAACTATAAATGTAGTTGTTAAATATTACTTTCCTAGTTCATACCATCTTAAGATATGTTACATTATTTCGTATATAACACGGGTCCATAATGTTAATAATAATAATAATCTATTACTTCTATTATTTTGTTTTTCTTTTTTATTTTCACACAGGTATAATACATTTTAATTACAATATTTTACATATTAAAACAATTATTTATCGATACTTTCAAAATACGACATAAATATTAAAAATGTTAATTCGTGTCATGCAGTTCTTAACTGTTAATAATAATAACCTAACACAAGTAGAAGTTTAAATGCCAGTCATCAATAAAATATTTATCCCTATAAATAAATATATTAGAACAGAACGAAGTTTTTCTTATGTTTTTCATAAAAAAAAAAAAGAAGTTTTTCTTATGTTTTTTGAAGGTATCTCATATCCATATGTTAATCTCATATAATTTGTCTTTTCTTTTTTTACTTTCACCATTATTAGAATATTCTACTCCAATATTATTATTTTTGCCTCTCTAATTTAACAAAAATATTATACAAAATAAAAGATTTTGACTTTTAGTATTACCGAACATTTGGTAATGGATAATAATACGAAAGTTATTATTAGGTGGGAAAAAACATGCAGGCAAATATGATGCCAAAAATACATAACTAAATAGTTTTAAGTTTTATATTAAAAATATTATTTTATGATACACAGAACTATGAAACATTGATGTATTTTTACTTAATAAATTAGAATATAATTAAGATATGTATCATTATATTAAAAACTTAAAATAAATACAACTATAAATCTCATATATCACAAGGGTTATTTATTAAGGAACGCTATATCATGGAGGGACCCAGCATAAAATCAAAAATAAAATATGAATATTATTAAGTATAAATAGGACCTTAACCAGTGTACCACAAAAGGTTCAATATATGCTCTTTCTAAAAGTTAAGAAACCATATAAACTATGATGATCGCAGCTACCATTGCAACCACCACCACTTCAGCCATTTTTTTCGATGCTTCCACTTATCGAGTGACTTGCTCTGTCAATGCCAAAAATTTTCTTAGAGGTTTTGCAACTTCTATTGATGCGTGTAAACCAACTACAGTTGAGTCTCGAGTTCATTATGTATGCTTTCTTGACTTCTTTTTCTCACTTTCTATTATTTCTTTGTCTTGTTAAGTTGTAAAACCTAAAGTTCATTATGCAACTCTTTCTTCTTTGTTTTCCATTTTCATTGGGTATATTTTGCTTTGACAACACAATACTTTTACCTTCTGTGTCATTTAGTCATTTATATACATACATATACGAAAATCTTTGACATGATCTTTTTTCAGAATGAGGGGCTTCAACATGAAGTTAAGAAGATAAGGGAGACAATGAGAAGCCTAGCAAGGGAAGATGGCAAGTTAGAAGAGTTGATCATGATCGATGCGATCTACCGTTTAGGGCTTGAGTACTACTTCCAACAAGAGGTCAATGGTGCCTTAGAAAGGCATCATAAAAAATGTATTGCTTGGGGAAGTGATAATGGTGCTAACCTTCATGAGGTTGCTCTTCGCTTCCGGCTACTGCGACAAGGGGGATATAACGTACCTGCAGGTTGGTATATAGTGAAGCTTATTACATCCAGTATAAAATTCCATCTGCTTGATATCCTCTTCATATAGTCTAAATAAATTCATTTTCAAACATTTTATTTACGCGAGAGTATTAGATTGTTGAAGCGAAATTAGTTGTCATGCAAATATAATATAATAATTGAAGAAATACCAAAAGCACAACGTTCAAAATTTTGGGTGAACTCCATCAAACTTCATATGGGTCTGATCAAAGGGCTTAACATCCATGAGACCTACAGGAATTGTGTACTATTTCCATTAATCAATTAAATTTACACCCTATTAAGGATGTATAATAGGTTGATTCACTTATCATTTTAAAAAATAATAGAAAAACATGAAAAAGTTAAAAATGTTGATATTTTTATTATAAATGAGGATGTACATAAAGCCACGTGTGTATATAAACATACTATTGAGGACACATCATAATAATATCAAGATACGTCATGATCCTTCATAATTATTTTTTATATATAACTAGTTTGTTTTCATGCACAAAATTTTTGTGATCTGTAATTATGAACATAGAATTTAATCTGGACAATTGTTAGGTTCATAGTTGGCATAAATATAATTTATTATATATTTATGAATTATAATAAACTCTAAGTACTATGTAAACGTAAGAAAATATATTAGAAAGAAAATTGAAGAGGAAAAATATGAGGAGAAAAAAGTGAAAGTACTTTTTTTTTTTTCTCTTCTTTGAAACTCAGGAAAATAATTACAAGGAAAAAAAATGATTACCAAGCCTCCCTTCCTAGATGTTTCTATGGGCACTTGGTGTGCAATGCTCATAAATTCAGTGCGGATTATGACTTCTTTTTTTCAGGGGACAAAATAGATATAATTTTCTATAAACATTTAACAAACATGAATAGATAATGGTTGGTTGCAAATAATAACAACAATAATATAAAGTATTGACTAAATACAAATATAATTATTTAGTATATAGTCATAATTCATAAATTTTCTTGATATATGGGTCTGGTAGAAAAATAGTAATAATATACTTTCAAATTTCACCCATATAAAAGTTTAGAAGATGTTGACGTATCCCCCAACAACTATGGGATTCAAGTACTATAATTTGAGAAATGTATACAGACACATTAAACTTGTTGAGAAATGAGGAATTTATAGGATGAACAATATATGTAAGATAGTGGGTAAAAATTAAGTACCTAATTATATATAAAATGGTACTAACTAATTATATACTACGCCAAATATAATTATATTAATTTATTAAGACACTAAATTAACTTGATTGGAAATTGCAATTCACGTCAATATGCCTATCTAAGCCATTAAAAATTTTAACCTATGACCTGAATAATAAGTTAACTGAAAGATAAACTAATTTCACTCTCCTTGTGACTCCCCGCCTACCCGACTTTCACGCTTTATCCCCATTCCCATTTTAATCTCCCATCTCCTTTTTATGCACCTACTCATGGGGCCAATAAAATCCTAACTAGCGTATGCCATCGTGTTTATTTTCTATCTATTTTATTCCTTTCCTTTTCAATGTTGAATGAACATTGAATTTGAGCGCTTGATTTTCTCTATCAAGAAACAAAGTACTCAAATTGAGATTCGGTGTGATCAGAAGAGTGAGAAAGAGAAGAAATACTTTAATGGCAGTGAGTAAAAGAAGCAGTAGCCCACATTCTTACAAATCCACCTTTTTCACAAATTAACAATCACAAGCATAATAAATCGGTATTCAAAATAAAAGGATTTGCCATGTGCGAGTTTTGTGTACAAGCACACAGAAGTATATCATTACAAACTGGGGAGGGGGGCAGAGGAAAGTAGGGTTGCCAAAGGTTGAAGAAGATGGTTTAGTCCATGGTTGTGAACCTAATTGCAGGATTTTAAAGAGAGACAAATGTCTACTTTCCTTTGAAATTAAGACATAAATGGCTACCTTCTGTTTGAAATTCAGATTGTCATCAAATAATTTGCCTTTTTGACTATTTTTCCATCTTTGCAATTCTTCTTGGTGAGTACAATTTGATTTCTGGAAAAACAAATCTCTGCATTTTTATTTTTTGGGTTCTTGTAAGTTCTTAATTTCGAAAAATGACGATATTTTTATTTGATTGTGATCTGCATTACAAAGCATTTGGAAAAAGAAAATACTAGGAATCAAAACTAGACAAAAAGTTACAGAGAGAGAAAGAGAGAAATTGAAGTGTTGCTGCCATTGTGTGTAAAACGGTCATGGCAATATTTATCGATTGATGGTGAACTCGCATTAATAATGACACATAGACGATATGCTATGAGCTTATGAGCCTATGAAAGGATATTTAATTGATTCGATGTTTGCACTAGGAGTGGAAGGTCAGAGAATAAATATACGAGTGAAATTTAATGGCAGATTTATATTTATATTAAAATTAAATTTAAAAAATAAAAAGAAAGAAATGAGGGAGAGAAAAAGGACCATGACTGCGTTTGGGAGGGGAATGGGGGAATAGTAACTGCCGGTCATGGATATTACCTTGTATAATAGGTAGCTTATTCCATCATTAAGGGTTAGGATTAGTTATTAAAATTAACGGTTGTTATAAAAGTTAATTATAAAAATTAAAAAGGGAGATTCTACTATAGTTAAAAAAAAATTTAACTATTATAATTAAATTTACCATCACCGTTGATATTTAATAAAGAAATCTAAACCACTACTTTAATGTAAAATTACCTACTATAGTAGGTTGTTATTACTGGCTCTTCTCTCTCCACCCCATGTAATCCACATCCTCTCTCTCCACCCCACCCCACACAATCCATGTCTCCCCCCTCCTCTCTCTCAGATAAAGTTCCGCCATATTTCCTTCTTGAATACACTCATTTCAGTTCAAGCTACAACATTTATTATGTCAAATTGGAGATAGTAAATTCTCTGATTTGGGCATTATTATTGAGCACCGAAATTGGAACAGAGCTCGGATAGGAGCCAGGGGAGGAGGGGAGAGTATTAATGCCATTTCTAATATTGTTTCTTGCTATGTTAAATAAAAGACAACTTCAGTAGGTGGATGAAAATTTCTTAAGCTAATTCTTGATAATTAATTATCACTATAAATTGCAAATGCTCGAACGTATTTCATATGAGCTTTAATTGTAAATACCTTGACAAGTTTCAATATCACTGTGAAAAGTTATGACAAAAAAATTGAGAATGGAGAGAGAGAGAGGCACGACTGAGAATGGAGAGAGGGAGAGAGAGGCAGTTATTTGGATATGGCAGGGTAGGGTGGTGTGAGTGGTGGAGGAAACATGGGATTACATGTTTAGTAGGTAGCAGGTAATTTGATCCAATGGTATATATTTATTTTAAAAGATCAATGGCTAGAATTTATCAACTATGATAGTTGAAAAAAATTCAACTATCCTAGAATTTTCAATTAAAAAAGTTAAATATGGGAGAATTTTCCATATTAAATAGTGAAAATTTGTCAATTTTTCAGGAGGGGTGTCAGGCCTCTCCCGCCCTAACGATCTTCTGCCCTTGGTACTAGCTTCCAAACCAACATCCTATACCCAACTTTTCTTTGTCTTCTGTCTCCAAATCAACCAATAAGTAAAGAGAAAATACTTATTTTTTTCTGTTTGAAACTTGGAAAATCTACGAGGAAAAAAAAATGATAATCAAGCCTCTCCTTTTAGATATTTTTACAAACATTTTGCTGTTCAATGCCCTCAAAAACTATTTGTTCTTTGTCTCTTTCCTTCTAGTTTGAACTTGGAAGAAACTACAATGAAAAGAAAGATGATAATGAAGCCTCCTATCTTAGATATTTCTATGAACATCTGGTGTCAAATACTACTAGCTTCCAAAGCACCTTCCTGTACCTCTATGCTCTTTGTCTCTTTCCTGTGTTTTCCGTTGCCAACTCAACCCATAAATGAAGACAAAGCACTTGTTTTTCTTATATTTGAAACTTGGAAAAGAACTACAAGGAAAAAAAAAAAACGTGATAACCAAGGCTTCTTTCCTAGATATTTCTATCAGCACTTGGTGTGCAATGCCCTTAAAACCAGTGGCGGATCATGACCATTTTTTTTCAGACGTGGAAATAGATATAATTTTTGAAAAACATTTAATTAATATGAATAGATAAAAGCTGGTCGCAAATAATAACTCTAATAATAAAAATTATTCACTAACTATAAATTTACTTATTTATTATGTAATTATAACTCATAAATTATCTTGATATATACATCTTGTAGAAAGATACTACTAATATGCTTTCAAGCTTCAGCAATATAAAAGCTCGAAGATGTTGAAGTATCTTCAAAGTACTAGAATTTGAAAAAGTGTAGGACACACTAAACTTGTTAATAAATGACGAATTTATAGGACCAACAATATATGGAAGATAGAGGGTAAAAACTAAGTTCCTTAAGTATATATAAAATGGCGCTAAATAATTATATACTCCACCAAATACAATATTCGTATATATATATTAAAAGTTGTATAAAGTTTATGTATGAATGATACATAAGATTGCCATGTAAGATATTATATAGTTGATAATTAATGATTGTATAAATAGCAAAATAAATATGGTTTATCATGCAAAAAAGTTAATATGATAAATTATTACATTATATTGGAAAAGACTATTCAACTGCCAAAAGCTCTAGAATGGTACTCTAAAAATTATTTATGTCATAAGTAAATAATTAAATAAATTATTATTAAAAAAAATATGCAGATTTCGAAAGATCAACAATTTTAATTTTAATGAAACTAATAAATTTAACATAATTTTTTTTATACATAGAATATAATTCATATTTCTATTTAGCAAGAATGAAAAGGATTTGCGATATTTCACTTATCGCTGACAATCCTCCCTGTTTTGAAAAAATGATACTTAATTATAGTTTTCCTATAATTTCTCATAAAAAGGTCCTTATAATAATAATTTAATTTAAAATAATAAAAATTTAAAAAATATTATTATATTTTTTAAAAACTTTTGCTACAAACATATTAATAAAATTATAAAAATTATCTCAAATCCTTGCAGAGGAAGCGTATAGACCTAGTTATATTAATTTGTTAAGGACAATAAATTAACTTGACTACAATTTACATGAATATGCTTATCTAGTCTTTAATTTGCAGATATAACTTTAAAAAAAGAATTTGTGGATGAAAATAATACTAATTTTGGGGCTATTGGACCAAAATAATACGAATAATTTTTTTGGATGCCAAGAATCTGAACTTTTACCTCATTTAACATAAATAGTACACAATCAAGTTAAGAGGGTTTTCACCATGGGGAGGGCTGACGTGGCTAGGCGAACATGGACGACGAAGATAAAATATTGACCTTGACTTTTTAGTTTAACTTGACATATGAATACTCATTTAATTTTCATTTCAACGGCTCACAACCTCTCTCTATCTCTAGAATAGTTCGTGATTTAGGGTTTTGGATGTATGAGTTTTTAAATTTTTTTCTTGAAAAGCTTGAATTTAAGTTTTATATTGGTATTTGGTTGAAAGTTGCTTGTGCATTGGGTTTTGTCGAATGGTGAGCAATGAATGACGACTTAATCACCTTATATCTTCATTACGGGAAAACTTGTCAATGGGAACAACGTTAAGTATGAAGGGGAAACATTAGAAAAATTAAACCTGTAGACGTCAATAGATTTGGGTACTGGAAGTTGAAAGGGTTCTCAAGAGATAATAAGTCATATTAAAAAAAAGACATATTACTATGGTTCCTAGACAGACATCGTAGTAAAAGGTCATTTTTGACCTATTACTACGATTCGTCAAAGAACCGTAGTAAAAGGTGGTTTTTTAAATAATTTTTTATTTTTATGTACTCATTTTTCAATATTCCTCTTATCAAATTAATTAAGTTAAGGATTATTAACTTAAATTAAATTATGAACTTGAAGTTTTTAAACTTCTTCACAATCAATGGAAAGCCCCTATCCCTCTTCTCCGTCAACCACAAACTCGATTCGTTGCTGATGCCAATAAAAAACTAGATCTAAAACAAGATGCCAAATATTACGGACCAAAAAATAGAAGCTTAAATATTTTAAACAAAAGGAAGAATCAAAACATTAGAAAAAGAGGAAAATGAATCGGTGAATGTATGATAATAATTACATCAATTGAGGAAGAAATCAAAAATACATCTCCCATCGGTTTATGAAAGAGGCTAAGAAATTTATGAAACTAAATCACCAGATTTGATAATAAAAATGTAAATAAAATGAAAAGATTTCCCTAGAAAATCGTCATCACCGAAGTAAGAAAGAACGATGAAGAACACTTATGGCCTTTTCTCTCTCTCGGGGTCGGTATTTGAAGTCGGATCTAAACGGATCTAATGGAACAAAAACTAGTGAGGTTGAAGAAGATGAAGAGGGATATGGTGAGTTAGATTGAGAGGGATGAGGATGGAGGTGGATATAAAGAAGAATGAGGGACGAAATGCGAGAGATTTTAAAGAGAGAAAGAGGAGACCTGGAAAACGGGGAATTGAAACCTATTACTACGGTTAGTTAAGCCAACGTAGTAATAAGTCATTTGCTTGACCTATTACTACGGTTGGTTAGCTAACCGTTGTAATAGGTCAAGTGAAGTAACTATTACTATGATTGGTAAATGTAATGCCCCTAATCCCCATAATCACCAGTTTAACCATAGCGACAGATTAACTAGTAATTAGCAAAGTCAAAAGTAAGGTTAGAGGTGTCACCGCCACTCCGAACAAGGAGCAAGGAAAATTCCAAAATAATTTAAATACATCGAGTTACTAAGTTCATGTTCAAATATTTAAATGTCCAACATAAGACAACATAAGCAAAGAAACTAGTGACAAGTCAACATGTTTACGGCTTATTAACTACCACAACGACGACTCCTAAAGTACAAGATGTCCACTACCACTTGTGAGCCCTTAAGCCACATTGACAAAAAAGCAAACTTACTTCTTACTTCTCTCGCATTAGTCTTATCTAAAACAAAATAGAGAAAACATTTCGAAATAATAAGGTGAAGCTCAAGCACATTTATCCATGTACTCGTAAATAATGATTAGGTGGGGATATGTTTTGAGCATGTGCATTTCAATTCATTTATAAATCGAGATAGGAAGAAAATAATAAAACAGCTTGTTCAATTATTATTTGCGTAAACCCTTATTACGATCATCGGTTTTCCTACATATGTGTATATCCAGGCCGATCGAGAAGTTTGATTGATATGGCTAAATATGAATGATATGGTCATGATATAATATAATTGATACGATTCGAGCCACATGATTAGGTGACAAATATCATTTCAAATGGTTTCTTTTTATTTTTGGAAAACTATTTTGGTATTAATATATAAACATGTGAATTTTAGTAAGGCACAAGTAATAAATGTACCTTAAGACTTGGTGCTCTCTTTTCATTGATTCTTTTTGAAATAATGACTTAGATGACCAATTTTGTGGACCTTAATAACCATTTTAAAATAAAGTATTTCATTAATAAAGCCAATACTTCAAGTAATTTGATTTTTAACTGTTATCTCTATTATTATTATGATTTATTGTAATTATGTGAACTTATTTAGGCAAAATATTTTTTAGCTTGTTAGCGTTATGGAGTATTTATTTCAATTGGTTTTAAATTATTTAAAAACTACGTCCACGACTTTAACCAATCTCCACTATTGCGTAATATTTCCCAAAGTGCAAGTTTACCCTTTTTCTTTCTTAATTCGATTCCAATGCTTTAGTCCATCCCATTTAATTTATGTCTCTTGCTCACTTAAATCACTTTAGTCATAAAATTATTTAAGTCTTTTAAAGTACTTCAATCACTTAAAATCACCTAAATCATTTAATTCACATACATTACTTAAATTATTGTCTCACTTTAATCACTTAAACCACTTAAATCGCCTATATCATTTAATTGACATACTTAACTTAAATCATTTATCTCACTTTAATCAATTAAACAACTTTAATCACCTAAATCACAACTTTAGTGTAACCAATTTTCACCACTTTCACATAAATGTGGTCCATCCATACTCTATACATCAATTGCAATTAGAATTAGTGAGGCCCAAACAACTTTAATAGGCTTATTTTTGGCATCAACTTCACATGGCCCCTCCACATTCAAGTTTTTCAGAATAACCTTAAGTTTTTATTAAACATTAGTATTTCACATTCACTTAAATACTTATATATACAAGATCAACCTTTACATGTCATAAGGAAACAATTAACTACTTAAATATGGAAGTAATTTGATAGAGGTTTGAGGATTATACCCAAGAATAACAAGGAGAAGAGGAGTCATTTTCGGTGGTGCGTAGTGGTAGCTGCAGGTTCGTTGTTTCCAGCGACCGACGCCCGGGTGGTGCTACGGCGATGAGCAGGTGGACGACGAGCATGCAACAGAGATAGAGGTGATATGTGTGTCTATGTGTGTGGAGTTTTTGGGAAGACAAAGAAATGATGGGGATGTGAATTTTAAGGGTGGTTTGAGTTTAAATATGGTCAATTTTTCTCTCTTTTCTCACATAACTCAAACAAAATGCCAACTTTGGCCACTCTTTGTTTCTCTTATTTAGGCCTCTAATTTCTCTTCCAAGCCCAATTAATTAAATCAAGGAATCCACGAGTTCAAAAGTCAGTTTTGGAAGTTCTTTCGTCTTTGATGACAATATATATATATATATATATATATATATATATATATATATATATATATATATATATATATATATATATATATATATATATTTGCATATGATTTAAACTTATCGCGATTTCAAAAATATTTTTCTTATTTAAATTACTCAAAACTTTCATGAAACATAATTTTGATTTAGGTCATGCGTCGTTATTAACATCCGAGTCTTACAATCACATAACATAATTGTATGCATATATACATATATATATATATATATATATATATATATATATATATATATATATATATATATATATGTATGTATATATGAAAACTTGAATTGAAGTGCATGCGCCGATTGAAAATTCCTAATTTTTTTAACATATTAAGTTAGGGTCGATGTATTATAGTCTATCCCTCTTAAAATAAGTTTTGTCCCCAAAACTTGTAAACAAGGCAAAACAACATTACCTTAAAATAAATATGGATGTTTGTTTTTCATATCCTCTTCCGTTTCCCAAGTGTCTTTCATAGAAGTATGATTTTCTCAAAATACTTTGACGAAAGGAATAGTCTTATTGTGAAGTTGTTTGATTCTTCGGTCCAATATCTCTACGAGATGTTCTTCGTAGGCTAGGTTTTGGGCAACCATAATGGGTTCAGGTTCTCCGATGAGACTTTGATCTTATATATATATATATATATATATCCGAAGTTGATAGATATAAAACACGTTTGGCACATGTTCGAGATTAGAAGGTAATGCTAGTTTGAACACCACAGGGTTTAGTTTTTACACAATCTCATAAGATCCAATGTATCCGGGGCTCAATTTTCCCCGATGCTGAACCTCTTTACACCCTTTGTTGAGCGCACCTTTAGGAAAACCATGTCTCCCTCTTGAAACTCTAGAGTCTTTCTCCATTGGTCAGCACAACTCTTTTGGCTTCTCTAGGCTTCCTTGATATGTGGTTGTATCAACCTAATCCTTTCAATTATATCTTGTATGATTTCTGGCCTTATGGTGAGTGCTTTATCGAGATCGTTCCAACATAAAGGAGTTCTACATCTCCTCCTATTAAGGGCCTCAAATGGAGCCATTTTGATGGTGGATTGATAGACTGTTATTGTATGAGAATTCAACCAGAGCTAGGTAATCTTCCTATTTCCCTTGGAAATCCAAAATGCATGCTCTCAACATGTCCTCTAGAATTTAGTTAACCCTCTCGGTTTGGGAATCCGTCTTGGGATGGTAGGAGATACTAAAATTTAACTTAGTTCCAAAAGATCGTTGTAGGGCCTCCCAAAATCATGAACCGATATCAAGTGTCTCTATCCGACACTATGTCCGGGATGCCACATAGCCTTACAATCTCCTTCAAATATAATCGGGCCAGCATGTCCACACTCCAATCATTGTGGATTGGTATGAAGTGTGCGAGACTTGGTGAGACGGTCGACAATAGTCCAAATTGCGTTCTTTTTAGAGGCGGACGTGGGAAGTCCCATGATAACGTCCATTAATATCAAATCCCACTTTCATGTTGCTATCTCAAGGGGTCGTAGCTCCCCAATAGGGCACTCGATGTTCTACTTTCACCCTCCGATATGTAAGACGCCTGTCCACGTATTCCACTACCTCTCTCTTCATATTAGGTCACCAAAAGTTTTGCCTCAAGTCCAAATACATCTTTGTTCCTTCAGGGTGTATGGAGTATACGGTTGTGTGTGCCTCATTTGAAATTCTCTTTTAAGGTCTCCACGATTCAGTATACACCAATGATTCCGAAATCGTAAACTGCCGTCCTCATGTATAAAAAAATCAGGAATTTAACCTTGCTGATATTTTGCTTGATTTTCATTAACTCTTCATCCTTCTCCCGACTCATTTTGATTTCCTCAAAAATTGACGATTAACCTCCAAAATAGGTAACAATCCTCTACCTTCCCCGATGCTTGATAATTTCAATCTCTGCCACTTGCAACTCACGAATAAGAGTTGGTTGGGTTATAACTATGGTGTTCAAACTATATTGAGTTTTTCTACTCAAGGCATCTCGCTACAATGTTTTCTTTTCCTGGGTAGCACTGGATCTATAAATCATAGTCATTTAATAGCTCTAGCCATCGCCTCTGCCTCAAATTAAGCTCTTTCTAGGTTAAGACATACTTTAAACTTTGATGGTTAATGTATATCTTACAAGATACTCCATACAAATAATGTCTCTAATTTTCGGAGAAAACACCACAACAATCAACTCTAAGTCATGGGTGGGGTAGTTTCTTTCATATGATTTTAACTAATGTGAAGCGTATGCTACAACCTTACCATCCTGCATCAACACACAACCTAACCCATTTTTTGACACATCACTATAAATGGTTTACTCTTTGCCTTCATCAGGTAGGGTTGGTACCGAGGTTGTAGTTCATCTCTTTTTCAACTCCTGAAACACTTTTCAAACTTATCAGTCCATTCAAACTTGGTGGTCTTTCTTAGAAGATTAATCATGGAAAGACCTGTTTTTAAAAAATGTTGGACAAACCTTCAATATTATCCAACTAACCCTTGGAAACTCCTTACTTCAGTGACATCCGTCGGCTTTGGCCATTTTATGATCTGCTTGTACCTTTTATGGTTCAACCTTTATCCCCTCCTTAGATATCACGTGACCCAAAAATGTTACCTTACTCAATCAAAACTCGCACTTTTGTAATTTGGCATACAATTGATTTTCTCTCAAGGCTTGTAATACCATTCTCAAATAATGCATATGTTCCTCCCTATCCTTGGAATATATCAAGATGTCATCTATGAACACTACCACAAATTTATTTAAGTAGGGTCTAAAAAACATATTTATCAAATCATAAACTTAGAAGGTGCATTAGCTAACCCAAAAGGCACTTGTAAATTCATAGTGATCGTACCTTGTCCTGAATGCGGTCTTAGGTATGTCCTCAAGCGTAATCCAAAGTTGATAGTAGCCAAACCTCATATCTATCGTTGAGAACACCTCGACACCTCCCAATTGATCTAATAGGTCATCAATTTGGGGTAGAAGATACTTATTCTTAACCATGATCTTATTCAACTCCTCGTAGTCTATGCACAACCTTAGCATATCATCTTTTTCTTTACAAACAAAACCGATGCTCCCCAAGGTGAGGTACTCGGCCTAATAAAACCTTTTTCCACAAGTTCTTCCAATTGAGTTCTGAATTCCTTAAGCTGGACCATCCTATAAGGTGCTTTAGAGATAGGTCACGATCCTGGAAGTAAATCTACTTTAAAATCTATTTCTCTTAGAAGCTCATCAGGAAAAACTTTAGGTAATTCACTCACTTCAGGAATATCCTGGAGTTTTAACTCTTCTTTCTTTAACCCTAGCACCCTTTTCATAAAAGTTTCTTTTCCCTTATCCGGGATGTAATAGAATACTCCGTTTGACTGTTATCCTAATAAAAACATACCTTTCCTCCCTGTCTACTCTTCGATACCGCTCTTTTTGCCTCACAATCTATTTTTGCTCCATACTTTGATAACCAATTCATTCCTATCACCATTTCAAAATCGGCTAAGTCAAATAGGATTAAATTGGTTGGAAAGTTCTCTCTTGATATAGTCAATGGAACATTTCGGTAGAAAAATTGGCGTTTTACCACTTGCTTGTTAGGTAGCCTAATTTGGTAGAAATTTCATAAAGTTCTCTCCTAATATAATCCTATTAATTTCTAAATTCAGTCGAGGAACTACTTGGGTCAAAATGAAATAGTGTGATGCCCCTAAATCAAATAATGCATAAAATGACATGGAATTTAAAAAGAGGGTTCAAGTAACTATTGTACTAGCAAGTGGTTGCATCCTTTTTATTCATCACATAAGCTATGCCTACGTTGGCGTGATTGGCAGCTACAGGACCCTTGACGTGGATTGGATATCGGCTTTGTCATTCCCTTCTCTACAACTTTCTTCCTTTTGGGACAGCTTTACGCCCAATGTTCATAACTTCCATACCAAGTGCACTTGTTGGTTCCGACCCTACAATCAACGAGTTGCACGATTAGACCTCCCACACTTCTCACACAGTTCAAATGTGGCCGGTGCGGGATTCTTGACTTGGGTATGGGTAGTCTTCTTATGTGTGATGTTCTCACTCCGATTTTCTCGATCATTTCACTTCCTTTCTGGGTAGTTTTGATTGGTGGGTAGTTTTGATTCCACTTCCTCGATCATTCCATGAGTTGTAGGAAAGGGCTTGATAATAGGTCTTGGCATACGATGGGTCTAGTCTAATGATCGTGAACCCCTCACTTTGACCGGGAGCCAACTGCCATGAAACTTGCACCCTATAGAGGAGACTTAATAGTTGGACCCTCTTACCATTACAAAAAAAGGGTTATTGACACTTTAGTACCCTGTACTATCAAACAATGATAAAAAAGCCCTCAGTTATCGAAAATAATAAATTACTATCCTAAGGTATCGTATAATATTGTTTAATTATAAAAAGTTTGTTTTTATGGGTTATATATATACACCATAAAAGGAAACCTTACAACATTACACGATACCTCGGGTTAGTAATTTATTATTTTCGATATCTGAGGGGCTTTTATCATTTGTCGATAGTACAAATTACTAAAGTGTCAATAACCAAAAAAAAAATAATTATATTATCATAAGAAACTACATTCTGAGCCTTCTAAGTACGCCTATTACTATGTACATATAGTCGTCAATATTTCATCCCCCATACTTATTAATTGCTTGACCTTAAACAGGCATATTCAACATATTCAAGGGCAATGATGGGAATTTCAAACAGGAACTTCGCGGTGACATCAAAGGATTATTGAGTCTATTTGAAGCTTCTCAATTGAGCACTCGAGGGGAAAGTATAATGGATGAAGCTGGAGAATTTAGTGAAAAGCACCTAAAGTCCTGCTTGATCGTGAACCATTTCAAACAACCATGGGCTAGGATGGTTGAAAATACACTTAGAAATCCGTTTCATAAAAGTATTCCAAGGGTTTTGGCTGAACACATTCTAGAGGATTTCAAAGTTTCCCTAGAGTTCCTTCATGATTTAAGCAGTGCAAAGAATTGGGTGAAGGACGTCCAAAACCTAGCAGAATTTGACTACAACATGGCTGAAATGAGTAACATAACTGAACTACAACAAATTTCAAGGTAAATTTATCTAATAGTTGAATGTTAATAAGAATCTCATGAAAAGTCATTAAATGAATTGAGACATCATAGTGTTATTGTCAACGTAATGACATGATAAACTCAATTCATTTCGTAACTCTTTATGATGGCATATATAATGCCTAAATGATGAAGGTCGATCTAACTATGAAAAGCTTTGTATTATCTATAATAGATGGGTTAAGGAACTTAATTCAACAAAGCAACTGAATTTTGCGAGAATTCAACCCTGGAAGTGGTACATGGGTCCCCTGGGAACACTATCAGAACCAAATATGGCCAATGAGCGGATGGAGCTCACAAAAGTAGTATCATTCATTTACATTATTGATGATATATTCGACGTTTATGGGACACTCGACGAACTATTTCTCTTTACTGAAGCAGTAAATCGGTACGGAAATTGACAATGACAACTTTTTCCTCTTCCTTTTACTACGCTGTTTTCATAGTCTTCTATTTTTGTACATTATAAATAAATATGACATCAAGGCCTAGTGATGCATTTTTCACTATAATTTTCGCATGAATAACTCTTTATTTATAGATGGGATCATGCCGATACTAAGCCATTACCGGACTACATGAAAGTTTGTTTTTATGCTCTTCGTGATATGGTGAAGGATATCAGCTACAAAACCCAAACTAAGTACGGATGGAACCCAGAGGATTCACTGCAAAAATCGGTATGGTTAGAGATATTTCTTAGTTACATCCTTGTGGTGGGTTAGAAGTACTATTTCGTTTTTATGCATAAGAAATCGGAGAAAACCATTAACAAAAAGCATAAGATGACATCTTCATTAATGATTATACTTAAATAAGAATGAATCTAATAAATTAAACTAAACTCTCATTTCAAAAGATAAAAAGGGAGTTCAATAAAAAAATAAATAGTGAATATAATTGTGATACATTTAAAACATTACATCACTACAAATAAAGTATCGGTTAAGGTGGTAGCGACCTTGTCTCAATAAGAAGAAGAATAAAAATTCGTTTGAAAGCGTACTTGTAGAAATGTGAAGTAATAAGGGAAGTACTCCATAATATATATAGACTATTACTCATGTCTAAGTTTCCTTTTATTTTCAATTTGTTTTGTCATTCTCCACACTACATAAGTACACCATGATTTTGGCTTTATAAACCCAAGTATCATATACATGGTATTATAGTTTAATTTTTTAAAACCCACTCAAACGCGTTTTATTTCTACTTTCTTTCAAACAAGATTATATTATTCTTAAAATTTTATTATGTCACTAAATCTATAATATAAGTATTGAATGTCACCCCCTCACCACTCTCCTTCTCTTATTCGCTTGGCACCTATGCATATTCAAATGCTTTGCTAGTCTGAAATTAAAGTTCCAAAATTGATCACTAATCATTCCATCAAAATAGAATTTTAAGATCTAGGTTTTTGGTTTCAATGTTTCAATTGAAACCATTAAATCTACATTTTCACATTTGTTTGGAAGTTTAATTGCTTTATTTTTGGGTTTATGGGTGTGGACCAGTTGGTGTTGACGCAATCATAGTATAGGTAAGAAAAGTAATAAATGAGATGATAAAATATAAATGAGATTTAAAAGATCCCTTAAATATTATTTCAATGGAACTAACAAAATACTAACTGTGATGATAGCGGCCTCACTCGATAAAGAACATAGTATAAGTTTGAATCTCCCAATTTTTATTTTTTTAATGTAATCTTTCTTTCATGCTATCATTGTTATTTATTTTACATGCGTGTTGTGTTTCTTCCCACTTTCCTTTTTTTTTTTTTATAATTTTATAAAATAGGATACAACCATCTAATCTAAGAGAACTATGAAATATTATTTACAAAAATTTATTGAAAAAATAAATAAATAAAAAACAAGTCCGTCCAGTTAAAAAATTTGTATGGCTAATATTATATAAGAATTACATCTTTTTGTTCTTTCATTTATCTCTACTAATTCATATTTCTTTGCCTTACTATTTATATTTCATATACATTTTTTAAAATTATATTTTCCTTTGTCTTGACACTTTTTTTCTAAGGTGAGATCATCTCGTCTAATAGATCATTAACCGTGATTTTAAAAAGGTAATTGATCCATTGAAAAGGTTGAATTAGGTCCCGCTAAAGAAATATATGTACCACAATATGAGAATTAGATTTTTTTCATTTGTTTATTACCTTCTACTAATTCATGTAGACACTATTTTAGATGAGCATTTCGTTGATATTAGATGAGCATTGTTGATAAGTAACTGATACCTTAATACATGAGATATGACAATAGCGAATAAAATTATCTTAAGTTTGTGAAAATAATAATGTAATGCCCTAAGATTTTGAAGACCTTTTCTTAACAAGAACTTCCAAAAATTATCTACCCCAGAAATGGATATTTTTATACTTGTACTATTTTTTTTATTATTTTAAAAAAATTATTTTGGGTTTGATGGGTTTGGGCATCTTTCAGTAGCTATAATAATCGTTCTATTACCAATATCGGAGCTTAATTGAAATTCTCATTGATAGTATACATAGGATGTAAAAGCTTCTTAGAAAAGGAAAAAGGTAAATATTAAAAAATCCCATTTTGGGTAAAAAACAACTTCTAAGATGCCAAAAAATAATTTATTGTAAAGAAAAGGACTAACTTATTAATCCCAGTGGCTAATGTGGTTGTCACAAAATGGCAACCACGGTAACCATGATAACTCCCACAATATAAGCCGTACATGTAGTATGATTTAATCTCGTTCGTTAATTTATTTAAATAAAATTAAAACTAAAATAAATAAAATAGTATTTTTCTTAAGTCTTGTTTGGATATTAAAAATATTTTTCATTCATTCAAAAGAGAACATAACAAATTAAAGATTAAAACCACTATTAGCCCAACCCCTCCCCACCCTCCGGTCGAGTCCTCCATGTTTCCTGGGTGTCAAAAGTTTATCTCCGGTGATATCAACGAGCCCTATCTCTCTCCAGGCAACCTCCTCTATGTCATGGCTGACCACCGGACTCGTGTCTATGAATTGTCCATGTTAGCTCGTCATCGAGATCTTGAACACCAACTTCCACCAACGCTGTCTCCGACACATCCGGACCCCATCAAGACGGAAAGATTCGAGTCCGGAAGCTAACAGATGAAGGATAATGGGACGTCAACGACATAAACACGAAATCTTAAGATCTCATCGGACGGCCAGGCCATAGAGAGAGAAGCAGAGAACGGGAGAGCGAGAGACTGAACCACAAAGAGAGTGAGGGCGAGAGATCGGAGAGAGGGTCGAAGCGTAGCGAACGAAAGCACGAACGAGAGATGAGAGTGAGCGAGAGCGAGGCGAGAGCTGGAGCGAAGGAATGACGCTGGAAAGATCAAACGTCGCCGACAAAAATGGAGTTCATCGAATAAATGGTTGAGGGCTGAATAGCATTGGAGATTGATGGGAGTTTTTCCTTCTCCTTTTCTTTTTTTAAAATTTTTCTCTAAACATCAATGCTCAAAGATACTCTCCTTCTTTACATTATCTTTTATTGACCAATGCTGGTGAGACAGAATCCTACACCGAGGCAATGCAAGTGAGTGATTGGTCCAAGTAGGAGCAAGCCATGGATGAGGAAATGGCATTGTCGGATAAGAATCAAACTTGTGAGTTAACCGAATTACCGGTTGGTAAGAAAGCTCTATTAAACAAATGGGTGTATAGGATTAAGAATGACTCTAGTGACGAAATTATTATTTTTTCATTTAATATAGTTTTATAAATTTATTAAAATAGGTTTTTGACCAAATTGATAATTATAAAATTAAACGGTTAATATCGAATATGCCATTTGTACGATTGATATTGTGGCGGTTATCATAGTTTCCCCATTTTGCGGCAACCAATATACCTACCCTCATTATTAATTCTTAAAAATTTTAGGATAGTAAATTATTATTTTTACAAAATTTGGGAACACTTTATTCACCGTCCAAACCATAGGGTATATTAAAGTGTCATTATCTCTCCTTTATACTTTTCAAGCCCTATATGTGCCTGACATGTAGCTTCCCAAGCTAACCTCCCCATCCACCCTATCTAGGGATGGGCATGGGGTATGATGCTAGTAGAGCTATACCCACATCCATATTTATTTTCAAAATTTATCTCGATATCCATACTTGGAAGTCCTAGATAGTTACATATATCCCAAAGGGAGTGAATAGGGTATTTAAAAATTTAGAAATTGTCCGACTAAGCTATGTTCGAAGTGAAGTCAGATAAAGAAACGAAACAAATAAACAAAAAGTAAATGAGACAAAATATGTTGTTTGTGCACGATCTTGGCCCATATAAGGTTTCCTTCCTTAGAATTGTCCTCTACTACTCTTATTATCCGACTCGCCACGAAAAGCTTTCACGTAACTCTCGACTAACCTCTCAAGTACACTTATTCTTAAGGCCCTTCACTCACACTTCACTACGTGCTACAACAACTCACAAAGCAGTTTATCCTAAGACTTTTTGCTACAAATAAATATGATTTGAGAATTGAGATTAAAAGAGATTGAATGTAAGATTGAATGTATGTTCTCTTGCGTGCTTCTTTTGGTCTTGTGATTGAGTATAAATAACTTACTATTCAAGTTCAAGACCGTTGCTCTTCGAAAATGTTACCGTTGTGATTGATCTTTTGAGTCCGACTTAGTAACAAGATTTTCATACGAATTTGATTTGCTTTCCATAAATTAGTACTTTCCTTTTTGGGGTCTTCCGAGATTTTCTTCTATTCAGCCATCCTTGACACCCTTTAATCATTGTTGATTTCTTCTAGATTGTCACTTCTACTACTTGTAACTTTAAATGGCGTAATCTAATGATATTCTTTCCCAAAATAAAGCATGTGAAATCTGGGGAAAGGTTAAGATTTTCTAGAATAAAATCGTGCAAAAATATAATAAGAATACATCCAAAATATTCAGAAATAATACTTGCCAAAATTTTTCCTTAAAATATATATGATAATTAAACCAAATAAGGAAATGGAATCTTACTTTAAAAACAAGTTAGAATAAAGGAAAGATAATATAATCAATCAAATTATTAACATAATTACTAAATCCTAAACGCATGCCATGAGATCAAAATCGGATAAAGGAGGATGGTACTTGAAGAAAGAAGTCTCAAGGCTTCAAGCAAGCTACAACCCATAGCATTACTCGCAGAAGTAGAATAGTGCTAAAGGAGCAAGGTTACTTTTATCATTAGAGTTTAGAGTTTACTATACTCAGAAAATCTCCATTAATGAGACGGTATGACCTGAATTGTTGGGTCAATTAATCTAGCGAAACAAATAGTCTTTACACCAACGGTTGTTTTGCATATGGACGTAGCTGTGTGTATTAAACACGTAGAATTATCATTGTAAAGTTTTCATAGATTCATACATTTTTTTATTGACTTATATTTTTATTCTCTACATAATATTTCCAATAATTGTAACTGAAAGTTGATGAGTAATTGAATAGTACCTTGGATCAAAAAAAGGAGGAAGTTTACTTTTTATCGTTAGAGTTAAGAGTTCACTATATTTAGAGAATCTCCATTAATGAGGTGGTATGATCTAACTCGTTGGATCAATTAATCTATTGTTATTTGCGCCTGAACAGAGTGTGTGCGCGCGTGTGCATTAGACAAATCGTTAATTTTCATAAATTTATAAATTTTTTATTGATTTATATTTTTATTCCATACAGTGGGCAACTTTGTGTAAGTCGTACCTTGTGGATGCGAAGTGGTCTGCTTCTAAGTACTTGCCTACAAGTGATGAATATCTGAAGAATGCGGTGGTCAGTGTAGGAGGCCCAGTGTTTCTAACGCATGCCTTCTTTCTTTTGGGTCATGGGATTGACAAGAAGAGTGTGATTGCTTTGAATGACCTTCCTCTCATAGTATCTTCAGCTTCCACAATTTTTCGGCTTTGGAATGATATAGGAACTGAGAAGGTAAATTCTACAACGTCTTATTATTATCATGTTGTTTATAATCCAAAAAACAATACAAGTGTCAAGTAAGATAATTAAAGTTGGAGAAAATCACATATACCCCCTCCACTTTTTCAGATTTAATTTTTTAAACTCCCATCTTTTTGTAATAAGTTTTATCTGCCTTCACCGTTGTTAAAAAAATCATCTTAAACCTCCAAATTTATGAAAATTTCTTATCTTAAAAATTATAAATATATGATTTTTATTTTTTACGTTTTAAGTGGTTGTTTCATGACCTTAATAGTTTTACTAAAAAATTAAGATTTTTTAAATTTGTTATTATTCGATAATTTTTGAAAAAATTATTTTCATTTTGATTATACTTTTCTTAATTTTAATATAAAGAATCACCTTCATTTTTATATTATTTTATATTATTTTCAATAAAGTAGTCCTAATTGTCTTACTTTATCTCTATATATTTTATTGTAATTATATCACGATTGTAAGACAATTATAACTTCATTAAAAATAATATAATATGATATAAAATATAATATAATATGATATAAAATAAAAGTGAATTTTGTTGGGAAGAATTAAGTCTTAAATTTATAGCCGTAAATGGAGTACTTTTGAGAATCATCATGAAATAATTTAATTGTTCCAACCACATATTTTTGAAGTTCGCCCAATGAGACTATAAAAATAATAACCTTAAACCTAGTTAGAATTCACGTGACTTTCATGCCAAAATTTCAACTATTATCTATACCCAAAAATCATCCAAATTAGCAAATTAACTCCACATTTTAGTGATATATCAATCACACAATTTGTCGTCTTTGGAATGATATAGGAACTGAGAAGGTATATTCTACAACCTCTTATTATCATGTTGTATATAACCCAAAAAATAATAGAAGTGTCAAGTAAAGATACTTAAAATTAGAGATATTCACATACCTTTGGACCTTTCCAGATTTAAGTTTTTAAACCCCCATCGTTTTGTAATAATTTTTACCCACCTTTACCCTTGTTAAAAAAATAATCTTAAATTTCAAAATTTGATGAAAATACCCTTATCTTTGAAAATTATAAATATATGATATACATATTTTTTTATGTTTTAGTTTTTTATTTCATGACCTTAATAGTTTCACTATAGTGTTAAGATTTTTTTATTTTTGTTTATTATTATTTGATAATTTTTAAAATTATTTTTAATTGTATTTTTCTTATTCTAATATAAATATTCACCTTTATTTTGTATTATTTTATATTGTTTTAAATAAAGTACTCCTTATTGTCTTACTTTATCTCTTTTTTTAATTATATTATGATTATAAGACAATTAGGATGACTTCATTAAAAACAATATAAAATCACACAAAATAAAGGTGAATTTTGTTGGAAAGAATTAAGTCTTAAATTTATAACCGCAAGTATACGACGTAGTTGTAGTTACCCAAAAAGCACGGGTTGTGTCCAAGAGAGTTGTATTTCAGATACCAAAGTTATCTTAAACTTTCAAATTAGGCAAATCAAAAGAGACAAAAGATATTAGAACTAAACTAATCCTAAAAAGCAACAAAAGAATGCTTAGGTAGTGATGTAGCCATTAATGAAGTAACCAATTAAGACAAATCTAATCCGTCTCAAGCTTATATAAGTATTTAAGAGTGGTCGATTTCACCATCAAAGCCTATTAAGCCACACTTTTGAGAGTCATGAGCTAATCTAATTGTATCTACCTACTTTTATGAGATTAACCCAATTAGACTATAAGAATAGCAACATAAAATATAGCTAGAATTCGGGCTATGGTCATGCCAAAATTTCAATAATGTACTAGATGATGTTTCCATTGCCTTTATACCTCATTGAAATTAGATTTGTCAAGTTTATATCAATTTTAGTATTTTCTTTCTTAACAAACCTCTTTTCAATATCAGTAAGGAATGTCTTGGCTATTTTTATATCTTCATATATTTTTCCCCTATATGCTTTACGAGTGACTTTCTTTATGATGATTAGACACATGTGATATTTAATCTCCCACTTTTCAAATTCTCTCTTTTGATCAGAGGTACTCTTATTAGTAAGTGTGGTGGAAGAGTTAATTAACCCTTAATGAAAAGTCGAGATTTGACTGCAAGAACAATTAAGTGGTTCTCTTTCCATGATGACTTATAGTTATAGCCATTCAGCATAGGAATAGAGTTAATGCTAGCAGTGATATTAGCAAGACTAGAGAAAGTTGTATCGAACACGAAAATAGTTACAACATGCTCATAAAATCTAAAATCTTAATGAAAATAGTAATAATAAGTTCGAGATAAGGTGAGATCCCATATATAAATAAGATACCGATTTCTAGTTAATATTCCTTGTTTGTACGAAAATATTAACTTCTTAGTGATATCTTGGTGCAGTGATCAAACATTGACAATAATAAGCATGTTAAATAAAGAATATTCCTTTGGGTTGATTCAATAATCATATGAAAACAAAATAATTATTACGTGTTTATTACCACTAAAATCCTGCAATAAAATCAATAATGAACTTCCTTTATGCAGAACAATATTAACATAACTTGCATGAATATACCATTTATATTTTTAAATAATTAATTATAATAAAAAAGATCACTTTGGTGACATATTATCATAACTAATTGTTGAAAATATAAACAATCATAGTGCACGATATTGAAAGTTAAAATTATTCTGAATTAATCCTGATTTACACGACGTACATATTTAAATATGTACCTCATTGTCATTCCACTATGTATCATAGCTCCTAACATGAAATTACACTAAATTTTATGATAATTGGCATGAAAAATAATTAATTAAAAAATTGTATTCGCACCTCTAGCGAGATGCATCATCCAACTAATCACATGGTTACCCAAAAAAAAATAGCCAAAAACAAAATAAGAAACTCGCAATATTGACTAAAATTACGCCTAAAAAATGTTTCATAAAACTCAAAATTAAATACACCAATACATGCTCAAACATATAACGAACTGTTAGGAATTGGGGTACACAACAATGAGATTTAAGACAAAAGAAAATAAAAGAAGAATTGAGACACAAGATTTTAACGTGGAAAAACCCAAACCCGAGAAAAAAACCACGAAACTGATGCACTAGACTTGAGTAGTTTACAAAGATTTTCCCTCAAGCACTCACTTGCTTCACTTTGCAATACACTACTCACTTACGTACAACAATGGAGGATAACACTGATTATATAGTCATAACCAATCAAACCGCATTTAAAAGCCTTAAATCAAGCATTAACACGCATTAACACAAAGAAAACGGCCAAAAACACTTAAAACCGTGCAGCCCGAAGGCCACACACCCGGCACGGGGCCGTGCCCAGCAGCATAGGCTGCCCGTGCTGCTGGAACGGGCCGTGTCCTTGGACACGACTAGCCCGTGTTCGGTGCTGGTCGTGGCCAGCTGCACCTACTTCGTTCGACACGATCCGTGCTCGATGCCTCTTGCCCGTGTTCGCCGTTTCTTGCCCCGTAACGCGATTTTCCGAGCCTAAAACATCCATTAGACTCGATAATCCCAACAATCTCCCACTTGGAGACTAATGACTCACCTCCTTTCAACATGAGAGACCCATCAAGGCCTTGAGCCGCCTCAATGTTTCGGTACCTTTACCTTGGATTAGCTCCTTCACCAGATTTCCGCTATCCAAGCCTTCAAGCCCATTTTCATCACCCGACGTGAACTCCCACTCGGATCGATCTATATCTTGCACACTTTCACCATGCACAACCGGCTCACCGACGTTAGTCAATAGAACATAATGAAGAAATAATTTGTACCCTTGAGCTTTACCTTCCGTAGACAACGCCGCGTTCTTCATTATCATGGATTCTTGCAAATTTCCTTGTGGAGTACCCGATGACCCATTTGTAGACCCAACAAACACCCTGTCATCCTCATCAACTCCCACTACAACAGAACCCATACCAAATCCTTCTTCCCGAAGACTCCCACTCGGAATTTTTAATCCCGTCATCCAAAGCTAAGTCACTACCATCCCGGTGTAGTATAAAGAGCCAGATTTTATACCCCTAGCCACAACCATTGCCCCCTTAACAATTTTCCATCCACCATTGCCAAACTTCATTAGGTATCCCGACTCATCTAATTGACTTACCAAAATCAAGTTCTTTGCCAATCCCGAATATACCTAACACCTTGCAATGTCCAAAACCCCCACTTGAGGTTTTGATCCTTACATCCCCCTTGCCTAGAATGTGCAAACTCTTCCCATTTGCCACAAAAACTTTCCCAAGTTTTCCCGCAACAAAATTGTGAAACAAGCTTCTCCTAGACCCGGAATGAAATGATGCCCCGAATCAACCACCCAAGACTCAATAGGACTTTCCGCACTAACCACAAGTGCATCACCTACATCTTCCATGGAATTTACAGAATTTCGATCATCAAACTTTTTAGGACAATTTTTCTTAAAATGTCCCTTATCCCCATAGCCCCAACACATAACCTCCCCGAGTTTTGGGACTCGTCCCCTTGCTTTGAATTTTCCCGGCCATTTTCCCCTTGTTTCTCCCTACCCTTTACATGCAATGCATTCCCCTATGACTCTAGAGTATCTCCCTTGCGAATGCTTTCGCTCAAGATCACATCCCGAACCTCATCAAACTTTAATGCATTTGAACCCCTAGCACTACTAACTGCAGACACTATGGTATCCCATGACTCGGGTAATGAAGACAACAAGATTAAGGCCTTAATTTCATCATCAAAGTTTATACTTGATCGAAGCAAGATTAGAGATGATCATATTAAACTCATTAATATGATCCGCTACACTAGTGCTAATACCCATTTTTAAATCAAATAATCGATGCATGAGATATACCTTATTTACCACCGAAGGTTTCTCATAGAGATTGGACAACGCCTCCAACAACCCTTTTGTCGTCTTTTGTTTCATCACATTGAAAGCCACATTCCGTGATAATGTCAATCTAACCATCCCAAGCGCTTGCCGATCAAGCAACTTCCAATCATTTTCTGCCATGTCCGCGAGCTTAACTCCCTAGAGGGGTTGATGCAACTCCTTCCGGTACAACAAGTCTTCCACTTGCATTTTCCGAACCCAAAGTCCTTTCTATCGAACCTCTCAATCTTTACTTTACCGCTCTCCATTTTGTGAACTCTCAATCTAACCTGGCTCCGATACCGGTTGTTAGGAATTGGGGTTCACAACAATGAGATTTAAGACAAAAGAAAAAGAAGAATTTGAAACACAAGATTTTTACGTGGAAAAACCCAAACCGGGGAAAAAAACCACGAAACCGATGCACTAGACTTGAGTAGTTTACAAAGATTTTTCCTCAAGCACTCACTTGATTCACTTTGCAATACACTACTTACATACAACAATGGAGGATAACACCGATTATATAGCCATAACCAGTCAAACTGTATTTACAAGCCTTAAACCAAGCATTAACACGTATTAACACAAAGAAAACGACCAAAAACACTTAAAACCGTGCAGCCCGAAGGCCACACCCCGGCACGGGCCTTGCCCAATAGCACAGGCTGCCCGTGCTGCTGACACGGGCCATGTCCCTGGACACGGCCAGCCCGTGTTCGGTGCTTGGTCGTGGCCGGCTGTACCTACTTCGTGTGACACAATCCGTGCTCAATACCTCTTGCTTGTGTTCGCCGTTTCTTGCCCCATAATGCGATTTTCCAAGCTTAAAACATCCATTATACTCCATAATCCCAACATGAACAAACCCCATAAACAAAATTTTCTCAACTGGAATGAACTCACTTCCAATTTCGTAAAAGAATTTTCGAATGTTAGGGTTTAGTGTAGAAAAATATTTCAACGAAAACCGAAACTAAAGACACCAAAATATGATTAGTCAAGACCAAAAAAAAAAAAAACCCCAGATAAATTTGCATCGAATTCAATGTAGTGAGACCTAATTTTTCATTCAAAGTCTTGAAAAAAAAAACTTTAATTCAATTGGGATCTTGCCCAGAAAAATTAATCAATGAAAATCGAAATTGAAGGCATGAAAACATGAGTAGACATGCAAGTAACAAATGCCCTAAATCAATTTTCATCAACTTGAATGAATTGAGCCCTAATATGACAAATTTATGGCCAAAAATTAAGGTTCTAGCAACAAAAAAATTGTGTAGAAAAATCGATGCAAAAATTGCAAATTGAATCCAACAAAATATGATCATGCATGTAAAAAGCAAAACCCATAACCAAGTTGAATCAATTGGACAAATTTAATCGCAATTTTGCAATCTAAATTATGAAAAATTCGGATTCCTCGCAAGACCAAAAAATAGCAGCAAATCTCATTCCCTAGTTTGATTATAGTTAGATTCACTATTAGTTTTATATTTATTTTCAATAAATTCTCTCCGTTACAATCGTGAAAGTTAGATTTCCCTCTGTTAGTGTGGGATTTGAATTTTCACCCTAGTGTGAGTTTTATTTCTCCTCAGTACGAGTTTTCATAGATTTGAAAGTGGTAAATTGTGGAAGATGATTAAATTTTATTATCATATGAAGTCTACTTATTTTAATATGGGGATGAGTCGGTGGTGGAATTCATAGGGTTATATTATGATAGTCTTTTTTACAAGTGTCGCCTATCATGTCAAATGGATACCTCTTCGGAGAGTTATACTATAACTCATTGATATTCAGGAAAGATAAAATGATGTTGACGAACGTGGTTAATGGCAAGAAAGGCGCTATAAGATCAAAATGGGTCGATAGTATATTTACCATTAACTTTTTAGAGATGAACATTTATTTTGATGGTTTAGATTTATTTTTGTTAGATGATTTTCATTATAGATGTCGTATAACTTTTCATTAAAGAATATCTATTTTTCGTGAAAAAATTAATATATTAGAACATGATTCTATCAAAATCCTTTAATCAATTTGAGCAAAAGAGAGTGAATGAAGTCTCAATTTTGCAACCAAAATATGAAATTAGGATTCTACTTGTGCATAAATGAAATTGCAATTGAACTCATAATTCAATCCATAAAACATAAATTATCAACTGAGTACACAGAATTATGCTAGACAAGGTGCTAAGAAAAATCCCTAATTTGATTTTATCAAAAGGAACCAAACTATTGCCAAATCAAAGTAATGGATAACCAACAACAGCGAAAACAAACGAAATTGGGCAAATTCAAAAATAAATAAACAAAACCAAATTAACCTATTTGTTCTAAAAATTCAACAAAAGGAAGGCTCTAATACCACTTGTTGGAAATCATAGTGAAACCATCACTATAAACTTACCATCCAATTTATCGAATCAATCAATTAGATCAATAAAACGTACCTGAATTCATGATTGACAAAAATTTCTTTGAATAACATGGTTAGGTCTTCCGGATCTACACGTACTATCAAGATAACCTCTTTAAGAATTCCCTTGTTCTCACTTGCTCTTTGTCATGGAGAAATATGGCCTAGGGACCATAACCTTATATTCATAAGTGTGAATCTTTCTAATGTTTTGACACACTACTATTTTGCTCATCATATAACATTAATGGGCATTAGTCCCTATAAAGCCAAAACCTACAAGATATATTAAAGTCCAAATTATGGTATCGTTATTAAATCACTTTGAGTCGGCCATAATTATGACGATCCTTAAAACACATATTTAATCATTTATGAGCTCATATGTGGATTTGATCCAACATGTCCTTGTTCTTCGTCCTTGTACACTCTGAGATTCTAGGATTAGACTAGGCACATGCCTAGTGGCAACCGCAAGACCTTGGCAGCAACTACTAGGTCAGACCTTGGCACCCAAGTTTGGTACGGTTGAAAGATTTTCAAGAGATCTTTGCCCAACCAGTTAATGACTCCTTTGAGTACAAATAGGAGCCATCTCCTTTCATTCAAGATCAAACCAACCCCGCACAGATATAACATTCTTCTCTCATCCAACTTTTCTTTAGTTTTTCTACCCGTGGCTCCTTTTTAAAATACAAAACTTCTGTATTTAACAAGCTTCATACACCCCTTAACATCAACTTCTACCCTTGGCTCCTTTTTCTTTAGCTTCTGTATTTAACAAAGAGTAAAGGATCAAAGGAGCTTTGTCTTGTCTCATTAGAATTGAGGTAGAACCTGAGTGTTTAAACTAAAAGATACTAAGCTGGATTTATTTTATTCTTTATTTCATTCTTCTATTTTTATGCTCCTCTTTTCCTATTGCGTTTCTTATCATTCTTTTCTTGACTGTGCTTATTATAATTATGTTATATATAACCTAATTATGCATATGATAAGTGATCACCAAAGTAATTGTTTTGCTTTTAGTTCTTTTACATAGCACTTAAAATCTCATCAAATAATTTATGTTTCTATGTGCCTAAGCCATAAAAGATCAAATCTTTCATGAACATGGCTATTCGAGCATAGAATCTTAATTTTTTTATTTTTAAGTTTAATATGCTCAGTGGAGGCTGTTTGAACATGCGATGTTGATAAGCTAACTTTTAATCCTAGTCATTGATCTTACCATTCACTCGCAAGCCTAACTCTAGATCAATACTATAGAGTAAAGTTAATCCGCATATTTTCCTTAAAGTATGCTGCTGAGTATCTATTTCAGATACAAGGCTCAAACTTTCTTAAAGCATTCATGAAAAGAGCAAACGCCAACTTAGCGCTATGGTCCAGGCGCCAATCCCGCGTAGCTTCAAATTAGGAAATCAAATGAACACAAATTTTTGAAAACACTTTATAAAATTAGACAACATTCAAATGATTAGTTCATCATCAGTGAAAATGGAGGTCTAAAACACAAATTTGTAGTTACCCATTTTAGCACACAAAATAATTTATATGTATTATTTGTTTAGGTTTGAATATATATATATATATATATATATATATATGAGCATAAATTTCTTTAAAAGATTTAAAAGACCACACAAAGTAAATAATCAACACAAAGATCCAAATTAAAAGGATGTAACTAAGTTTGTAACTAACATGTAACTTTAAAAAATGAGTAGTTAGGTTGAAATCTATGAACATAAAATTAACTTCAAGAAATTCTTATCTACAGACAACCATAATTTCTATGCCTACACCAAATAACTGCTTATCAACATCTAAAAATCAGTTTAATAGTAAGTATAAAATGATTATCTCCATTCTGAAATACTTATTTACATTCTAAATAAGTCAGGAATCAAAAAGATGAACAATTTATATTGACTTTTTGGTGTAATCAAAGAAAATAATAAAGCAATTATTTGGTGGAGGCATAGAAATTATGGTGATGTCCGTACTAACTAAATAATAACTAGTTTGATATTATTTTTTCATAGCATTATAAAGGAACAATAAATTGAAGAGCCGGATAAACAATGATCTAAGAATCATTTAAAATAAATAAAATGGTACAAGAATACGTATGAATAAAACTGGCAAGAAAAATAAATATGAAAAACAACTAAAAGAAAATGAAATTTACATAGAAAACAAAAATAAAAGTGGTTAGCACAATAGATAAAAAAGAAGAAGTTAGTAATATAAAAAATATAATAAAACTATTGCGGAAAATGAACTAGCAACATAACCAAGAAAAAAGAAAAAAGAAAAAGAAAAACTAAATAACAAATAAAATCAACAAAACTAATAGTGGCTACGTCTAGCTTATAGAAAGAAGTTACAGATTAATAAGCCTGTACTAGCCATCATTATTGTGTACTTAACAGCTTTAAAATATTACTAGAAAGTTTATATTAGACATTTATAAATTCAACTATCTATTTAAAAATAATTATTAGTTACCAAAAACTACTATAATTAGACAATGTCACGCATAAATTTGTGAACTCTCTAATATGGTATGTGTACTTTTGTAGGTTGAGAACCGAGAAGGGAATGATTGGTCATACATAGATTTCTACATGAAGGAGCATAATATTACCTCATTTGAAAGTGCAAGACAACAATTAGACACAATAATATCTGATGCATGGAAGTATCTCAATGAAGAGTGTTTGTCTCCAACATCTCCGTTCTCAACGGACTTTAGGAAAGCTTGCCTTAACTTAGCAAGGGTAGCTCGGATTAGGTATAGCTTTGATGAGATTCATCATCTTCAACGCCTCCAGGACCACTTGGCCAGCTAGTGATGTCTCACACGTTCATTAATATATTCACTGTGACCATGGGAGCATTACAAAGTTAATTGTCCATAATGTGTATGATTGTTAGTCTGTTGGGCAAGGCTAAATTGGCTAAACCCCAGTTAGAGTCCATGCCTTTTATTTGTATGCACCACCTTATGCTTCTCAGCAAGAAAATGATAGTAGGTACCTTCACTAGATGCTTCAAAGAACTAATAAGGTCCTTTTTGTGCAAATTTGAATCCGAATTATTTTGGCTTAATCTCCTTCAATATTGTTTCTATTTTGATTATGATTATAGACACCCAAAAAGTATCTTAGTTTTTTTACTTATTCATTTATTTTTCATAATGATCCGATGATGAAGATCTAACTTTATATGTATGCTCGGAGTAAGATTGGATTGAAACAAAGTCTTTTGCCTTTTCCTAACCCAAAAGACAAAAGCAAACAACAAGCCTACACCACAAAAGGCCCAAAAATCCAACTCGCAACAGGTTTCCTACCCAAGCTTGGATTGAACCAAGCCAAACTCAATCTCCATCGAGCTGGGAACCCACCGTGGTGCCAAACCTAGAAAATATGGTTGTTCTTGATAGTTCAAAATAGTTTTTCCCAACTGACTTTGTAGTAGTCTGTTAGGCCATTTTGCTCGGTTGTGCTATTAGTTTTGGTGGCTAAGTGAGAAGAACCCTAAACCTAATCCTCTCCATGGACAAGAATGTTAGGAAGAGTCAAATCTTAAATTTATAACCGCAAGTGTACGATGTAGTTGTAGGTGATCGACAAGCACATTTCGTGTTCATAAAGAGTTGTATTTCAAGTACAAAAGTTATATTAAAGTTCAAGCTAGGAAAATCAAGAGGGGTGAGAACACTACAAGAAAACCCCCTTTTACAATAGGGAAAGCCGTAGTAGAAAAGTCATCATCTCGTCATAAAAGCCTTTTACGGTGGGGAAATACCCTGTCATAGATGCGAACTGACACAAAAGACCTTTTATAACAACTTGTCGTAAAAGATCATGACATCTTCCTGTGATGGGCCAATTCTCCTGTTGTAACTAAGGAAGCATTTATGTCGGAACTCATTGTCGAGAATGATGTCGCTTTTTGACCACTAGAATGTCCTGTTATAGATAACAAAGGCACACTAACCACTTTTCTAGGTGTAGTAGAGAATTCTGGATTCGAAGTATTATCGTTAATGAGATATTCCGTAATTTGTAAATTGATTCTAATTGATAGTGTACTCCACTAAATAAAGATGACATACATAGAAAAGAGCAATTTTGATATCACATACAAATTTCACTCCAATATACGCTAGTACCATACAAACCTTGAAACTATTTATCCACAAAAAGAAAGTCCTAGTTAAGAAGCCTTAATTAATTAGTTTCAGTTCTAAACCGATTTGTTCCCATATAAACCCCAAAAGTTCATATGAGATTATGAAGCCTTCACTTCTATACTAATTAGTTGCTATACGTAACTCAAAAAGGTTCCAATCCATATACGGGAGGTTAGGCGGCAAGTGGTAGCTCTTCCAAACCGATTAGTTTCGGTGCAAATGTAAAAGATCGGTCTTTTTCCAGATTTAGACAAAGTTCTATCTGAAACTCCGCTATTCCTCTAAGCTTATAGCCTCACACCTGCACCACAAGGTACAATAGAATACTAGAACGCACACTACTATAAGAATGGTCTTTAATAATGGTTATAAATGACTTTTAACAATGGTTGACAACCGTTGTCTAAGTGAGCATTGTTGTATGTCGAGTATCTTCGATAATGGTTCTACAACCATTGTCAAATACTACTTCTAACAACGGTTCTACATTACAACCATTGTCATAGGTGAGGACTATTACAACAATTCTTACAAAATAACCATTCTTAAAAAGCCCGATCAAACCAGGTCTAATTACAAGAGTTCTTTTGGAATAGTAGTTAAGAGACTTATAACAATGATTGTCCTATCTAACCGTCATAATAGGTGAGGACTATTACAACGGTTGTTCTTGAAATCCGTTGTCATAAACCGTAGTAATTGAGGAATATGACAATGGTCTCTTGGAGAACCATTCTCATAAATAGGACTATGATAGTTTTCTTGGATAATCGTAGTAAAAAATATTTCCTATAATAACGGTTATAATGACAACCGTAATCATAGGTTTAACCATATGACTACGGTTTCTCGGAATAACCGTTGACAAAAGTATTTTTATTTTTTTCGTCAACACACACACACACAGAAAAGCAACAACAAACTCAAAGTATCATATCATTCATTTTTCAACATAGTTATTTACAATCACAAATATACACATCAAAATGCGGAAACATACATAATAAGTAATTAAAAATAATATATAAATATTTTTATAGTATAACTAATTATGAATTCACAGATTTTTGTATAAGTTAATACACAACTTCACCTATCCCTCTTGGAGTTCATCAATTGTGGATTTTGTGTAAGGGGTAGGGGCTTCTTTTCAGGAAAATATTGCGATCGATGTCTGTAAACTAAATATTTATGTCCAAGTCTAAGTACTAAAAATGTTTCCACAAAGTTATTTACAATCACAAATATACACATCAAAATGCAGAAACATACATAACAAGTAATTCAAAACAAAATATAAATGTTTATATAGTATAACTAACTATGAATTCACATATTTTTGTATAAGTTCATACACAAACTTCGCCCATCTCTCTCGGAGCTCCTCAATTGTGGCTTTTGTATAAGGGGGTGGGGGCTTCTTTTTAGGAAAATATTGTGATTGATGTTGTAAAATAAATATTTATGTCAAGTCCAAGTACTAAAAAATGTTTCCCAATCATAGTACATATTCAATTTTGGTAAAATAATAATAGAAAATAATAGGGTGGCTAGAAGTACCAATTTCGAATTGGACTTGGAATCATCAAAATTCAGTTTCATCACAATTTTTGTATTGTAGAATGTAGAAACCACACTATGTAGACACCTAAAAAGTATCATCTCTTATCTCTTTATTTTTGTGTTGTTTTGTTGGCCCGATGATGAAATTACGAGTCCTATTTGAGGATTTGGATCTCGGACTATGATCAATTGGTGCGACATAAGCTAGTAAACCACAAAAACCCCCACCACCAAATAAATAACCTTTTGCCTTGGGTCGGTTCATAAATCCTCTTTTCTTTCGGACCGTCCAAGAAGTGGGCCGAGCTTTTAGAGATTCTGCAGTCCCATGATGTGTGTCGGGAAATTCCAAGTTTAGAGTATCGCATTTTACTTTTGTCCAAATCGGACACGAGCCCGGTGATCTGCTTACCAAAACACAGAGTTTCCGCAAAGTCGTAAGAACATGTATGGGGCCGATGCTTGCCTAGTGCCTGGAAGGTCAACGAAGTTGGTGGCCTGATGACAGGAGAGCCGACGACCGAAGCCCCGAGTGAACGGCGGCCGTAACTATAACGGTCCTAAGGTAGCGAAATTCCTTGTTGGGTAAGTTTCGACCCGCACAAAAGGCTTAACGATCCGGGCACTCGTCTCGGAGAGAGGCTCGGTGAAATAGACATGTCCGTGAAGATGTGGACTACCCGCACTTGGACAGAAGGATCCTATGAGCTAAAGACCTGAACACGACATTAAAACATTGCATTTCATGATCGAGAGCATCAAAGTGGTGCGTTTAAGCTTCATAAGGCAGCCTACACAAGGCTAGAAGCTTCTCCCCTCAAAACGACATCGTGGCTCGCGCTCGCCTTCTAGAAGCATTAAGTGGAACATTGCATTTTGGCTTAGAGAGTCCTTTGGAGACACAACTAGGGCACGAAACCCTAGGGCGCTCGGTTGGCCGGCGCCTGCCTTCCCTGTTCTATTCGGTTTTATCCCTTTCGATCCTGGTTCTATCTCTTAGGATTTGGCCCGGTTTATTTTCACCTGCTTGGATGGCTGGATGGAGGCAAACCATAGGTCATTTGTGACCTAGATCCTCTCCTATAAATAGAGAGCCTTGGCTCTCATTCCCATACTGGCTTTTGGCCTTAGCATCACGCTACTGAAACTTAATCGGACTCCTCTCATCTAAACGTTATTCCGTTGAAATTTCTATAAGACATTCACCTTTCTATTAGCCTCTGTTGAATCCATGCAAAGAGCTAAAGAATATTCAGTTATTATGATCTCTAGGCACTCATTCGATCGATCATTACTATACCCTATACACAATTCACAAAACAAGCCCTTTCTTTTGGATTGTCGTTGTTTCATCGATAGATCCAATGTGGAGATCCGGATCAGCAAGATGGGACAACGCGAAGGCACCTATACGGCCTTCAAACAATTTATTTATTTTCGTGCTTTTTATTGCTTTCCGTATTGTGGTTTAAAAGATGTAATTGCTCTTTTTAATTCCTCTCCGACCGATGTAATTCTTTTATTTCTCGCTTTTGTTTTCTTCATCGCTTTCTTTACAGACTTTCTTTATCGCCTTTTTACTATGTTTGGTTGCTTTAATTTCTCTTAGCATGTTTCCGTTTGCTTGTTTGTCTTACATCATTTGAATACACTACTCGAATTAGTAATGACCGTCTTCACACGGGCGGAACGGAAGGGCTTTCCCTATGTTTTGTACCCTCGCCCGAATTCGATTCTCGGTTCAAAGATTGATGGAGTCATTTTAGCCTCTTTTAGTTTTAGTTTTCTCATACTAAGATTGGAAGAGGAAATTTTATTATTGTTAGTTTTTCTTTCTTAAAAATTGACTAGCGACTAATTTATTTTATGTTTTGTTCTATTCAAATTTGCATCTCGGTGTTTTCACAGTTGCGGGAATGGTAATGTTAGGTTTTGGATTTACCCAATGGGTATAGACCGAGGCTGGTTTCACCAGCTACGGCCTATGGCCAACACTGCCACCCCTACGTGCGGGCCACTCGCCAGGCATCGTGGGGTCGGCCGATGAGGCTTCGGTCCAAATTTGCGTTTTACACCAATCGGCCCTAAAGCCTCACGGCGAGACCAAAATCCTAATATCACTACTACAAAAACGCTATATAGCGATGGAAACTAGCGACGGAATCGAGTCCGTCCTAATTAGCGACGGAAATAGCGACGGAATCCGACATGTGTCGGATAAAACTTAATTAGCGACGGAATTTAATTGCGTCGCTATTTTAGTCATTAGCGACGGAATTAACGATGGACAAGGAAAACTTAGCGACGGATTTATGAAAAAAATTAAAATTAATTTTTTCTATAATTTAGCGACGGAATCGATCCGTCGTCGATTTCGTCTCTATATCGCATTTTTAAAATTTTTTAACTTAGCGACGGAATCGATCCAGTCGCTAAATGTAATTTTTAATTTTTTTATTAGATACGGAATTAGTCCGTCGCTAATTCCGTCTCTAATTCAAAAATTTTAAAATCTTAAATTTTGCCGCCTACTTTAATTTGAAAAATATAAAAATTTTCAAATTTGAATTAGCGACGAAAAATTCCATCGCTAATCCAAAATTTTCAAATTTAAATTTTTCGCTTATTTCATTTTTCAAATATATAAAATTTTCAAATTTTTAATTGGCGACGGACTTGTCCGTCGCTGATTCCGTCGCTAAATCAAAATTTGAAAAATTTTACGTTGGCGAGCTATTAAATTTTCTTTAGTTTTGAAATTTTAAAATTTTTTAATTAGCGATGGACTTATTCCGTCGCTAATTAAATTTTTAAGTAGCGACGAATGAAATTTGTCGCTAATCCGTCGCTATTTTCGATATAAAATCCGAAGTTCAACGAGACTCGGTAAACATAAGGAGAGATAGAAGTGAGAGTTTGAGAGAGCGAGAGATAGAAGTTCAACAAGACTCCGCCACCGCCCGCCTCCACCACCACCACCGTCCGTCGCCGCCACCGCCGTCGTCACCAACTAACCACCTTTAACCTCTTGTAGGTATGCTTTCTCCATCCTCCCTAATTGTTGGTTGTATTTATAATATACTTTGTTTACTATAAAATTTCAGATTTTAGAGGATTTGATATAACTTATTTTGATAGGCATGGTTGGAATGAGGTAAAAGATGAAGATAATGAGAAAGAGGAAGAAGAAGAGGAAAAGGAAGATGAAGAACATAACTTGTGTTTGTATAATTTACTTTGTTTACTCTTGTTTTTATTTTCAATTAGTTTTTATGGATGTTTGAAGTTGGATTATTTATGACTTTTGTATTTGTAGATAATTTTTGTATTTGAATTAAAGTTGAATTTGATGTTGTTATGCTACTTGGATTATTTGGATTTGTATTTCATTGTAAATTTTTGTATTCGCACTCAAAACTATACAAAATTGTCAATTTTTTTTAAAAATTCGCTAAAAATCGCGACGAAATTTTACGATTCCGTCGTCGATTCGCGACGGAATTTGATTTCGTCGCTAATTCAATCAACGACGAATTTTCTCGTTCAGTCGCTGATTAGATTAGGGACAGAATCGTAAAATTCCGTCGCTGATTTTTAGCAACGCGAAAATCGGCGACGAAAATTTTCCGTCGCTAATTCCGTCGGTAATTCCGTCGCTAAATAACATTTTTCCGTCTCTATTTCCGTCGTTATATGACGATTTTCTAGTAGTGTATTATTTATTCCTTAATTAGAAAATAAGATCGCGAGAATTCTGAAAATAATTTTTAAAATAAAATAATTAATAAAACCACCATTCAAACTTTGACTAATCGGATTTAATAAAACTCGAAAAATCCAAATAAAAGGTTCATCCCCACTTTCTAAAATGCATCTTCAAAAACTCTAAAATCATTCTTTCCAACTTTCTTAAAACGCAAATGCCAAAAAGGGCTATTATGGGAAGCTCGGCTTGGTCCTCGGTGCTGGCCCGCAGGGCTTGGTTCCTAGAGTGGCGACTCCACCGGGAATAAATCATTGTTAAGAAGGCGAAACTTGAAAATTTAAGTAGTGTGTTTCAATGATTTGCTTGCATTAGGCATTCCGCATTTAGCAACCTTTGAATTAGTTTAAATACTATTTTGACCACTAGGAAAACTTGACTATACGCCTTGTTTACCCTTTTCGGAGAGAGGCCCCCATGGGTTCAGGCGGGCCCAACTTGGCTTGATTGCCCCGGAAAATGGTACCTTCTCCCTCATAGCACACCATCTTGGGCTAAACCTTTTGGTTCATTGAGAGGCACCGAGAATTCTAGTTGGTATCCTTATTCGTGCAGCCTATGGGGGACCAAATTCTCGGACTACGTGTCACCATGTATCAAACCTCTTGAACTCTTGGGCCATAGAACTTTTGACTTTAGGTGTCACCCAAACTTCATGTGCATGCTTGAATGAATGTATGTGTTTTTAGATTTAGTCTTCTGTTTGTGAGCCTTTAGGAGTAGAAGAGGAGAGATGTTTAGACCCTTGCATGAGTGAAAATAAAACACTTTAATGAATTTCCTAGAGTCGATCCGTTATGTGCATTTAGCCAAAAGTCAAAATACCTTTTTCCTATTAGGGTTGGTCCATTGTCCGCATTTTCCGTGTCATCCCAAAATTATCCTCTTAATAGCCTAAGTAGTTGCTATTTGCAAAAGGGTCTTATCGGAAGTCCCCTTCTCTTATTGTCTATTTTTTTTTTTTTTACATTTTCACTTTCCATTTGCATTAGCCAAATAAAATCATCTTATATCAAGTGAGTCCATTTGCATTAGCCAAATAAAATCATCTCATATTAGGTGAGTCCATTTGCATTAGCCAAATAAAATCATTTCATATTAAGATAGGTGAGTCTCTGTCCTTCTCATTTTGCATTTAATCCAAAATTCATCTTAAATAGGGAATCTTTTCTCTAAGGATCATGCATTTGTCTCAATCGAGTCATTCATCATATCATCATTACATTTTTATGTGCATCCGAATAAAAGCATCCTTAGTTTTTCGGGTCTTGTACTTGAGTCCCTTCCTCCTAAAAGTGATATTCTCTCACATGGTGCTGAACCTCATCCTTTGGACTGCAGAATAGGGAAGCCTATGGCAACCAAGTATCGTCGGAATCCAAGCTGTAAAAGATTAGAACGTCTCACCAAGGAGTTCGGCACATCGTCTTTTCTTTCAACTCCGCGGTCTACATTAATGCGACAAGCTTCGATGCATACTACACCGTCACAACCTACACCTTGTTCTAAGATAGTACCTAAAAAGATTTCCCTTCTAATGGTTCCCAACCTAGAGCAATATCTTAACCTCGGTCTACTTAACGAGAATATAGCTAAGGTGGAAACCAGGCTGAATGATCAAGAAGAACGAGATATCATCTATATCAAGGGATCTTAAGATTATCATAAGGGCTATTGAGGGTAGTAAGAGAGATGAGGAAGCTAAATGTTTGAAAAGGGAAGAGGCCCAAGAAGCTGAACGTTTGAGAAGGGAAACAACTTTGATTCCGCCACCTCCACCTATCCAGTTTCCTCCGGCCAGTCCCAAACATGAATCTCCTAAGCCTAAATCCAAATCTCAATCCGATTCCCGTATAGATCGGATAGAACGGATGTTGAGGTAGTCATCCATGTTCAATAATCTTAGTGAACATGGATTTATTTTATCAAGGTCCACTGAGTTCACCAAATAGTGAACATAAATCTTAGTAGCTCTGGTCGGAAAAGAGGATCGTACTCAAGAGAAGAGCACGCACGATCCTAATTTGTTACTCGAGGAGAATGTTGAGGCCAAAAACAACATCCTCAAGAGCCTCAAAGTGAATGGTATACCTAAAGTGATTTCTATGTGGAAATTTATCTACTATTGGACCGAAAAGGTGATGGAGATAGTCACGATTCTTGTACAAATTTTAGTCATAAGCTAATGGCTCCCAGAAAAGCCAAAACCGGATAAAGTAGCAAAATCAAAAGGAGTTATTGTCATCTCACCGAACGGAAGGTGGAACGTGTTGGTAGTGTCCTAAAAGCGCTAACTAATGGCTTTAATAGGATCTCTCTCCCTCCTATTAGGAAGATGATTTAAAGCAATGTAGAGAGGTCTAAACCCGGCATTGTACATGATATTCTCAAAAGGAAAGTGCATCGTCTAGCATGTCTCCATAAATTTAGGAATGGCTCTACTACTTAGAATTAATGGCTCCACTACTTGGAATTGAGCCTTTCTACGAGACAAAATCCAATAACATTTTGGTTAAAGAGTTACTCTAAATGAGCAAATGAAGATATTTTAAGCCAATTAGCTTACCGAAGAGGAAATAGCAAGTGAAGAAACATGATTTTCAGCTTCAACTAGAAGATCGCTTAGGTTCCATTCACTTTGAGGACGCCATTCTCGCTCAAGGAAATAGTCTTGAGTAACACTCTCTGCTTTAGCTCTTCCTACAGGATGAGCTTTTCTTCTAGGCATTTTGGAAGACAAGGAATTCTTGAGAACCAACTAGTTTTCAAGGAGCAAAGTAAGGAAACACAAGAGAATGACAAGAGTAAGAAGAAGAGTTGGTGTGCAAAATGAAACACACCATGCACCTCTTTTTATAGGAAAATTTGGTCAAGGCATCCAAGCATATAAGACAAGAGTCAAGTAATTAGTGGGGAACCAAGGGAATCCGGCCGGACACGTCGGGGCCATACCGCCAAAGGCTAGCCGGCGCCGGCTACGAGGTGTCGAGAAGTCCAATCGGTGGTAGCCTTAGTAGCCTAGCCCACTTCCCTAGTCTATACAGCCTTGTTCTCTTGAAACATGTGATCTTTGTCCATTCTCGCATACAAGTGGGTGCTTCTAAACCCATTAGTCGATTTTTCGAACAGTTTTATCGATCTGTTTTCAATTAAATTACTCGGGTAAAACACTCGAACTTTTGTCAATTCAATTATACACTAACAATTATGCTAGCATAGCAGATTATTTAGCCAAGCTTCGGATCAAAGGACGATCAAAGTTTCAGCACCAAAATATGCCAAGCTTAGGATCCTTTTTCCAAACTTCGGAATGCATGCATCGCGATCATGTTTAGGTCCTGCTTTAGAGTTCGGGTTTGATTACAACCAATTCCAAGCATCGCACAATATCTTCTAACAAAAATCGAGGTAAGCACCCTTTAGTGTCTACTTTGACCCTTTGTCTTTTAGACTTGGTCAAAGTGGGGGCTAGCTGTATACACCTAAAAAGTGTCATCTCTTATCTCTTTACTTCGTGTTTTTTTTTGGCTTGATGATGAAATCTTGAGACTTGTTTAAGGATTTGGATCTCGGATCGTGATTAATTGGTGCGACATAAGTTAGTAAACTACAAAAAATCCCAGCATCAAATAAATAGCCTTTTGCCTTTTGTCGGTCCACAAATCCTCATTTCTTTCGGACCGTCCAAGAAGCGGGCCGAGCCTTTAGAGATTGTAGAGTCCCATATCGGTGTGCTGGGAAATTCCAAGTTCAGAGGTACCGTATTCTACTTTGTCCAAATCGGACAAGGAGCTCATGGCATGAAAACGGTATTAAAACGTTGCATTTCATGATCACGAGCATCAAAGTGATGCGTTTAAGCTTGACAAGGCAGCCCACACGACGATAGAAGCTTCTCCCCTCAAAACGACGTGAAGACTCGGACTCTGAATTCATAACACCGAGTACTATCAAGGACTCAGGTATAAACCTCATTCCTCCTAGGTTTTGATTACAAGTCATTCCGAGTGCTATAGAAACTATTGCATATGTTTTCATTCGATTATGACCGACTCGAAATCACATTCTTGTTCATCAACTCACACTGATGTTTTTGAGTCACTCGGACACCACTTAGATCTATCGCATGTTCAAACAATATCTTTAACACTTTTAATCTAAGTTCGACTTCATATTCTAAGTTAAAGTGAATTACATCGTTAATTCAACTCTCTAAGTCGATATGTTTATTTGAACTGTGTTTGTCTAGATCAAGTACTCACACTCTGATAATTTTCTTTATAACTTGATCTTTCCTTAGACTTACTCGGATGGAATTTGAGTATAATGAATATTAGACTCAGAAAATTCCACTCTTCTAGGTCTCGGATAATTATGCACTTAATTATCTTAATTAAATTATTATCTCGTGCCTAATCTTGGACCAATGTATTTTATACTTTGAGAACCAAAATTTGTTTACTTTTATAAGTTATCTAAACGAGGTTATCCTATTTTTGAATTACAAAAGTAATCGGCTTCAAGTCGTCAGTCACTAGCAGACAAGGCTTTTCTACTTCTAAACAAGGCCAAGACGTCTGTATCGGGGTTGTCTGTTTCCAAAAGTGGAAATCTTCAACGGTGGTTTCTACCTTACTTTTCAGACACCACCAGTGGATTGGGACATCCTAAGGAGTCAAGAGCCGTTACACAACGTTCACATCTCAACGGATCTTTTCTTAGCGACTTAGAAGAACCGTTACAACGGTCACAAAGGACTTTTATTCGGAAGATAGTCACAACGGCTAATTTGCTTGGTCATTTATATATAGAAGCCAACTTTTAAGACTTGAAGATTGCTGGAATTATTGTCAATACATATTAATTAAGCGAAAGTCTTTGTATTCATACTCAATCTTCTATTTACAACTCTCGACTTGTACTTCATATTTTCCGAGTTGTAAAGTCTTGTAATCGATCACAAACACTTTCCTACTTTCTAAGTAAGGTCCCTCGACCGAGCTGTAAGGGTTAACTCAGCTTAGTTGTCCCTAGCTGTAAAGGTTGCCTCGGTTAGGAAGTACTAGATTAGATAAGCGAACTTCGAGTTTAAGAAAAATCAGTAAGGAATTGTATAAGGGAGCAATTCTTGTTGAGTCGAGTCTACTTTATTTTATGGATCAAAATAGTGGATTTGACTTGGTGCTTGGACTAGCACTGGCCGTGGTTTTATGCCCGGGAGGGTTTCCAAGTAAATTTGAGTTCATACTTTTACGAGTCCAATCTAGACTCGGACAGTCTCGTTTATTCCTTTTAAGCTTTAATCTTCAAAGTTTGCTAAAATTTCCTCGTCACCCTATTCAGCCCCCTCTAGGGTGACTAAGACTCTCCAAGAGCAAACCTTCAATTGGTATCGAGCCTAGCCTTTCGGAAAGGATCTAACAATCCAAAGCTCTAAAGATCAAATGGCTCAAAACAACGGAGAGTTCGATGAAGGAAGATCTTCCGAGTAGACCACCAAAGTTTAAAGGATCAAATTTCCTACACTCGGAGAAGCTTGTGGAACGTTTTCTCTTGGATCACGACGAAGATATATGGAATATCATACATGAAGGCAACTATATTTTAATAAAGATGGAAGATATAAGACCCGTGCCTAAAGCAAAATTTGAGTACACCACTCGAAGAGGCGAAAAATTCGGAAAGAACTTTAAAGGAATGAACATTCCGATGTGCGCCATCAACTCGGAAGAATATAATAGAGTGTCGGCTTGTGACACGGCCAAAGATGTATGGGACACTCTTGTCAACGCATATGAAGGAACAAGCTAAGTAAGACAAGCGAAGATAAGTCAATATCTTCACAACTACATGCTTGTTCAAGATGGAGCCGAAGAAAACATCACTCAAATGTTTATACGCTTCACCGAGATTACAAACAATCTCAAATATCCGGGTCCCAAGGTGACAGCCATCGAGGAAGTTTAGAACCTCTCACAACTAAAGCCATACGAACTGATTGGGAAGTTACTTACCCATGAAATCCATCCGGAAGAAGAGGATTTCGAGGTCAACACTAAAAAGAATATTGCGACTGAAGGCCTTAGAAAGCAAAGGAGAAAACTTGAGTTCCTCGGACTTTGAAGAAGATCCCATGGCACTTATCGCTCGAGGCTTTAAAAGAATGATGAAGCACAAGAGATAGGAGAAAAGGCAAAGAGAAGAGTTCTACAAGAAAGATAAGAAGGATAGAAAAGGTGAACACTCTTCCCCTTCAAAGGTATCTTTAACTAAAAACTCAGTCTGTTTTGAATGTGGCAGCAAAGATCACATAGTCAAAGACTTCTCAAGAAGAAAGAGAGACAGAAAGAAGAAGAAGGATATGATGGCCACATGGAGTGATGAAGATTCATCCGAAGAAGATGAAGACTCGGACGACTCAAAGTATCCGATGGCATTATCGGACTCGGAAGCTGAATCCGAGTCGGACTCGATAACTCGGACAGGTGAGGAGACAAATCCTCGGGAAGTAATTGAATATTTCCTCAAGTTTTCCAAAGTTGATTTAGCCAAATACATTACCACTTTGGAAGAAAAGTCCAATTCGATTCTTCATAATACAAAGAACAACTTGAGTCTCTTACGTCTAAGAGCATTGTTTTGAAAAATGAATTGGAAAAATTGAGACTTACTCTACGAGAGCTCAAGATTAGTACTCAAGCTAATGAGACCGAGTCTAAGACACTCGAGAGGAGAAAATGAGCATCTAAAACAAAAGCTCAATGAGTCTTAAGAACTTGTTTTAAAGTTTACTTAAGGTCAGAAAAACCTTGATATGCTCTTAGGCTCTCAATGTGTCTACTTTAGGAAAGAAGGACTTGGTTTTAACAAAGAGGAGGAATCTAATTCCTACTCGGATCTTTTCAAAAGGATTTTAGAATTGTAAAATTCAGGAAGGTTAAGCATAGTCCCATTCATAAGAATGAAAGGAGGATTGAGCCTGGACTAGCTTACATGAGAAAACCTTCTCCACCGGTTTATAAAAGAAAAGGTTTTTAAAAGAAAGAGACACGGACTCGGTTTCGAAAAGGAAGATTCAAAATCAGACCAAACCCAAAGTTATTCAAATGCGGGTTCGTAAGAGTCTACTTCCTCGAAAAGGACCACGGTAAAGGGAGTTACTTGGGTTCGTTAGAGGAAGTTAGAAGGGTTAGTGTATTTCGACTTGCAAGTAACTCGAGAAAAGACAAAAGGTTGAAGGTTTGCTCGGGGAGAAGTTAAGTCACCCTAGAGGGGGTGAATAGGGTGATGGAAGATTTTTGAGCAAATCAAACTCTTTTGCACGAGAATAGAGACGAAACGCATTCCGAGTCTAGATTGGACTCGGAAAAGTGTAAACTTCGGATATACGTGGAAACCCTCCCGGGGCGAGAAAACCACGGACAGGTGTCAATCCGGACACCAAGTCAAATCCACTAATTGAATCCTCAATTACAATGAATATGACTACCCAGATTTGTTCCCAAACAAATCTATTACAATTTTCCCGAGCTCGGAATTTACCTTATCCGATCGACCTAGTACTTCCAAGTTGAAGTTACCTTATCAACTTGGGATCCTCCAATTTTTCCCAGGGTTAGAAGTTCCCTTATCTAACCTGGTACTTCCAAACTAAGGTAACCTTTACGAGTTTGGGACAAGCGAGTTGAGGTAACCTTTACAACTCGGTCGGAGAGAAAGAGTAGAAGAGTAGTAAGAATTGCAATACAATCGACTCGGAAAAATACAACTCGAGAATATTAGAATTACAGTTTGGGAGTTGTATGCTAGAGAAGATGTTCAATATGGTCTCTCTTTTTCTTCCATTACGAAGACTCGGACATCTGCTCTATATCTTTACGAGTCATGCAAAAGGAATCGGGTATAACGATGTCATTTATATATAGTTTTGATTCCAAGGCATTCTCTATGTCTTAGAAACTTACTCGAGTTAAATATGTATCTTTTCTATGCGATTCGGCCTTCACTTATCTCTTTCATCGCTTTTCGGTTAAGCGCCTCGAAAGCTGGTTCTTTATTACGAGTCCATTCTCACTCAGATTAATCACATTTTGAATATACCGAGTATTTATTTGTTTCTCCTCGAGAATCGACTTGTGGTTATTTACTCTATTGCTTGCATAGTCGGCATTCATAGTTCGTTTCATGCTTAGTCTATATCAAGTTCTTTCTCACTCTAATATTCGCTATAGAACGTGTTTCTTTACTTAAGACTAAGTCATATGGAATTACGAGTATCATGGATATTAGACTCGAGAAAATTCCATTTCTTTTACGACTCGAGATAATCTGTTAGTCAATTATCATGATTATTTTATTATACTGTGTCTAACCTTGGACCAAAGTATTTTATACTTTGAGAACCAAAGGTGTTTTACTTTTGTAGGTTATTCAATCGAAGATATCTTTTCGAACTACAAAAGTAGCCGAAGCTCGAACGTCAAATCACCAGCGAGATATGGCTTTTCACCTTCCCTGCTTTAGTCTCGGAAGATTGTGTCGAAGGCATGCGCTTCCATATCCGGAAAAGCTGGAACGTCAAGCTTAACGGTGGTTTTCACCACATTTTTCAAGACACTGACCGATGGTTTTGGGACTTCCAAAAGAGTTAAACCGTTGTCCAACGTTCATATTTCAACGGATACTTTACGAGTGACTCGGAAAGTCTTTCTCAACGGTCACGTAGGACTCTTGGTCGGCGAGATGAAGATAACGGCTACTCTGGATGGTCTTCTATAAAAGAAGCCACTTCACAAGACTTGAAGGTTGTCGAATACATTGTCAATACACTTACTTGAACAAAGTTATTGTATTTACTTTCAATCTTCAACTTACAACTCCCACTCTGTAATTCATTACTTTACGAGTTGTAAGGTCTTGTACTTAGTTACAAACTCCTCTTACATTCTTTGTAAGGTCCCTTGACTAAGTCTGTAAAGGTTAACTCGGCTTAGTTGTCCCTAGGCTGTAAGGGTTATCTCGGCTAGGAAGTACTAGATCGAGATAAGGTAACTTCGAGTCTAGGAAAATTTGTGTAGAGTTGTCTAAGGGAGCAACTCGGGTTCAGTCAAGTTCACGGTATTTTGTGGACTCAAAATAGTGGATTTGACTTCGTGTCTGGATTGACACGGGCCGTGGTTTTACTGCCCCGGGAGGGTTTCCACGTAAAATCTCTGTGTTCTATTTACGAGTTCATTCTAGACTCGAGACGGCCTTAGTGCTCTTGCTTCTTCGATTCATTGCTTTACGAGTCCAATCTTTTCGACTGCATTATCGGACTCGGATTCTGTCTTTGTCACTTTTACGCGCAAAAGTGTGTATTCTCAGAGAGAATTTTCTATCACCCTATTCACCCCCTCTAGGGTGACTCGAGACTCTCCTTGAGCAAACCTTCAATTGGTATCGAGCCTAGCCTTTCGAAAAGGATCTAACGGTCCAAAGGTTTAAAGATCGGATGGCTCGAGAACACGGAGAGTTCGACGAAGGTAGATCTTCCAACGAGGCCACCAAAATTCAAAGGTTCAAATTTCGGTCACTTGGAAGAAACTCATGGAATGTTTCCTTATGGATCACGATGAAGAAGTATGGGAAATCATACAACAAGGAAACTACATTCCAACAAAGGCGAGATGAATTGAGAATCCTTCCAAAGACAAAGGCTGAGTTTACGCCAGCGAAGCGAGAAGTTCGAAAGAACTTCAAAGCCATGAACATCCTCATGTGCGCCATAAGCTCGGAAGAATATAATCGAGTCTCTGCTCGTGACTCTGCTAAAGAGGTGTAGGACACTCTGGTCAACACCTACGAAGGTACAAGTCGGGTGAGACAAGCAAAGATCGGCCGGTATCTTCACAAATATGAGCTTTTCAAAATGGAGCCGAGAAGAGAACATTACTCGGATGTTCATACGCTTCACTGAGATCACCAACAATCTCAAATCTACGGGAAAAAGATCTCCCATGAAGAAATGTGTCGAAAAATTCTCGGGAGCCTACCCAGAGACGATGGGGTCCTAAGGTAGCTGCCATAGAAGAGGCTCGGAACCTCTCACTCTTGAAGCCGAGACGAGCTCATCGGAAAGCTTCGACTCATGAGATACACTTGGAAGAAGAAGATGCTTGAGAGTACTTCCAAAAGAAACATTGCGTTTAAAGCCTCGAGAATCCAAAGAAGCAATTCCGAGCTCCTCGACTCGGAAGATGATCCCATGGCACTCATAGCAAGAGGCTTCAAGAAAATGATGAAGCACAAAAGATGGGACAAAAGACCAAAAGAAGAATTTTACAAGAAAGACAAAAGAGATAGAAAAGGTAAGTCTTCTTCTTTTTCAAAGTTATCTCTGTCTAAGAATTCGGATGTTTTGAATGTGGCGGCAAAGACCACATAGTCAAGGGCTGTCCAAAACGAAGAGGGGACGGGGAAGAAGAAAAAGGCCATGATGGCAACGTGGAGTGATGAGGACTCATCCGAAGGCGACGAAGACTCGAGATGACTCAAAATGTACGATGGCGATCCAGCGACTCGGAAGGCTGAAAAGGAGTCGGACTCGAGACACGAGACTCGAGATAATGAGAAGCCGATCCTCAAGAGGTAATAAACTACTTCCTCAAATTCTCCAAAGTTGATTTAGCTAAATACATCTTTACTTTGGAAGAAAAGTCCAATTCGATTCTTCTCATTTCAAGGAACAACTTGAGTCAATCACTTCGAGAGCACTTCTTTAAAAAACGAATTGGAAAAGCTGAGACTCACACTCGAGAGAACTCAAGACAAGTGCTCAAACTAATGAGGCCGAGTCCGAGTTACTCAGAAAAGACAATGAGCAAGCTGAAACGAAGCTCACTGAGTCTCGAGATCTGGTTTTAAAGTTTACTCAAGGACGAGAAGAACCTTGATATGCTCTTGGGCTCACAATGTGTCTCTTTTAGAAAAGAAGGTCTTGGTTTCAACAAGGAGGAAGAATCTAATTCTTACTCGGAATTGTTCAAAAGGCTGAGCATGGCCCCATTCACAAAAATGAAAGGAGGACTAAACCCGGACCTATCTACAAAAGGAAACCACTCTCTCTGTTTCAAAAGGAAAAGTTTTTAAAAGGAAAGAGACACCGACTCGGTTCTCACAGAAGAAGACTCGAGAATCGAGACTAAACCCAAAGCCATTCAAATCTGGGTTCCAAAGCACCTTCTTCCTCGAGAAAGGACCACGGTAAGAAATGTTCTTGGGTTCGTTAGAGGAAGTGAAGAAGGGTTAGACTCTCTCTGTTTTGCGGGTCACTCGAGAAAAGATCAAAAGGACATTGGTACTGGACGGTGGATGTTCTCGACATATGTCGGGTGACCAAGGATTCTTTTACGAGCTGGAGTCATATAAAGGAGGAAAGGTAACCTTTGGTGATGACGAGCAAGGGCAAGATAGTGGGCATTGGGAAGATTGGTAATGGAAATAATCCGGTGAGTCCGAGTCTACCTTGTCAAAGGACTAAAGTACAACTTACTTAGCATCTCCCGACTTTGTGACAAAGGTCAAGAGGTAAAATTCACTCAATCCAAGTGCTACATCACGAGATGAGATCACCAAAGAGGTAAAACTTTCGGGTAAGAGATCGGGTAATACCTACATCATCCCTCTTTCGGCCCAAGTCGGAATTTATCTGTTTGAAAGCATCTCTTCAAGATGATTCTTGGACTTGGCATCGTAGATTAGGTCATATTAGCATGCATACTATCAAAAAGCTTGCATCTCATCATCTGGTTAGAGGATTACCTAGCTGTGCGTTTGAGAAGGATAAAGTATGTGAAGCATGCACCGAGAGGAAACAAGTCGAGATCTTCATTCAAATCTCTGAAGACAGTTTCCACATCCAACGTGCTTGAATTACGCATATGGACCTATGTGGCGAAATTCTGTAAAGAGTCTCGGAGGTAAATCTTACATACTTGTTATCATTGATGATTTTCAAGATTTACACGGGTGTGTTTTCTCAAACATAAGAATGAAGCCTTCAAGGAGTTCAGCAAGCTCACGTAGAAAGATTCAAGTGGAGTCTCGGACTCGGGTTCAAAGGATTCGAGCCGACCATGGAAGGGAGTTCGATTACTCGGAATTCTCGAGTTTTGTGACAAGAATGGAATTTCTCACAACTTCTCGGCACCCAGAACTCCTCAACGAGAATGGAGTAGTTGAGAGAAAGAACAGAACCCTTGAAGAAATAGCAAGGACGATGATGATTGAACACAACTTGCCTTACTATTTTTGGGCGAGGCGGTAAACACGGCTAACTACACTCTCAATCGATGCCTCATCGGACCCATTACGAAGAAAACACCTTATGAGCTCTACAAAGGGAGGAAACCAAACATTTCCCATTTCGGATCTTTCGGATGTAAGTGCTTTGTCCACAACAATGGTAAGGATCATCGACCAAGTTTGATGCTCGGTCGAGACGAAGGAATTTTTCTAGGTTACTCTTCTCATAGCAAAGCTTACCGTATCTTCAATAAGAGAACTAACAAAGTGGAAGAAAGTATCCACGTAGTGTTTGATGAGCTTGAACAGGGAAAACCAAGTGAATCTTCATACACGAAGCTGAAGCTCGAAAAGGATGATGACGAAGATGAGCCTACAAAGACTCGGAAGGAGACCACTCGGAACGAGGAAGCTCGGAACGAGGAAGCTCGAAGCGAACAAGTCAATGAAGAGGATCACTCGGAACAAGCTTACGAAGATCAAGCAATTCAACCCACAAACCTGGTGAATCAAAGAAGCGGTAAAGCATTCAAATTTACTTCCAATCATCCCCAAGAAAACATAATTTCGATATCAACGGTGGGGTAAGAACTCATTCTTCTCTTCATAATCTATGTGCATTCACTGCATTCATTTCACTAAGCTGAACCCAAAAATGCACTAGAAGCCCTTAATGAACCCGAATGGGTAGAGGCCATGCAAGAAGAGCTGAATCAATTCGAAAGAAACCAAGTACGGACTCGACCAACCGACCTTCGACCACCCCGTTATAGGAACCAAATGGGTTTTCAAAAACAAAGCTGGATGAGGGTGGAATAGTAGTCGAAACAAGGCTAGACTTGTAGCTCAAGGTTACAATCAAGAAGAAGGAATTGATTGTGGGGAAACCTTTGCACCGGTAGCTAGAATAGAAGCCATTAGAATACTTGTTGGCATTTGCATCTTGCATGCATATCAAGTTATATCAAATGGATGTTAAGTGTGCCTTTCTCAATGGTTTTATTGAAGAAGAGGTCTATGTCGAGCAGACCTCCTGGTTTTGAAAACTCGAGAATTCCCAAATCATGTTTTCAAACTTCAAAAGGCTCTCTATGGTCTTAAGCAAGCCCCTAGAGCTTGGTATGAAAGAGCGAGCGACTTCCTGGTTCAAAATGATTTTAAAAGAGGTCGGATCGACAAAACCCTATTCATAAAGACCAAAGGGAAAGATTTTCTCATTGTTCAAATATATGTTGATGATATTATTTTCGGTGCTACTAATGAATTTACGTGCGAGAATTTTACGAGTTGATGAGTCAAGAGTTCCGAGATGAGTATGATGGGAGAACTTAACCTTTTCCTTGGACTGCAAATCAAACAAGACAAAGATGTAATCTTTGTTCATCAATCGAAATACACCAAGGAAGCTGAAGAAATATAAACTTCAAGATGCAAAGCACGCATCGACCCCTATGAGCGACGAGTATAAAGCTCGACTCGGATGAGACGAGGTAAAGCAGTAGATCGAAACTCTATCGGGGTATGATTGGATCACTGCTATATCTTACTTCAAGCGAGACCGAGATATAATGTTCGGTGTTTGCTTATGCGTACGATTTCAAGCTAATCCAAAAGAATCACATCTCAGCTGCGGTGAAGAGAATATTCGAGATATCTTGCGAGGCACTCGAGAATCTAGGACTATGGTACTCCGGAGACTCGGAGCCGACTACGGCTGGGTACTCGAGACGCGAGACTATGCGGGATACAAAGTTGATCGAAAGAGCACATCCGGAGCTTGCCAATTTACAGGTCGATCTCTAATATCCTGGCACTCAAAGAAGCAAAATTCGGTAGCTCTATCAGCTGCGAAGCTGAATATATTGCAGCTTGGAGCTTGTTGCGCTCAGATTCTCTGGATAAAACAACACTTGAAAGATGCGGGACTATCTCTCAACTCGGTTCCAATCAAGTGTGACAATCAAGCGTAATCGGTATCACTAAGAATCTGTCCAGCACTCTAAAAACAAAGCATATTGAAGTCGGGTATCACTTCTTACGCGATCACTCGAAAAGGGTGACATTATACTTGAGTTTATTCCGACTAATCTTCAATTAGGTGATATATTTACTAAGCCCCTTTGTGAAGATCAATTCTGTTTTATTCGGAATGAGCTTGGTATGTTAAATGCTTAGTTTTGTGTTATGATTCTTGAATATTTACGTGCCATGTGCTTTCATTGTTAATAACCATTAGTTCGGTTGATCACGTGATCTTGGGCTGATAGTTATTTATGTGTTTCGAGTCACTCGAAACTTTTACGAGTCAAACTTCGAAGTAAGAGAAAATTGGACATCAAATTTTACGAAGCTATCTCTAGAACAGTGGAGAGTTTCGGATTATAATTTCAAATTTTTTCTCTCTCTCTCTCGGCGCTGCGATCGGATCATAACCGCAGATTTCAAACCAGCGATATCTCAACCGTTGAAGAAGAAGCTGTCACACGGGCATTAATTATCGATGGACGGGGTAAGTCGGAAACGGAGTTACTTAACGGATAGTGAACGGGCGCACGTACTCATTATAAATAACGGCTATCCATCTTCTTCTCGGTATTCTAAAACTCCTTCCCTCTCTAACGAAATTCTTCTCGCGGAAGTTTGCTACGTGAATAGTGTTCCCTGGTCATTCGTAGACGTCGAAGAAGCTCTCTCTCTCTCTCTCTCTCGTAAGTTTTTCAGCTGCTCATCTCCCTTTCTTCTACCATTTTTTTGTTTCGTTACCTTCTCTTCTACTCCTCATTCTCTTTCTCTTTCGAAAAGCTTCATCTTTTCTTCTCTCACCATGCCTAAAGAGGAAACCATCCAGACTTTCGGGTTTCTTCATCCTCTAAAAAGCCTCGCACCAACAAGCCGGAAAGCTCAACCCTTTCTAAACCCGTTGTCACCCGAGCATCTTGCCTTTGGATGACAAGTTCTTCCCAACAACCAAATTCTCCTGGCTGTCCAATATCCAAACCACCGGAGTTTACCCTTTCTTGTGCTTGGCGAGTTCATCTATCTGAACTCGTTTACGAGTTTTATACTCATCTCACCCACTCAGAAAATGTTCTAACCTCTCGGGTTCGGAACATTACTTGTTCAGTATCAACACCTCCCTCCTTCACCGTCTGTTCAAAGTTTCTTCTCTCTTCTTGAACAGCAACCCTATCCCCTTCACTTGAAGTCGCCGAGCGACTTCTTTGAAAAGTACGCTAAAGAATTCCACGGGTCGAGAAAGAACTTTTACGTGACTCGGTTGAAGTCGAAGCCGAGGCTTACGTGTTTCTTGCTGATGAGAACCTTCTTCTCACAGCATTCTAGCAAGGAGAACCCTAACTCCAAGCACCTCAAAGCCCTCTTCGATATCCTGGAGGGATACGAAGTCGACCTCTTCCCCTCCATCATTGAGCGGATGGCGGTGTGCCGGCTCGACTCCAAACCAAGAAGAACACCTCCCTTCCTTTCGGTGCTCTTCTCACCCTTGTCTTCAAACAATTCCAAGTTCCTCTTCCCTCGACCCTAACGCGGTGTGCAGGCGGCCATTGTGGTCGGCAGAAGGAACTTCGAGGGTACGGATACCGGAAACTAACCACGGTGTGCAGGTTCACAACTTCGAGGCGAGGCCTCCTTCTCCACCTCGGACTCGGAAATCAACCCCTCTCTCTCTTCCCTCTTCACTGGTGGTGCCTCCACCTCCGGTGCTTCTAAAACTCTCTCTGCCCTCTTGTCTCCTGTCTTCATGGACAAGATCACCTCTGTGTCTTCGAATTCGGAGACATGCTCGGAGGTTTCAAGTCCGTTCTTCGAGGTCGACCATCAACCAAAAGACCGGTCGAGTCCCAAATCCGAGAGCGGCGGTCTCTCGTTCTTGAGATGAGAGCGCTGGTTAAGGAGCGGCGAGAGCTGGCTGAGCTCCTCGAGAGAGAGACGGTCCAAGGCGGCTCGGGATCGGGATGACTCGAGACATCTCGAGGCGTCTTCGAGCCCAGGCCGACCTCCTCGGCCGGCGAGGCAGCGAGGAAGAAGAGGAAGAAGCGGCGAAGCGAGCGAGAGGACGGCGAGGAACCTACGGCTGAAGCGAGGCCCTTCCGGGCAAAGGGAAGAAGAGGCCGTGGCAAGCTGCTCCCCAAGCTCAAATTGCTGTACTCGGCTCGGACAGCGATCCGAGTGGGTCGAACGATCTCGCTCCTCCGGCGAGTCGGCCGAGCGGCCCCCTCCGGCCCCTGAGGTCCCAAGGGAAGAACCCTCGATCCCTATCCTCGGGTCGGCCCCTCGAGGCTGAGCCCCTGCGAACTATTCCGGTTCTCCCTTCGCCGCGCTCAACCACATCGTCGAGGTCTTATCGGCGCCGGCGCACCTCCGCCTCCACTCAGTAATCCCCTCATTCCTAGTTGGAGCCATGCACTTGAGTCACAATTCCTCGGTGTCTCCGGAATTTACGCTTCAAAATTTTCTTTTTGTCCGGACAACTTATGTGTATTCCTTGTACTTTTCTCCTCTCTTTTTGGTTCTTGTTTTTCTTTGAAAGGCAAGGGGAGAAAATGTAGTCGAAGCTGGTTGTCTTGTTTAGGGGGAGTTTTTACTGCCCTTGTAAATTTTAATGGATTAATGCATTTAATTATTTACGAGTTCTTTCTTTAATAAGTTAAAGCATACTTTATCTTGCTACGATATATTGTATATTACTACGATCTATTCAATATGCCTTATTTTTTCACACTACTCAGAATCAATCTATTTTCCTCTAACAAAGTTTACGTTTAAGTACGGAATGCCTTTCATCAAAAAGGGGAGATTGAAGACTCGAGACAACTGCTCTATATCTTTACGAGTCATGCAAAAGGAATCGGGTATAACGATGTCATTTATATATAGTTTTGATTCCAAGGCATTCTCTATGTCTTAGAAACTTACTCGAGTTAAATATGTATCTTTTCTATGCGATTCGGCCTTCACTTATCTCTTTCATCGCTTTTCGGTTAAGCGCCTCGAAAGCTGGTTCTTTATTACGAGTCCATTCTCACTCGGATTAATCACATTTTGAATATACCGGTATTTATTTGTTTCTCCTCGAGAATCGACTTGTGGTTATTTACTCTATTGCTTGCATAGTCGGCATTCATAGTTCGTTTCATGCTTAGTCTATATCAAGTTCTTTCTCACTCTAATATTCGCTATAGAACGTGTTTCTTTACTTAAGACTAAGTCATATGGAATTACGAGTATCATGGATATTAGACTCGGAAAATTCCATTTCTTTTCGACTCGGATAATCTGTTAGTCAATTATCATGATTATTTTATTATCCGTGTCTAACCTTGGACCAAAGTATTTTATACTTTGAGAACCAAAGGTGTTTTACTTTTGTAGGTTATTCAATCGAAGATATCTTTTCGAACTACAAAAGTAGCCGAGCTCGAACGTCAAATCACCGGCGAGATATGGCTTTTCACCTTCCCTGCTTTAGTCTCGGAAGATTGTGTCGGAAGGCATGCGCTTCCATATCCGGAAAAGCTGGAGCGTCAAGCTTAACGGTGGTTTTCACCACATTTTTCAAGACACGACCGATGGTTTTGGGACTTCCAAAAGAGTTAAACCGTTGTCCAACGTTCATATTTCAACGGATACTTTACGAGTGACTCGGAAAGTCTTTCTCAACGGTCACGTAGGACTCTTGGTCAGCGAGATGAAGATAACGGCTACTCTGCATGGTCTTCTATAAAAGAAGCCACTTCACAAGACTTGAAGGTTGCCGAATACATTGTCAATACACTTACTTGAACAAAGTTATTGTATTTACTTTCAATCTTCAACTTACAACTCCCACTCTGTAATTCATTACTTTACGAGTTGTAAGGTCTTGTACTTAGTTACAAACTCCTCTTACATTCTTTGTAAGGTCCCTTGACTAAGTCTGTAAAGGTTAACTCGGCTTAGTTGTCCCTAAGCTGTAAGGGTTATCCCGGCTAGGAAGTACTAGATCGAGATAAGGTAACTTCGAGTCTAGGAAAATTTGTGTAGAGTTGTCTAAGGGAGCAACTCGGGTTCAGTCAAGTTCACGGTATTTTGTGGACTCAAAATAGTGGATTTGACTTCGTGTCTGGATTGACACGGGCCGTGGTTTTACGCCCGGGAGGGTTTCCACGTAAAATCTCCGTGTTCTATTTACGAGTTCATTCTAGACTCGAGACGGCCTTAGTGCTCTTGCTTCTTCGATTCATTGCTTTACGAGTCCAATCTTTTCGACTCTGTTATCGGACTCGGATTCTGTCTTTGTCACTTTTACGCGCAAAAGTGTGTATTCTCGAGAGAGAATTTTCTATCACCCTATTCACCCCCTCTAGGGTGACTCGAGACTCTCCTTGAGCAAACCTTCACATTCGTCGGTTGAAATCTTGTGCTAAGGCTTCTATAAATAGTCCGCCTTGAAGAGATAGCCGTTGTGCCTCCAACGTCTTTACGTTGAAGATGTCCGAGTCAACTAGCCGTTGTAACGGATAGTCCGAGTCACTCAGATTTCTGGACCACCTTGAAATAACCGTTGTGCCTTGGTCCTAGCTTCCAACAACTCTTTTTCCAGCTTTTGTAAACTGGAAAAGCAAAACGAAAAGACCGTTAGACACGAAATAAAATATTACCCAAAACAATAACAGACAAGGTCGTCGGTAAGTTACGAGCTTTTCTAGAAATTCCGACTTTTTGTACGGCGAGTGCTTTAACGGTTAGGAGCCTTTTGCTTTTGCTTTTTCTTCAGATAATTGACATTAGAAAAACCTGCAAAAACATTAAGCACAATGGTTCTCAAAGTATAAATATACTTTGGTCCATAATTAGATAAGGATTAGTCTAAGTAAAGCATTTAATGACTAATTACCTTAATCTATTAATATGGAATATTTCAAGTCTAATATTCAATATACTCAGATTCCGAGATATGCTAAAACTCATAAATAAATCATTCAATCTTAATGGGCACAAGAGTTATATAGACATTTTACAATTACGCATAATTAAACAAATAGTAGCGTAGGTAAACTAAATGTCCGAGTCGACTAAGTGGGTCGGACTTACTTAGTCTATCATAACTAACTCAGATTCTACTTTCTAAGTCCGAGTCGACTTAGTGGGTCGGACTTAGTAAGATAATCTTAATATGCTTAAGTACGAGTTCGATCAAGAATAAGTCATATTGAAATGATGAATTGTAAAGCATATGACTTAGTTAAATGAATTTCTTTTAGGATGCTTCTTGCTTTATCCCAAATTTAGATGAGTGCATGAAATCAAAACACATTCAAGTGGTTAGTCGAGTCATACCTGAGTCTTCAAAGGTTATTGGTACCTAGACAGTGGATGCTCACGCTACATGTCGGGAGATTCAAGACTCTTTTATGAGTTAGAAGATTACAAGGGAGACAAAGTCACTTTTGGAGATGACGAGTAAGGGCAAGATATTTGGAATAGGCAAGATTGGAAAAGGAGACAATTTGGTCGACCACTGTCTATCTTGTCAAGGGATTAAAGTAAAATCTACTCAACATCTCTCCACCGTGTGACAAAGGTCAAGAGGTAAGATTCACTCAGACCAATTGTTATATTTCGATGCAACTACCAAGGAGACCAAGCTCTCGGGTAAAAGATTAGGTAATACCTACACTATTCCTCTTTCGACCCGAGTCGGAACTTATCATGTTTAAAAGCATCTTTGCATGATGATTCTCGGACATGCATCATAGACTAGGTCATGTTAGCATGCACACCATAAAAAAGCTTGCATCTCATGGTTTAGTTAGAGGCTTGCCTAACTGTGCATTCAAGAAAGATAAAATATATTTAGTATGCGGATAAAATATATTTAGTATGCACAAAAGGAAACGAGGTCATATCTTGTTTCAAAACTCTCAAAGCTGTTTCCACATCCAAAGTGCTTGAAATGTTGCATATAGATTTATGTGGTGAAATTCCTGTAAAGAGTCTTAGAGGTAAATCATATGTACTTGTGATTGTTGATGACTACTCACGATTTACCTAGGTTTGTTTTCTTAAGCATAAAAACGAAGCCTTCAAAGAGTTCAGCAAGCTTTGCGGGAAAATTCAAGTTGAGTCTCGGACTCAGATTAGAAGAATTTGAATAGACCATGGAAGGAGTTCGATTACTCGGAATTTACGGAGTTACGTGATAAGAATGGTATCTCCCACAACTTCTCAGCATCAAGAACTCCTCAACAAAATGGAGTAATGGAGAGAAAGAATAGAACTCTTGAAGAAATAGGAAGGACAATAATGATTAAACATGATCTACCTTACTATTTCTAGGCTGAGGCTGTCAATACAACAAATTACACTCTAAACGAGATGCCTCATCGGACCCATCCTGAAGAAAACTCCACCATATGAGCTCTACAAAGGGAAGAAACCCAACATTTCATACTTCAAACCCTTTGGATGTAAGTGCTATGTTCATAATAATGGTAAGGATCACCTGATCAAGTTTGATGCTCGGTTAGATGAAGGTATTTTTATTGGTTATTCATCTCATAGTAAAGCATATCTCATTTTCAATAAAAGAACTAACAAAGTGGAAGAAAGCATCTACGTTGTTTTTGATGAGATTAATTAGGGAAAACCAAGTGAGTCAACATTCTCGGATCTAAAAGTCGATCGAGATGATGATGATCTTATCGAAGCAAAGCTCGGACAGAGTCAAGAAAAAGCAACTCGGAATGAGATAGCTTAGAATACCATGACTCGAGACGAGAACCGGCTCTAGAACCAGCTCGGAATGCTGAAAGTCAATCGGATGAGCAAGGTCAATCGGATCGGACCGGTGAAGATCAACCAATTCAGCCTACAAATCCGGTGAACCGAAGAATAGGTAGAGCATTCAAATATGCTTCGAGTCACCCACTCAAAAACATCTTGTCTAACATCAACAGTGGGGTAAGAACTCGTTCTTCTTTGCCAAATCTATGTTCATTCACTGCATTCATATCATTAAATGAACCCAAAAATGCACTAGAGGCCCTAAATGAACCTGAATAGGTAGAGGCCATGCAAGAGGAACTTCATGAATTTGAAAGAAACCAAGCCTTGACTCGACCAAATGACCTTCGACCACCCAATCATAGGAACCAAATGGGTTTTCAAGAACAAACTGGATGAAGGTGGGTTGGTAGTCAGAAATAAGGCTAGACTTGTGGCTCAAGGTTACAATTAAGAAAAAGGAATTGATTATGGGGAAACCTTTGCATTGGTTGCTAGGATTGAAGCAATTAGAATCCTCTTGGCATTTGCATCAAGCATGAACATTAAATTATATCAAATGGATGTCAAATGTGCTTTTCTGAATGGTTTCATTCAAGAGGAAGTCTATGTTGAGCAACCCCTGGATTTGAGAATTCAGAATTTCTAAATCATGTTTTCAAGCTACAAAAACTCTTTATGGTGTTAAACAAGCTCCCGGAGCTTGGTATGAAAAGACTGAGCGACTTCTTGGTTGAAAATGAATTTAAAAGAGGTCGGATTGACAAAAATCTTTTCATAAAAACCAAGGGAAAAGACTTTCTTATTGTTCAAATCTATGTTGATGATATAATCTTTGGAGCTACTAATGAAAATCTCTGTCGAGACTTTTACGAATTAATGAGACAGGAATTCCAAATGAGCACGATGGGAGAACACAATTTCTTCCTTAGTCTACAAATTAAGCAAGACAAAGATGACATTTATGTCCATCAATCAAAGTATACCAAGGAGTTCGTTGAAGAAGTAGAAGCTTTAAGATGCAAAACATGCAGCAACACTAATGAGTAGCGAGCATAAAGCTGGACTCGAGAATCTAGGTCTATGGTTTTCAAGAGACTCGGAACTAACCGTCACTTGGATACTCAAATGCTGACTATGTTGGATACAAGGTTGATACAAAGAGCACCTCAGGAGCCTACCGGTTTACGGGTCAATCCCTTATATCTTGGCACTCAAAGAAGTAGAACTCGGTTACTCTATCAACTATCGAAGTTGAGTACATTGCAGCTGGAGCTTGCTGTGCTAAGATTCTATGGATTAAGCAACACTTGAGAGATCTTGGACTTTCATTCAAATCAATTCCAATCAAATGTAGCAATCGAGTGCAATCAGCATCACTAAGAATCCAGTTCAACACTCAAAGACAAAGCATATTGAGGTTAGGTATCATTTTCTCAGAGACCATTCGAGAAAGGTGATATTGAACTAGAATTCATTCCTACAAAACTTCAACTAGCTGATATCTTTACTAAGCCACTTAGTGAGGATCGGTTTTGCTTTATTAGGAATGAACTTGGCATGATAAATGCATGATTTTGTGTTTTTCTAAGTGTAATTATCTTGCATGATTATGCGTTATCTGTTTTCTTTCTATGTCTTAATAATAATTAGTTCGATTGACCCGGTGAAGCCGAGGTAGGAGTTATTATTTGTTTGCGGTTTCGAGTCACTCGAAACCTTACTGAGATCGGACTCGGTTTTTGAGAAAAATGGACATCAAACTTCGAAATCATCTCTAGATTAGTGGAGAACTTCAGAAATTTCTTTTAAAATCTCTCTTTTCTCTCTCTCTCTCTCTCGCGTATCGATCAAAGAACTAGCTGTTAGGAGATAGACACTAGAATTCTAACCATTAGAGAGTGGAATAGACACACCGGTCCGAGGCGACCGTTGGAGAGTTGGGTCGGAATGGATACTTGAAGGACATTTCTTTCTCTATAAATAGCATCTATTTTCCTTCATTTCGCTACTTTACTCTCTGCTCGCATACACTCTCGCTTACTTACTCTCGTACTCTCGTTCTCAAGTAAACTCGGTACACTTAAGTACTCTTGAGCTCTCGGTACTCTCTCTCTCTCTCTCTCTCTCTCTCTCTCTCTTCCCTTTGAGCTAACTCATCTTCTTCTCCAAGCTTCTCAAACCTTCAACTTTCAAACATGTCGAAAAGAGGTTCCGCCTTAGATTTTCTTGGTTTTGCAACCAAGAAACCTCGAGCCAAAAGCCAAGAGGGTCCTTCTAACCCCTCTAAGATCCTTGTCACCCAACACCTAATGTTGGATGACAAATTCTTCCCAACTAAAAAATTCTCGTGGTTTAAACACATCAAAACTACGAGGGTATACAATTTCCTCTATTTCAGCGAATTCATCTACCCGGAACTCGTCATCTGGGTTCTACTCCAACTTTTCTAGCTCTAAGGGGATCTTCACCTCAAGAGTTCGTGACATAGCCGTTTGTATTAACGTCTCTCTCCTCCACCGCTTATTCAAAGTTTCATCTCTCTTCCTCAATAGCAACCCTATCACATTTAACGAGGTTCGTCGATGAATTCTTTCAAAAATATGCCAAAGAAATCCCCGAGTCACGCAAAAACTTTTACGTGACTCGGATGAAGACCGAGGCACGTCTTCTCTGTTTCCTGCTGATGAGAACCTTTTTCTCTCGAGCATTCCAACAAAGAGAATCCAAATTCAAAGATTCTCAAAGCCTTGTTTGACATTCTCGAGGGCTACGACGTAGACCTCTTCCCAGCAATTATCGAGCAAATGGCCTCTGTGCCGGCTCGAACAAGAAATCCACTCCTCTTCCTTTTGAGGCCCTTCTCACCTTCATTTTTGAACAATTCAAGGTCCCGCTCCCCTCGGATCCTAACGAGGTATCCGAGGCTGCCATAGTAGTTGGCGAGAAAAGAGCTTCTAGGCTATGGATACCAGGAAACACAACCGGGTGTTTGGGTCCACAACTCGAAGCGAGACAACCCTCTCCTCCGCCACAAACTCGGACTCCACTCCCACTCCCTCCACCACCTGGTGGTGCCTCCACCTTAGGTACTTCTCATGTTCTTACTTCCGCTTTGTCTATCACAATGAGAGACAAGCTCTCCTTCGTGTCCATAGAAATCAAGGATATTCTCCGGTCATTCAAGATTGTCCTTCATTCTATAACCATTAACCAAAAAATAGCCCAATCTCAAATACGAGAGCAGCAAGAAGTGCTCCTTAAGATGAAGGCCTTGGTTAAGGAGCATAAGGAGTTGATCGAGCTCCTTAGAGAAAGGCGCTCCAAAGCAACTCAGGACCCGGACAACTCGAAACATCGGAGGAGTCCTCTAGCCCTACTAAATCTTCATCTAGAGAGGCAGAAAAAGAAGAAGATGAGGCTACAGCTGAAGCAACTCCGAGGAACGAGAGAAGGAAGAAGAAGAGAAGGGGAAGAAGGAGGAGAAAAAGAAGAAGGCTGAAGGACAAGGTGCTCCCGCTCCTCAACCGGAACTAATTAGCTCAAACAGTGAGTCCGAGTGAGTCGGAAGACCCAGTGACGCCGGTCGGTCAGCGAGTAGTCAAGCTAGAGGAAGCACCACCCTCTATGGAATTTCAAGAGGATGAACCTCTGGATGACCTTGTTCTAGGTCAGCCACTCGGAGCTGAGCCCATTCTAGAGATCCCGATGCTGCCCCGCTCGGATCTTCAACGTCTTCACGTTCATATCAGCGAGGCGCACAACATGTTCATTCGCTTCAACTCGGACGGCTCCCACTCCACCGTCTTTTTTTGTTTTTATTTTTGTTTTTTTTCCGGACAAACAAATTGTATCTACTTGATACATTATTCCCAATTTTGTTTTTGCTAAAAGGCAAGGGGGAAAATAATTAGAAAATTTGTTATCTTGTTTAGGGGAGTTTTCTCACCCTTTCTTTTGCATATAATTTATGTGCTTATGTGAATATGAATGAAGTTTCGATTTCGTGCTATTTGACTTCTAAGTATAAATTTCTTATTGTATTTTGCTCGATATATCAACTTATTTATTTATCTCTGCTCCGATATAACTTCTCACAATTTTTCATCAAATGAGATATCTGCAGTAATATTCTAAGTCCGAATCACTTCATTTATTTCTATGCTATATTTTACTCTAAGCTCGATATATTCTTTGTGAAATGAGTAAGAATGAAAACTCTTGATTATTTCACTAACAAAGTTTCTAAGTATGGAATGTCTTTCATAAAAAGGGGAGATTGAAGACTCGGACTACGAACTCATATCGTTACGAGTACTATCATGGACTCACATACAAACCTCATCCCTCCTAAGCTTTAATTACAAGTCATTCGAGTGCTATAGAAACTATTGCATATGTTTTCATTCGATTCGATCGACTCGGAAATCACATTCTTGTTCATCGACTCACACCGATGTTTCGAGTCACTCGGACACCACTTAGATTTATCGCATGTTCAAACAATCTCTCAAACACTTTTAATCTAAGTTCGACTTCATATTCTAAGTTAAAGTGAATTACGGCGTTAATTCAACTCTTTAAGTCGGCATGTTTATTTGAACTATATTTGTCTAGATCAAGTACTCACACTCGATAATTTTCTATATAACTTGATCTTTCCTTAGACTGACTCGGATGGAATTTGAGTATAATGAATATTAGACTCGGAAAATTCCACTCTTTTAGGTCTCGAGATAATTATGCACTTAATTATCTTAATTAAATTATTATCTCGTGCCTAATCTTAGACCGAAGTATTTTATACTTTGAGAACCAAAATTTGTTTACTTTTGTAGGTTATCTAAACGAGGTTATCCTATTTTTGAATTACAAAAGTAACCAGCTTCAAACTATCAATCACCAGCGAGACAAGGCTTTTCTACTTCGAACAAGGCCCGGACAACTGTGTAAGGGTTGTCTGTTTCCAAAATTGGAAATCTTGAACGCTAAGCTCAACGGTGGTTTCCACCCTACTTTTCGGACACCACCAGTGGATTGGGACATCCTTAGGAGTCAAGAGCCATTGCACAACGTTCACATCTCAACGGATCTTTTCGAGTGACTCGGAAAAACCATTACAACGGTCACAAAGGACTTCTATTCGGAAGATAGTCACAACGGCTAATCTTGTAAGACCGGAACTTTCAGGTGCGTGCTTGCTAATGAATTAAATTATTAAAAGTTAAGTGAAAAATTCAAAATTATTAAATTAAGTGACTTAGAATTTTTCGAGTCGAAATTAAACTCGAGAACGGAAACCGAGGCATGGGTTAGCTTATTGGGCTTATTGAAATTGAAGTTGGGCCCAATTTGTCAAAGTCCAAAGCAGAAAAAATCAAAACAAAAAGAAAGGAAAATGAGAGTAGGAGTGCTGGCGAGAAAACTAAAGTTTGGGAATTAAGGGGTCCAATTAAGTTTGGGCAACATATTATTGAGGTGTAAGTAGGAAAAGAGGAGAGAAAGTGGGACCGAGACAAGTAAAAGGATAGAAGCAGGGAAAGAGAAGAAGAATGGGAAAATAGACACGGAGGCGGGCGAGAGGGAGTAAATGAAAGCAAGAGAGGAGAAAGCGCGAGAGCCGGTGGCCCGTGGCCGCCTGACCGGCAAGGAAGCCGCCGTCGGTGGGCGAAGGGAGAGCGAGGGCTCGGGAGGCTGAGCGAGAGAAAAAGAAGAAAGAGGAATGAAGGAACGCGGAAGTAGAGGAAAGTGAGAGGAGGACGAGAGCCGGAGCGGGAACATGGAGGAAGAGAAGGCACGGCGTGCTCGCGCGGCCGGCGAGCGCGAGAAGGGATCCGGCGAGACCGGACAAAACCGAGGCCGGGGTTTGAGAACCCGAAAACAACAGAGCGAGAGGGAGATAGCGAGAGTTTGAGCGAAGGTAGAAGAAGTGGGCGCCGGGAAGAAGAAGGAAGGGGGAACCGAGAGGAAGAAAGGGAAAGAGGAAACATAAATTGAAACCCAATTCAAGACCTTCCAAAACCGAAATTCTTAGAATCTCTAAGAATCAAAGGTGAGTAATTTGAATTCATCCTCTAAAGTAAAAATGAATTAGGAAGATGAAACTTGGAATTGATTCATGAAATTGGAAACCCTAGGTTTAATTGAAGAAGTTAAAGGCTTAAATTCACTAAATTAGCAACTCACAAATCAAGAGCATGTTGTGATTATGTGATATCTAATTCTGAATTTGTGATGTTTAAGTATTATTGAGCATGATTATTGAGAATTGGACGAGATTAGCTCGAACAGAATTAGGGGAAAAATCAGAAAGTTAAGTTCATGACTTATGTGCAAATTTTTAGTAATTATGCATGCTGTTCGAATTTCTGTGAATTCGTGTGTAGCCAAATTTCCTGAAAATTTTACTGCAGCTGTATGGCAATTTATGGAAATTTCCTGTAAATTTTGGTATGCATTGGATGATTAGATTGGGAGATACGCAATTTTAAGTGAAAATGTCCTGTTTTGGGCAAAATCGGAACTAATGGAGTAAATGAGGTTAAGAACTGGAATTTGAGAAGTTATACGGCTAAACTAAGAGATATGTAATGTTTAAGGAAAATTATAGAACCATGAACCACCTATATGCAATAATACGCAATTATGAAGAGATAAGTTCGTTACTTAGTAATTGATATGTATATGTATGATGTGGTTATCTTAAATTCATTGATTCTAAATGATATAAGCATGTCTTTTGAGTTGGATTGATTATACTTGAGTTGGAACTTGCCTATGTGAATTGTTTGTTTTGACGAAGTTACGTATGAACGTATTGAGCATGAATTATATGAATTAAGTGTATCATGTGTATAAGTCATAAGAAGATAATAAGAAGATAAGAAACATACGAAGTGTTATTGATCTAAGACCCCACGAATTAAAGAACCCTCCGAAGCTATAGCCATAGAAGTGTCCGTCAAGCCGAAGCCACGAATTGAACTACTTCCACGAATTCTCGACGGTATGAGTCCTTCGAGTTTGTTTTTCCTCGAGGCCACGAATTATATGCCTCCAAGAACCGAGCCCACGAATTTTATTGGCTCTAAGAACTGGGTCTTTAGAGCAGAACATAAATCTTCTTTCCTTTCGAAACTAAGATGACTCAAAGAATTACGATATAAAGAAACGAATGATTATGCATGATGAATAAGAAAGAAAGAAAAAGCGATTTATGAAATGCATAATTGAACTCAAGAAGAAGAATGAAAAGAAGAACGAATTCGATTTCATAAGAAATGAATACGATAAGAAGTAAAATATAATTTACGTGATGAATGTTTTACATGATGAATGATTCTATGACTTACTTGCGTAGAAAGACGAATGAGGTATGTTTGATTGAATCCATCGATAATTGATGTCATTATGCTTCTCGACAAGTGGTAAGTTTAGTATTCGCATGTCTTAAGCATGTATGATCCGAATCGCATGTTATGAATTGTAACAACCCGACCCTAAACTACATTGTTTATTTTATTAATTCATTAATTACAAGATTTATATGATTGAGCGCATGCACTTCAATTCGATATTTTATATTTAAAATTATTTTTTATATATGTGTTATGCAGGTGAGGCGACGAAGTGGCCTTAATAAAAATCTCATAACAAGATTATAATTTGTAAACATCATCAATAAAACAAAATAAAAATTAAAAAGTAACAAAACTAATAAATAAATAAATACATAAAAATAAACAAAAATAATATATATAAAACAAAAATAATAACGAGTGAATTAACCAGATTTTTCGAAAGAAAAATCCGAGAATTGAAGTATCCGGAATTTGTATTAAAAAAAAAAAAAGAGGAGGAGAGGCGGTTAAGATCAAAATAATCGGGCAAGTTCAAGTCCAATTTCCTCACTTGCTTTCCCCGTCTCGCTCACTCGTGCTCCCCGCTTCTCCCTCCTCGTGGGCACTTCCCTTCGCTGCCGCTGCCTTCTCGACCACCAGCACCACCGACGCCGGTTGGAAGACCGGCGCCGGCCATCCCTCATCCCTCTCTGTCTCGCTCTCTTTCTCTCCCTCGCGCCCTCGCTATCTTCCTCTTTCTCGTACCCGCGTTCGCTTCCTTGCGTCCCGGTTCCTCTGCCGCGGCCACCTAACAGCCAACCCCAGCCGCAGTAGCCGCCGGCGACCACTGCCTAGTGGTCGCCGGTGCAACCGCCGCGCCCACCACCCCTGCTCGTTCTCCTTGACTTCTCCTCTCCGAATTTGAAGGTAAATGCTAAACCCTAAATTATCAAGCTCCTTATTCATTTAAGCAATTGTAATTGTAAATTGAAGTATATGATTTAGAGATATGCTTGTTTAGTGAATTTAAAGATCGAATTCGGAAAATTCAAATTGGTGTAGATGATTGGGTTGTAGCATTTTGATGGATTGATTGTGTATAAATGTGAGTGAATGTGATTTCTTTTGGGAAATTATGATTTAGTGGATGAGGTTAGGGATGTCTTGTTATAGAAATTGAGTAATTTGATGGATTCGTTATATTTTGGGAATGATTATATGATCAAACAAAAGGGGAATATGCATGTAGGACTTAAAATCAATGATGTGAAAATGTAGAGGTGTGCGAGAAAACTTGGAGCATTAGGTTTGCCTAATTGTGATTGTCAATGTGAATTTTGTTGTGAGAGTAATGCTCATGACCTTAAATTGGGATATGTATGAATTTTGAGCAATTTGGTTAATTGTTAAGCCTTCCTATGGAAAGGCATTGATAGATTGAATAATCACTTAGTTATGGGTTTGAATTCGATAAAATGAGGAATAAAGAAATTACGTTGGGGATAAGGATCGAAAGATAAGTTGGGCTTGGCAAATTAATCGGATTAGTTGCATCTAATGATAATAATAATAATGACAATAATAATAATAACAATAATAACTACGAAATGTTTAAGTACTTGTATATATGCATAAATATATATATACATGTATATATGTATCTTCATTTTTCTTGATTTGAATCCATAACGCATTACATCGTGTGAATATCATTGCTTGGTCTAATCGACTACTTTAACGAGTACGTGCATAATTAAGATCTAAACGGAATTAGCGCAACGGAGTTGAGTAATAAAAATCTGAGTTCAATCGATTACTTAATAAATAAAGAAAATGAACCAAATTGCCAACGATTATAGGAAGTCAATTATGGAAACTCTAGAGAAGCGTTATTAACAACAAGAATCTATTTGAAACAGAATTCAGGCCACTTCATTGCCGACTAGCTGGTAACTTAAATTTTTGTTAAAGGGGAGAAACAAACATTCTCAATTCGAGTACGTGCATTGCCTGTGCCCTTCGAAAATTCACATGTTTCAGCAAATCTCAACATTTCTTATATAAATAACTAATAATGAATCATTTACGAATCAAGTTTTGTCACCTAATTAAGTGGGCCCCGCTCAATTATCAATTATTAGGGCTTATACCCACCAATTACATCCGCGCGGCGTCAACTCGGGTTCTCGGTCGACCCGAGGGTGAGCACCTATTCAAAGATCGTATCAATTATCAAGGGGTTCAACTTTCGGATAATAACCGGCAAACAAGTTTTACTCATATTCTCTCCCCCGATTTTAAACAAAAATGAATTGAAATGCGCTCGCTCAATCAATGTGTTTCAAAATTATTTGATCTGTGCAGGAATGTTCGTATCTGAGTTTCGAGTCATTCTTTGAATTGTTTTAATGTTTTTGTTTTTAGGAAATTGCTCAGGAGGCCTGACGGGAGCAAGACTTAGCTGGATACTTCATTATCATTGTTCTATGATGGGTTAGATGCTCACGAGTGATTCTCCTCCTCGTTAATTTTGGGTTTGACCTTGAATTGTAATTAAATAACGTGTATTTCCTATCGCAAACTGTTGTATTTGTCCTTAATATCCAGTAAATATTGAGCATAACTGTACTTTGGGATTGGTTTATCTAAGTTGTCGGCATGACACCCTGTAACGTAGCATTTGATGTTTCCACGACTTACTGAAACATAACTAATAGACACAGAGTTATTATGGTATTTTAATTCAGCCTTGTCCTTTTGTTAGGGCGGCGGTAACGCCTTCGATCTTTAATTTCCGCTGCGACCTTACCTAATATTCTCGAATTAGGGAATTATTAAGTAATGGTAGCTGGGAGCGTTACATGAATGAATATTGAACTTACGTGTGTTTGTTAATGAATTAATGTGCAAAGTGAAACCGGGGTTGGGTTTGGGTTATTCACTGGGCTAGTGGAGCTCATGACCTCACCAACATTTCAGGTACGAAGTTAAGACTCCCTGGAGTTGCTTTTGGCTTTTAGAAGAAGCAAACCAATGGATAGGACTTCTCCGGACTTATTATGTACTTTATGTTTTTCAGGCTTGTAAAGATCGGTGTATGTGAACTTAAGTTTTGATTATGAATGTAAAAGCCCTATGTGAATACTCCGAGCGTGTGGCTCGTTGAGTTTGTGTTTTGTTTTTCGAGCGTATGGCTCGTTGAGTTTAAGATCGTATTTCGTGCGGGGTTAAGGCTTTAAGCCTATGGGATTAGCCATATTACGAGTAAACTCTGCCGAAATTTTCAGAAAAACCTTTGAAAACCTAGAAATACGCTTCCGCCAATCTAAGAAAGAGTTATTAACCCCAAGTTGAGATCTTAAGCGGCCTTAGGGGTTCCTCTCGGGGAACCCCGGCATGTAATACTCCTAGGGTGGGTCTAGGGGTGTTACAAATCTGCTTGGTCATCTATAAATAGAAGCCAACTTTCAAGACTTGAAGATTCGTTGGACTTATTGTTAATACATATTACTTAAGCAAAAGTCTTTGTATTCATACTCAATCTTCTATTTACAACTCTCGGCTCGTACTTCATATTTTACGAGTTATAAAGTCTTGTAATCGAGTCACAAACACTTTCTTACTTTCTAAGTAAGGTCCCTTGACGAAGCTGTAAGGGTTAACTCAGCTCGGTTGTCCCTAGTTGTAAAGGTTACCTCGGTTAGGAAGTAGTAGATCGGATAAGGGAACTTCGAGTCTAAGAAAAATCCGTAAGGAATTGTATAAGGGAGCAATTCTGGTTGAGTCGAGTCTACTATATTTTGTGGATTTAAAATAGTGGATTTGACATGGTGCTTGGACTAGCACTTGCCGTGGTGTTCCGCCCCGGGAGGGTTTCCACGTAAATATGAGTTCATACTTTTTGAGTCCAATATAGACTCGAGACAGTCTTGTTTATTCCTTTCAAGCTTTAATCTTCACAGGTTGCTAAAATTTACTCATCACCCTATTCACCCCACTCTAGGGTGACTAAGACTCTCCAAGAGCGAACCTTCACGACATTGTGGCCAGCGCCGCCTTCTATAAGCATTAAGTGGAACGCTACGTTTTGCCTTGTAGAGTCATTTGGAGGCACAACTAAGGCACGAAACCCTAGGACGCCCGAGTTGGCCGGCGTTTGCCTTCCTGGTTCTATTCAATTTTATCCCTTTCTCATCCAATTCTATCCTTTAGGATTTGGCTCGGTTCATTTTCAGCTACTTGGATGGTTCGATGGAGGCAAACCCTAGGTCATTTGTGACCTAGGTCCTCTCCTATAAATAGAGAGCCTTGACTCTCATTCCCATACGGCTTCGGCCTTAGCATCATGCTTGCAGAAAGGTAACCGGAATCCTCTCATCTAAACGTTATTTTGTTGAAATTTCTATAAGACATTCACCTTTCTATTAGCCTCCGTTGAATTCGTGCAAAGAGTTAAAGAATATTCAGTTATTCGATCTTTGGGCACTCATTTAACTAATCATTACTAACCCTATACACAATTCACAAAACAAGCCCTTTCTTTTGGATTGTCGCTGTTGCATTGAGAGATCCAATGTGGAGATCCATAACAGCAAGGTGGGACAACCTGAGGGCAACTATTCGGGCTTCAAACAGTTTATTTATTTTCACGCCTTTTATTGCTTTCCATATTGTGGTTTGAGAGATGTAATCGCTATTTTTAATTCCTTCCCGACCGATGTAATCCTTTTATTTTCTTTAGCTTTCTTTACCGCTTTCTTTATTATGTTTGGTTGCTTTAATTTTTCTTAGCATGTTGTCGTTTTCTTATTTGTTTTACTTCATTTTAATACACTACTCGAGTTAGTAATGACCGTCTTTGGATTGGCGAACGGAAGGGTTTTCCCTACGTTTCATATCCTCACCCCCAAATTCGATTCTCGATTCAAAGACCGATGGAGTCATTTTATCCCTTTTTAGTCTTAGTTTTCTCATACTAAGATTGGAAGAGCAAATTTTGTTTTTGTTAGTCTTTCTTTCTTAAAAACTCACTAGCGACTCCTTTATTTTATGCTTTGTTCTATTCAAATTTGCATCTCGGTGTTTTTTGGTTATAGGAATTGTAATGTTAGGTTTTGGATCTGCCCACTACGTAGAGACCGAGGCTAGGTTTACTAGCCATGGCCTCTGGTTGGCGTCGGCTACCCCTAGGTGCGGAGCTACGCCGGCGCCGTGGGGTCGGCTAGTAAGGCTTCGGTCAAGATTGGTGTTTTCACACCAATCTGGCCCTAAAGCCTCACGGTAGAACCGAAATCCTAATATTATTTATTCCTTAATTAGAAAATAAGATCCCAGAAATTCTAAAAATAATTTCTAAAATAAAATAGTTAATAAAACCAACATTCAAACTTTGACTAATAATAAAACTCGGAAAATCTTACTAAAAGGTTCAATGCATCTTCAAAAACTCTAAAATCATTCTTTCCAACTTTCTAAACGCCAACGTGAAAAAGGGCAATTGTGGGGAAGCTCGACCTGATCCCGGTGTAGGCCCGCAAGTAGTGGTTCCTACACACTCCATGTTTCTTGATTGCTTATAACACTAATAAATAATCGAAGTATATATATTCCCAATGCATACATTAGTAGCTATATAATAAGTAATTTAATTGAAAAAACTAATTTTTTAAAGCTAACCAAGAATAGCTCACCTTAATATTAATAATAATTCTTATTTACGATCCTTTCCATGGGTTTTCGGGCCTCCTTGCATACCGTAAATTTTGATAGCACTATTAATGAATTTGATGGAAATAAATGAAATCATTATCATGTATTTGAAATATATCATAAAAGCATACAATAATTGAAAGAATATTAACAAATATAGTGAAAATGATTAAGGGAACTCACTTCTCTAGAATGTGCTTAATTTCATCTTGGTTTACCTAGAAAATTGAGCCAATAAGCCACGTTACCCCTCGGATGGCAGCAAGCATCCGGTGATTACTACATTAACACAAGCAACATCAAATGTAAACAAGAACATATATAATAACGAATTTTTAGGTTAATTATTTAGGTTTGAACATTTACATCGCAATGAATGGTGCTAAATAACATGTCTTCCTCATCCGAGTCATTAGGTTGGATATGAATTGGGATATGCCGTCAAAGGTCCGACCTACGGATTGGATCACTTCGAGGCAATAAAAATCGACGGACTCAATGCCCATGGTGCTAATCATGTCATGGAGCCATCTAGTACATATTAATTTGCGTAAGTATTTAAAGATGAAACTTAACATAAATTCAGGGAAGCAGTATATATTAACTCACATAATACCGAGCATAACAGCGTTTGCGCCCAGCTCCTACAAATTGTTGAACGGTAGTAAGTCGTCCTAGAAGATGGTCAATTCCTTCTCACCATGTTTATCATACTCCAACATTGATTCTTGTGTTCTAATTAGGACAATTCCGTCCGATGACCATTCATTTACCAAATCTATAAGATGCCCATTCCATTCTTTAAAATTTCGCAAACATGTTAGAGAACTTGGGTTCGACCATTATTGCTCCATCTTCCGATTGCGAACTAATTTGATAGTCTTTTTCTAACAATCAACTCTTTTAAGGTCCTAATTCACATATGACGATACGTTACGGATTATAGTGGATAGGTCATAGTAATAACTTTTACAACGATTAATTGAATTTATGATTTTAGATTTAAAACAATATTGTCAAATGGTCGAGGATGACCACACTCTTCGATCAAGCAACAAAACTATTGATTACTTCATCAACGAGTATGCAAAAGTGTTGAACGGATCGGGAACCGACAATCACCTTTCCTTTCTATAACTTATTTTATCGTCACCTTCACCCGATTCTCTAAGAGCACTGCCCCATGAACGAAGGCACCTGGCTGGTTGGGTTGAATAACAACCTTTGCCACAATGAGATCAAGAGGAGGGAGATAAGAAGATATCGTGCACTTGATCAGCTGCATTTGAATTAGTATAACAATTACCAATGTGCATTATCCGAAACAACAAAAAAACAAATAACATCAACTAATGCAATGGTCAATCCTTAAGAGAAAACCTAAACTATGAAGAATCACGAGAGAAAAAGAAATGGAGTTTCCCATAAAAGTCAACATTTTCCAAAGATAACGACCCTTATCCGAAAAAACAAACACAAATAATATCCACTCACTCAACAACCGCACGCCGAGTTCTACAACTTAAAGTGTATACACCATTGATTCAAACAATTATTTAAACTATAGAAAGAAAAACATGCATCACATGTCATATCACTTCATGCCTCGACCACATATCAAACTATATGAACCATTGACTCAATGACAATAAGTTGGAGTTCCACAACATTCAAAGTTAAACATAGTTGAAAAACATGCATTAGATAGAAAATCATAAACAAAAGGCGAATAAAAAATGTCATAAGTCAACATTTGTCAGCATTTCCCAAACCCATTTCTCAAAATCTCAAACATTTGAAGATTTCAAAGCGATTAAACAAAAAGAGAGAGAAGTGTCATCGGTGCTCAAAGTAAACCCTAAACTATAAAATTTTCCTTTACCCTTTCTCATCATTTACCAAACCCACTTCTACATATCTATAACATTTCAACAATTCAAAGTGAAAAAAACAAAAAAAGAAAGACAAGTAGGATACCTAGAAGAAATGACAGAGAGAGTGAGAGGCAACTAAAGACGCAGGTAGAAAGGGACCACGATAATGGAGGTTAAGGATGATGGCGGTGGTGGTGGAAGCGACCTTGTTGACGACATTGGGTGAGAGAGACGATAACGTTTGTGAGAGGAATGTTTATGGGAGGAGAGTAGAGAGAAAGTGAGATGTTTCTTAGATAGTGCGAAAAGAGTAGAAGGAGACTCTTTAAAATTTTAGAACATACCTATGACAACGGCGCCCAAGGAAAGTCTGTTGTCTTGAGATCACTATGACATCGGTTCAAACAAAAAACCATTGTTATAGGTGAAAATGCTTAAAATTTTACTTTTTTTTGTAAGCGAGTCTTTCTTGCACAACGAGTGCACCTCATGCACAAGTTCCCATAAAAGCTGTTAAAGTTTTTGTCCGATATGCAATGAAATGTGGCCTTGCACGACATCTTGTGCACAATATCTTGTGTTGTGTGACTTACGACAGTAGTTCCTAGAAACAACCGTGTCATAGTAACCTTATAGCAACAGTTCATTTTAGCAACTATTGTTATAAGTCACAAATAGACCTATGACAACAGCTTATTAGAAACAACCCTTATCAAACAAACCACAGGCTTCCCAATGGCCATGGGGCACCTTGTGGTGGCCGGCAGCAGACTATAAAGTAACCGTGGTGGCTGCCTCATGTGCATGACATCTTATAACAACGAGTTCATATGAGGAACTGTTCTAATAAGTCGCCTACAACGGTTCCTCATATGAAATATTGTAATAGCAAAAAGTTTTTTTGAAGAAACTAATGTTTTTGTATTTTTCATTTGCTCCCTGCATATACATTATCCACTATAAAAAACTCGTGATTCGCGTCGGAATTTAGAGACCACAAAAAATTCGACTCTAATACTAACGAATTTAGCGTCGGAATTTAAAATAAACACTATTTGCATCGGAAATAAAAAGCGGACTTTATTAACATTTGATTTTAGAGTCGGATAAAAATTCCAACGCTAATTGGTGTTCGATAGTGACGTCCGACGCTAAAATTTGATGCTAATTCTAAAAATATAGGGGTCTTCAGCAGCATCCCAATTCTCAAATCCCTAACTCTCTCCTTCCTATCCCTCGCCCTAAACATGAAGCCACTTGCTCCGAAGCCGCTCTCGCCTCCAACGACGACGTCTTCGCTCTTCTTCGGCGCCGGTGTCTTCACTCCCTTCGGTCACCGGTGTATCCCTCATCCTAAACATGAAGCCATTGCTCCAGATTTTCTCTCGCCTCCAACGCAACGTCTTCACTCCTCTCCGGCGCCAGCATCTTCGCTCCCCTCGGCGCCGGTGTCTTCACTCCCTTTGGTCACCCGCGTTTCTTTTCGGCGAAGAGTTTTGCGTTCTTTATTTACTACTTGTTGTAAATTTTGGTACTATCTACTCTCTACACTCTCGCATTCGATGTTTTGCTCTACTCTCTCTCTCTTTGCGTTGTTTGTGCAAATTCTTTGAATTAGTGATGTACTTGTTTGTTGTGTTTTTCTAATTCGGAACTTTAATTTGGATTTGAGAATTTAGGAGCCAAGAATCGAGTTACTCTGTTGAGTTGGGTAGTAATCGGTACTCTCTCTCTCTCTCATCTCTCAATCTAGCTATCTATCACTGGCAAGTTTAATAGGCTTGGTGATTGTGTCGGGGCTAGCTAGGCTGCTTGATCTCACTCTATTTTACTCTATTTTTCGGGCTCTGAACCGATTGAAGAAACTCAAAGAGTACATCTTTATGTTGTTGTCAAGTTGAGCTTTAAGCAAGATTGTTTTTTAAGTTAACTAGCATTTTGGCTCTGAACCGATTTCTACTCCCTCTCGTCCATCACCGAAAGCTTCACCTTTTCCCTCTCTCTTGCCGTTTGAAGTTTGAGAATTCAAGTCAATGTTTGTCTCTCTCCCCTCCCTGATTGTTTCTCAATGCTTTGCTCTTTTGTATTATTTTCGGTGAATTTTTAAATGCATGCCGGATGTTTGATGAAACGCCACAAAGAAATATAACAGAGATGAAGGTTCAATTTAATGGCTGAGATTACGGTTACTTGAGTTTTATTGTTTGTATGTGCCATGATTCTTTAAGCTCTTCATGAAATAGAATGGGATACCTTGAACAATTTTCGGGGAGGCTAGGAAGATTGAGATGGCTTCGAGTAGTTCGATTTGGCTTCCCTACTTTGTCTTCTTAATTCCAGATGATTGTACCACAATGATGTATATGCAGAAGAAGCTGTTAGCCTTTTCTTGCTATATTGATGTAATTTAAAAGAGTTTTGGCCTATGTGTTTAAAATCATTGTTGGGTTTAATCCTTAATTAAATTATAGGGTTTATAACACATTAATGAGTTCCTACTCACCTGTTTTCATGGTCTGTGAATAAAGCCTGAATGAAGCTTGGGTTTTCTTATTTTCCATTGGACTTGGACGATGAGGAGTAAAAATGTCACAATGCAAATCAAATTTCTTTTTTGATATCAATGCAAATCAAATTTCAATTGAACAAAAATAAAATGGCGAGTGTAAAGTACATAGAATGGGAGATTTCTAAGGCACTTTTAGAAGCCTTTCTTGTTCAATTGAGATAGGAAGATATCAAATTTTGAATTCAAAGTCAATATTTTCAAGAAAGGTGTTTTATAATTATTTCATTGTCTGGTGTTTTTTTAATTTTTGATTGTATGTTATTAGAGGACTACTTATAAGTTAAATTGAGGTTTAATCAAAAGTGATGCTAATTAAGAGTCACGTTAAGGTTCGAGTGAATTAGAAATTAATACTATTTAAGTTCAAATTGAATAACGACTAGGTTTAGTGAATTAATTAATATCCGAGTAACATAAACATATTTAGGTGATGAAGTTAAAAAAGCTTGAATATGTATGTTTCATGATTGATATGTATAAGTGTTGATTCTAATGAGCTAAACTAATTATTGATGAATCAAACTTGAAATCCTATTAAACTAAATTTATTTCTTTTAATAGTAATTTGTGAAAAGTGTGAATTATGATTTAGTAATGGTTTTTGAATGTAAGTTATGTAAGTTACGTGGTAAATATTCTTTTGTTACTTTGAAAATAAATGAGATTTGAACCGAAGTTTCGATTTGATTAGCGATTTGGAAAATTGTTACAAAAAGCTGAAACTAAATTGAGAAACTAAGTTTGGAAGGGTGGCAAGTTGTGCTATGCTTTCTATTATGTGAAATTGATTTGTGAAATTGATTTGAGATTGCGGTTTAAAACCATGTTTGATGAGTGATTGTGATCACTTTTGTTTTGAATGAATTTTGGGCAAAGGATTGTTTAGACTAAAGGAAGGAGGTTGTCGTGTGTAATAGACCACGAGGTCCTTGCGTATTAGGATGCCCATCAACCTTGTATATTTAGGTTGATTCTCTCTCGACGAGGAAAGCAAAGCCTTCCAAGAGTTTCCGAAGACCTAGGTCCCAGGAGCCTAAGTCATGGGGTCACGCCCCAAGAAGTCTGTCTGCTGCTAGTTCAAATCAAAAGCCCAAAAAGAGACTTGATGTGACAAGTACAAAACCTTGTTTGAGAAAATGTGAAAATACGATTCCGAGTGTTAAATTGTGTGAGTTGTGTGCATTTTGAATAACTAAAATTCTACCTTGTTTTAATTTGGTCCGATTCATTTAATAAGCTAGCTCGGAAATATGAGAATAGTTGTTTGAGTGATACTTGGAACACGAGTGTGTTTGTAAAGGAAGTTAAAATTATGGAATGAAAGTTCGATATGTTTCATGGACAGTATTACTAATACTCTATGGTTTGTCATATGCGAATAAAGTATGAATGTTATGATTTTTGGGATAGGATTACCCACTGAGCTTGTGGTTTGCTCGGCCCGTATCTCTTTGGAGTTGCACATACTCCTTAAGGTGAATTGCCTCGTATCTTTAGCTTACCTTGGACTTATGTGCGTGATGTTGTTACTAAATAACACAAGTTGCTTGATGTGTGTATTCTATAAGTTTCTATTGGTTGTAATTTGTAATTAAGTTCATGTATTTGTATAGGCGTGTCCTAGGCCAATCAGATTGTTTTAAGTTTTAAATGCATATTGGTTGGAGTCCGTCGTGTGACCGTTGAGTTGTGTACTTTGAGTGTGTGGTTCGTTGAGTTATACTGTGATTTTTATGAAGGGTTTTAAGGTTTTAAGCCTAGGGGATAAGCCATATTACAAACGGAACTCTAACGAAGGTTTTAGTAAATTTTAAACTAAAATGGAAAATTTCCTCCATTACTTGAAGTTGGAATTAGAAAGCCAAACTGACATCTTAGTTAGTCTTAGGAATTGTTTTTGAGGAACTCGGCGATATAATACTCCTAGGGTGGGGTTCAAGGTGTTACACCGATCCCAAACAACCTAAGGCACCGAGAACGCGAGAATGTGACCCAAGAGGAGATATCGCTACTGCAACACCTTTTCAAATTCACGAAGTGATCCCTCAAGTAGATGAATGAGCTCGCAAGAGGAAGCTAAAACTAAAGATGTTCGGGAGAGAAAGGCTAGTCGGATCGAGGAACTAAAAAGGCGAACCCGGGAGGATGCAACGCGATCTAGCGGTGCGAAAGGGAAGAAAGTAAAACTTCACTAAGGTCTGAGATTAGGAGAAAATAAAATTTAGGAAATTTTTAATTTTACCTCTTTAGAACAATTTATTTTTGTAGTATGCTTATTTTATTTCCTCTTTTTATTTAGCTATGTAGTCGGGTGGTAGTAGTAGGCTTACCATTTATCAATACTAATAAAGTAAAAAGTAAGTTTTATTCTCATCTGTTATGCTTCATTTATTTTATCGCTCACTTAGAGGAAAAATAATTGGACCGCCTAATTGGTTCATGTTTATAATAATTAAATGCAAAATATCCACTTAAAGGAATTAATTGATTAATTGAACCATTTGATTGGAAGCCCTAGAAATAACAATTAATCGTAAAATGATAAAACATCGAGTCCATGGGGATTTCTTGGCCTTACCATCCTACCATTGTCCGAATGGTGTCCGGCGTCGGCTATGCTTGCAGCCTGGTTGGGCTGGACTTAGCAAAGTACGGGAGCTCTTTAGTGTCATGTTAAATATAGTATTTCTTTAGCTGATCCAAGTTAATATATTGAAAATTTTCTTCTCCATCCAAATAAGCCGGTTTAAGCTGCTCCTCCCAGCTGTATTTGACTAAATATGAATAGACCTTGCCAATTGGGCCTAAATTTTCCTCGAGGATCCTGAATTGGTGCCTTAATCTCTATAAGGACCAAATCTCCAATCTACAAATTACGAGGCTTGACCTTCTTGTTAAATTCCCTTGATATACGTGCTCATAGCGTGCCTTAGCCCATTTTGCTTCGGGAATTTTACTTTCGCAATAATTCGCAACAAAGGTATGGTAATTTCTATTCGAAGGACTGCTTCTATACCATATACTAGGGAGTAAGGTGTTGCTCCCATTGAGGTTCTAATGGAGGTCTGATATCCCAATAATGTGAAGGGCGATCAACCCAATCTTTCTAGCCGACCACCATTTCCTTTATTATCTTTCAAATATTCTTGTTGCCGGCCTCAACTCGCTCTATTGGTCGCAAGGCGATAGGGCGAAGATCTATGGTGTTTGACTTTATACTTATGCTGTAGGTCTGCTACTTCCTTCTTGAAGTGACTACCATGGTCACTAATCAATTCATGTGGTACCCCATATTGACACATAATGTTGCGAGTTGTGAACTTCGCCACATGCTTTGATGCTAGGGTTGTATAGGAGGCTGCTTCTACCTACTCGGTGAAGTAGTCAATTGCTATTAACACAAACTCGTGACCACCCGTTCTTTTAGGAGTCACCTTACCGATCATGTTAATGCTCCAAATTGAAAATGGTCGAGGGCAATGCAAGTGTTAATAGAAAGGAAGGTGTTTGTTACGCAAGTTTGCATAAATTTGACACAAATGACATCTTTTAACAAACTCATGATAGTTCGCTGCCATTGTCGACCAATAATATCCTAACTTCTAGATTTTCTTGACCAACATTCTTCCATTCATATGGGGTTCGCATTCCCCACCATGAATATTAGTCATTATGTGCTCTTCTTCATGTTTATTGACATCAAGTAAGCTAATTCCTGTTTTCATTTTCTCGTACAAGCTGCCCTTGGTTTTGAAGAATTGTGCTTGCTAGCATACGGATGGCTCGTTGGGCTCTAGGTGTCGAGTTCGATAGATATCCTTGTTTTTCTAAGTACTGATCGATGCCATGGTACCAAATGATTTGGTCGGGACTAGACACTTATAGTGCATAGACGTATGCGGAGTTGACTCGTCGTTCTATATGAATGGGCATTGAATGAATGCCACAAGGGATATTAATCATGGATGCTAATTTGGCTAGGGCATCCGCCAACTGGTTGTCATTCCCTAGGAAGATATGTGTATGATATAGTATCAAAATATTTTGCTAATTTCATCATATGTGTTTAGTAGGATGCCAAGCCTTCATAACGTACCTTCCATTTTTGTGAAATCCGGTTAATGATAAGACTGGAGTCATCAAAACCCCTGAAATTCTTGACTCCTATTTTTATAGCCGCTTGAAGTCCCATGATACATACTTCATATTATGCAGCGGTTTTGGTGACCTCAAAATCTAGTTCGATAGAAATAGAAGTATATGCTCCCTCCGGCAAGACTAAAAGGATCCGTATACCAAAGCCCTTCGATTGGAGGCACCATTGTAGACACCTAATAAGTGTCATCTCTTTTCTCTTTTATTTATTTTGTTAGCCCAATGATGAAATCCTAGTCCTGTTTGCGAATTACGAGTATGGTCGAAGTCGATAAGCATGACGGAAGCCGATGAACCACAAAGAACCCTTTAGCACCATAAAAGCAGCTTTCATTGCTTTGGGCCGGCAACAAACCCATTTTCTTTAGGCCAAACAAAGCCTAGGTTGGGCTCCCAACTAGGAAACCCAAACCCACACCAAAAATAAAACTCGACAAAAATAGAAACATGTTAAAAATAGAAACCTTCTAAAAACAAAAAAATTTCAAAAATGGAAAGATGCCAAGGCTGGCGCCGGTCACCTTCAGTACTTGTACAAAACCACGAGTGTGCCATTGTTTCCAAGCGTCCAACGAGAGACACGGAAGTCAAACTTCACCAAACGACACCGTCTCGTGACCGACACCGCGCTTTCAAGCTCAACTTGCCAAAACACTATGTTTTGTTCCGGAGGTCATCTAAAGCATGGAACCCTAGAAACACCCGTACAATGTTGTTGGAGACCGACATCACACATCTTGCCTTCCCCATTGGATTTTCCAGTTCGGCGAGATTTGGTTGGTTCTCTCCGTGATCCCCGGCAGCGAGACGAGGTTCGGTTCAGCTATAGTGGACGACTACCGACATTTTTAGGTCATTTTTTAACCTAATCCTTCCTATGAACAGAGGGCCTAACCCCTCATTCTATGAATGGACATTCCTATGCCACACACTACTGAAATTTAACTAAGAGCTACTTGAATCGCTGCATTGGTATTCTAATCTCTTGGCTCTTTTTTAGTTAATCATATTCCACCAAGCATCTCATCATTCTCCTATAATAACCTACCTCCAAAAATTCTACAAATAGTCTATTTCAATCTTATTAATCCATCATCACGCTTTCGGATCCAGTTCGTGATTCAAGATCGCGAGTTGGGATAACCTAGGGCGTGCATTTCATTCTCAATCCCGATTACACTTTATCTAATTTATGTTTTTTATCGCTTTCCATATTGTGGAAAAAGATGTAATCATTTTTATTTCCTCCCGCCAGCTATTATTTTTACTTTTTCGGTTTCCTTTATGCTTTTTATTGCTTTCTTAGCATTGTTTGTTTGATTTAATTTCGATACTTCACATGTTATATGCCTGATTGTTTTAACACATTTTTTAACTCATAATTCAAACTAGTAAAGGTCGTCAATTAATGGGTGGAATGGAGAGTCTATCTCTTTATTTCGTACTTTCACTCCCGAACACCAAATTCTTGGTTCTAGATGATAAAGTCATCTTTTAAAACCTCTTTCAATATTAGTTTTCCCATACTAAGATTGGAAGAGTATTCTTTTCATTTTAGTTAGTTTTTATTCCTTAAACTGACTGGTCACTCCTATTTTCCTATTTTGTTTCTCTTTAATCGCATCTCGGTATTTTTAATTTAAAATGGACAAAATTGATTTATTTTCTAACAGCCAAAGCCACGACCTAAGATTGATTTTTTCGGTCTCGGCTCGTGGTCGGCGGTAGCTCTCAGTCTGTGCTGGCAAGTGGCCGTGCTTGGCATTGGTCCAAGCCGGTGTTATTTATCGAGGGACGGGTCATGGTTCCTACAGTGTTGACTCCACTGGAGACATGTCACTTATTAAGAGGGTGGGACTTAAAAATTTGAGTTGTGAGTTTTCTTAATGTGTTTTGCATTATGCATGTTGCATTTAGGCAACCTTGAACATAGTTGATTTTAATTTCGACCATTGGCTTTACCTTTAAGAATATTTTTGGAGGAGGTTCGAAGTGCTAACCCGGATGGGCCCAACTAGGCTTGATTGTCAGGGAGGTGGTACCTCTTCTTTCATAGCACGCTATATTGGTTTACCAAGAATCACCGAAAGTTCATGCTTTTTCCTATCGTGCATCCCACGTAGGACAAAATTCTTGTACTATGAGACACCATGTATCCTATCCAGATTTATTCCTCTCTTTGACCATAGATCCTAGATTGTGTAGGTTGTGCTCCTTCTTCATTTGCATGCTTGAATGAATGTGGTTGTTTTTAGTATTTAACCTTTTTCTTGTGATCCTTTTAGTTTAGGTTAAGTTTCCTAAATAATCTTTACATGGATGCAAGAAAATAAATAAAACAATAAAACTTTGAGTCTATCCTTTATTAAATTTAGCTAAAAATTAAATTCATCTCAATTAGATGAGTTCATTTTTTTTAATTAAGGTGAGTCCATTCATTTTATTTTTACATTAGCCAAAATTAAATTCATCTCAAATAGGCGAGTCTTTTTGTACATTTAGCAAAATTTAAAATTCATCTCAATTACGTGAGTGAGTTTTTTTCATTAACTAAATTAAAAATCATCTCGGTTAAGGTGAGTCCATTCATTTTATTTTTGCATTAGTTAAAATTAAATTCATCTAAATTGGGTGAGTCTTTTTGTGCATTTACCCAAATTTAAAATTCATCTCAAATAGGAGCCAAATTAAAAAAATCATCTCAATTAAGGTGAATACATTCATTTCATTTTTACATTAGCCAAATTTTAAATTCATTTCAAATAGGTGAGTCCTTTTTAATATTAGCCAAATTTTAAATTCATTTAAAATAAGAGTCCATTTTGCATTAGCCAAATTTTAAATTCATCTCAAATAGGTGAGTTCATTTTTGCATTAGCCAAATTTTAAATTCATTTCAAATAGGTGAGTCCATTTTTGTATTAGCCAAATTAAAATTCATCTCATACTAGGAGAATCTTTGTTCGAAGTTAGCCAAATCAAATTCATACTAATCTAAGGGATTCATGTGTATCGTTGAATTTGATTTTAGTCCAAATTACATCCAAAAGTAAAAGAGCATATCATGTAGTTTTATCTTAGGATAAGTCGTACCTCGGGTTAAGCGGTTAAGCCCCATCGGCCCTAAAAGTTTCTACAATCCAATCCTAAGCGGTTACTCTTTTGGGATACGAGTATAGGGAATCCTACTGAAATCGGGAATCCTAGCATAAAGCGATTAGGAAACAAGAAGTTTACTTCAACACCTACGGTCAACACCGATACATCCTATACCAGACACGTTCTACACTAGTACGTTTGACTCGCTTTATTAGTAACACCAGTGCACCGCCCATGGTCAAAGCACAACCCTCCTCCAAAAATGGCCAACCAGCTAGAGCAAACTCTTATCGTGACCTTTTTCAAGGAGTCTAATGCAAAGATAGAAGCTTAGATTGAGGCTCAAGATAAGAAGATTGAGTCAATGGCGAGATACCCTTGACCTCATACTCAAAGAATTAAAGAAGAAATCAAAAGAAGAACACCAACTTGAACCTCAGCCTAAGCCTCAATCTAATCCATGAATAGATCAAATAGAGAAGCTACTACGTGAGTTTTCCGAATTCAATGACTACTATCCGGCTCGGGATTGGCTTCAATCCCTAAAGGGAAATTGCCCCCAAAATTCACTATGCTTGACATTAAGTTTGGAATTGAAAACCCTCACCATCACGTGAGGAACTTTATAAGGGCATTGGATTTAAAGAATGTAACGGAGGACACATACCATGTCATCTTCCCATGGAAGTTTTAAAAAGACGTCATGAAGTGGTACAATGTTGTCCAAGGTCACAACCCGGCGGGATCTTTGTCGGGAGTTCTTACATCAATACCCCTATAATACTAATCTACCGGTCGCTCTTCGGGACCTAGAGTTGATCGAGCAAGGAGACGATCGAGCTTCACCGACTTCCTCACTTGCTGGAGGATAAAAGCCGTCCACATGATAGATCGACCTTCCGAAAAGGATCAGAGTTAGATTAATCATCAAAAACCTAAAACCTGTCTATCAACAACACTTGAAGTTCTTGCCTTTCATGGACTTCAAAACACTTCTAGATGTCGGTATGCATATGGAAGAGGAGTGGGTATCCACAAAAGGTTCAACCAGTTAGAAGATTATCTAATGAGCCTATTACTCATCAAGGATGCTAATAAAGTACATATTTCCCTTTTTAGATCCATCCTAGATATATTTTCTTTTCTTACTTTCCTTAAAAACTAACCAAATCAGTATTCCTTTTGAACTATGAAGGCCTCGATTTACGCTATAGCGGATACGCGAGGAAGCCCATGAGGTCCGGCCTCAATCCTAATCTTGATCCCAATTCCCATTTCCAATTCAAAGCCACCTTGTCTTACTTAAAGGAGCAGAAGTCAATCGGAAAGCATGCTATTTTCATCTAGCACTAAACCGTCGGGATCACGATTCACCGCCATTAGCGAGTACATCATAGTTCAAGCGACACTTTCTTTAGGCTCTACTTTGGGGAGTGGGGGTTAAGTGGAATTTTTTATCTTTGTCTTTTTGAAATTTTTTGCATCATCTCAATCAAAGAATGCATTTAGAATATAGTCTTGCATACATCTCCTTTGCATGAGTCAAACTCCTAAAAATACAAAACTTAATAACAAAGCACCCTACAAGGAATTATTCAATTAAGCATCATTCATCAAGTCAACATCAAGAAGGTAGCTAACATCGCCACCTTCAAAGAAATTCAACTAAGAATGTCAAAGCTAATCAACTCTCCAACATTTGAGAAGAGTTAGACATAAGCCCCGAGAAGAACGTTGGGGCTTATAATGGAAACGGTCATACAACAACTCTAAGAATACTTAGGGAAGACACAAATTGTCTACCTTACAAAAGAGTTATTAGCACACAAACTAAAAAGCTCGAAACTAGAATGGGACACATAACCCCACTAAACATCGGATTTTCAAGCGGACCATTTCCTATATTTCAAGTCATCCAATGACCATGTCTAGGAAAAAATTTCCACATGAAGATAAGTATCTCGTCCCTATTCCGACGAAAGTGGATAAATGTCGAGCTTTGAACCTAACAACGGTCAAGGTTCGGACACCCCAATCGAGTCTCGAGACCTAGCAGTGGCCAAGGTTCGGACAAACCCCTGTCGAGCTTTAGGCCTAACCATGGTCAAGCTTTAGACAACCTCCTGCCGAGCTTCGGGCTCGGTAGCGGTCAAGGTTCAAACATCCCCATCGAGCTTCGAGCCCAACAGCGGTCAAGGTTCAAACATCCTCTGTCGAGCTTTAGATTTAACAATGGTCAAGGTTCGGACACACTCCAATCGAGTCCCAAATCCAATAGCAGTCAAGGTTCGGACACACTCCGAGTAAAGTCTCAAAGCCGGCAGCGAGCAAGGCTCGGACACCCCATTGAGCTTCGGGCCTAACAGCGGTCAAGGTTCAAACACCCTAGTCGAGTCTCAAACCCGGGAATGGTCAAGGTTCACATACAAGGCTAAGACATCGGGACCACTCCATGGCTAAGTTGAGACAACACCTCTGAAAAATGATTCGGCTATGCGACCATTTTCAAGTAACACTTGAAAATATTTACATTTAATTATTAGCTAACAAAGCTTTTAGTGTAGAAAGTTTTAGCCAAGCTTCCGACCAAGAATGGTCAAGTTTAAGCCCCTTATCCGAGTTTCGGGACATTGATCGAGCCAAGTTTAGGATACCCAGTCGAACTTCGGATCCAAGAAATGGTCAAGTTCACAACTGGACTTCGAGACTTTACTACCCGATTCAAGTATAAGCTCTCTTGCCAAACTTCGGACTAACTACATGGTCAAATTTAGGCACACCAATCCAAGTTTCAAGTCTTTAATCAACCAAGTTCAAGAATCGGCCACCCGAACTTCGGACTCCATTAGTCAAGTCCAGGCTCCCTTGTTAGAGTTCAAGTCAAAAGACGAATATTTCCAAACATAGTAATTCAATCGGTATCCAAAGCAACATGTAAGTACCTCGTAGTGTCTACTTTGACCTTCGTCTTTCAAACTCGATCAAAGCGAGGGCTAATTTTAGACACCTAAAAAGTGTAATCCCTTTTCTATTTTATTTATTTTTGTTAGCCCAACAATGAAATCCCAGTCCTGTTTGCGGATTCGAATCATAGTCGAAGTTTGATTGGCGTGACGAAAGCCGGTTAACCACAAAGAACTTCTTAGCACCACAAAAATTAGCTTTCTTTGCTTTGGGCCCGACCCACAAACCCCTTTCCTTTCGGCCGGGCCAAGCCCCGATTGGGCTCCCAACGAAGAAACCCAAATTCGCACCAAAAATAAAACATGACACAAAATAGAAACTTGTCAAAAATAGAAACTTTCCAAAATATACAGTTTCCAAGGTCGGCGCCGGTCACCTCTGTACTTGCAAAAATGCAGCGTTTCACTATTTCCAAGCATCTAATAGAGACACGAAGTCAAGTTCACCAAATGACACCGTTTGTGACCGGTGCCTCATTTTTAAGCTCAACTTGCCAAAACATTGCGTTTTGTTCCCGAGAGGTTATCTAAAGCACGGCACCCTAGAAACTCCCGTACAAAATCGTTGAAGACCGATGTCGTGTATCTTGCCTTCCCCAATGGGATTTTCGATTTAGTGGGATTTGACTGGTTCTCTCCGTGATCCCCACCGGCAGCTTGGTCCGGTTCAGTCTGTAATGGACGGGTACTTAAATTTTTTAGGTCATTTTTTTACCTAATCCCCTTCTGCAAATAAAGGGCCTAACCCCTCATTCTACGAATGGCCATTCCTATGCCACACGCTGCTGAAATTTAACTAAGAGCTAATGAATGCTATATTGGTATTATGATCTCTTGGCTCTTTTTCAGCTAACCATTACTCCACCAAGCATCTCATCATTCTCCTACACTAATCTACCTCCACAAGTTACACAAGTAGTCTATTTTAATCTTGTTCATCCACCGTCACTCTTGCGGATCCGCTTCGTGATTCAAGATCGGTAGGTGAGACAACCCGAGGGTGTGCTTTTCATTCTCAATCCCAATTACGGTTTATCTAATTTATTTATTTTTTGCTTTCCGTATTATGGACAAAGATGTAATCGTTTTTATTTCCTCCCCACCCACTGTAATTTCAATTTTGCGCTTTCTTTTCCTCTTTTTTTCTACTTTTTATTGCTTTCTTAATTGCTTTTATCGTTTTCATAGCATGCTTTGTTTGATTTAGTTTCGTATTTCACAAGTTGTATGCTTGACTATTTTAACATATTTTTTAATTCATAATTCAAACTATTAAAGACCGTCCGTTGACGGGTGGAATGGAGAGCTTATCTTTTGTTTCGTACCTTTGCTCCCGAACACCGGATTCTCGGTATTAGACCGATGAGTCATCTTTTCAAACCTCTTTCAAGCTTAGTTTTCCTATACTAAGATTAGAAGAGTATTCTTTTCATTTTTGTTATTTTTTATTCCTAAAACTAAGTTGTGAATCCCATTTTTCTAATTTATTTCTCTTTAATTGTATCTCGGCATTTCTAATTTAAAATGGACAAAATTGGTTTAGTGACAGCCAAGGCCATGGAAGGAGACCGACTTTTTCGGTCTCGGCCTATGGTCGGCACCGGACACCGCTCGAGCATTGGCTCTTACTAGTGCCTGCCAAGGTTGGGCTTGGCTTTGGTCCAAGCCGGTGTTATCCACGATTTTAGCCCAAAAGCCTTGCATTAGAATATAGATTTTATTTTTATATTTTTCTAAATTATGAAATAATATCCCGAGACTTCTAAAATTAATTTCTAAAATAAAATGATTACTAAAAATCGCCAATCGCCCTTTCAAAATCAGATTTTAAAAATAAACAATCTCAATAAGAGACACACCCCCACTTTTCAAATCCATTTTTAATAATCAACTTTCAAATCGATATTCAAAAAAACCAAAGAGACCCGACATTCATGGGAAAGCTTGGTCCCGCTAGTTCCCTCCCTAGGGACGGGTCGTGGTTCCTACGGTCATCAAAGTACATGGTTCACAGGTCGATTCTACTAGTAGAATGTTTTCATCTAGAAAATCGAGATGCTCGGGTTGTGATTCGGTTATTGGTAGATCAGCTAGCAATTCTAATACTACCCTTATTTTGATTGCCTTTTGAGGGACATACTTGAATTTAAATTCTAATAGCATGACTGTCCATCTAGCTATCATGCTACTAATGATGGGTTGCTCAAGAGTGTATTTGATAGGATCCATTGGCGCTATGACATGCACCATGTGGGCTAACATGTAGTGTCTTAGCCTTTTGGTGGCCTAGACTAAAGCCAACATTGTTTTCTCTAAAGGCGTATATCGAGTCTCATAATTTATGAATTTCTTGCTTGAATAATACACCGCATGTTCCTCTTTTCCATATCGTTGAGCTAACATGGCTCCCATTACGGTTTTGTCGTAGTGAGGTACAAGAGCAAAGGCTTCCCTGTTTGGGGCGGAACTAACACCGGCGGATTGGCCAAATACTCCTTAACCTTCTCGAATTCTTTTTGCCACTCTTCATTCCAAATAGGTTTAGCTCCTTTTTCAAGCTTCTTGAAGATGGGTTCACGAGACCATAGTTAGTTTTGATATGAAACGGCTAATGTACTCGTAAACGTCCCGCCTCATTCTCTATCTTCGACGATGGAATTTCTTGGATGGCTTTGATCTTGTATGGATCAACTTCAATTCCTCTACGACTAATCACATAGCCTAGTAATTTTCATAAGGTTACCCCAAAAGCACACTTTTGTGGGTTAAGGCGCATGTTATACTTTCTTAGTTTTTGAAGAATTTTCTAAGGCTAAGTAAGTGCCCCGACCTATCCATAGATTTGATGATCATATCATCCACGTAAACTTCGGCTTCCTTATATATCATGTCATGTGGTAACATCGTGGCTATCCTTTGATACGCGGCTCCAACATTCTTAAGCCTAAAAGGCATTACTACATAACAGTATGTCCCCTATTGAGTGATAAAGGTATTTTTTTCCATGTCTTCTTTAGCCATTTTCACTTGATTGTATCAAGCATAGCCATCCATGAATGACAAGAAAGCGTGACCCACTGTGTTATCTACTTGGATGTCGATATGAGGCAATGGGAAGTCATCCTTAGGGTTCACCTTATTTAAATCCCTTAAATTAACGCACATTCGTACCCTGCCATCTTTCTTCGAACCGACACTATGTTTACTACCCACTTAGGGTACTTGGACTATTTTGATGAATCTAGCTTCTAATTGCTTCGAACTTCTTCCTTAACCTTCGAGTGCCCACTTAGGTTTCATTCTCCTAAGCTTCTCCTTAACTAGCTTAGCATCCTCATAGAGTGAAATTTTTATGTTCAGTTGTACTTGAATCTATCCCGACATATCTTTGTAGGACCATGCTAAGACATTTATGAATTCGGTAAGGAGTGAAGTGAATTGCTTCTGTTCTTCTAGATTCATTGTTTTCCCAATTTTGACTTCTTAGGGTTGATTCGCTAATCCTAAGTTGATTGTTATTGTTTCCTCTATTATTGGTGAGCGATTTTCATGATCTTCAATAACTTTCATTAATTGTTATTATTTAGGTAGAATAATGAAGGTTTAGAGAATAAAATAATATGACGGTATAGCAGTGAGGATTAGCTAAAAGGAAGCCAAGAGATCAAAATACCATGAAGCATTTAAGAGCTCGTAGATTTCGGTAGAGTTTTTCGTCAAAAATGGCCATCTATCAAATGAAAAACTAAGCTATCTATTTATAGTGAAGAGATTAGGTCACAAAATGACCAAAAGAGCAACTAAGCATCCGTTCAAAATGCAGCGAGTGAACTACCTAGAAAATCAGAAAAAATCAAACCAAATCTCCTAGAATCGAAATCCATGGACAAAATCGAGAATCGTGGTGCCATTCAAGAAACGACATCGTCTAGTCAAACCACTCTTCCGTGTTGCACCTGGTCTCCGGAGTAAAACGCAATGCTTTGTCGAAAATACCCCGAAACGCGACACGGGTCAAATACGGTGTCATTTTATGTAGTTGGTTTCCATGTCTCGGTTGTATGCTTAGAGTAAAACAAAGAATTTTGGCGAAATTTCCCATGAAGGTCGGCACCAGCCAATGCGACGTTGTAGGGACGAATTAAGTTCCGTGTCCGAGTTAGACGCCGAAGACGAAACTCTGTGTTTAGCAGCCAGTGAGGCTTGCTACGCGGCACCGGCCAAGGTTTGACGTTGAGTGTTGACCCGGGCTTGGACCGGCCGAAAGAAATGGATTTGCGACCAGCCCAAAGCAAATAAGATTGAGTTTTTATGTTAAAAGGTTTTGTGGTTTATTGACTTCCGTCACGCCCATCGGACTCGACCATGATCCGAATCCGCAACCGAGAATTCATCACCGAGCTGAGAAAATAAAATACTGAAAATTAAAAGATAAGAGTTACACGTTTTCGGTGTCTACAAGTATAAAGTAGCAACAACGAGTAAAAACTAATAAGACTAACCTAGAAAAGACAAAAATAAAATTATGGTACATACTTGACGAATGGATGTCACGCGTACTGTTGTTGAAGAGCCAATTCGATAAGCAATTTAAGTTTATCCCCTATTGTAGCCATGTCCTTGTGATGAGTTACTTCTACTTTATCCAAATGAAGTTGATGAGATTCTTGCATTTCAACCATATACCTCTCATCGACAATTTGCATCTCCTCAATTCTAGTGTGATGATTTGATTCTAAAGCATCAACATGACTAGTAAATTAATCAATTAGCACATTTTTTCCTAAATTTCTACCATCAAGTTAACTTTGCTAGGTTGTGGTCCCTGGACATCTTTAGGTTTCACTCCGGACCCAAACCAAATGACATTATCATGATCTTGAGGCCCAAAGCATTTCTTAATAAGGTTAAAGCTGGGAGAACTCAAGTTGTTCCTCTGTCTGTTGAAATAATCTCATCCTAAATTTTTATATCGTGAAAAGAAATATTTTCATTATAGTGAAAGGAAGAATAACATTCTTAGTACAATAATGTTAACCAAGTTAAAGAATGTTACATATTTTTTGCATCCTTGAATTCAAAATTTTTTGTTTTTGCTTTCGTGTGGCCTTGAAGATCTCTGCAACACTTGGTCTACACACCAAAAAGTGTCATCCTTTTCTCTGTTTTTTATTTGTTGGCCCGATGATGAGATCCCGAGTCCTGTTTGTGGATTTGGATCATGGTCGGGATTTGATTAGTGCAATGGAAGTCGATAAACTACAAAGAACCCCAAGCACCACGTAAATAGCCTTTTGCCTTGGGTCGATCCAAAAATCCCCTTTTCTTTCCAATGATCCAAAACCGAGCCAAGCCTTCGGAGACAACAGAGTCCGGAGCCGCGTATTAGGGAATTCCAAGCTCGGAATTATGCGTTTCATTTCAGTCCAACTAGGTAAGGAACCGAAGACCTCAAGACGACACTAGACACTCGCATTTCATGATCACAAGCATCAAAGTGCTGCGTTTTCCTCCAAGATTGTCCACCCGAGACTAGGAGCACGCATCCCGCATCAAAAATGAAATATGCCAAAAATAAAAACGTGCCAAAAATGGAAACCCGCCAAAAATGAAAACATTTCATTTTTCGAAAGTCTGTTGTGGCTGGCGCCTACCACCCAAAAGAACTTAAGTGGAATGCAACGTTTTCCCTGAGAGTCCCTTGGAGACATGCTAGGGCAAGAAATCCTAGGTGTGCCCGGGTGGCGGCGCCCGCCACCCCTTATTTACCCGGTTCGGTTGGTTTTATCCATTGCTTTATCCGGTATTATCACTTTGATCTTGGCCCAATTTTCTGCTCTGCTTTTGGACGAGTTGGTCGAGCTAACCCTAGGTCACTTCCTTGACTTATCCGCTCACTATAAATAGAGAGTCTTGGCTCTCATTCCCACACGACTTTCTCGCCTTAGCCTCACGCTTCGAAATCTACCTAAGAGCTACTGAATACTCTCTTTGATATTCTAATCTCTTGGTCTCTTTTTAGCCTATTCCCATTCTACTCTCCAATCTCACCACATCCGAACCCATAAACTCCATCGAGTCACAAATCCGCCTACCTATCTCCACAAAAAACCACAAAAAGCCCCTTTCAATTCACCACTGTCTCATCAAGAGATCCGGATCCGAGATCCGGATCGGTAGGTGGGACAACATGAGGCCATGGATTCAATCCTCACAACGATTTATTTTATTTTATGCTTTCTTTATTGCTTTCAATATTGTGCACAAACAATGTATCGCTTTTAATTTCTCCTCGGCCGATGTAATCTTTTAGTTTTCCGCTCTCTTTTCTTTTCGCTTTGCCTTTTCTTTTTCTTTTGGCTTTGCTTTTTTTCGCTTTCCGCTTCCTCTAATTCCGCTTTATTGCTTGCCTTTTACTATGTTTGGTTGTTTTAATTTTGCTTAGCATGTTGTTGCTTGCTTGCTTATGTACATTATTTTAACTCACTAGTTGAATTACTAATGATCGTCTTTAGAGGGGCCGAACGGAAGGGTTTAGCCCTACGTTTCGTACCCTTGCCCCGAATCCGATTCTTGGTTTAAAGACTCGAATGACTCATTTTTAGCTTCTTTCAATCTTAGTTTTCCCATACTAAGATTGAGAGTGCATTTATTTTGTTTTTGTTAGTTTTTCCCTCGTAAAACCGACTTGCAACTCCTCTTCTTGTTTATTTCTATTCAAATATGCTTCCTGGCTATTTTTTGATCGAATAGTGAAAAACAGGATCCGGATCTGTCCATCAAGGGCAAAGGTCGAGACCGATCTCATCGGACGTGGCCTCGCCCGGCGCCAGCCACCACTAGGTACAGGCTGCCGCTTGCACCATGTGGTCCGTAGGCGCTCGGGTCCAAACCGATGTTTTCACACCAGTTTGGCCCTAGAGCCCGAAAGCATAAATAGAAACCCTAATTTTTATTTTTCGGTTAAGAGATAATATCTCGTAACTTTTGAAAATAATTACTAAAATAAAATGGTTAATAAAATTGCCATTCAACTTTGCTTAATTCCCTTAAATAATATTTAATAAAACTCGGAAACTTAATAAAAGGTTCATCCCCACATTCCAAAATCGACTTTCTAAAACCATCTTCAGAATCAATCTTTACAAAAGAGACTCGACACAAGTGGGGAAATTTGGCGGGCCCCGGCCGGCCATGGTTCCTACACTTGGTTGCTTCCCGTCCTTACCCTCCATTATAAGATATAAATTCATTGTAGACAGATGATTTACCTAAAGGGGAAGCTATCAATTTTGTAACATTCAATCAAATAAGACTAAAATTATACTTATTAATTCCTCATATATGATTTGGTTAAAGGGCTTACTACCTGAGCGGTGAGGCGTATTCAAGTTGGAACTTTTCTCATAATTTCGAGTATTCATGCATTGTATTTGGAAACCAACTCAAGTTAAGTTGAAAGAAGGGAATATGATGAATATTATTTTGTTGATCCCTTTTGGAGATAATTATCGTGAGTTTGAAAATAATAAAAGATGATAATTTGAACGTTGATACCCAAAATTCTTGATAAAATAGTGTTATGTAACAAGCTATTCTCAATCCTCAACAAGCATACCCCTTGGTCGGTTTTTTAAAGTATCTTGTAAAGTTCTTGCTTTCTTAAGATTATTCTGTGGCATACCGCCTCGTCAACTTCTCCAATTTTTCCGTACGTTCTTAATTACCTGTTCTTTGTGATTTTCAATGCCTCCACCTTTAAATTATCCTAAAGTAAAAAATAGTAACATCAGTTGATAGGTAGATATTAGGCATACATAAATTCCAATCACAGTCGAAGGACATTACTAGGATTACAGTCCATCGTTCCTATGTTTTTAGGTTGGATCTCAGCCCACAAATGCACTTTAATAGGGCACATGCTACTATCATGAAAACTTTTCCCTAAATGCCTTGAAAAAGCTTTAGAATTATCACTAGTAACGTCATTGTTATAGAATTCCACATTAAGCTTTTCACCATCTTTTAGTCTAGCAACCTCCTTGACTAGATTCATGCCTCTAGGTTTAGCACTAGGAATTTTTTTTTCTCTTGTTTGATATTGAAGACATATCCCCCTCATCTTTTCCAACCCCACATCCACAATTACTCAATAAATAAAACAATAAATCAATAGAATTTAATAATTTATTGTTAAATATCTCTTACCATTTGCTATCTTGTTACCAACCATCATCTCCATGTTAGTACGAGAAAGATCATTACTTTCAGATGAGACAATAGGTTTTTTATTGGCGGCACATTTTCCTTTGCTATTGACATTGCCCGAAGATTACTCTTTGCCATTTCTAGAACATTGTTCTTTGTCATTGCTAAAACCAGAACCCAGTAATAAAATGAGTTCATCTGTATTTTTCTTACCCAAAACACTTACATAGTCACCCATTTTGTATTAAGGTTGCAGAGTGACTTCTGTAGCAGTTTTAACCTTCTTAGTCACACTTCTCGTTTGACCATTTTTTTCATGACAATATGTTGCGTTTTCCCTTAAAATATAACAAATTGATCATCAATCTAAATATTGACATAATCAAAAGAAAATGACTATAACTTAAATTGTAGCTAAATTGCCTAAGCATGAATAATACTTAAAAGAAAATAACTTTAATTTAAATCGTACCTTAGAGTTAGTGGTTACATTGTCATTCAATTGTTTTTGCAATCCAATGCATGAGGTGATACAAATTTCCATTTTAAAGTTTTGTAATCTTCAAATGCCAGTTTACCTAAATATTGAAGTTAGTACCTATATATATATATATATATATATATATATATATATATATATATAATTTAATAGTTTACCTAAATAAGGTAAAATGAATTAGACATAGATTTTATTAAACAAGTTGATTATAATATCAGCAATTATTTCTAATCTTACAGATATGCCTACCCTTTCCTTAAACCACACAAAATGTCTATCTTGTTCATCGTCACATAGCTGTTCACTAGTATGTGCCACTAGACTTGGCAAAACCGACCCGAACCGAATGGGTCAATCCGAACAACCCGAAACCCAAACCGAACCGACATCCGAAACAGCTTGAACCGATTTTGACCCGAAAACCGAAATGAACCGACCCGAACCGAACCGACTGAAATGTAATGAATCCGATTCAGACCGAACCGAAACGACTCGATCCGAAACCGAACCGACCCGAAACCGAAACCGACCCGAAATATAATTGACCTGATTACAACCCGAACCGAATCGGACCTGAATTCAAATAAAAGTGACCCAAACTCGACCCGACTCGAATTTGAATTTGACCCAACCCACATTTTTTTGGCAAGTCTCTTATAAGAGAGGGAGCTTTCCTCCAAAATCTAGTTTTTTTTTTATTTTATTTTTGTTCCTTTTTTTGACAACTAAAATAAGAGAGGGAGCTTTCCCTCCAAAATCTAATTGTAATTTGTGATAAAAATTTTGATTTTTACTACAAGTACAAGTAGAGATGAAAATCTTGATTTTTGTTAAACAAATAAGTGGAAAAAAATAAAAGGTGGAAATTTTTATATTACAACTTTATAAGATATTATTAATAGAATTTAATTTAATTTAATTAATAAGTTTAGAGAATTTACATTACAAAATAAGTTATTATTTTGTTCATGAAAATGAAGGTAAAATATATAATTTAAAGAATAATAAAACGTGTAAATATATATGTAATTTAAAGAATAATGAAATATGTGTAAATATATAAATAACTTAAAAAATAATGAAATATGTGTACAAAATGTACTTTAATTTGTATAAATAAGTTCAATTCGAATTGTATTAGTTTTCACTTTGATTTAGCAAGTTTATTTGGGATTATATTGACTCAAACTTATCTAAGTCGGGTCCGTTTAACGTTAAATATAGTCATTACATGAATAAGTTAAGTACTTAACTAACATCGATGAGACTTGGTTTTAGTAAATTAGTAGTCATTACCATGTCTCGGTATCTCACAACTCTGTTTTTATTAATCCGTACTAGTTTGAATTTGACCAAATTGATATTAAATTTAGCTCTAGATTAATGCTCAAATTAGTTCAATTAATTGGTTGGAAAATTATAATACAAGATGATAATCGTAAGTCGAGTACTTATGAGTTGAGCAATAACCGATTAACCGATCGACTAGATATTCTGAAGACTCGGACTTTACTATGCACATTTCGAGTTCTATCAAAGGAATCAGGTATAAGACTTTCTCACTTATAGAGTTTTGATTCCAAGTCATTCTCTCGTATCTTAGAAACTTTTCCGAGTGATATAGTATTTTCTCTAAGTGATATAGCATTTATGTCATGTATTCTTGCTTGTCTCGTGAGACTCAAAAGCATATTTGTACTTACTATTGTACACCCAGTTCCGAGTCTCTCATCGCTTAGAATTATCGCATGTTCAAATGACTAGTACTCGCATAACCGCACTCAGGTCCGACTTCATATTACAGGTGTTATTTTGTTATAGTCGGCGCTTCTAGTTCGAACCATGCTTAGTCTAGATCAAGTTTATTCACTCTGTTATTTCTTATTTAACTTGATTCTCGCCTAGACTAGCTCGAGATGGAATTTTGAGTTTCATGGATATTAGAGTTAGAAAATTCAATTCCTTTTCGACTCGGATAATTAGACATTTAATTATCTTAATTATATTATTATCTCGTGTCTAATCTTGGACCAAAGTATTTTATACTTTGAGAACCAATGTAATTTACTTTTGTAAAATATTCAAATGAGGCTACACGTTTTGAATTACAAAAGTAACCTAGCTTTAAAACATCAAATCACCAGCGAGATAAGGCTTTTTCCACCTCGACCTAGCCCCGAAGACCGTGTCGTGGCTGTCTATTTCCAAAGCTGGAAATCTGCAACACCAAGCTAAACGGTGGTTTCCACCTTATCTTTCAAGACACCGCTAGTAGTTTTGGGACTTCCAAAAGAGTCAAGAACCATTGTCCAACGTTCATATCTCAACGGATACTTTCCGAGTGACTCATAAAATCCTACACAATGGTCACAAAGGACTTCCGGTTAGAAGATGGAAATAACGGCTATTCTCGCTCGGTCATCTATATATAGAAGCTAACTCTCAAGACTTAAAGATTGCCGAACATATTGACAATACACTTACTTAAGCAAAAGTTATTGTATTCATTCTCAATCTTCTACTTACAACTCCCACTCTGTAATTCATTATATTCTAAGTTGTAAGGTCTTGTACTTAGTTACAAACTCTCTTCTTACTCTCTAAGTAAAGGTCCCTTGACTAAGCTGTAAGGGTTAACTCAGCTCGCTTGTCCCTAACTCGTAAGGATTATCTCGGTTAGGAAGTACTAGATCGGATAAGGGAATTTCGAGTCTAGGAAAAACTTGTAAAGAGTTGTCTAAGGGAGCAACTCGGGGTCGATCAGTCTATCGTATTTTGTGGACTCAAAATAGTGGATTTGACTTCGTTCTTGGATTAGCACGGTCCGTGGGTTTCTGCCCCAAGAGGGTTTCCACGTATTTTCGGTGTCTTCACTTTTTGAGTTCATTCTAGACTCGGACTCGTCTTAAAGCTTCAGTTCTATCTCGCATCTCCATTCCGAGTTCATACTTTTCGACCCTATTGTAGACTCGGAATGCGCTACGTCTGTCCAGTTAATCAAAAGAGTTTGATTTCTCGAAAAATCTTTCATCACCCTATTCACCCCCTCTAGGGTGACTTAGCCTCTCCTTGAGCAAACCTTCATATTCTTCTTAATTGGTTATTATGACTAGTGGTCGATGAATATTCAGTTTTCATTTTGATTTATCAAGATCATTTTAGATTGTATCGACTCGAATTTATCTAAGTTATTCTAACATTATCTTTATAAATTTAACATCAAATATAATCATTCTAAAAATTTGAACTCGTTGCCATTTAGTCTATTAGTATTGTTATTATGTTGGTATCTCGTAGATAAGTTTGGTTGAAATTGTACTACTTCGAATTTGACCAAATCGACTTGGCATCGTATGAAATTAAGCGTCAAATTATGGTTCACATTAGTTCAATTCATTCATTACAAATTACAATTCATCGAGTAAATTCAGTTAATCCTAACTGTTATAGTTAATCCTAACTCTTATATCTATCGATCGTTATTGTCTTGGGATTTCATTTTTGATACTTATCAATAAGTTTGAGTTAGATTATACATATGTGACGTATTGAAATATCAACTTGGTTTATCTTGTTTTAAATTTAGAGTTAAAGATTCAAATTTTGCTTGCTTACACTTATAAGTTATATCTCTTAAAAGTTACTAATATTTTTTTTAAATAAACAACATTCCATTTTTAATCTGTACAAAAACAAACGTGTAAAAAAAAATATTAATAATATATTAACTTTATAAAAAAATTTATTTTCAACTCAAAAAGGTTTTGTAAAACAATTTGACACGACACTACCAAATATCAACCTGGCCCAAAAGTGACCCGACTCGATTTTAACCTCGATCTAAAGTTAATCCGAAATCATACTTGAAACTCACCCGAATTGACATTGACCCAATCCGAACCGAAACCGACCCAAAGTTGACCTGATCCGAAATTAACTCAAACCAAACCCGAACCCGAACCGAAACCGAACGAAACCGAACGAAATTTACCCGAAATTGAACCGAACCGAACCGAACCGAAATTAACCCGAACCGAAACCGAATGAACCCGAACGAGATTGACCTGAAGTTGACCCGAACCCGAAACCGAACCGAACCCGAACAAGATCGACCCGAAGTTAACCCGAACCGAATCCGAACCGAATGACCCGATTGCAGTGTCTATGTGCCACTAAGTCGAAATGCTCATCTGCAAAATAAAAAGCGTGATGCTTTTATTTGAATGTTTTAAAAAATATTGTAAGAATAATAATAAAAGTATATCACCCGAAAAAGATTTCACTTCCCCACAGTTCTTCAATGCATATATGTAAGCTTGCTCCCTATCAAGCGCAGACTAAATCAATGTATGTTGCAGCTCCTAGTGGTCTTCCAACATATGAGAAGATTGACCGAGTTCTGTTACACTTTACACCCCCATCATAGTTTCTCTCGGGCCGATTGAATTTTATTTCAATACTATATAAATATCACCGAGATTAAAGTCATGCATTCACTTGCAAGATAGCCTTCACTACTTGAGCTTTCAGCGTGAGTGTTATTTCCCATATGTGATTTGTATTCATAAAGGCATCTATCTTTCCAACACATCCAATGGTATTGCACGGGCCCTTACCTCAAGGCTTCATCGGGTAAATGGATTACCGAATGCGACATTACATTCCATCATGCAGGAGGTAATAGTTCCTCCAGTTTGAAAAAGTTTTGGGAATTTGAGCTTTGATTTGTTCCAAATCTTCAACTCTCAATGTATTAGCACACAATACTGAGAAAAATGTGCATAACTCAACAAATGCTTCACTTAATTCCTTAGTTGGCATGTGTAATGCCCCGACCTCAATCCAATACATCAACAAAAATTAATACATATTAATAATCACGTGCACTTCAATTCACACTTCCATTCCTCAATATCATGTGTATTATATACTTGTGCAAGTAACCATATTATGTATTGTAGGACTCGGATGATGATAGCGACGCTCGGTAAAGAAATAAATAAATAAATAAATGATCAAATAAATTATGCCTTGTGATCATTCAAGGAATAATAATAATAATAATAATAATAATAATAATAATAATAATAATAATAATAATAATAATAATAATAATAAGACATTATCGAAGTCATAATAATAATAATTCATACGCCTAAAATTTTGTAATAATTCTTCAAGTCGAAAATTCGTAAACCCGACATTCTTTTAACTTGGGCTTGGCTATTAGGTTATTTGGGCTTACAGAGAGTGGAAGGCCTAATGACCAAGCAAATAAAAATAAAAATAAAATAAAAAGGGTGATGGATTCAAATTTGAGGAGAGAGAATTTTCAGATTTAAATTGCCTATTTAAGCCCCCAAAATTTAAAAAACTCCACCCTCTCATTTGCTTCCCTTCCCAAGAAACTCACCTCCCTCACTCAACCTCCTCTCTACCGCCCGGCCAGCTGCTCGCCACCACCACCGAGCTCCGCCGGTCTCCGTCACCGAGCCGCCAGTCATCAGCCACCGCGAAGCCAGCCACCACAGTCCTGCTGCCGTGCCACCTTCGTCGCCGATCGCCGCCGGTCGTCGCCGCCAACCACCGCAGCCACCGGAGCTCCGTTCAACCACCCCTTCCTCCATAAAAACCTCATTTTTCGTGTGGGTTTTGGGTAAAAACCTCAACCTTCAACTAATGAATTCTTTTAATTTTTAAAAATAATTAGTTAGATGTTGCATGCAAGGGATTATTGTGTAAAATCAGATTTTTTGAGACTGTGTGGGCAAAAGAAACAAAAACGCCTTGAATTAGGTGGTTGGATGTTCATGGAAAAAGGAAAAAATGGACTTGTAAGAATTATTTAAATTTCTTGATTATGTTGTATTTGGTCATTGGTTAGATAATTGTGGATTGTAAATTTTGGGAAGAAAATTTGGTTTTGTCATGATTCAAAGCTTATTGAAAAATTTTGGAGGAAGAGATTAATTAAAATGGGCATGCATGTAAAAGGTAAAATGGGACGTTGGAGGAGTATGATATTAAGTGAGGATTTAAGAAAGAAATAGGCATGCATGTTGAGTTATGAGCATGTGGATTAAAAATGTGAATTAAAGAGAATAGGTAAGTTGGATGATTTTAAGAAGTTAAAGCAAATAAGTAATTTTGGGAAGCTTAAAGAAAATAAGTCATTTTGAGGTTTTAAAGAAAATAAGTGATTAGGATGATTGAGATAAATTAAAAGAAATAAATGATGTTGATGATTTAAGAAAATAAGTGACTTAAGTGATCCAAAAGAAAATAAAGGATTTTAGTGACTTAAAGGAAATAAGTCAATAAGTAATTGTGGTAGTAGAAAAGAAGCAAAATTGATGATGTAAAGAGTTCAAGAAAAGAAGCAAAATTGATGATGTAAAGAGTTAAAGAAAATTAGCGAATTCGATCATTTGAAGAAATTAAAAGAAAATGGGTTAACTTAGGCGATTTATACGAATTGGGTTAGGTATGCAAGTGAAGAATTAAGCAGTGTTGGAGGATTAAACAATTAGATGAGAAAGAGACTTAATTTGAGAAGTGACCGATTAACACGTTAGGTGTTTTATGGAGAAACGGTCAAGTGAACCTTATGAGCATATTGCGTGACAAGAGGGATTGGTATAAGTTACAAGTGTTACTTTAAAATTTCAACCTATTAAATTTAACCAACCACTTTAACAATGTACAAAGTGATATTGTTTTATTTAAATTCATCTAGTCATAGAAAGTTACAATAAGGAAATTATAAAACTAATAACAGTAGTAATAATAATAGCAACGATAATAATAAGATAGTAAATTTAGTTACTAAAGGTATTAAATATATTAATGAAACACTTTATTTTGTTAAGGCATCAACGCCGTTCATCCGAGTCAGCAACTCCAAAGGGACCAAAGGAAGGATATCACTGCGATTTTAAGATACATTTATTTCTTGTACCTTACAAAAACCCATATGTTTATGCATAACAATATCAAATGGTTTGCTTAATGAAATGAACCATTTCAAATATTATTTGTCACCTAGTTATGTGGCCCGCCCATATCAATCATACTATCGTAATCGAGACTTGTGATCACACCTATATATATATATATATTTGGTCATTATCAACCAGACTTTGCCGATCGGTCCGTGTAAGTACATATTTAGGAAAACCGATGATCGTAAGGAGCCACTCGGATAACAAATGAATAATTGTTTTACTATAATCTTCCTGTCTGATTTATAAATGAATTGAAATGTATGCGCTCAAATCATATATCTTCCCCAAACTACTTATAGTACATGGATAAGCGCGCTGAGCTTTGACTCATTATTTCGAAATATTTTATCTGTTTTGTTTTAGGTAAAGCTAATCCAAAAGGGAGCAAGAAGTAGGTTGTCTACTAGCCGAAGTGTCTTAGGGGCTCACAGTGGTGGTGACCTGTCATGTCTTGAGTTGTTTTGGTTGTGTCTTTAAGTCATTACCCTGACGGCATGTATTTAATTCTCTCTGCTTATGTTGTTCTTCGTCCGACGTTTTACTTTTGAACTCGGACCTTACCAAGTATTGCATGTAATCTAATTGAATGTTGCCTTGTTCCTTGTTTGGAGCGGCGATAACGGCTCTAACCTTTCTTTCCGCTACGCTAATTACTAGTTAATCAGTCCTTATGGTTAACCTGGTGATTATGTTGTTGGGGCGTTACAGTATGTCTACACGTAACACCGGAGGAAGTAATCATTCTATAAGGATATGACAAACATGACTTTTCAAACCTGAGATTTTAAGCTACTTCAAGTTAACACACCTAGATACGTTTGATGAGAATCCATTTGAAATCTTAAGTTCTTTTGGAAACTCGTACAATATTTGCTTTTGCTTTCGAGATAGGGTGTAAGGAGCAAGAGGTAACTCAAGTTTATGTACCTTTTGACAAGAGTGCAATTCCGGCCTTATCTTTAAAGCTTGCAAATCACATTGTCTTTGGTCTTTCCCTTCTTCATGATAGTCCTAAGGATGATATCACAAACATTTTTGACGATATGTATGGCTTCTAAACGGTGTCTCAACAAAAGGGTTTTCTAGTAGGGTAACCTGAAAAATATGCTCTTTTTATTCAAGTTATCTCCCTTTGTTCATGAGAGAGTTTCACTTTTACATGTGTAGCTTTCGATAGAGGAATGCCTTCTAAGTCTTTGATTTCTCAAGAACATCATCCCTTGATAATCATATAGGAGCTTCTCTTATTTCTATATCTCCAAACCAATCCTTGTGTTGCCAATTATGATTCTTTAAAAGAAATCTCCTATGGACCATATAGGCTTACTTAGAAGAATTAGATAATCTGATAGAACAAGTGTTCTTGTGACAAGGACATGCCAATTTTCCTCTTGTACTCCAACCGGATAAGATTTCATTTGTCGAAAAATCACTAGGTTGTGATAATCAAAGCAGCATGCATGTTGAAATCTTCATCGGTTAACACATCATATGCCTCCGTACCAAATTATTATAGTTCATTTACTTCTTCGATGAATGGTTAGATATAAGCATCAAGGTAATCTATATGACCATCTGGGTCAGGAATGATCATAAACAAAATAAAATTAGACTACTTCATGAAAATCCAAGGTGGCGTATTGTATGGACAATCATCACTAGCCAATGTTGTATGATGTAATTGCATTCCAAAAGGCTGGAAACCATCTCTTATGAGACCGAGTCCAACATTACGAGGCTCTAAAGCAAATGGCTTATGTGTCTCATCAAAGTTTTTCCATACCTTAGCATTGGTTGGATGTCTTAAAAACCCATCCTTTACACAACGTTCATGATGCCATCACTTGTCACATGTTATCTATGAAGACATCTATGAAGCTTCGATTTTAAAGGGAAATAATGCAAGTATTTTTACCAACATCCTTTTATCATTTCTCTCTCTTGGTTTTTTCCCAATGCTTATTCTCCTTCCATGTAGAGGCATGAAACCACTTGCAAGAATCTAATTTCCCATCATCCTTCCAAAATAGCATGTAATCGTACACATGCATCAATCTTGACATAAGAAAAACGTAGATCCTTAATAATCATTTTGGCTTTATAATGAGAATTGGGTAACATTGAGTCCATTGGTAACAACTCGTGCTTTAGGAACTCCAACAACATTGGAAACGAATCATTATGTCACCTACCAATAGATTTAATGTGAAGCAACTCGGCAACAGTGGACAATTTGAAACACTTACATCCATCATATAAAGGTTGTTGTAAGCCTTCTAATAGCCTATAAATTTTCTTTGTTTCATCATTAGGCTCTTCTTCAAATTCAGTGCTTTTGGATGAGTTTGGACCAACTTGATTCAAAATCACATAGATACATTTGTAAAACCGTAATCGACAATCGTATATGGTAATATCCGAATGTACATAATTTAAACATAGGTGAAAAACAAAGCACTTAAACAACATATTGAACTTCAAGTGAAAACATATGGACAAGATCAAAGTAGACCAAAGTTCAAACAAAAATGAAATATAGGCGGGAAAACTTGTACAAGAAATATGACTTCTTTTTTAAAAAGAAAATTATCTTACCATTATCTATGATTTTAGATAAATAAAGCCTTGGAGTAAACAATGATCGTTGCACCATCTTTTTTCTTGTATGTTGGGTGATAGTTGATATTTGGTCAACAAATATTTGAGTTATTAATGGCAGGGCTAAATCTTCAAGTGTCTTGTTAATGACATATATATGAAGAGTTCTAAACTTGCCAAGATTATGCACCATATCTACAACCTCTTCGTCTCCTATTATTCTCCATTGCTAATTGCTCTTTTTGGGGTTTTTCCACCAAAACTCAGTCACGTCATCCTTATACTCACAATCTTCCTCTAATATATTTTCCAAATCAATTAGAGACAACTTATCGCATTCATTGTTAATTGCTTTACTACTAGTCTCCCCACATTAAATGAAGTCAGTTTTTCAATTTTTTTCCATTGTGGAAGAGAAGTGTAGCTTCTAAATTTAAACTCATCTGCATTTAAGGAATAATAAAACTCATATATTAAATCAATTTTTAATGATATTCATATCATAAAAACAATAAAGGAAAAGATTGTATACTAGTTTTGGAGTAATACATGTTATGTATGTGTAGGCTAGTAATCATATCAATATAATGAATTTTAACTAACTTCGTACGACAAGAAAAATTGATGACAAACTTAAATATTAAATTTCTTAATGATATCACAATCACCATAAAACAACCCCCCATCCAAAAAAAAGATAACCCAAATATTCAAGTGATGAACATATAAATTAGCAAATATGACAAGGAAACTTGACAACTTAAAGATTATTTTTCTAATATGATATCACAATAAACAGTAAACAACCCCCTCCCCCAATCCAAAGGCAACAAATATGACTACGAAACTTTAAAACAACTTAATGTTTTTATTTCCAAATAGGATATTGCAAGAACCATTGAATACCTCCCCCAAAAAATAAAAATAAAAAATCAAGTGATCAGCGTATAAAGCTAGTAACTGCATCTTATAAATGACCATTAAAAAAGAGTAACAAATGAGAGTTGTATTGTAAAAGCTATATAAACATCAATATGACACTGTAAGAAAGTGCAATTTATCAGGAGTTAGTACAATAGAAGGAAATGTCAGCGCTGGGAATTTGAGTATAATTGGGGTTCTTAGTCCTAAATAAGACATTTGTTTTGGAACACAAGGGGTGATCAGTTTAGAAAAATTAAAAAAATGTGAAATGCTTATTAGCCAAAGCCATGAATAAGACCATGTTATAGCATTTGTAGACTAAAAAAAAAAAAAAAAAAAACAGAGGTTAACACAACAATGGTCAATGCCCACCTCCTCAAGCTTGGATAGATTTTACTAGAGCGAACTCCCATACAAGACCAATAATACAGGTACATCACAGTTCTAACAGAAGTGGAACAAATTTTAGCAGAGCTATTTGCTCAATTAGATTTCAAAAAACAATCATGAAACCCTAACTATCAAATTCAAATAACAAATTTCAACTTTTTAAAGCAACTTTCAAAACTAATTAGTGGTCTTCCAGTCAGACACAGAACAACCATAACTTGATCGATTACTAAACCTTATCAGTTGACAATTATAACCCAACAATCTAAGACCCATCATTACCTGCTAAGTCCATCACTAAGATACCTGGCTAAGCATGTGAAATAATCGTTATTTAATTAAAATGATTATATGAGTTAATTAATTAATTAATTTTAATTAAATAAATTAGGTCGATTAATTAAAATATACATAAGTATATATTTGTAATTTTATTTAAGCAAATTATTATGTGCTTAATAGCTTTAATTAGTAAAATATATGAACTTCTCCCTTGGTTTCCCACCCGAACCCACATAAATAAAAGCCGAAGACAACTTATATTAGCTATTTTTAGTTCTACCTAAGTTGCACCTAACAAAAACAAAGGCATAAAGGGATAAAGAAAAAGTTGGCAATCACGTGTTAGATCTCAATCAAGATTAGTAATCTTGAGTCTTTACTTACTCATACTATGCAAAACTTTAAATTACACTACCATCGTGCTTGATAAGATTAATTAAGATTTTTTTGAGAAAGAAAATCTCACGAGACCAAAGGGCTGCCTATGGTGTCATGAGATAAAATTTGTACCCGTAAGAAGTTGGATGGTCTAGGTCTTCGAAAATCTGAAGCGGTCAACCAAACTTTTCTTTGCAAACTGGTGTGGAAATTCTTATACAATGAAAATAACTTCTGGGGAAAAATCATATGGGCCATATATCCTTTATCTGTCAATTTTTTTCAAGAAAAATTAAGGTGTCTAATTATTGGGCATGGAAATGCTTGCTCAAGGAAAGAGAACTGTTTAGAAAGGGTTTGCGATGGAAAATAGGGAATGGAAAAAAGGTGAAATTATGGTGGTTCAGTGTGGTATGGTAATACTAACTTGTCGGAACTTTATGATAGCTTACTCCCCATTATTCCTCATTTGAACGCTACAATCGGTGATTTCATTACTCTCGAGAAAAATTGGGATTTGGTACGTCTTAGTGCCTTCCTTCCAATTGATATTTGCCATGTTATAAAGGATATCTATCCTCTCATGATATTGAGGATGCTATCTACTAGGGCTTGTCCAGCAGCAATAAGTTTATAACCAAGTCTGGTATTTGGAATTCCCATAATATTCCCACTAGTCTTCAGACATGTGACTTTGTGTTGGTTTGGAGCATCTTTTTATCAATTATTTTTCTATTGTCAATTATAAAAATCCAACATATTTTTGCTTAAAATTTTCCATAGTTCTAAAAAAAAAGTACAATGTTTATATTTTTTTCAAGTGTGGTATCAGTCAAATTGTCCTCCAAAATATATTGGTAACTTTGAAACTGAAGATTCAGATTACCACTATGAGGGGATTTGATCAAGTGCTCGGCAGACAGTCTTCTCAAATATTTTCGAAAAAGATAGTTGAAATTCAATCTAGAGATGTGAATCACCTTGAGGGGCCTAAATAGGGTGTTGGATGATTTTGGAGAAATTTACTTTCTGGTGAATTTAGCTTTCATAAATTAAAATAATATTCAATATTGAGCTTAGGCAAAAGAACTGAGTAAGACTCAAACAAATAGAAAGGATGAGACAAGATAATTTTTACGAGGAAACCCTCCTAAGGCAGAAAATCTCAGATAGTGTTCATCCAAGCACCAAATTAAATTCACTAATTGAATCTTCAATTACAATGAATAAAAATACCCATATTTCATTCCTGACAAATCTATTACAATTTTCTCAAGCTCAAAAATTCCTTTATCTGACCTAGTAGTTCTAAATAAAGTTCCCTTATCAACTTGGTACCTTAGAGTTTGAAGTTCCCTTATCAACTCTAGACAACTGAGTTAAAGTCCTTTATCAAGTGAGTCAAGGAATGAAGTGCATAGAAGGATATACAACTCAGAAAATAAGAATAATTACTTAGGAATTGTATACTAGACGTGTATGAAGTATTCAGTTGTGTCTCTATATCTCTTTCATTGACTTGAGAAATTTTGTCCTAAGACTTCTTTAAATAGTGTTAGTTTGTTATTCAGTTGCTGTTTACAACATATGCAATGCAAGGAATTCTAGTATTTCAAGAAAGTCCAGCTTAGTGCACAGATAATTTCAGCAAAATGCATCAGGATTATCTTAGCTAGAATTTGATTTTTAGCCAAGAGATGTAAAAAGGCTAAAGATCAACAATATTTGACAACTTTAGTGACCTAAAGGCTTGGTTTTTCCTCCCTTTAGGTTTTGTACATTTTCTTGATTTCCTACAGTGACAATGAAATTATCTTCCCTACCAAAAAAAAAAACTAAATAATTAAAAAATATTCAAAATTTTCATTATGGCATTTGCATTACGATTCCATTGAGTCGAGCAGTTTGACAATTTGACCCCTTTGAACAAGGCCAATGAAAGGTAAGGTTATTAATCCTTTAAGGTTTTGAAGTTTATTTTACCTCTTGTAATATACTAATTCACATGTTACACTTAGTTAAATATTGTTATTAATGATTTAAAGTAATAAAAATTAATATTATATGAAGGATTTTATGTATATTTAATCAATTTAAAACAAATTGAGAAAGAGTCAATATGGGCGGGCTCAACCAACCCATTTTATTCACCAAGAAAAATTTTGACTCCATCTTTTTCTAGTGAATTACACGTTCTAGGCGCTACGGTTCAAGTACAGTTAGAACAATTTCAAATAAATGAGAATTAAAAATTTATAATAAACTAAAATTATTATTTTTAATCATAACATCAAAATTTTACATTATTATAGTAATATTATTTTTATAAAAATAATTCATTATTTAAAATGTGACTAGCATATTCGCTTCATCAAAAATACCACCGCATAACTTATTGTGAAACCCCGAAATTTCAGGTGCTTGCACTGGTAATGAATTAAGCTACTGAAAGTTAAGTGAAAAATTCAAAATTATTAAATTAAGTGAATTATTAAATTTTTCGAGTCGGAATTAGAAGCCGAGAACTGAAATCCGAGCTTGGGCCAACTTAATTGGGCTTATTGAAATAAGTTGGGCCCAATTGTCCAAAGCAGAAAAACCAAATGAAAAAGAAAGGAAAATGAAAAAGGGATGGTTGGCATTAAGGAGGAGGAGCTGGCAAGGAATTAAGCAAAGAGAGAGAGAGGGGTCCAATTGAAGGGGAGCGAGCAAAGCTAATTAGGTGGAATAAGGAAATTAGGAGAGAGAAACCAAACCGGGATGGAGAACAAAAGAGGAGGAACAAAGAAGCGAAGCACAAGCACAAGCGAGGAAAGAAAAGAACGGGAAAGCGAAACGGGGAAAGCGAGAGAGGGAGCGGGGAAGGCGAGAGGGGCGAGAGCGCGAGAGGGCGGTGGCCGCCTAAATGGCAAGGCGCCGCTGCCGGTGGGCAAGGGAGAACTCGAGCTCGGGAGGCCGAGCAAAGCAAAGGAAGAGGGGAAAAGCGAGAGACCGGGAGACAGAGACCACGAAGGGAAGCGAACGCGAGGGCCGAGGAAGGCGATCGGTGAGCACGGAACCGCGGCCGACGGCTGGCGAGCGAGAGGAGGAAGATAGCAAGACCGGTTCTAAGGCCGGGGCGAGAAGAACAAGGGAGCGAGAAAGAGAACCACGACGAAGCGAGAGGCAGAGAGTAGCAAGGAATTGAGACCGAGAGGTAGAAGAAGAAAGGGAAAGAGGAAACGAAATTGAAACCCAATTCGAAACCTTCCAAAACTAAAATTCTTAGAACCTCTAAGAATCTAAGGTGAGTAATCTGAATTCATCCTCTAAAATAAAATAAATTAGGTGGATTGAACATGAATTTGAAGTACAAAATGGGAAACCCTAAGCTAATTGAAGGAGTTAGAGGCTTAAATTCACTAAATTAGCAACCCACTAATTAAAGAGCATGTTGTGATTATGTGATATCTAGTTCTGAATTTGTGATGTTTAAGTATTATTGAGCATGATTATTGAGAATTGGATGAGATTAGCTTGAGCAGAATTAGGGGAAAAATCGGAAAGTTAATTTCATGATTCATGTGCAGATTTCTATGAATTAAGCATGCTGTCCGAATTTCTGTGAATTCATGTGTAGCCCAAATTTCCTATAATTTTTACTGCAACTTCGTGGCAATTTATGGAAGTTTCCTGTAAAATTTGGTATGCATTGGATGAGTAGATTGGGAGATATGCAATTTTAAGTGAAAATATCCTATTTTGAGCAAAATCGGAACTAAATGAGTAACTGAATTAAGAGCTGAGATTTAAGAAGCAATGTGGATAGATTAAAAGATATATATCGATTAAGGAAAGTTATAGAACGATTAACCACCTATATGCGATAATACGCGATCATGAAAACGATGAGTTCGTTGATTAGGAATCCTAGTTGGCTTGTTTATGTGATTATATGTTTATCCTGAATTACATCGATTATAAATGACATAAGCATGCGTATGTGAAATGAATTGATTGTGCTTGAGTTGGAACTTGCTTATGGGGATTATTAGTTACGAAGATTTTACGTATGAAAGCGTTGGGCATGAATTATATGAATTAAGTGTATTTTATGTATAAGAAATAAGAAGATAAGAAATATACGAGAACTAAAGAAGGGAGAAAGGATTGTGTTATTGATCTAAGACCCCACGAATTAAAGAACCCTCTGAAGCTATGGCCATAGAAGTGTCTCATCAACCCGAAGCCACGAATTATTTTGCTTCTACGAATTATTGACAGTATGCGTCCTTCGAGAAAGGGAGGCTGCCTCGAGGCCATGAATTATATGCCTCCGTGAATTGAGCCCACGAATTATTTTGGCTCCAAGAACTGGGTCTTTAGAGCAGTAACATAAATCTTCTTTCCATTCAGAACTAAAAAGACTTAAAAGAATTATGATATGAAGAAACGAATGATCGTGCATAACGAATAAGAAAGAAAGAACCAATGATTTATGAAATGCACGATTGAACTCAAGAAGAAGAATGAAAAGAAGAACGAATCCTGATTTCGTAAGAAATGAATACGATAAGAATTAAGATATGATTTACGTGATAAATGATTTACAAGATGAATGATTCTATGACTTACTTTCGTAGAAAGATGAATGAAGTATGTTTGATTGAATTAATGAGTAATTTATATCATTATGTTTCTCGGCAAGTTGGTAAGTTTAGAATCTCGCATGTCTTAAGCATGTATGACCCGAATCGCATGTTATGAATGAATTCCGAACTTACGTGTGTTTGCTAATGAATTAATGTGCAAAGTGGAACCGGGGTTGGGTTTGGGTTATTCACTAGGCTAGTGGAGCTCATGACCTCACCAACATTTCAGGTACGAAGTTAACATTCGCAGGAGTTGCCTTTGGCTTTCGAAATAGCGATCGGATAGGAGATGCCGGACTTACGACATGTTTATTTGTCTTCTGTTTGTAAAGATGTTGTAAAGACTGGTTGTATGTGAACTTAAGTTTTGACTATGAATGTATAAGCCCTATGTGAATACTCCGAGCGTGTGGCTCGTTGAGTTTAAGATTGTGTTTCGTGCGGGGTTAAGGCTTTAAGCCTTTGAGATTAGCCATGTTACGGAGGAAACTCTGCCGAAATTTTCAGAAAAACCTTCGAAAACCTAGAACCGTGCTTCCGTCAATCCAAGAAAGGGTTATTAACCCCAAGTTGAGATCTTAAGCAGCCTTAGGGGTTCCTCTCGGGAACCTCGGCATGTAATACTCCTAGGGTGGGTCTAGGGGTATTACACTTATGTATTTTTCTATTTTTTAATATATCATGCCATTTGAGTAGATATACAATTTATTGAAAATTTACTATGCATAGTATTTAAGTTATAATGTTTCTTTTGTGAGAAAGAAGTTGAGAAAATAGTATTATGTTTGCTTATAAATGATTTATGGCTATTAATATCTCTTCAAATGATGTGATATGAATAACCATTACTAAATGGGTGATAACGTGAAAGAAAAATAACATAATAAACATAAAATATATATTAATAAGCCACAAATTTAAAATTATTGTTTTTATTGCCTTGGTCCAACTAGTCGAATATGTTCGGGTTGGATTTGCCTTACTAATTTGCGGGTTTTTTAGGTTCGGGTCGACATTTCAAAACTCAAAATTTTCAGGTAAGGTCAGGTTAGTTTTTCTCTCACTAGTGGTTCTCACTCTAACTATCTCTCATCCTCCACGATCCTAGAATCTTCCTCTCGCACCGAATCCGTTACATGAATTCTCAAGGTAAGCCAACTTAGACTACAAGTAAACCCGTACTTCGGGAGCATCATATACTAATTAGACAACATACACCCTCTTCATTTTGTTTTTCTTTGCAAAAAAAGAAAATAAAAATATTATTTTTGTCTCATTTATTAGGTTGTTAACTACCACGCGAAAAATGAAAATAACTATTTTTTTAGTCAATCCACAACCCCCAAATGTTACCAACCATGCTCCCAAATCTTTTTTTTCCTTATGGTATTATTTGATAGAAGATAATCCCAAGATTTTCTTTTAATAATTACAATTATACTTATACAAATACAAGAGATCTTCTAGGCTTGAAATTAGGAAGAGATAACTACAAGTATCCTAGAGGAAGTAAACTATGAAACTAAAATATAATAAATTATTTACATAACTTATCTAATATACCCCGCAGTTGAAGCGAGGAGGTTGGCGACGCCGATATTGTCCCAAAAATTAATGGAAAGAACACGTGGAAGTGCTTTGATAAAGATATGCGCAATTTAGTACTGGGAAGGAACATGAAACACTCGGACTTGACCACGGGCTACTTTCTTACGAACAAAGTGTATATCCATTTCAATGTGCTAGGTGCACCGATATTGGACGGGGATTGCGAGAAAGGTAGATGGTACTGACATTGTCACAATAGACCAAGGTAGATTTATGTATTGGACAATGAAGCTCAAGTAGAAGGTTGCGAAGCCGACGGGATTCAGCGAGCCACGTTGGCAACACCACGGTATTCAACTTCAGCACTAGAGTGAGACAATGTGGGTTGGTGCTTAGAGGACCAAGATATTAGGTTTCACACAAAAGACACGAGTAGCTCGACATCGAAAGCCGAGTATTCGGGAAGCTGCCCCAATCAGCATCAATGTACGAAATAAGGCCGGATAAAGAGGATCTGTAGAGGTGGAGACCGAATTCAAGAGTACCCTAAATATATCGCAAGACTTGTTTGAGGGTAGTCACGTGAGCCGGCATTGGATTGTGCATATGAAGGCAAATTTGTTGCACCACATAGTAGATATCGGGCCTTGTGAAGGTGAGATTATGCTAGGCACCGGCGATCTCGCGACACGGTTTAGGATCAAGGTAGGGTGAGTCCGGGGAAGGAAGAAGTTTACCCTTGGTGTCAATTGGCGGGGAGCGAGGTTTGTAGGAAGTCATGCTCGCATGGTGAAAAATGTCCTCGACATACTGCTTTTGGCTAAGAAATAGACCATTTGCGTGTTGAGTGACAATAATCCCTAAAAATATAGCTCAAGGGGCCCAAGTCTTTCATGACAAACTTAGAACTAAGAAGCGTCGTGATTTGACGGCGAAGGGAGTCGAAGAGGTGGTTAGGATAATGTAATCCACATACATAAAGGATATAGGTCATGTTAGAATCATTCTTGTAGATGAATAGGGAGTGATCGGATTGGCATTGGATGAAGCCAATGGTAGAGACATAGTATGCAAATCATTGGTACCAGGCCTGTAGAGCTTGCGTGAGACCATATAGATATTTCTTGACTAAGCAAACATGGTCGGGGTAAGTTGAGTCTCCGAACCCAATGGGTTGATGCATGTAGACTGTCTCACTAAGATTGTCATGAAGAAATGCATTCTTGACATCTAGTTGATGAATGGGTAAGGATTTGGATAGGGAAATGTTAAGAAGCTGTTTAGATGGTGGCGAGTTTGACGACGGGGCTGAAAATTTCGAGTGCAATTGACTATATTTTCCTAAGACCTGCCATCACCAATAAGACGGACTTATGCCTATCAAAAGAACCATTATATCTCTTTTTATAACAAAAAATCCATATAGACCGAATCACATTCATATTAAAGGGGCGTGTAGTAACTCCTAGGTCTTATTTTTAATAAGAGCATCAAATTCGTTGGTCATGGCCTATTTCTAATTCGAGTTAGATAAGCCATCCTTTGGGTTTCAAGGTAGTGGGGAAGATGTAGATGAGGTGAAAAGGTTAAGGGGCCGTTTGGGCTTAAAGATACCATGCATGCTTCTTGTGGCTATGGTTCGGGTGGGGTGTGTACTTGTGGTGGGTTTGTTGGACTAGGACGCATGGAGTAGGGTTGCTAAAAGGGGTGCTTGAGAGGGTGAGAGGAGGGGTCGAGTGGAAGAGGTGGGCTGGAGGAGAGGGGAAATAGGCTGGGTTGGAGGTGTTTAGGCTACGGTAGGATGTTGCGATGGTAGGTTGGATGGGCGGACGAGAAATGGTGAGTGGGCTACATGGTAGACTAGGCTTGGCCGGTTGGACCTACGAGAGGATGACGAGCTGGGCCGAGATGTCATGCGAGATGGGGACTGCGGAAGGGGCGGAAGGAGAAGGTGGGTCGTGGGCCAAGGGTTGCGAGCAATTGATGTTGGACAATTAGGTTGAGCACAACATCCAAAAAATGATAGGATTTAGGAGAGGGAAAGCTAAATTTTGAGAAGGGAAACTAGGGCTCATCGAAAAGTACATGTCGCGAGATGATAAATTTGTCGGTGGCTAAATAAAAGCACTTGTACCCACGGTGATTTTGTGGATATCCTAAGAAAACACAAGGAGTAGAGCATGGTTGGAGTTTATTTATGGATGTAGAAGGAGATAGTGGGTGCATAGGAATTCATCCACACATAGATGAGTGTAGGATGGGTCACATGATAAAGGAGTTGAGTGGGAGAGAATTGATTTACGATTTTGCTAGGAAGAATATTGAGAAGTTTCCATTTGAAGAGCATGATGCCAAAAGGAGGGGGATAGATGCATGGGGAAGAAGACTTCAAATCATGTTATTAATGGTGTGAATTTTACATTCGAGTTTACCATTTTGTTGAGTTGTGTGAGGGCAAGAAAAATGGAAAGATCATGCCATTATTTTTTACAAAATAATTTGAATGAATCATTATCAAATTCACACCCATTATCACATTGAAAACTCTTGATATTTTTATCAAATTGAGTTTTGATAAAGGAACTAAAATTGAGAAAGAGAGAGTAGACTTGAGATTTTTGGCCAATAGGAAAAGTCTAAAGAAAGTTTGAATAATCATCCAATAAAAGTAAATAGTATTTATGACCAACGAGTACTTAAAATTTGAGATATCCATAAATCACTATGAAGAATATCAAAGGAATGGATGTATAATTTAAAGAGGGCAGGAATGGCAACTTAATATGTTTACCAAAAATACAAGATTTATAAACATAGGAAGAAGGGAAACGCTTGCAATCAATAGAATTTTTATTTCTTAGGAAGTTTAAAGAAGATACTTCGGATAACCTAAACGATTATGCTATACGAGTAGGAAAAATAACATCAAAGGTAGTTAGAGGCGAGACAACAACTAGAGTGGTAGGCGGGAGAGAATAAAGGTCCCCGGTACTATCATATCTCATGAGAGCTGTCGCCGTCACAAAGTCTTTTACAAAGAATCCAAAAGGGTCAAATTCAACGAGATATGTTATTATCGGTAGTAAAACGACGTACAAAGATAAAATTCTTAATGAGGTTAGAAGCATAAAGGACATTTTTTAAGGCGAGAGGAGGGTGTGGGGAGGAACATATGCCATACCAAAACCATAAGTAGGAATCTAATGACCATTTCCAACAATAATTTTGTGATTGGTGTCATACTAAAATAAATATGAGAGTGTACTTGGGAGGCCGTCATATGTGAAGTGGTGTTGGTATCCATGTACCAATTTTCAGTGCTGGAACCGCTTAGGACATGGTGTGAAGAGTTGTGTAGATGTCGGTGGGAGAAGACTAGGCGGCATAGGCTTGAGGTCGATTACCGAGGATACCGATCGGTGTAAAGAGGGTCGGGAGGAGGGGCTGTGGGATAAAGGCACGGTGGTGCTGTCCACGAACCTCGGCCGAGTCCGAGGAGGGATTGTCCATAGCGAGCTGCTGTGGCCAAACACAGGGCGAGGAACTGGGTAGGCGGCGTACGCTTGAAACATCCGTGGCCATGTCCACAACCACGCTTCGGCCGCCACAAGTATTTTCATGGTAGTGGCGCGACTAAGGATTGTGGTGAAAGGTAGGCCTAGATTCGGATGAAGAGGAGTGGTGGTCGCCAGCTGGTGCCAAGGTGAGGAGAGTGGCGCCTATCGGATGGGTTGCAGGCTGAGACTTGCTTTGCTTTGTGTGTTTCTTCAAGAATGAGCCGAGAGCAAGCTTCGTAGAAGGAGAAAAGATTAGTGGTTTATTGAAGGATGGCGGCAACATCGTTGTAGTACTCGTTCAAACCCGCAATCAATTGCGAGAACTAGCCGTTGTTGGGAGATCGGAACATCGACATTAGAGAGTTAATAGGCAAGCATTTTTAGTTGTTAACAGTAGGCAGAGCTATTGGGAAAATTGTCAAGATGAACTCGACTAAGTTTATTTTCCAAGTAGAGGGCTCGGGAAGATTTTTGTCTTGGAAAATACTAGCTAAACACTCCCAGCTACGGTAAGTTGTAGCATTAGGTTTGATAACGGTGGTGAGGAGGTCATTAGAAATGGTGTCATAGATCCATTAGAGAACAATGGCATCAAGGCGAGACCAAAGATCGGGATCAACGAGCATCGGCATCGGTATCGGTGGTGTCGGATTCGGGTGAGGCAAGTGTAGGAGCGGGGGTGGACGAAGGAGGAAGGATATGATCAAGAACTTCGTAGACATGACAATGGATTTGCAGAGTTCAGCCTTGGAGGAGTATTGGACTTTTTCCATTTCAAGAGTAATGGGTATGAAGTTTTCGATGTTGTCGACGACTAGGGCCAGGTGAAAAGAAGAAGGATCCATGGGGAGAATATGGTGGTGAGGTCGAGAGAGAGAAACCGCTAGGAAGGGAGGGAGGACCCCGGGAGAGAGAAGGGTAATGTAGGAGAGTAGAGGATCGAAATTACTCTTATACCGTGATAAAGAAAATCTCATAATTTTTTTATTAATAATTACAAGTATACTTATACAAAATACAAGAGACCTTCTAAGTTTGAAATTAAGAAGAGATAACTACAAGTGCCCTAGAGGAAGTAAACTAGGAAACTAAAAGATAATGAAAGATAATAAAATTATTTACATAATTTATCTAATATTATTGTCACTTTTGTTTTTCTGTAATTTTTTATTTTTCATGATAATCTTATCTATTCTTTTAATCACTAGTTTGGAGTGCCTAAGGCACAAGCCGATTTTACGAAAAAAAAAAAAAAGTAAAAAACTCAACACACTTCAGGCCCCAAATTTGCACGAGAACCCAACCCTTAGAATTGATACTCGAATGGTGAGTGTATTCAACCTATTAATGAACAGGTAGGGGAAATCTAGAGCGAGAGAGGAGAGGAAATGAGTGGTGAAGAGCTCCTCTAGCGGTGTGCAATTGTAAAGTTATGCTTGGTCCTTTTCCCTTCTCAGTAAATGTCTTGGTATCAACTCATTTGATATCAATAGACCATGTCTTTCAAATGCTAATGTCAATCTACATAAGCAATTCTAGAGACCCAGAAACCCAAGAATCCACCTAAACTACCAAAAAGCTCAACAAAACATCAAAATATGTCGAAACTAATCCATCATTAGTCATCTCCAGCAGATTGCCAATGCTAGCGTCCCACAAGCATCAAAATGAGCATAAATGCAGCAACTTAGCAAGCAATAAACACTAGTTAATCAATGACCTTATCAATTAGCACATTCTAAAGATAGCCTGACCAAGATCTTGAGTACCTATTCAATAACTCAAAATTAATAATAAACAAAATGATATTGTATTGAGTAAGCAAGACATAGCTCAATCGAAATTACTCTTCCTACAGTTTCACAAACTTCTTAAATCATCACACAACTCAAAAACCATTTACGCAGCTTCCTAAACAGTAATTTCTGCCCAAATAATGCAAACAAACCTAAATATCCAAAATATAAATTTTACTTAAAATTTAATACCACAAAATTTACTTATCCTAAATTCAGCAAAAATTATAAGAAATTGCCATAAATTTATATAAATCTTAAGTAAACGTTTCAGAAATTTTGGGTCATCCATATAGTCACAAAAATTCAAATAGTAAGTAAAAAAGGAAAAAATTGCACATAATCATGTTTCCAATCTTCTGAATTTTTTTCCTCTAATTTAATTCAAGCTAAATTCATCACACTCTAAACAATCAGCTCAATATCCCATCTTTAATAAAACTTAAATACCCATTAAATTCATGAACCAATAATCACATATTGAATAAATATAATATCAATTCATAATTGGGAGTAATTGGTGGGTTTAGATCTCTATTTTCTTTAATTAACGCTAGGGTTTTGAAATTTATGAATCGATTTTCAATTAATCCACCTAATTTGTTTCAGACTTAGAGAAAGATTTGAATTACTCACCTTGAGCTCTTATGATTCGAACAATTTAGTGGTTGAATTAGGTGTGTTGATTCTTCTTTATTCTTCCTTTTTTGTTCTCCTTCCCTTCGACACCCTTTTGCTTCTTCCTTCCTCTTCTTCTTCTCGTTTCTCCTAGTCTCTTATTCTCGCTCTATCTCATTCTCTCTTCCTCTTGCTCGGTCACTCTCTCAGTCCTTCTTTATCTCTCGTTCTCTTCCTCAATCTGTGTTCTCATTCTCTAGCTCAACCTCGCTTTCTCTCTCTCTTGCTCTCTTTCTACTTGCCTTAGTTTCTCGCTCTTTTCTTCTCTGTCTGCTACCTCTCATTTATGTCTACTCTATGTCTATTCCTATGCTCTCGTTCTCTTCTCTTTCTGCCTTTGTCGCTCTCCCCCTCTCTTTTTCTCTGTTTCTTCTTGCTCCACCTAATGTTAGAATACAGTTGGACCCCAAAGCAAATCCCTAACCTAAGGTTCGACATCAATGTCAAAGCAGTTCCGTTGTTTTATATAGGGGAAAGATTTGGCTGATATTTTTTAAGGTTTTTTTAGGGGGTTTGTTCCTTTTTATTTGTAAATACTCCCACTATCTTATGGAGTATATTTTTTAAGTCTTTTAATTTCATTTTGTTTAGTATATTTTTTGTATATATTTGGGTACCTTAGTTATTTTCTTTCTTCTATATTTATTTTTGATTTTGCAATTTTTCTTTTATTATTTACCCTAATCTTTTATTATTATACTAATCTTTTATTATTATACTAATCTTGTATTAGTGTTTGTTCTCTTGTGTTCCCTCTTTCATTTTGGATTAGGCCCACCCGGGGTTGTCTTTTAACATTCGAGTTCTACTGCCAGTCCCTCTAGAACTGTTGCACCCGAAATTTATATGACTAAAGTCGCCATCCTTTCGTAACCCAAACAAGGATGGGATTTTCATAAAAAATTTTAAATTATATTTTTTTTTTTGTAAAAACAAGGTTAACTCTTGTGCCCAAAAGGAAAAAAATATAAAAACTAATCTTAGAACCTAATATGGCGGGTTTGGGGTTTAGGTTAGGAAGCACGAACGTCAAAGACTTGCCACTTCCTCCATTCTAAGGATGCACCCCTACTAATATATTATATCCTTTTTTAGAAATTATAGATGTTGGTTAACATGTGTACATAAAATAGATTCACAAAATAAGAGTATAAAAGAAAAACTCATCATTATACACGGAAGCATACACATGCATGCGAATCAAAAACTCAGAGCTAACAAATTTATTGATGTATGGAGGGTTCGCATTCGGATGAGAGCCTAATTGTTGTACGTACCAATCATCGTAGAAATTAAATCAACTCTCGGATCTATACCCTACGTAGTTCTAGCCAAGATTCTACTATAAATCTTATGAGTTCCACTTGGAATAGTTAGTGACCATTTCCCTGTCTAATGGTCATATTAAAAGACTTTAGAGATGACTCATTCCTATGGTTGAGTCAATCCAGTTGAGAATAGAGAGAGTTACTCGGGGTCTCAACTCTATTACTGAAGGCGATAAGTGACGGCATGGGTGGATTGACTCAAGTCTAGGCATGAGTATAACGATTAGACCTTTTAACATTTCCATGTCAAGCGAGAAAATAATAGTTCAGCGGGGTATGAAATGGGATGGATTTTTGTGGAGTTAGTGGGTCGAGTATTTTATGGCTACTTGGTTGACAAATATTTTAGATGTAATCCCTGTCGATGGCCTATCTCCAAACAGGAGGATACAATAAGCGATTCGATCATATCCGATCCGAAAATTATCCACTAGGAGAATGGTGGAATTATGAAGGCAGTTTGAATTGAAATGGATGTGGATCATCGTAAAGATTAGATAAGAATGAATTTCTTATTAAGGCCTCAAGTTTGACGGAAGGTTGCGACCACACATCAAAGAATATGTCGGCCTTGAGGACAAGCATGCAAACACACAACGGACACACACAATTGTGTCTAACAATCATCATTTGGTATTTAGGCAAAAACTATTATGGCTCATGATTAAGGTCAAGATGATTATAAAGGGGCAATTATAATTATCGTCATCCCTTACTCATGGATCATACTTCAATTTTGGTCACAATACTAATTACCGATCTTAGACGATTCATTTTATTTATTTTTTTGATAAAGTTAATTATATTTTGATGAATAGGCTAAGACATGCTTAAAATTAATATTTTTATTATTCACAATTTGAAGCTAGTCGTTCTACAACTATCGCATTATTACAATACAATGAATAAAATGAAAGAAATCTAAAAAGAATGTAAATAAAATTCTTCAATACCATGGAGCTGAGAAGTGCTCATGATTCAATTTCTTGATGGATACTTAACTCGCATTATGATGAAAAATAGGTCTTGATTGACCAAATAAACAAAGTCTCGAGCATTTATTTTATGGAAAGGTATAATTAGTTGATTTTTAAAACCATTTCTTAAAGAGAAATTCTAAAACTAAGTAAGATAAGCTTAAAAAAATTTTAAAAAATTTTATGTAGTTGAAAGACTCCATAAGAAGCTCAGCTATCAAATTTTGTATTTTTCGAAGCTTTTATATTAATTTAATAAAGTATTAAAGTGACACTTTTTGTACCTCACTGGCCATAATAACCGTCGGTTTCAAAAAAATCATAAGTTTTTGAAGGAAGATCCCATGGAGGGTGATGTTAGCATAGAGTTTTATATTTGAGTTTAATTTTAATGGTAAAAATATCAAAAATAAATTTTCTAGCATATAAAAAAATTATTACACAAATATATGGACAGATGCGGTATTCATTTATTTATTAAAAATAAAATAAATCTTATATTACGAAATTGTACAAATTGGAGTAACCAGACATATTAAGGAACCAATGTGATTATTTTCATAATTTTAAAAGCAGTTTAAGATATTTTAACGGATTTTCTAATACATATACTCCAAGTCGAGTACTCGAAGAAATTACAATTTTACAATGTTGATTTTAACAATTCATGTCTCTCCAACTATAAGGAGTTAGGAGACAAAATTTACCAACTTAGAAATATCTTAAAGTGTATTTTATTTCTTCTTTAGGATATTTATTTAGAAAAAATCATTTAGATCATGAAAAAGTAGGAAAACAATGAGTATGTCGTTTTTCTAGACTGGTTAAACCTTCCATAAAAAAATATATGGTATAAATAGCTCGGGATTCAAATTTGGGTGAGTCACCACTTGCTGAAAATCTCTTTCATCGCTCCATTTAATGACATAAAAATAAAAAATTTTCAAATCGAAATGGCTCCAAGTAAAGTGGCCTAGAAATGACATTCAACCTTCCGGTTTAAACCATTATACTCCAAGTTATCATTCTTCATGTTCAATCATGACTTAGCCTATTTTTCTTCATTTTTCATGTATAGAAATAGAAAATAAAGGTGAATAAGATGAGAAAGAAAAATAACACCCAATTTTATAACAACTCTTAGATCTTACTGCTCACTCCCGAAAAAATAAAACTAATGTTCCACCCAAATAGGGGCAACGACCGCTGTAACGCCCTCAATCACCATTACTTAATAATCCCCTCATTAGGGACTATTACGTAAGGTCGCAGCGGAAGGTAACGATTGAAGGCGCTACCACCGTCCTAAAAATAGGACAAGGCTAAATAATTTGAAATAAAAGGAAGTACGATTTATTCATCTACTCGTTATATTTCCAATGATACTTGTTAGGAGTAACTACTTATTACCCAAGTAGCTAGGTCATCCCAAAACATAGGTCACTGGTTTAGCAACGTAATATTTATACAACCTAGACTTTTGTCTAGTCCACAAATGACGTACAACAATTCCCAAGGCCATACCTAACCCTGGTTGAAGGTAAAATCACCGTGAGCGTCTATGTACCTTCAGATTTGCGAATGCCACGTGGCTGGCTAGGGTTTGCCTTCATCGGACTTAGGAAATGATTGATTGTTCACCAATGCTTCTTCCTAAAACAAAAACAATAAAACATTTGGAGGAGTGAGTCGAAACTCGGTACGAACATTCTCGCACTCGTAAAATAACTTTGAAGAATATATTGATTGAGCGCGCGCATTTCAATTCATTTTAGTTTGAAATCGGGGAGAGAATATAAGTAAAACTTGCTTGCCAGGTTATTATCCGAAAGTGGAACCCCTTGATAATTGATACGATCTTAGTAAGGTGCACACCTCCCGGGCCGACCGAGAACCCGAGTTGAAGCCGCGCGGGTTGGGCATACGCCACGATGATTGATAATTGATGGGCATAAGCCCCGATAATTGATGATTGAGCGGGGACCACTTGATTAGGTGGCAAAACTTGATTTGCAAATGATTCATTATTAATTATATATATGAGAAATGTTGAGATTTGATGAAACATGTGAATTTTCGAAAGGTACGAGCAATGAACGTACTTGAATTGAGAATATTTGTTTCTCCCCTTTTACAAAAATTTGAGTCACCAGCTATTCGACAACGGAAGTGGCCTTAGTTCTGTTTAAAGTAGATTTCTAGAGTTAATAATGTTTTTCTTGAGTTTTAATGCTTGAGTTTGTATAAGCTTTAACAATTTATTTCATTCCTTATATTCGTATGCAAATCGATTAACTAATGTTTGTATTACTCGGCTTTACTACGTTGATTCCGTTTCAAATATCGAATACAATTTATATTAATTAGAGAAGTCGATTAGGCTAATTAGATACTCGATGATTTTGGTGTAATTCAATTTGTTAGCGGCTTTGGATTGAAAATGGTATATATATATAAATATAAACAATCACTTATTCCTAATTTATTCCTTACTTATTGAGTTTAAACCCATAGTTAAGCGATTATTCAATCTACCGATGCCTTTCCATAGGTAGGCCTTATAATTACCCAAATTGCTCAAAATTTCATTCATATATCAACCTAAGGTCATGAGCCTTATTCTCACAATAACATTCACATTCACAATCGCGATTAGGTAAACCTAATGCTCAATTATTTTCCATGCCCGTACGCTTGTACATTAGCGAATTTCAACTTCTATGCACACATTCTCCTTCGTTTGCTCAATACCATCATTTCCAAAATGTAATAGTTCCACCAAATTGTTCCATTCGCTAATAAAACCTCCTCAATCTCATTCGTTAATTCATAATTTCCCAAAAGGAATCACATTTTTTTCACATTCGTACAATCAATTCATCACAACACCAAACCTAAATCCTCCACGCCAATTTGAATTTTCCCCAAATTAATCCTTAAATTCACTCCACAACCATATTTCTAATCATATACTTCAATTTACAACTACAATTGTTCAAATAAATAATGAACTTGATAATTTAGGGTTTGAGGTTTTACCTTCGAACTCGCAGAGATGGAAGCCAAGAGCAAGAGCAGGGCGTGGTGGTGCGTGGCGGCTGCCCGGGCGACCATTGAGCAGGGGACGGCGACTGGCTCCGGCCGCCGTTGCTACTTGCGGGTGGTCGACAGGTGGCCCGCGGCGAGGTGGAGGCGAGATGAGGGAGACAGAGCACGCGAGGGAGACGAGAGCGATAGCGTGAGGGGGAGAGGTCGGTGGCCTCCGGCCGGTGCTAGCGTCGGCTTCGCCCGGCGTTGGAGGTGCCCGGTTGCCGGAACCGGCGTGACCGGGCTTGGAGAGGCAGAGCAACGACAGGGAAGAGGCAGAGGAACGCGAGGAAGCGAGAGAGAGGGCCACCGCGCGAGAGGGCGAGAGGGCGCTCGCCGGACGGCGCCAACGCCGGCTTCGGCCAGCGTAGGTGGCGTCCGGTGGCCGGACCGTGAGCCGGTAGCGAGAGGCGGTGAGGCAGGGGAGATGAGGGATGGAGCACGGGAGAAAGGATGAATGAACTGCGAGGGGTGAAATGAATTTTAAGTCGTTTACATATTCCAGCGACATCCTTCCGGATTTTTCTTTCAAAAATATCAACGTCACTATTATTATTTTTATTTTGTTTTCATTTATTTATTATCTTATTATCCATCTGATTTTATGTAACTTGCTTTCATTGTTACTATTATTATTATTTTGTTCGTGCTAATAATGTTGTAAATAAGTTATACGATCTGTTTTTTTTTTTTTTTTTGTAATGCTTCGTTTAAATTTACAATTGCTAATATGAAATATTAATGGAGGCCACTTCGTTACCTTAGCTGCATAACACACGAGATAAAAATAATTTAAATATAGAATACCGAATTGAAGTGCACGCGCTCAATGAGATTAGTCTCGTAATTGATAAGATAATGTGATTTAAGGTCGGGTCATTACAACCGCAAAGGCCCTAAAGGTACAGACGGTAATACCCGGAGGACCAAAACTAACTCGAGACCGGCCTAGCAAAAAAAGACAAGGAAACACCGACACGTTAGCGGTAATAAATAATCATAATAGTAATAAAAAATGATAACAATGAATCGGGGTAATAGTAATAATATTAGCGTTAGTAAGAATAAAAATAATAAACGAAATAAATAGAAACAATAACAATAATAATGATAAGGTTAGTAACAATAGCAATAACAATTGTAGGTTAGTAGTAATAAAAATAATAAGAATAATAATAATAAAATTAGTAGTAATAATGATAAACGAAAATAAAGCAAATAAAAAAGAATAACAAGAATAAATAAATAAATGGATAGATAAAAGAACATAACAAAAAAGTAAGAAAGAAGAAAAGATGTGCATAGTTAATCATCATTATATGAAACGAAAGAAGATAAGAGTAGAGAGGAAAAACTAAAAAAGAAAAAAAATGATGTTATGTAATCCCATCAAACATAAAAGTGGTAATAAGAAAAATTAATCTCTTGTTTCTTGAGATAAAAAGATATTTCGGTTAATTTAAAAGGGAGTTTGATTTATTTAAGATTAAAATAAAATTAGGAAGATTAACTTACATTTAATCAACTCTCAAATAGAGTTAATTTTTTAGTTAATCAAATCATCTCTTAGAAGATTAAAGAAGGAAGAGAAGTTTTTTTTTTAAAAAAAAAAGATAAAAGTTTTTCTCCAAAGAATCGAGCCAAAGTGATGAGGGGTATTTATAAAAATAAATGGGAGAGTTCTCCAATTCCTAGCAGTCTCCTCTCTTTTTCTTTTAAAAAACGTGAATAATAGTAGGGTGATAAAAATTTTAAAAATAATAAAAAATGACAAAGTTAATAGAAAAAGGAAGGGGGGAAGGAGTAGGAGGGGGACACAACCATTAGGGAAGTAGTGGAAAACGACAAAAAGATGGGATTTGGGATGGAAGAAAAGATCATTCCTTTTTATTTTTAATTTTTTTGGGGGGCGAACGTACCCTGCCCCTCATATCCCCATAATATTATTTTTTTTATTTTTTATCTTTTTTTATTGGGCGGTGGCCTGCCAACCATATCCCCCAATTTTTTAAATTTATCTTTATTTTTATTTTTGATTTATTTTCCTTTTTTTATTTGGATTATACTTTTCCGAATTATAAACACTTATTTATTTTAATTTGATTATTATTTTTTGTATACTTGATAATAGATTTTTTTAATAAGAAATATTAATATGAATAATAAAATCTTAAATGAATATGAGTCAAAATTTAATATCTACAAAAATATTCATGATCATTCCTCCTATTTGGGTTTAGTTCACATTTTTATAAGTGAACCAATGTGGTTTGAGAGGGGATGTTAAATTGTGTGTTCTTCTTTATCTTTCCTATCTTTTTCAACCTTTTTATTTTCTCTTTGAATCATAACAGTAAAAATGAAATGGACTAAGTCATACTTAAAATTACAAGAAGGAACTTGGAGTCAAGTTAAAGAAAAGAAAATCAGACACTTTTTATAGGATTATTTTAGAGACTATTTTTATTACTTCATTTGGAATAAAATCTCTATGATGCTTGTATTATACAATATATCATCCAAAGAGATTTCCAACAAGTGTTCATGGCGGTAAATTGGATTCAAGACTAGCCATATCCATTTTTTTGAAAGGTGTCTAGTTTGTCCAAATTTTGATCATCTCACTATTTTTTCTACTTTCCACCATTTCGTTGATCTTTGCTTAAAAATCTTTCTTCATATAAAATAAAGTAGACTGCAAAAGCCTTTTAAATTAATATTACATGGCTTTTAACTTTTCATAATTAGTGGTATGTGATCTATTAAAGTCTACTCCAATATTAGGCTTTTTCGCAAATTTCACATGAGAACCTTATTTTGAAAAATCTGACAAAATATCTTAATAAGCTCTCAAAATTTCAATATAAATTAATCATGTTCATAATGTGTCTAGTTTTGTGAAACTCCATTCCAATAATTTCTAGTGAAAACAATAAAGATACACTATATATAATAACAAACACAAGGTTAGTACATTATAGACACTTACAAAGTGTCTCAATTTTCAGTTATTTATTTATTTATTTATTTTATTTTGTCTCGCTAAGTGATGGAGACTTAGTTTTCACTTCTCTATCCTCCTCAAGCCCGAAAAATGAGCAGCAGACCCACGACAAATAAATCAGCTGAATTCCGACCCAAAAAGTCGGCTCCAGCCTCCCATATTCAGCTTCGAGGGCAAGATCGACTTAGATCCCTAATTCTAGAATCGAATCAGCATTGGTGCCAAACCCACCAAAACGTAGTCATTTTGACTCATTCAAACTTCAGATTTTTGTGCTATTTTTGCTAGTTTTGTGTATTCCTTCTTATTTGCGTCGTCTAGTTTAAGGTGGCTAAAGTGAGGGACCTTAAACCTAATAGTTTTTTATAAATAGGAACGCCCTCATACCCTCATTACACACTCCAAGCCCTCTTCACTTACACCTTGATTATACACTTTAATATCCCTTTGCTTTCTCTCATTTTCTCCATACTCATTCTCTCTCATTTCCCTCAACTCCTATACTTTCTCACAAAACTCTCTCAAAAAGAAAACCCTCTTACTTTCTCGTAAAACTTCATATTACATACCATTACACTCGTTGAAATTCAGTCAAGTTTCTAGTTCAACAGGTGGGTCTACTTGTGGGCTCGATTCCATTTGTTCCTCCAGCTTGTTTTCATTTCAATGTATGATTTTAGATTTTGTGGGTTTTGAAGCGATATAATTGCATTTAGTTTCCGCCCTACCTAATGTGTGTAATTTAGATTTATTACTTTTTTTACTACTTTTTTATCACTTTAATATGCATGTTTTTGTTGTTTAATTTTGCACTTTGCATGATATATGTTTGATTTGTTTTGACGCAATTTCCGCTTCCCCTTTAAATTACTAGAATTCATTTTCTTAAATGGAAAAAATATGGAGCAAACTTCTTAATTTAGTACCTTTATGTCGGAACACCGGATAATTGGTTTAAGCCAATGGAGTTCTTTTTAAGACCTTTGCTATTTCGAGCTTTTTTTCCTTTTTCATTGTGCCTTCGATTTAAGCTGAAATTAGGTAAGTAAAACTATTTTGTTACTTTTATTCGAAATGATTGACCACTCCTTATATTCCTTTTTCTCTCTCATAATGCATCTCGGTTTTTGACGTAAATGAAATCACTTTTTCGTCAAACTTGTAACCCAAGCTTTTTGACCAAGACTACTCCAACAGCTCGGACCAAAAAGTCGAGTCGGATCTTGTCCTAGAAGATCGGATCCGGTTCCCCGTGATAGGTCTTGGGCTCGATTCTCGGTCCAAGTAGCCCAAGTTGTTTGGCCCAGTGAGCCTTGCTACAAATTTTCCATAATGATTCGTACTATTTTCCTATTCTCGAGAACTTCAAAAATACTTTTATAAATAAAATTGTTTCTAAAAATGCCAGCCAAAAAATAATTCGAAAATCGAGCCTTATTTTTAGTAAGCACACCTCCTTAAAATCGACATTAATGGGGAATGCGCTCCTCTCTTAGGGGTATGGTTCTTATAGTGATCACTCCACTTGGGACTCTTATTAATAGGTTGAGATTCAAAAATTAGAATAGGAAACTCTTATTGTGTTTGCAACCACGACCACAAAAGCCGTAATAAATTGGAGATGTAACTACCAAAAGAACTCGATGGTACATAAGTTAATACCCTCAATCACTATACTCAATACACCCCTATACATAAATACCTATGATCAAGCACTAGAAAGCATTCTCTCCAAAGGCAAGATAGAGTTGCCTCCATTCAAGGCCGAGACCGAGAATACTAGGAAGTCCACGAGTTAGGACCCTATCAAAATTCTATAATTACCACTCGAGCTCGAAGACATGACACAAGCTATGTTGGGTCCTCAAAAATAAACTGGAGGATATGTTTAAGTATGGGAAACTCTCTTTGCTAGAGGATGTCCAAGTAAACTTAAGAAGCACCAAGTCATCTTAAGTCATCTAAATAAGTTCATCACTTAAAAACTCATACAAAGTGTAGACACTTAAAAAGTGTCGTCCTTTATCTAGTTATTTACGTATTTTGTTTTGTTGGCTCGATGATGATAATCATGAGTCCTGTTTGTGGATTTGGACCTCGGACTCCGATCGATTAGTGCAATAAGCCAGTAAACCACAAAGAACCCACAGCACCACTTAAATAGCCTTTTCGCCTTGGGTCGGTCCACAAATCTTCTTTTCTTTTGATCCATCCAAGAGTCGAGTCGAGCCTTAAGAGATTTTGGAGTCCCATGATGTGTTCTGGGAATTTCCAAGTGCGAATACCACATTCTACTTTTGTTCAAGTTAGACAAGGAGCTGAAGACCTAAAGACGATGTTGAAGCATTGCATTTCATGATCGGGAGCATCAAAATGTTGCGTTTTGAGCTTCATGAGATAGCCCATATGAGGCTAGAAGCTCTTTCCCCCAAACGATGTCATGAGGTCGGCGCCCGCCTTCTAGAAGCTTGGTGTAACGCTATGTTTTGGGCTTGGAGAGTCCTCGAAGATACAACTAGGGCACGAAACCCTATGAGGGTCCAGCTGGCCCCCTCCTCGCCACCTCTCTTTTAACCGATTCTATCCGGTTTTATCACATACCGATCCAGCTTCTATCTCTTAATGAATGGTCCGGTTTTCTTTCAGCTATTTGGAAGGCTAAATGAGGGCAAACCCTAGGTCATTTGTGACTTAGGTCCTCTCCTATAAATAGAGACGTATGGCTCTCATTCTCATACTGGCTTCATGCCTTAGGATTACACTCGTTGAGAACCAACTTGGATGCTTTCATCTAACTCGTTACTCTGCCGAATTTTCCATAAACATTCATCTTCCACCGTTGAATCCGTGCAAAGAGCTAAAGAATATTCATTTATTCTGATCTCTCGGGCACTTCAAACACAATTCACAAAACTAGCCCTTTTCTCTAGATTGTCACCATTGCATCGAGAGATCCGACGACAAGATCCAGATCAGCAAAATGGGACAACCCGAGGGCCCTATTTTAACCTTCAAAACAGTTTATTTATTTCTATTTTTATTGCTTTCCGTGTTGTGGTTTAAAGGATTTAATCGCTTTAATTTCCTCCCGACCGATGTAATATTTTATTTCTCACTTTTCTTTATCGCTTTCCTTATTATGTTTTGGTTGCTTTAATTTCACTTTGTATGATGTTGTTTGCTTGTTTATTTACATTATTTTAAGCACACTATTCGAATTAGTAATGGCCATCTTCGGACGGGTTGAATGAAAGGGTTTGTCCCTACGTTTCGTACCCTCGCCCCGAATCCGATTCTCGGTTCAAGGCCGACTGAGTCATCATTTTAGTCTCTTCTTGTCTTAGTTTTCCCATACTAAGATTGGAAGAGCAAACTTTACTTTTGTTTTTATTAGTTTTTCTTTCCCTAAAACCGACTAGTGACTCCTTAATTTTATGTTTTATTCTCATTAATCCGCTTCGGGCTATTTTCCGATTTGCAAGATAAATTTTATTATGGTTTTGGATCTGCCAACTAGGCTGAGGCTGAGGCCGACTCTATTAGCCCCTGCCTCGGCAGCCGCCCACCATCGCCGGGAACAGTGCTACCACCGTGCCTGGTGGTTGGCGAGTGATGCATCGGTCCGCATTGGTGTTTTCACACCAATCTGTCCCTAAAGCCTCTCGGTAGAACCCTAACTCTAATCTTGTTTATCCTTTAATTAGTAAATAATATCCCGGGACTTCTAAAATAATTGTTAAAATAAAATAATTAATAAAAATGACAATCAAATCTGATTTAAGTCATTTTAACTTGATTTAATAAAATTCGAAAATTCTTAATAAAAGGTTCATCCCTACATTCCAAAATCGACTTTCAAAAACCATCTTCAAAATTAATCTTCAAAAAAGAGATCCGACACAAGTGGGGAAGCTCGGCGCAGCCCCGGGCCGGTCGTGGTTCCTCTTGTGGCGACTCCACCGAGGATAAATCATTTATTAAAAGGGCGAAACTTGAAAATTTGAGTACTCGTGTTTTTAATGATGTGTTTGCATTAGCCATTCTGCATTTAGCAACCTTTGAACTAGTTTAAATACGGTTTTGGACCATTAGGAAAACTTTATTGTACCCACTACTTAACCCTTTCGGGAGAAAGGCTTCCACTCGGGGCCTTGCCGAGTCCAACAAGGCTTAACTAGCCAAGGAACCGTACTTCCTCCCGCGCGAGCATGCCATCTTAGGCTAAACCTTTTGATTCACCGAGAGGCATCGAAATTCTGGTTGATATCGTGAATCCATGCAACCCATGGGGGACCTAATTCCGAACTACGTGTCACCATGTATCCATACTCTTGAACTCTTGGGCCATAGAACTCTTGACTACGAGGTTTCCTCTCATACCGCATTTGCATGCTTAGAAGAGTGTGTTTGCTCTTTAGATTCTCGCTTGTGAGCCTTTGGGAATAGGTAAGGAGCGCTTCATTAGACCCTTGCATGAGTGAAAATAAAACACTTTAATAAATTTCCTAGAGTCAGTCCAATTATGTGCATTTAGCCAAAGTCAAAAACCTTTTTTCCTAATAAGGTCGGTCCATTATTTGCATTCTTCCGCGTCGATCTAAAATTATCTTCCTAATAGCCTAAGTAGTTGCTATTTGTGAAAGGGTCTTACCGAAAGTTCCCTTCTCTTATTGTCCAGTCCTTTTTATTCTTTTGCATTTTTTTAGATTTCACCTTGCATCATCTCATATTAGGTGAGTCCATATGCATTAGTAGAATAATATAATCCCATATTAGAGGAGTCCATTTGCATTAGCCAAATAATATCATCCTATATTAGAGGATTCCATTTGCATTAGTCGAATAATATCATCCCATATTAGAGGAGTCCATTTGCATTAGGCAAATAAAATCATCTAATATTAGGTGAGTCCATATGCATTAGCCAAATAAAATCATCTCATATTAGAAGAGTCCATATGCATTAGCCAAATAAAATCATTTCATATCGGGATAGGTGAGTCCACCATTCCCTTTTTTTTGTGCATTTAGTTCATCTCAAATAGGAAAATGCATTATCATATAGGAAGCATCTTTTTCTTTAAGGATCACGTATTGCAAATCATTTATCATATCATCATTTGCATTTTGTATGTGCATCCAAACAAAAAAAAAAAAAACGAATCTTCTCTTACATGGTCCTAAACCTCATCCTTTAGGTTGCAAAATAGGGACGTCAACCGAGTACCATCGGAATCCGAGCTCTAAGAGATTAGAACGTCTAGCTAGGGAGTTCGGCACATCATAATTCTTTTCTACTCCACGGTCTACACCGGTGCGACAAGCTTCGGTGCATACTACACCGTCACAATCCAATCCTTGGTCTAAGACAAGTACCTAAAGAGAGTTCCCTTCTAATGGATCCTAATCCCGAACAGTATCTTAGCCTCAATATGCCTAATTAGAATGTAGCTAAGGTGGAAGCCTAGTTGAATGATCAACAGGAATAGATATCCTCTATCACAAGAGATCTTAAGACTATCATAAGGGCTATGGAGGCTAGTCGGATAGATAAGGAAGCCGAACATAGGAAAAAGAATTAGCCGAAGAGGCTGAGTGTATACAAAGAGAAATGGCCATGATTATCCCACCTCCATCCATCAAATCTTCTTCCGATAATCCTAAACCTAAATCTTCTAAGCCTAAATCTTTTGAGCCTGAATCCAAAACTTGGTTTGATTCTCGTATAGACCATATAGAGCGGATGTTGAGAGAGTCATCTATGTTCAACAACCATTATTTCGATCATAAGGGATTCACTTCAATTCCTAAGGGTAAACTACCTCCTAAGTTTACCATGCTTGATATTAAGTTCAAAGGTTCCGAGAATCCCCATCATCACGTGCGTAACTTCTTGGGAGCAATGACTCTTAAAAACATTCCTGAAGGCACTTACCACATCATTTTCCCATGGACGTTTGATACCGATGTCATGAAGTGGTATAACACGGTTGACCCACGCAAGGTCGCCAATTTGACAGATTTGTGCAAGAAGTTCCTCCATCAATACTCCTATAACACATATCTACCTGTTATTCTTAGAGACTTGGAGTTAATCAAGCAAGGTGAAAAGGAGAGTTTCATTGATTTTCTTACCGGATGGAGAGCAAAGGTAGCCCACATGTTTGATCGACCCTCCGAGAAAGATCAAGTCCGTATTATTGTGAAGAACCTTCAATCTAATTATAATCGGTACCTCAAATTTCTACCTATGATGAACTTTTCAACTCTTAGAGATGTTGGTTTGCTCGATAAAAGAAGAATTGTCCACCGTGACAACAAAGTTTGCAACTGGATATAGAGGTAATTATCATTCTAAAAATAAGAAAGCCTCTAATATCGGCAATGCTACCGAGGGTGCGAGATGTTAATTCCCTCCACAGGTATACCGACTACACTCCTATGGATACTACCTAGGCTCAAGCCCTTGACCGTCTCTTAGAGAAAGGGAAGATAGAGTTACCACCTATTAGAGCGTGAATCAAAACCGCGAAACGAGTGTAAGAATTGGGATGCGGGAAAATTTTACAAATACCATCGTTCGCGAGGACACGATACTAAACGGTGTTGGACATTCAAGAACAAACTAAAGGATATGTTTCAAAATGGCTAATTACCCCTGCCTAAGGCTGCATAGAAACCAAGTAATAGCAAAAACCCTTTTAGCGGCACCTTAGCCATCTTTACCGAACCCACACTAGGTCGGTGGGATCCTTCTATCTACATTCGAGATGTCAATGAGTCACGGCTATTTCTTAACCTACTGTCATTGAATCCGAAAGTCTAAGGGCTATGGGTAAGTGATGAAGAAGATGTCTACGAAACGAGAGATGATGACAACTATAGTGACGAATTCGGGGCACACCATCCTCGAAGAAGACTTTTGGGAAACATTAAAAGCCCCGCTGTTTAGTTTCATACTAGATCGGGACGGCACAATGCACCCTTGGGTCCACAACAGACTCATGAAGCCCCAAAAGAACCTCGAAACCGTAAAGGAAAAAGATCCGATCCTTAAGCAACTCCGAAATTGAAAGTCGACATTTCTATCCGGCAACTAATATCTCGCTTCCCAAAAACATAGACAAGCTTTGATTGATGCACTCAGTAAGATTGAAGTTTCTCCGAAAACCACACCAAAGGAAGTAGTAAGATTGGTTAACAGTGGAGATGGAACCATTACTTTTGATCGAAGGATCTCCCGTAAGAAGGTGTTGCACACAATAATGCCCTTTATTTGACTCGTAACTTACATTAACAAATTTGTGCCCTTAACCTTTGTAGACAATGGATAAGCAAGTCAATGTGTGTCCCCGGTGAACTGCTAAGAGGTTAGGAATTAGGGAGCAACAACTCTCTAAGCATACTGTTCATCTTCGAGCATATGATAATTCTAGGAGAACAGTCTTGGAAACACCGACATTACCAATCAATATAGGGTCAGTGGAGAGGAATATTGAATTCTAAGTCTTAGATATCCCAGCTACTTTCAATATGCTTCTAGGATGCCCTTGGTTGCACAATCATTAAGCAAGTGCCCTCTACACCTGCATTAGCAAGTCAAATGATCATTAAAGATCAGGTCATAACAATCAACAGGGATAACCTTTGTGCTACTATCACTTCCAAAGAATCCGTAGTAGAGATCGAGCATGATGCTAATGATGAAGAATTGTATGGATTTGAAAGTGTTGCTACCTTAGAAAGGGATAAAGCACCTTTTACCTTTAACCCTTATGGCGAGTGTCTAATTAATGCTTAGGAAGAAGGGGTATTTTCCAAGTCTTGATACGAGACCAAGGGCATACCACCCTATTTTTTCACCCCTTGAACCCGCTAACAACTACAACTTTGGGCTAGACTATCAACCTACCACTAAGGAAATAGCTCAAGCCAAGTGGAAAATTCAAGTGAAGAGGACTACACCACACACAGTCCATTCTATTAAGCATTTCCTTATACTCTAAATGGCCAGCTTCGAGAGAAAGGGATAACTTTCCTTATTCTGGTTTTCTTGAGCCCTATTACATCAAAGAAAAGGGTATCTTAGTGCCTGGTCCGGAAATCTTTAATAATTGATATATTCTGGAAGAGGAAGCACCTCACCTCCTAAAAAGGGACAATCCACATCAGATTGGACCAATCTCGTCTGAAACAATCTTTTCGGACTTCGTTCGATCAAGAAAGTAATCTAGAAGGGAACTCTGTCTCGATACTTGTCACGAGGTATGTCGCATTCGCAGTTCGATCCATCCAGGTTCATCACCGATGCCGACGTAGAAGAGTCCAAGCATATCACTTGGATTGATGCCGAGGAGGGCCAAGAATTTGTTGTTAGCCTAGGAGCGCACTCTCCTTCTAGGTCTAGTGTTAGGGCTTATTCTTTTTCTTCTTCCGTTGTTTCTAGTTCTAATTCTGTCATTTTCAATTCTTCTTCTAAGTCTCGATGTACTCGTTTCTTCATTCAATAAAGTAAATATTTCTACTTACTCCTTGCCTCCTCTTTCTCTTAATTGTTTCGCCTCTAATGATGAACAAGAAATTCCTAAAGAATTAATAAAAGCTATGGAAGATCATGTAAATCGCTCACCAATAATAGAGGAAACAATAATAATCAATCTGGGTCAACCGATCATCCCCAAGAGGTTCGGATTGGAAAAACTTTGGATGCAAAAGAGCGAAGCAATTCACTTCACTCCTCATTGAGTTTATTGATGTCTTTGCAAGGTCCTACAAAGACATGCTGAGTATAGATCCGATTATAGCATAACACAAGATTCCACTTTGTGAAGATGCTAAGTTAGTTAAGCGAAGTTGAGGAGGATGAAATAACAATTGGCTTTGAAGATTAAAGAAGAGGTTCGGAAATAGTTGAAGGCTAGGTTTTTAAGGGAGTTCACTATCCTCAATGGGTAGCAAATATAGTTCCGAGTCCGAAGAAAGACAAGCAGAGTTGGCATGTGCGTCGACTTTAGGGATTTAAACAAGACTAGTCCCAAAGATGATTTCCCATTACCTCATATCGATCTTTTGGTAGATAGTATAGCCGGTCACGCTCTACTCTCGTTCATGGATGGTTACCCCGAGTATAATCAAGTAAAGATGTCTCGAAGAAGACATGAAGAAGATGACCTTCATCACTCAATGGGGGACTTACTACTATGTGGTGATGCCATTTGAGCTAAAAAATGCAGGTGCAACGTATTAGAGAATAACAATGACACTACTACATGATATGATCCATAAAGAAATTGAAGTATACGTGGATGATATGATTATAAAATCCAAGGACCGGGCGGGGCACTTACCCGACTCGAGAAAATTCTTCCATAAACTCATGAAGTACAACGTGTGCCTTAATCCTCAAAAGTGTGCCTTTGGAGTAACTTTCGGTAAACCGCTAGGTTATGTTGTCGAGCTTAGAGGAATTGAAGACGATCCATCCAAGATCAAGGCTATCAAGGAAATCCCTCCACCAAGTACGTAAAAGGAGATAAGGGGATTCTTAGGGCGTTTGTTGTACATTAGTCGTTTCACATCAAAATTGACTATGGTCCGTGAACCCATTTTCAAGAAGTTAAAGAAAGGATCCGAGCCCATTTGGAATACCGAGTACCAACAAGCATTCGAGAAGGTTAAAGAATACCCGACCAATCTTCCAAGTGTTAGTTCCACCCCAACCAGGGAAACCTTTACTTTTAAATCTCACCACAACAGAGACAGCTATGGGAGCCATGTTAGCTCGGTAGGATGGAAAAGAGGAACACACGATCTATTATCCGAGTAAGAAGTTCTTGAACTACAAGACTAGATATACACTGTTAAAGAAAATATCTTTGGCTTTAGTTTGGGCTACCAGGAAGCTCGGACACTACATGTTAGCCCACACAAGTACATGTGGTAGCACCCATGAATCCTATTAAGTACATACTTGAGCAACGATTGTCGGTAGTAAGATAGCACGATGGACTGTCATGCTATCAAAATTCGAACTCAAGTTTATTCCTCAAAAGCGATCAAAGGAAAAGTGGTATCGAATTATTGGCGGATCTACCCATGCTCGAATCGCAACCCAAACACCTTGACTTCCTAGATGAAGATATTTTACAAGTAGAGGTGGATGTTTGGACAATGTACTTTGATGGTGCTTTCAAGTAGAAGGGCTTTGGAGTAGGGATTCTTTCAATCTCACTCTGGAGAGACCACACACTCCCATTTCGGTTAAGCTAGACTTCGAGGTCACTAATAATGCTCGTAGAGTACGAAACTTACATCACAGGGCTTGAGGCTGCAATAGAGATTGGAGTTAAGAATATTAGGTTTTTCGGTGACTCCAGTGTGATCTTCAATCAAATTTCGCAAAGGTGGAAGGTGCCTAGTGAAGCCTTGGCACCCTACCAAGCATATTTGACAGAATTATTTAAACACTTCGAGAAGATTTCCTTCACTTACCTTCCCGGGGACGATAATCAATTTGCGGATGCACTCGCTAAGTTAGCATCCATGATCAATATTCCTGCTGGCATTCACTCAATGCATGTTCACATCGAGCGGCGGAGTCAACTCTGCACAAGTTTGTGCCTTAGAAGTATCTAATATCGACCATACCAGTTGGTATCATGATATTTATCAGTACTTGGATAAGCAAAAGTATCCTTTGGACTCCACACCTAGAGCCCAACGAGCCATCGGGATGTTGGCTGCACAATTCTTCCTTAATCAAGGACAGCTTGTTTAAGAAAAATAATTCTTGGATCGACTTACTTTGTGTCAATCAACATGAAACAAAGCGCATCATGGAGGAAGTTCATGGAGGAGAATGCGGATCACATATGAACGGTAGAATGCTAGTCCGGAAGATTCAGAGATTTGGTTACTATTAGTCAACTATGGCAACGGATTGCCACGACTTTGTTAGAAGATGCCATAAATGTCGGTGTATGCAAATTTACAACACCAACCTTCGTCATTTCTCACCACACTATCCTCACCCCGGCCATTTTCAATTTGGGGAATAGACATTATTGGCAAAGTGACTCCTAAAGGAACAGGTGGTCACGAATTCGTGTTAGTAGCAATCGACTACTTCACCAAACGGGGTGGAAGAAGCTTCTTATGCAACCCCGACGTCTAAACAGTAGCCAAATTCATCACCTGGAACATTATTTGTCGTTATGGGGTGACCCATGAACTTATAAGTGATCATGGTAGTCATTTCAAGAAAGAAGTTGTGGATTTGCTAGATAAGTATAAAATCCGGCATCACAAATCCTCCCCATATTATCCTCGGACCAATGGAGCAATTGAAGCCGCTAATAAGAACATCCAGAGAATAGTGGAGAAAATGGAAGTTACTTATAAGGATTAGCCGGATAAACTACTTTTCGCTTTATGGGGTTATAGAAGTTCTATTAGATCTTCCATAAGAGCAACGCCTTACTCCCTAGTCTATAGCATGGAAGTCGTCCTTCCAATTGAAATTTCCATTCCTTCGCTAAGGATAATCGTTGAAAGGCGGATTCCGAAGCTAAGTGGGCTAAAGCACATTATAAGGAATTAGTGTTGATGGATGAGAGGCGCGTCAACGGCCTACATAATGTCCAAATATACCAAGCTCGTATATCTAGGGCATTCAATAAGAAAGTTAAGCCCCGCAACTTGCAAATTGGGGATTTAGTCCTTAGAGAGGTTAGAGCTCTAATTTAGGACTCACGACGAAAATTCAAGCCCAATTGGCAAGGCCCATTTGTACTCAATCAAATTTTACCTAGCGGAGCGAAGAAATTAACCGATTTAAAAGAAGAAGAGTTCTTTCAGTATACCAATCTAGATCGGTTGAAAAAGTACTATGCCTAGCACGTTCTTAGATAGTGAGCTGAGCCCAGCCCACCTAGGTTTGGGCCAAGCCGGCGCTGGCCACCACCCGGTCAACGGTGGACAGGTCGGGCCCCGTGTTCTTTTTATCTTTTCCGGTTTTCTTTGGTTCGTTGGACAGTCCAACTAGACGGTCCAATATATTTGTTAATTTTTTCTTTATTACTCTACCTCTATGTGAGCGATCCAAATATGAAAAGTATAGCATAACACTTGCTTTTATTTAATAAATGGTAACCATACTACTTACCTAAATACATAGCTAATAAAAGAAATTTAATTGCAAGCACACTACTTGTAAAAAAATAAACACTATGCTAAAGAGTCAAAACTAATCCTCCCTTTTATTCTATCTCAAATTCCTAGAATTCGAGTCCTAGTCTCTTTTCACTTTCTTTCCTCGTAGGGTCACTAGACCCCGCTTCCTCATCTCGAGTGTGTTTATTTAGCTTTTGGATTCGGCGGGTTCTCCTTTCTTCATTTTCTTTAGCCTCGGTTTCTTTTCGACGAGCGCGTGCAGCCATTCGAGGGTTTACTTCACGAATCTATAAAGGGACAAGCAGCAAGAACGACTTCTTCAGGTTTTAGTTCTCCGAGTCTTAATGCTTTTCGACGCTCGGGGTTGACTTCTATTATCCACTCTAGATAATAAGGAGAAACGGTAGTATTTGCAACTCCTTCGAGTGTCAACAGGATCGCAGGAGTCAACGGCTTTGGGAGACCTTTCTAGTACTCGAGCCATGACCCAATCCATCTAGAGCTACCATGCCCTCCGAACAAGTCAAGAGTAGCGGGCCGGATGGAATCTAATAACGGTATTGTTTGTTCTCTACCCATTTGTCGCACCACATGGCTTGGGAAGTAGTAAGTGCTCTCTTCCGGGCCAAATAAGCAAATAAATGGATGTTGTGCAGAATTTGTTTTCAATCGGGATACCTTTCAATGCTTAATGTACCATAATGGGTCATTGCTATGATTTTTGAGGTATTCCTCCCATCGGGAAGCAAGACGATCAACCACCGATGGTTTTCGTTTCGCTGGCGGAAGTGCGTTGCTCGATACGTGTCCAACCTAGGGAGCCTCGATGAGTTTCAGGTGTTCCATTAACCGGATCCGCACATCATAGATGCAAAATCGGAATTTAGTGTCCTACACGGTCCAAGTCTACCACTTTCGGGCCCAACAGGAGCAAAATCGTAATATAAAAATAATAAAATAATAGTGACAAGGAGATAAGAATAGAAGTTTAGTTTTTCGACCCAAGGCCCCCGTTGGACCGCCACCATATGGCCGGCGCCGCCACCGATTTGTCGTCGTTTGCTTTTATTTATTTTAATACTTACCTGCAATAACAGGGGGCCTACCGCGAAAGTTTTGTTCGGCGTTGGCTTCAACTCGGTCGAGGCCAATTATTGTTTCGGCAATTATTAGCGGAGTTAGGGAGCGAGTAATCCTCTAACTATTCCACCGGACTTGGTAGCGATGTTGACGCCAAATCCTCATGACCCTCTACCAGCGTAAACCCTTCTATTATACAAGTAATTATAGCCCGTCGTCTCGAGATGATAATGGACTCGGCATAAGCATCAATGTTACGGTAATGCTGCATCAAATTGGTTAAGCTAACCCAATTCCCCGTAAGTGTCCACCCTAGATGCTTCCTACTCGGCTTTAGAAAGTATTGGTACTTCTCATGGAGATTTTCCGAGGATTTAGGCAAAGCTAGTTTTGTTCGCCTAAAGCTGCCAAGTATGGCATCAAACTCTTCGAGCGGGGATACAGTTCCTTATCCTAAAACCTAAAGACGTAGTGATGGTGATCCCAGAGAGGCTACAGCGAGCCCTTAAGAAGGGCCAATAAATCTTCACCTGACGGATGCTAAAGAGGACATTTAGCTCTGTAGTTGGTTAACCCAAACCTATCCATGTTTCTCATCTCATGTATCCATCGGGTTAGTTCGGTCTTGAAATCCATGGTTTTTGTATGGTTGTAAGAGGAAAACATTTTGTTGCTAGATGAAGGCTTTTGTGGGTGTATTCCTTATTCTACACCGAGCAACGATATTTATAGGTGTTTTTCGGTGATCTTCGAGTTCTACTCCAACCGGTATACGGCATAGTCACGAATCCCGCAGATTCTTGGTGGTGGGCGTAGGCCACCATATGGGCCCGGTCCATTTCGCGGCTTCTCACGAGTCCCGAGCAGTTCTTGGTCGTTTTATTTTTCGCCCGACCTATGGAGAACTCCTCAATTAGACTATGCACTTGAGATTTATTCTTTTTCGTTTCATTATTTTCTTTTAGGGGTAATGGGGGCTAGTGCCCATTTTTTTTGATTTTGTCTCTGTTATTTTTCCAAAGTTTTGTGCAAGCATATTAAATAAAAGAGCGCATTTTTGAATTGAGTCGTATATTTCATCTCATTGCATAAGTGTCTTCATTACAAAAAATAATACATTAACAAGCTAAAACACCCTATAAGAGGTCCATATATCAGCAACAATGAAAGAAGCAAAGTGTCATCTACGCATCGCCATCAACGTCATCATCGAAGATATAGTTCTCAAAGTGCTCCAAGATAGACGTAGAGAATCGGCCACCTGCGGCACCTTGGTATGAACCACCTCCTTGGTCCTAAGACCGAGAAGCTCCATGAGATGGTCTCCTATAGGAAGACCGAGGGAAGTAAAGAGGTTTCTGTGCCAATCAAAGGCTTGCAAGGGTAGAATGTTCAAGCTCTCTTCGGAGAAACTTTGTCCTCGCATCGGAGTTACTAGACCCGAAGCACTAGGTCCTACCTCATACGCACTCCTATGATGGGAACGTTGCGAAGAACATCATGACGAGATTTGTCTAGCATTACTACTAGAAGGCGTTTGTTGCTTATGAGTTTGGGATGACGTCCCGGGGCACCAGGTAAATTACTAGAAGGAGTAGCTCTCGATCGGCGTCTCATTAAGATCAAGGAAGCGATTATAAACCACTAAGAGCTTAAAGAATTTAGCACTATCCTAATTGAGGACTTACTTAAGAAGTAGAGGAAGAGCGTCCGATCGATCAACTTTGGATTTTATGGAGAACCGATCGAAATCGATAGATATAGTCCTCGATTGCTCCTGGTCATACTACAAAGTTTATTTGAGGTTATCAACAAGGAAGATACTTTTAGCACATAAAACAAGAGTCAAAGAATTAATAGGGAACCAAGAGAATCTGGCCAGGCACACCAAGGGCCACAAGGCGCCGTGATGTCCAATCGACGACAACTTTTGCTGCCTAGCCCACCCCTAGCCCGAGCATGCTTTGTCTTCTTGGAGCGTGTGATTTTCGTCCATTATGAATGCAAGTGGAAGCATCCGGGCTCACCAAATCAGCTTTTTCAAAACATTTTCTTGTCCATTTCAACCGAGTTATTCGGGTAAAACTCGATCTTTTGTCAATTCAATTATGCACTAACAAGTGTGCTAGCACAACAGATTATTTAGCCAAGCTTTAGATCAAAAGACGATCGAAGTTTCAACATCAAAATACGCTAAGCTTCGGATCAAAAGATGATCGAAGTTTCAATATCAAAATATGCCAAGCTTCGGATCAAAAGACGATTAAAGTTTCAGCATCGAAATACGCCAAGCTTCAAGCTTTCATCAACCCAAGCTTAGGACCCTTTTACCGAACTTCGAACGCATGCATCGCGATCAAGTTCGAGTCTCACTTTGGAGTTCAAGTTTGACTACAACCCAATTCCAAGCATCACACAATGTCTTACAAAAATCAAGGTAAGTACCCTTTAGTGTCTATTTTGACCCTTCGTCTTAATAGACTCCGTTAAAGTGGGGGCTAACACTAGACACCTAAAAAGTATCGTCCTTTATCTCGTGATTTACGTATTTTGTTTTGTTAGCCCGATGATGATAATCCCGAGTCTTGTTTGTGGATTTGGACCTCGGACTCGATCAATTGATGCAATAAGCTAGTAAACCACAAAGAACCCCCAGCACCACTTAAATAGCCTTTTCACCTTGGGTCGGCCCACAAATCCTCTTTTCTTTTGGACCGTCCAAGAGCCGGGCCGAGCCTTAAGAGATTATGGAGTCGCATGATGTGTGCCGGAAATTTCCAAGTGCGGGATAGTGCATTCTACTTTTGTTCAAGTCGGACAAGGAGTCGAAGACCCGAAACGACGTTGAAGCGTTGCATTTCATGATCGGGAGCATCAAAGTGCTCGTGTTTTGAGCTTCACGAGACAGCCCACATGAGGCTAGAAGCTCTTTCCCCCAAACGATATCGTGAGGCCGGCGCCCGCCTTCTAGAAGTTTGGTGGAACGCTGCGTTTTGGGCTTAGAGAGTCCTCGGAGATACAACTAATGCACGAAAACCTAGGATGGTTCGGTGGCCGGCGCCCGCCACCTCTCTTTTAACCAGTTCTATCCGGTTTTATCACATACTAAACCTGGTTCTATCTCTTAAGGAATGGTTCGGTTTTCTTTCAGCTATTTGGCCAAAAGAGGTGTTTTACCTGGTGCCTATTACTACAATTTTGGAGAATGAACCATAGTAATAGATGCACCTATTACTACGATTGTTTAAATGAACTGTAGTAATAGGTTATCTTTTACTACGATTTTAACCCGTAGTAAAAGATGTCCACTACTACTACGCTCGCATACACGACGTCTTTTAACTATAATAAAAAGGTCTTTTTAAACTATTTTACTATAGCAGTGTTTAGTCTATAATTAGATTAGGGATTAGTCTAACTAAAGCATTTAAGATCAATTATCTTTAATCTATTAATCTAGAATTTATCAAGTCTAATATTCAATATATTTAATTTTCATATATGTCAAAACTCATATATATTTATGCAATATGTTAGAAATTAATGAGATCATAAGTTACTAAGACATTTTACAAGTACGCATACTTAGGCAAATTACAATGTAATATATTCTAATGAATGATTAAAAACATTTAATTCTAGGTCATTTTGTAATGATTTCCACAATAAAATTGGCATGATAAAGATGAAAGAACTTTGGAAAACTCAATGATTGAGGCTAGCTGAGTGGGTGAGTGAGCAAGAACCGAGCTAGTAATAAGTCGGACTGAGTTTGATGAGTGAGTTAGCTTGTACTTTATGAAATAGAATTGAGTTCAAGACTATAGCCTATTTTCTTTTATAACAAAAGTCTTTGGGTCGAGTCATGGACGGGTCATAGTGAGTTTGATAATTGTCATAACCTATGGCTTAGTTTTGTGAATTGCTTTTTAAGATGAATCTTAGTTTATCCTAACTTAAGATGAATGTCTTGAAATCAAAACATGCGAAGAAGTGATGATATATCTCGAACCTTTGATTTTTGTTCACAAAAGTAAGGTCACTCATACCCGAGTCTTCATTAATAAGAGCTTGTCCTTAGGATGAGGAAGTGAGAAGTTCTTCAAGTTCGAGCTCCCTAACAAAGACCACATACCCATCATCACAGGTTCGCAGACCAATTTTGACTAATTGTTTTTGCTTTTTGGACAAGTGAGTTCATTTTCGTTTTCGAAAATAATTTTTAAACCGTTCCCTAAAAACTCCATCTTTATTTGGATGATTACTCAAGTAATTGCACTTTTTCATCCATAGAGACTGACCTCGACCTAGAACAATCTCTTTTCCTTAGTGGAGGTGGAGCTTTAAAGGGACGTACTTACCACATATAGGCTTTGTAGACGCCCCCGGTTTTCCCTTCACCATGCATGCAGCAAGAATTCAAACACCTTGAGAAATTCATACTCTTATCAAGATATTATAACCTATTTTCAATCTTGTATGGATGTATTTATATAACTTTTTCTTAGAGAAGAAAACCTCATGACTGATTGCCTTATTAAATTTGATCATTGTTTAAGTTACACAATTTCGTGGAATATGGTTTCGCATATGGATCATTCTATTATCCTCTATGAAGATAATTTAGATATGACCCTTAAAAAAATGGTTATTCAATTTGTATTAGTTACCTTCCCCAAACAAAAATGTATATTTGCAGATTATATACACGTATGATTTTCTTTTCCATTTTATGCCACTTTGAGCTATCTTTTGAGCTAGAATAAGCCACCCCCCAACAAACTTACCATCTACTAGGCCTAAAAGAGTTAAGACTATTAAGTAGCCTGCAGGTAGAAGTGGTTGTTATCATCTTCGCTATCCTAATGTTTTCAAATCCGTGAAAACTAGTCATTGTTATCTATTACTTTTTCGAATTTTAAATCCATTATTATTCTACTGTTAAAATTCTATTTTGACGCAAATATAGATTTGTCCAACTCGGAAAAATAAGTAACGAAAGAGTTCCGTTCGAAATTTAAATCTTGTCCGATTCATATTTTATTGATATCCTAAATATTTACACTTAAAAATTAAAACTTTATTATTGATAACTAAATATAATTATTGAAAATTTTATGATTTTAAACGCTATATATATATATTAATTTAAATTAATTTAAAAAAATATAAGACGTGCACAAGATACATATAATAATCACCCCTAAAGCATTCACACACAAATCACCTGTAAGAATCATTCCAGCGCACAAAAATGTACATTATCAAAGAGTGATTTACACTGATGCACAAACAATCTGCTAAAAAACATTGTCCGAAACTTGCAATTTAAAATCCTAGTTCACCCTCCTCACTTGCCGGGGACGAAGTTGGTGGCGTACGCCCAAGCATTGTTGTTAACTGGGTCTGCAAGGTGGTCAGCAAGGTTCTCCAATGGACCTTTTCCGGTCACAATGGCCTGAACGAAGAACCCGAACATTGAGAACATCGCCAACCTACCGTTCTTGATCTCCTTCACCTTAAGCTCTGCGAAGGCCTCTGGATCATCAGCCAGGCCCAATGGGTCAAAGCTCCCACCAGGGTAGAGTGGGTCGGTCACCTCACCGAGTGGCCCACCAGCCACGCGGTAACCCTCAACTGCTCCCATCAAGATGACCTGGCAGGCCCAGATGGCCAGGATGCTCTGGGCGTGGATCAAGCTTGGGTTGCCCAAGTAGTCAAGACCGCCTTCGCTGAAGATCTGGGCTCCGGCCTTGAACCACACGGCCTCACCGAACTTGACCCCATTGCGGGCCAAGAGCTCAGGGAAGACACAACCCAAAGCACCCAACATGGCCCACCTGCTGTGGATCACCTCGAGCTCACGGTTCCTGGCGAAGGTCTCGGGGTCAGCCGACAGCCCAGCGGTGTCCCAACCGTAGTCACCGGGGAACTCTCCGGTGAGGTAGCTTGGGGCCTCACCGGAGAATGGACCCAAGTACTTAACGCGGTCTGGGCCGTACCATGGGCTTCCTGAGGAGGTGGCCTTGGGCTTGGCGGCACTCTTCCTCATGGTGATTCTTCCCTCGCCGAGGATCTCGGAGGCGGTTGGGCTGAGCTTCAGGGCCTTTCCTGCGAGGGAGGGGGAAGAGAGGGTCATTGTACTGGCTGCCATTGTAGAAGTGCTCACAACTATGAAATGTTGATGTGAATTTATGTACAAGATTGATGCTTATAGTTGTCTCTCACTGAGCTGAATTTATATTGCGAATGATATAAAGGAGAGAGAAGTACCCTTATCTTTGAGGGATCATGATCTGCATTGCAATTTAATTTTGGTGAATCCATTTGGGCACCTAGATTTCCATGTGGGCGCTCACTGCCTTGTTGAATATCACAGTGACCAATCATAAAATGTCTCCGGATGTATTTCATCACGGACATACGATACATTTGAATAATACATAATTTTTATTTGAATTTTATTCTTATCTGATTCAAAAAACAGTGTTCTTAGAGTATATGGCTATTTGTGAGGCACAAGAAACTCACATAAGGTTCTCTTCCTTGGCTTTAAATTAGTTTTTATTTTTGGCGAAAATACTTGCTATGTAACTACTAATTAATTCTCCATATGTTGGAAATGTATTTTGATTATTGTAGTGCTACAAATAATTGGGAACGTAATGACTTCTACATTCTCCAATACATGAATCATATTGTCATCGAGCTGAATTCAACGGCGGAACTAGCGTGGGTAGGGTGGTCGTGGTCCCCATGATGTTGAAAAAAAAATTTATAATATTTTAAAAAATATTTAATAAATTAATGTTTGACAAATTAGATTTTAACAAATTAGATTTAACAGATTAATATTTAATAAATTTTTTTAAGTGATATATAACCTAAAAAAATAATATTTAAGAAATTAAATTTTGGAAAAATTTAGTGATATTTATCCTTAAAAAAATTGAATATTTAACAACTAAGTATGTTTTGCATTAATATCATATTTCTTTTAGTGAATTGATTTTTGTTGGATTTATGCATTATTATACTAGTTAATATAAGTTTTTGTAGTCAATAATGTGTTCGATAAAATCAACGTTTGCTTTAACTTATGAACCTAAAATAACAAAAAAAATAACTATAATTTATTATTGTAACGCCCCCAATCACCATTACTTAATAATTTCCTAATTTGAGAATATTAGGTATGATCGCAGTGAAATTAATGATCGAAGGCGTTACCGCCGCCCTAATAATAGGACCGAGGCTAAAATAAAATACCATGACAACCTCGTATTTATCGGTTTTGCTTGAGTAAGTTTTGAAAGCACTAAATGTAACGTTGCGGGGAGTTAAGCCCGGCAACATAGATAAACCAATCCCAAAGCACCATCCTGCTACATCTATATATATTAAACAAGTCAATACAACGAGTCTACGATAGGAAATATGTAATATTTAATTACATCCAAAGTCAAACCCAAAATTTAAGGAGGAGGAGAATCACTGTGAGCATCTAACCCATCATAGAACAATGACAACGAAGTATCCAGTTAGGTCTTGCTTCCGTCGAGCTTCTTAGGCAAAGGATCGTTCACGAGATGTTTTTCCTAAAATAAAAAACAAGTAAAATAATTCAAAGAATGAGTCAAAACTCAGTACGAACATTCCTGTACGAGTCAAATAATTTTGAAACACCTTGATTAAGCGCGCGCTTCAATTCATTTTAGTTTGAAATCAAGGAGAGAGAATATGAGTAAAATTTGCTTGCCGGTTATTATCCGAAAGTGGAACCCCTTGTATAATTGATGTGATCTTTGAATAAGGTGCATACCTCCCAGGCCGACCGAGAACCCAAATTGAAGCCGGTCGGATGGAATTGAAAGGCGTAAGCCACGATAATTGATAATTGATAATTGGTTGGGGACCACTTAATTAGGTGACAAAACTTGATTTGCAAATGATTCATTATTAATTTTATGTATATAAGAAATATTGAGATTTGCTAAAACATGTGAATTTTCAAAAAGTATAGGCAATGAACGTACTCGAACCGAAACCTTTGTTTCTCCCCTTTACGTAAATTTAAGTTACCAACTAATCGGCAACGGAGGTGGCCTCGGTTCTGTTTCAAATAGAGTTTTGTTGTTAATAATGTTTCTCTTGAGTTTCAATAATTGAATTTGTATAAACATTGACAATTTATTTCCTTTCCTATATTTATTACGAATTCGGTTAAACTAACGCTTGTATTACTCAACTTTACTGCATTAATTCCGTTTCAAATATTGACTACAACACATATTAATTAAAGAAGTTGATTAGGCTAATCGATGATATTTATGTAATTTAATTCATTAGTCGACTTGGATTGAAAAGGTATATATATATAATCAAACCCTTATCTTGGTTATTGTATCCATAAAAACGTGAAATATGCTTCTAATAGTTCTTGTTATTGTTACCCACATTGTTGTTGTCATTATTATTATTATTACTATTATTATTATTATTATTATTATTATTATTATTATTATTATTATTATTATTATTATTAGCTACAACTAATCCTATTAGTTTGCCAAGCCGAACTTATTTTTCAATCCTTATCCCTAACTTAATTTCTTTACTCCTTACTTCATCGCATTCAAAACCCATAGTTAAGTAATTAATCAATCCATCAAATGTCTTTCCATAAGAAGGTTTCACAATTTACTTGAATTGCTCAAAATTCATACATACACTACTTTAAGGTCATGAGCATTATTCTCTCAACAAAAATTCACATTCACAACCATAATTAGGTATACTTAACGCTAAATTTTTCCACGCCTCTACACTTGCTCATTATCGCATTATCTAATTCCAATTTCCATATACATGTTCGCTTTCCTTTGCTCAATATGTCTTATTTTCAAAATACAATGAAATCCATAAAATTACTCAATTCTATATCAAAACATCCCCAATTCAATTCACTAGATCATAATTTCCGCAAAAAAAAAAAAAAAAAAAAAATCACATTCATTCACATTCATACACAATCACCCCACCAAAATACAAAACCTCAATCATTCATACCAATTCAATTTTTCCCAATTCAATCTTTGAATTCACTCCACAAACATATTTCTAAATCATATGATTCAATTACAACTACAATCACTAGATAAATAATAAAGTGTGCAAATCTAGGGTTTAAGGTTTTACCTTCAAAACCCAAGAGGTGGAAGCCAAGAGGAAGGTGGAGTGGTGGCGGTACACCGGGGCTTGGGCGGATTACGGGCGAGCACCGGAGACGAGCCTTAGCGGCTGCTGTGGCTGGTGGCTGGCCGCTAGGTGGGCCGCGTCGGGGAGCGGGGAGCAAGGGAACAGGGCCACACAGGAAGAGAGATGGAGAGCGAGAGCGTGATAGAGAGAGAGGGAGATGACGGAAGGCCGGCGCCGGTCGTGCTGGTGGTCGGAGGTGGTGACGGCAGTGAGGAGGGAGAAGCAGGGGAACAGGCAGCGCAGACACGGGAGCAATGACGAGGGAAATGGAAACCGAAAATTTGCTCGACTACTTTTATATCCAAATTTATTTATTTTATTTTTGTAAAAATTCTAGATAAATCCATTTCTGGATTTTTCCTTCAAAAAAATCTGATTAGTTTATTATTTTTATTTTTATTTTATTTTATATTTATTTATTTATTTTTATTTTTATTATTTTTATTTTATTTTATTATTATGAAATTTTTATTATGGCCACTTCATCATCTTAGCTGCATAACACATATATAAAAATAATTTAAATATAAAATATCGAATTGAAGTGCACGCGCTCAATTATATAAATCTTGTAATTAATAAAATAAACAATGTGATTTAGGATCGGGTTGTTACAATTATTATTATTGTTGTTTATTTATTTATTTTTCTGATATTTTCTCGTTAATTATGCATAAAATAGTAACATGGTTTTTTAATGCAACAGTTTTTTAAACTCCACGATAATTTTCTTTTATATACTTTTATGTAAGTCCAATGCTACAATGTAGCGGCCATCAACTTTTGACTTTGGAGATGACTTTTTATTTATTTATTATACAAATTTTATTCATAGTACTCTTTATAAATTAACCGTAACTAGTATTTGATATATGATAATAGTTTATTTTATAACTTATATAAGTAATATTTGCTACCTCATCACTCGGGCCCCCTAATAAAATTTTCTGATTTCGCCCCTGCCTAAATTTCGATAATCTCATATCTAATCGCGTAAAGGTACTAGCATTTGACGTAAATATATGTAAAATTACAACATTGGTCATAGTATTTTTCGGAAAGAAACCCGCCACTACCCCTTACATACAAGTTGTGCTTGGATGAGCTTAGAAAGGATTTAGTGCGGTTTGTGTATGAACGTGTCATTACACATACATAGCTATATATTTATAAATGATTGTTTCTTCATTATTTGATTTATAATTATTGTGATTATATATATATATATACAAGTTGTGCTTGGATGAGCTTAGAAATGATTTAGTGCGGTTTGTGTATGAACGTGTAATTACACATACATAGCTATATATTTATAAATGATTGTTTCTTCATTATTTGATTTATAATTATTCTGATTATATATATATATATATATATATATATATATATATATATATATATATATATATATATATATATATATATATATATATATATACAAGTTGTCTTGGATGAGCTTAGAAATGATTTAGTGCAGTTTGTGTATGAACGTGTAATTACACATATATAGCTATATATTTGTAAATGATTGTTTCTTCATTATTTGATTTATAATTATTGTGATTATATATATATATATATATATATATATATATATATATATATATATATATATATATATATATATATATATATATATATATATATCTTATATGAAATACGAATTAGTTGTGAAACAAGTGAGGCTTTTGGTTGTATATATTCTAAAACAGTTTGTGTATGATGTGTAAATGATTGTATATATTTTGGTTATAATTGTACAAGTGGTATGAAAAACAAAAAAAAATATATAAAAAAATTTAGACCTATTACTGCAATTCTTAACAAAGAACCGCACAACTATTAGTACAGTTCTTAGGTAAGAACCGTATTAATAGATCAACCCTACCCCAAAATTTTGCCCTAAAGAAGTGTTTGGCCCGGGACCTATTACTACGGTTTTGGAGAAAAACCATAGTAATAGATGCACCTATTAATACGATTCTTTCTCCATAATCGTAATAATAGTTACCTATTACCACGATCTGTTTAAATGAATTGTGGTAATAGGTTATCTTTTACTGCGGTTTTAAACTGTAGTAAAACATGTCATCTACTATTACGCTTGCATCCACAACGCCTTTTACCCGTAGTAAAAGGTCTTTTCAAACTGTATTAAAATATGGTTACTTTAGTAGTGTTTTGGTCTATAATTAGATTAGAGACTAATCTAACTAAAGCTTTTAAGATCAATTATCTTTAATCTATTAATCTAGAATTTATCAAGTCTAAAATTAAATATATTTAATTTTTTAAATGTCAAAACTCATATATATTTATGCAATATGTTAGAAATCAATGAGATCATCAGTTATTAAAACATTTTACAAATACGCATACTTTGGTAAATTACAACATAATATATTCTAATGAATGATAAAAAAACATTTAATTTTAGGTCATTTTATGATGATTTCCATAATAAAATTGACATGATAAAGATGAAAGAACTTTGAAAAACTTAATGATTATTGAGGTTAGCTGAGTGAGTGAGTTAGCAAGAAGTGAGCTGGTAAGTTATACTGAGTTTTATGACTAAGCCAGCGTCTACTTTTTGAAATAGAAATGAGTCTAAGATTATGACATCTTTTCTTTTATAGCAAAAATCTTTGAGTCAGTCATGGGAGCGTCATAGTGAGTTTGATAATTGCCATAACCTATGACTTAGTTTTGTGAATTTATTTTTGGGATGCATCTTAGTTCATCCTAACTTAAGATAAATATCTTGAAATCAAAACATGTGAAGAACGGATGATATATGTAAACCTTTGATTTTTGTTCAAAAAGAGTAAGGTCACTCATACCCAAGTCTTCATTAAGAAGAGCTCATCCCTAGGATGAGGAAATGATGAGTTCTTCACGTTCAAGCTCCCTAACAAACACCACATACCCATCATCACAGGTTTGCAGACCAATTTTAACTAATTGTTTTTGCTTTTTGGACAAGTGAGTTCATTTTCATTTTCGAAAATAATTTTTAAACTGTTCCCTAAAAACTCAATCTTTATTTGGGTGATGACTCAAGTCATTGCATTTTTTCATCCATAGAGAATGACCTCGACCTAGAACAATCTCTTCTCTTTAGTGGGGGTGGATCTTTAAAGGAACTTACTTACCACATATAGGATTTGTACAAGAAACCTTGAGAAATTCATACTCTTATCAAGATATTATAACCTATTTTCAATCTTGTATGGATGTATTTATATAACTTTTTCTTAGAGAAGAAAACCTCATGACTGATTGCCTTATTAAATTTGATCATTGTTTAAGTTACACAATTTCGTGAAATATAGTTTCGCATATGGATCATTCTATTATCCTCTATGAAGATAATTTAGATATGACCCTTAAAAAATGGTTATTCAATTTGTATTAGTTACCTTCCCCAAACAAAAATGTATATTTGCAGATTATATACACGTATGATTTTCTTTTCCATTTTATGCCACTTTGAGCTATCTTTTGAGCTAGAATAAGCCCCCCCCAACAAACTTACCATCTACTAGGCCTCAAAGAGTTAAGACTATTAAGTAGCCTGCAGGTAGAAGTGGTTGTTATCATCTTCGCTATCCTAATGTTTTCAAATCCGTGAAAACTAGTCATTGTTATCTATTACTTTTTCGAATTTTAAATCCATTATTATTCTACTGTTAAAATTCTATTTTGACGCAAATATAGATTTGTCCAACTCAGAAAAATAAGTAACAGAAAGAGTTCCGTTCGAAATTTAAATCTTGTCCGATTCATATTTTATTGATATCCTAAATATTTACACTTAAAAATTAAAACTTTATTATTGATAACTAAATATAATTATTGAAAATTTTATGATTTTAAACACTATATATATATATTAATTTAAATTAATTTAAAAAAATATAAGACGTGCACAAGATACATATAATAATCACCCCTAAAGCATTCACACACAAATCACCTGTAAGAATCATTCCAGCGCACAAAAAATGTACATTATCAAAGAGTGATTTACACTGACATGCACAAACAATCTGCTAAAAAACATTGTCCGAAACTTGCAATTTAAAATCCTAGTTCACCCTCCTCACTTGCCGGGGACGAAGTTGGTGGCGTACGCCCAAGCATTGTTGTTAACTGGGTCTGCAAGGTGGTCAGCAAGGTTCTCCAATGGACCTTTTCCGGTCACAATGGCCTGAACGAAGAACCCGAACATTGAGAACATCGCCAACCTACCGTTCTTGATCTCCTTCACCTTAAGCTCTGCGAAGGCCTCTGGATCATCAGCCAGGCCCAATGGGTCAAAGCTCCCACCAGGGTAGAGTGGGTCGGTCACCTCACCGAGTGGCCCACCAGCCACGCGGTAACCCTCAACTGCTCCCATCAAGATGACCTGGCAGGCCCAGATGGCCAGGATGCTCTGGGCGTGGATCAAGCTTGGGTTGCCCAAGTAGTCAAGACCGCCTTCGCTGAAGATCTGGGCTCCGGCCTTGAACCACACGGCCTCACCGAACTTGACCCCATTGCGGGCCAAGAGCTCAGGGAAGACACAACCCAAAGCACCCAACATGGCCCACCTGCTGTGGATCACCTCGAGCTCACGGTTCCTGGCGAAGGTCTCGGGGTCAGCCGACAGCCCAGCGGTGTCCCAACCGTAGTCACCGGGGAACTCTCCGGTGAGGTAGCTTGGGGCCTCACCGGAGAATGGACCCAAGTACTTAACGCGGTCTGGGCCGTACCATGGGCTTCCTGAGGAGGTGGCCTTGGGCTTGGCGGCACTCTTCCTCATGGTGATTCTCCCTCGCCGAGGATCTCGGAGGCGGTTGGGCTGAGCTTCAGGGCCTTTCCTGCGAGGGAGGGGGAAGAGAGGGTCATTGTACTGGCTGCCATTGTAGAAGTGCTCACAACTATGAAATGTTGATGTGAATTTATGTACAAGATTGATGCTTATAGTTGTCTCTCACTGAGCTGAATTTATATTGCGAATGATATAAAGGAGAGAGAAGTACCCTTATCTTTGAGGGATCATGATCTGCATTGCAATTTAATTTTGGTGAATCCATTTGGGCACCTAGATTTCCATGTGGGCGCTCACTGCCTTGTTGAATATCACAGTGACCAATCATAAAATGTCTCCGGATGTATTTCGTCCAGCCAATCAGCTGCTGCCAAGTGTTCTAATGAGATATTCAAAAATCCCCCAACATATTATGCTTTTGTGGGTGGTGCTGATATCAAAATTATAATATTATGGTCTTATAACTATAGACACAAGTCACAACCAGCAAATACTTATTATCTTCCCTTTTTTCGTCAAATCCACTAATTTTGTGGAAAAAATGGGTAATATTTTCAAATATAGAAACTAAGTTATAATTTCAAGCCTATAACATAACGCTTAGCTTAGAGTCTACTCTAGAAAAGTTATCTTGATTCAGTCAAATAAATAATTTTATGTAGTAATTGGTCTAAATTACTAAATTATTGACTGATACTAGATACATTAATTATTAATTATTAGGTTGGAGAATTCTTTAATAACGTTTATAAAAAGACACCTTTAAACCACCATATTACCAATAAAAATTGTAGTTTTTTGAAACACAAAAAATTGCAAAAAATAGTTGGTGATTATACAATCAACAAACAACAATCTTATAGCTCTAATATCAAATCCAATAATTTTTTATTTATATATGTTGAGCACCTAAATTTGATAAGTTTGTACATCTTCCTATATCAAATTTATCTATGTATAAATAATAGAAATTAAAAACAAGAAACAAATATTGTAAAAAAAAATTTCATTTATGAACTTTACAACAAAAAAGGAAAAAAGATAAAGACAAAACTTAGAAAAAGAAACTGAAGGTGGCATAGTAAGAGAAGCTTAGAACTTGAACTCCCAATGGTAAGACTTTATTTTCCCTTGATTGAGAAAGAGAAAAATTAACTTCCTTCCTCATAAAAGGAAATTTATTTTCCCTTGATTGAGGGAAATTATTTTCCCCGTAAAATATTTATCCACCACTTATGCTATCAAACGTTGGAAAATAGAATGATAATTTTCCGAGAAAATATTTTCCATCGAAACAAACACACCGTAAAAATCTCATTTTTGAAGTTTGGTGCATTTTTGCACTTTCAAATGCTCCATAGGAGGAAGGAGAATTTTTGGCTTAAATTTTTATCCTTAGATCCTTTGTGTCTATTTAGGAAGGCGGATTGATCCTATTGACCTATCTGGGGATGTTCTAAAGGTAACCAACAGTGTAGATCTTCCAAGTCCCAAACCCGTTTATCTACTTGACACTCATTAAAAAATGGTAGATAGATTCGATATTATCCGGATAAAGAGGAAAAAGAAGGGTCAATTTGTACCTCCTTTTATGAGAAAGATACCTTTAACTGATAATTCATTAAGACATATCGGCCAAATGAAGATTTCTTAAGGCAAATAATAGCATTAATAATTCCAAAAAAGGAGTTTGGTACAAGAGTGACAAAATAAAAATTACCATACAATTGAGTCGCTCCATCTCACTACACAAATTTCACCTCGGTATATATGCAAGTTACTACATGAAATCATTGCATGCTTTCATTAAACTACTTGGAATTGCATTCCCTACTCATGTTTAAGGATGTTATATCAAGGGGGAGCTAAGTACGTTCTTTATCTTTTAGAACCGATTGATTCATGCTTTAGTATCTTTTCCCTATCCTTTTTAATGATGACAAAGGAGGAGAAAATGTATAACTGGTAAGTAGGAGAATATATGTTATGCCATGCCGATGCTTATATTCTTTAGTTGTCAATTGGTTGTCACAGTTCGGAAAATAAAACAAGCACAAGATATAGTTGTAGTTAGCAACCTAGGTGAGTACGAGTCGTGTTCTTAAGGAACTCGCTTTCAAGTACCCTTAGATTGGACTAATCGCACCATCATGCCTGAAATCATATTCAAATTTTGTTCGAGACTCACCTGTGCTTAAATTTTAGAAGGGGAAGATGCCAATTAATCATATCTTCGTCTATTTTTGAAGGTTAAAGACTAATCTTGTTCATTCGAATCACCTATTTTCATGGCATTAACAATGAGCAAAATTACAAGATAGACATCTCAAAATTCCTAATTTAAAACCTTAATTATTTTCACAACAAAGTCCTAATCATTCACAACGTCACTCGAACAATGATTCAATCTTTCAATGTTCACAAAATCTGAATAAGATTAGATGATTTCTCTTCCGAGGACTTTCATCGAATAGGTGTGTGTGAAGAGAATTCTAAATAGATAAGTATAGAACATGCTCAATTGGATATTTAAATCATGATTGTCAAAACATAGTAAGGATTAATCACAACCTGAGTTGTGCATTTAGCCTCTAAACATTATATTGAACAACTCAGATTTCAGCCAACATAGGTTTAAGAACTATTGAGAAATCGTGAAGAGCAAGTACAAAGAGAGAGAATTAGAATTTACCGAATAGAAATATGAATACTTAAATTGAAATTAATCTTAAAAATCCAAATCTTAATCTCTCAGTCTCAAGGAATCGAAATACTAAAAACTATAATAAAACCTTATAAACCGGAATGAAAATTCGCCTTAAAAATAAACAGAATTCATTTGTAAAATCGCACAACAAACGTCACATGACCGGGCAGGAATCCACACGACTGTGTAGCCCATCTTGTATGGTTGTGTACGAGTGGCGGAGTTAGCAAATATATTTAAGGGTGTCCCTTTTTTAATATTTTAAAATTTTATAAACATTATTATTTTTTAATGGGTGTCCCTTTTAACAATTTCATAAATTTTTATAAATTTTTAAATATAAATTTTAATTTTTTTTTGCTATGGGTGTCCTGAGACAACCGTAGCTTCAACATGTCTTCGCCACTTGTTCATTTAGGATATCGCACAACCATGCAGATCATCCTGCCGGGCGCTGTGCACGGCGTCAACTTTCCTGTAGCTTTGAGTATGGTCGTGCAACCTTGCACCGGTGATTGTGCAACTTTTACGTGGTTTCTGCTCTTTGTCCAAAGCCAGGTGCATGTGCGACTTGACTTAATGAGTTTTAGCGATTCTTCTTACTTCCTTTTATGCTCGAACCTTCCTCTTCATTGTCTTTCATTAAATTCATCTCAAATCTCCGTTATTTATGCTCAAATACCCATAATTGATAGTTTTATGACTTTATATGATGATTAAGAGGAAACAAGTAAAAACCAACCGAAAACCAAACATACATCTTCAAAAATAAATTTGAAATAGGTGAAATAATTGGGGGGTTAAAAAGTGGTAAATATGAGGTCTAGCAACTCCTCCATGCTTAGCTCTTGCTTGTCCCTATACGTGACTCTCAATTAACGAAACCGAGGTCAATCCTCATATTCACCCTCCTCGGGTGATGCGTCAATAATCCAATTGATGAGCAATAGCCGCACAAATAGACAACCCATTCGAAGTTAAATATTTTTAATGAAAATTTACTTGAAAAATCAATGATTACAATGATAGGTTACAATGAGTGATTTTCCTAATATTGAATTACATTAACAATTATGATGCTCTCAAATAAATGGCAAACTAGCTTGACTGGTAGAACCTCACTTTAGGAAATGTGGATCATTCCAACTCATGTGGACTTTGGTGGTTCCCTCAATATCTCTTCTAAAAACACAACCTAATATGAAATCAAGAGGACTTTTATAGGGTTGTAATGATGTTAATATAAGAATGAGAAAAGGGAATCAATTTGGGAGAAGTAGAGCTAAATTACCAAGTGGCCATATTGACTAAAGAGCACAAACACTTCCAAAATATGAATAAAAAATTTCTTTCCCCATTTTCTTCTTTAAGCACAAACAAGCACCAAGAGCACCTAATCAATGAGTATAAATGTTTTTTTAACTTTCCTCGTGCCAATAACTTATTTTTTTTCAACTTTTCTCAACTTTTTCGTTTTTTCTTTTCTTTTTTTGAACAAATGTTATTGGCATGGGAATCACGAACATAACTCAATTCCAAAAGGTCTATCAACCACTAGGGGATACGTCCAAGTTTTCATTAATATAAATCCCCACACCATGTTCATACAACCCAAAATTGCCCATCTCAAGAAATATTACTCCCTAACCTTGGCATAGGATTGGAAAATGTGTTTAGGCCAATGGTAAGCAAATAAAGGTGTAACAAAAAACAAGTCAAACCTCAAAAGGCTAACAAAAAGGGTGTATATAATAGGTTGCCTTTTTGTCTCAGGTAGTTTAAAAACAAATGAATCCCTCTTCCTATTACACCAATACATAATTCCAAATATGGTATCAAAGAGAAACACAACAAGTTTTAGAGGTATGCATCAAGGAAGAGTCACACATGAAATGACTAATGTGACTAAAATTGATGAATTACTCTTTAAGGCTCGATGTCTCACGGGTTTATTTACCACAGTCATACAACTAGTTTTAAGAGATGACCACTTGCTCATATTAAACTAATCATGCAATAGAACAATAAAAGACAAATGGCACGCTACACAAAACATCACGTTGAAATTAATTCATAAGCTTATTTTCATAATAAATTTCCACTAAGAACGAGCTAACCAATCTTGTTAATCATGCCCGCTAATCAACTATCACACTTTTTTTCATTTTTTTCAAAGCAATAAAAGTTAATTAACAAAGAGACCTCATAGAGAAGAAAATGAAAAAAGGGTGGAAAGTAATTTCCTCAAGAGCTTATGAATTTTCCTCCTCCATAACTCCTCCGATGAGCCAAAATCAAAAAGAAAAACAAAAATGTAAACAATGAAATAATTATAACTTATATGCTTAGAACTATATGGCGACATACAAAATAGAAAAAAAAAAAAAGTAATACTAAGAAACTACATGAATGTGACCTATATGAATGCAAATCCATCCCTATCATCCTTAAAACAACCTCTAAAAGTTGCAAGCTACTCCCCATGCTTAGCTATTTCATTGTCCCAAATAAAAAAGACAAGAAAAGAGAGTAAAGGAAGAAAGCCTACAAACAAAGGGGAAATTGTGATCGAGTAGGACAAAGGGAGGGATATCAATTTTTTGAAATTAGAAAGCGAGTAAAATGTTTGGGTTTCTTTCCAAGAAGTGCTTGATTAAGATCCCTAAGCTTGATCCTTACCTTAAAACATAGATAATGGGGACTGGGGTAGAGGAGAGACTAAGGAGTGGAATTGTGTCATGATATCCACTACATCTCTATCATGATTAACACTCGAGTAGAACAATAGGGCGGGCATATCTCGCTGGAGCAAGCGAGCATATGTGGCTCTCCCCATGGTTGGAGATTACATCAACTATAGGGCTAAGAGTAGGAACCAAGTGTACAGGTGGCAATGGGAGGAAGAAATCTACACTTTCACCAACTCATGCGATTGTCAAAAATGGCCTCCCTAAAGTAATGGGGACGCAGATGCTCTCATCCAGGTGTATCACAACAAAGTTGCAGGAACCCGCTTCAACATATCAATTTAGAAATATCAATTGAAAAATAGCCTTTAAGAATGGCATCTTGATATAAACCTGCTTTAACATATCACTTCATAAATCTACTCTACATTCTCCAAGGATTTGACATAAGTGGTCGATATGAGCGAATTGGAGGTGTTTGTTGCACCTGTTGCTTTGAACTCGCTTAACCCGAGCATTACTATACATGTCTTTATAAAGAACCACAATAGGACTCTCTACTAACTTTGCACTACAGGTTTGAATAACATTGACATGACCCATAGGGTTGGTCTCGGGTTGACTTGGAAGTTGTCCTTAAGGTCTAAACAAGTGGTCACCTACTGAAAGATCTCGAGCAATCTAGGTGTATATCTATAAATACTTAAAAAGTTTCATCCTTATTTGTTTTATTTTATTATATTTGTTTTTATGATCTTGGCGATGAAAATTCAGCATTATTTGCATGCTCTGGTTGACATCGAACTAAAGTAGAACCCATTTTAGCCCACAAAAAAGCCAACCAGCTCCAAAGAAAATCTAAAATTACAACTCCTTGGGCTGGATCAAGTCTAGAACTAAAATTTAGGTTCGGGCTTCCAAGACTAGCTACGAATTGGCATCGACCTCCTAACTTGCAAAAACGTGCGTTTGATCCTTTTACCATCCAAGCTCAATATTCTTCCTTGGATCACATGTGTGTCAATACGGACCGAAGCCAGCGCTTGGATCCCTCCGAACATTGCCATTTTGCTTGGTCTAGTATCCTCGATTTTCCTGTTTCCAATGCTCGGTATTTTCAGCACGACTTATCTCTTTCGCCGGCGACTAGAGGCTAAATTTAGAGTTTACTAAACCCTAAATTTTTCTATAAATAGAGGGTTCCCCTCTTTCTCATTTCATAGGTCTGTTTCAACTGCATATTATGCCCCTAGGCTACTGAAATATTCCTTCACCCTTCTCTTCACTTTCCCTTACTCACACCCTAAAAATATGTTTCTAAAATCTTAGAAAGGTCCTCATTTTGCCACTTTTTTCTCACTATGATCTACTATTACTATACCAAAATCTGGTTAAGATCTCGAGCCTAGTAGGTGAGCCAACATGAGGACATGATTCCACTCAACCGGTATTTGTTTTATGCTTTATTCCTCACTCAATTGGTGTTTGTTTTATACTTTATTTAACTTTATTCGTTTATTACTTTCGTATTGTGGACATTGAGTTTTAATTTCAATTAGTTGTCACCCCACTCGATGTAATTTTTCTTTATTGCTTTCCTTTACCGTTTTCCTTCACTTACTTCTTATTGATTTATTTACCACTTTACATCATGTTTTGAGTGCTTTTATTTTGCCTTTTGCATGTTGACTGTTTGTTTTCTTTAATGTGATTTTAACTCACCAAATTAATTAGTAGCGATCGTCTTATATCACGTGTGGAATGAGGTGTTTTCCTCTTCATTTCGTACCTTCGCCCTCGAATATTGGATCATTGGTTTAAGACCAATGGATTCCATTTTTTAAACATTCCTTAATTATGAGTTTTCGTCCTTCTAGGTTGTCCCTTCACTAAACTCAAAAATTAGGAAAGTGCTCTTTTATTTTTGTTAATTGTTTTTTCAAAACTTACATAATATTTTTAATTCTTAAATTGCATCTGGATTTATTTACGGAATTTTCAGAAAATTGAGAATTTGACTAACAGTCTAAACTATATGACCTAGATTGCCTCGACAGTCCGAGCCGGATGGCCGACACCGGACAAGTAATTCAGGTGGGCTAGGCCTGGCCTCTAGATTAATTTCTGGCTTAGCTCTTGGCCCAAGTAGTTTTGGCTTCTTGGTTAAGTAGAGATTTGCGGCAGTAATTTTGTGTTTTAAATGTTTTTGTTCGAAAGAAGCCATCCCGAGATTTATGGCACTAATACACATTCAAAAATCAAAAGCCTTTTAGCTCTTAATAAGCACACCTTGTGTGAAGCGGACATTCGCTAGGAAACTAAACACGAGTCATTGTTCCTGTAATTGTAGGTCCATTGGAAAATACTTATCAAGAGGGTGAGACTCAAAAGTTAAATTTGTGAGTTTTTATCGCATTTGCATTAGGCATCATGCCCATCTCGTTAGGCAACCTTGAACATAGATATAGTAACCTTACACAATTTAAACTTTAAGTACCTTTTTAGGGAGGTCGAATCATTATCTTGGTCGGCTCACTCGACTTAACATTGAGGTGTGATTACTTTCCCACTCATAGAAAGCTCTCTTGGTTCCCGATTGAGAAGCACTAAGTATTTAAGTCTCGTTATGCATAACAAAGTGGATGAAATTTTCAGATTATGAGGCACTATGTGAAGGTTTGCTCTTGGAGAGCCTAAGTCACCCTAGAGGGCAGGGGTGAATAGGATGATGGAAGATTTTTGATAAAATACAAACTGTTTTGCACAAATCGGACTTAGAAAATAATTTTGAGTCTAGAATGAACTCGTAAAGTGTAGTACATAGAGAAATATGTGGAAATCCTCCTAGGGCAGAAAACCACGAACAGTAATAGTCTAAGCACCAAGTTAAATCTACTATTTTGAATCCATAAAATACAAGGACTCGACTCTTTATAGAATTGCTCCCTTAGACAATTCAAATATAAGTTTTCCTAGTCTTAGAAATTCCCTTATCTCGATCTAATACTTCCTAACCGAGATACCCGTTATAGTTATGGATAGTTGGGCTGAGTTAACCCTTATAACTTAGTCAAGGGACTTAGAAAGAAAGTAAAAAGAGAATAAAAGTGATTATAAGAGTTTCCTTTACAACTTAGAAAGTAAGAATTACAAAATTGGAGTTGTAAGCTAAAGATTGAGTAAGTAAGCACTAAGTGAGTGTCAAGCAATGTGTTAAGCAATCAAGTCTTGTGGAGTGACTTCTATTTATACACAGTAGGGCGGATTAGCTATTAAGGCTTGTTCTAGACTGGTGAGCTTTAATAGCCATTGTAACGGTTAGTCCGAGTTACTCGATAAAGGATCCGTTAAAATATGAACGTTGTGTGGTGGTCCTCGACTCAAAAAGTAGTCCATCCCTCTCGGTTGTGCCTAAATTTTAAGGTGGAAAAACTATTGGACACAAAGTTGAAGTTTACTGGATTTGGAAACAAACAACCCTAACACGGTGTCCGAGCCATGTCTAGAAATGTTGCTTTTCAATCTGTTGGTGTTTAACGGTTAGAAACTGGTTGCTTTTGCTTTTCAAAAATAAATTAGGCTTGATTAATCAACTTACAAAACCAAATCAAAGTGGTACTCAAAGTATAAAAATACTTTGGTCCAAGATTAAGCAAAGATAATAATTAATTCAAAGTAATTAAGCACTTAATTATCTTCAACCTAAAAGAATGAAATTTTCTGAGTCTAATATTCATTAGGTCTAAATTTCATCTTGAGTCAATCTTTAAAATGATGAAGTTAGTAAGAATAAAGAATCGGAATACATAAACTTGATGAACTAAATAATTTCAATAAATAGACTGACTTAGAAAGTAGAATTAACACTCGTAATTGTAATTCAATTTCAGTTTGAACATTAAGTCAATACTCGAACATAAAGTGTTTGAGAAATTATTTACTCATAACAATGTTCTAAGTGGTGTCCGAGTGGGTCGAAACACGGTTAAGAATGTTATGCTTGATAAATGGTTTCGAGTGGGTCGGAAAATAAAGAAAACTTAGATATGAGTTTCTTAAAAGTTTACAAGTGACTTAGAATCAAACTATAGAGAGATAGAGATTATACATGAGTCTTCACCATGTTTATCTAACATAGAATTTCCTTGTGAGCATAGAACATTTCCGGTTTAGGTTGTACCTTCATTTCCATGTTCTAATGTGTGTGGTTGTTTTTTATTTGATCCATTTCCTTGAGCATTTAGCAGCGAGTTACCCAGGTTTAACTCAGCCTAATAATTCTTGCATTGGTGTAAAACAACAAAAACATATAATAAAACTTTCAGTTAGTTTTTTTTTTTTTGTGCATTTTTAGTAAATTCTAAATTTTTCGTTCTTCTCCTTTAGGTCTGTCCATATTTACATTTCTACGTTAGAAATTTTCTTTTAGAGGTGGGTGCATTTCTTCCTCCTATATATCAGTAAAAAAAGGTGGCGCAAAACTCCAAGTGGGCTTTAGGCCGATGTCGGCCCGCCGAGTATCTTCCTTAAGTCGGGTCTCGCCGTTAGGGCTCATTTCCTGTTTTAATTGTTTCAAGTCCATTCTACTTTTTGCATTTGTTTTACATTAGCTAAAAAAATCATCTCATTTTTGCATCTAGCCAAAAAAGATCATCATATTTACTTAGATGGGTCCGTATTGCATTAGCCAAAGTTAAAAGGTTTATTCCCTTTTAGGTGAGTCCATTTTGCAAGAAAAACGAAGGCACTCATTTTCCAATTAGGTCGTTCCATTTTTGCATGCTTAGTAAAAAAAATATACATGCATTCATTTTCCCCTTTAAAGATCATCTTTTTTTGCATTTTGTTGGTCCGCATCTTTTTATAAAGCAGCATATACTTTCCTCTTCTTAGGATTAGTAGTTTGTCTTCGTGTCTAGTACTTAAGCCCCAATGTCCCCTAAAAGTTTCAAAGAATCAGTCCTAAGCACCTATTTTTGGGACATAGGCTAAGGAAGCCCTCTGAAATCCGGTATGATCGGAATCCCGACACAAAGCGGCTTGGAAGTAAGTAGTCTACGTTAATAACGACACATTCAACACCTATACTTTCAGCAACAAAGCATAAATCTCAACCAAAACTGGTTGAAGAACCACAACAAACCCCTATCATGATCTTGATCAATGAGTATGGCAAAAATGGAAGCTGAAATTGAGGCCCAAAATAAGACAATTGAATCCAAATGTGAATTCTTGATCTCATACTTAAGACATTGAAGAATAATGTCAAGTTTGATGAGGACAAGGGAAGAAAAGAGGATGAAGAAAAGAAAAGATGAGGAAGAAGTCCCTAAGCTTCAATTTGATCCACTAGTAGACTTAATAAAGAACCCGCTGCGAGAATCCTCCATGTTCAACAATTACTACTTGGCCGGTATGGGATTCACTTCAATCCTACAAGGCAATTTGCCCCTAAACTTCACCATGCCTGACATGAAATTCCATGGGACTAAAATCCCTCACCATCATGTAAAAAAATCATAATGGAAATGAATTCGAACAATGTACTAGAAGACACATACCATGTCATCTTTCCATGGACGTTTGCTAGCGGGATTTTTGCAAGGAGTTCTTAATTGAATATTCTTACAATACTGATATACCAGTCACTCTTTGTGAGTTAGAACTTTTCAAATAAGAAAAAAGGAGAGCTTCACCGACTTCCTTACCTGATAGAGGGCAAGGGCCGCCCATATGGTGGATCAACCCTATGAAAAAGATTAGTTGAATCTTATCCTCAAAAACTTGAAACCTACTTATCACCAACACCTGAAATTCTTTCCTTTCATGGACTACATAACACTATGAGATGCTGGCATGTTTACGGAAGAGGAGACAGCTTCCATGGCCACAAAAGTCGTAACCGACTAGAGGAGAAGTATAGGTCCGGGCAACTCCCTTGTGAAGCACTACACATCACCCTCCAAATGACCCCATCACTCATCAAGGATAACAATAAATGAGAATTTCCTTCTTTTAGACCCATCCTAGGTCAAATTTAATTTTCTTTTTCCAAAAAAAAACCAAATAAGAAGTTTCGAACTATTAAGGCCTCGATTCCGCTATAACCGATACGTATGAAGCCCATAAGGTCCCGCCTTAATCCCAATCTTGTTCTGAATCCTTATTTCCAAATACCAAATTTCAAATATGTTTTTCCTTTCCAAATTTCTTCCATTTTCAAATCCATGATAGCCAAAAGTTGATCGGGAAGCATGCCACTTTGACCCAACCCATTGACCGGATCCAGCATCGTCGACTCGGGTCTCGGCGTTCGATAGTAATAGCCCACGTTTTGACTTTGGGCTTTATTCAAGCGGCCTATTTTTATTACTCGTCCTATTGCTCGAACCATCGTGCTTTATTTATATATTTTAGGGAGTGAGGGCAAGCAATCCAATTTTTTCATTGTCTTTTTGTATTTTTTATCATATAAATAAAAGATTGCATTCATTCTCGGAGTAGAGTCCCACATTCATCTCCATGCATGAGTACAAAATCCTCAAAATAAACATTAAAATACAAAGCACCATATAAGAATTATTCAATCATCATCATCCATGAAGCCAGCATTAGGAATGCCACCAACATTTCCATTTTCAAAGAAATAATCACCCATGTCATCAAACAAGGAAGTCAAAGCTAGCCGATTCTCAAACACTTGAAAAGAGCTAGATCCGGGCGCACAAGAACGTGGTGGCTCATAGTAAGATGACCTCTATGGATTATAAGGTTAGTTGAAAGCATTACACTACCGCAACAACTCCAGGAGTTCTCAAGAGGGGACACATATTATCCGGCCTACAAAGAAATGGGCTATTAGCACATAACTAGAAGATCCAAGTTAGTAAACGCAACAAACAATAGTGCACAAGTAGTTTCGGGAATAATGTTAAAATGTTTGAAGATGGCATTAAAAGAAAATGGGTCATATAACCCTAAATTGACATCAAACGATCTTCAATGTTGTCATTAAAAACATGGAAAGAGGGGCACACAGCCTTATATTTAAATCAAGAATACAACAAAAAATAAAGGGCACACGACCCTAGCAAATTAACTATCCTTTATTGGTGCATTTAGTAAAGATCGTGTACGCCATTTTAGCTCATTAAAAGTGGGGGCTACATTATCTAATATTCAAGCACTTCATCGATCTTTAAATCAAAGAGTGATCAAGTTCGGACACTCTGCCGAACTTTAGATCCAAGAGCGGTCAAGTTCGGACACCCTACCAAGTCTCAAACTTTATCATGCACGTCAAAGCTCGGACACCCCTAGATTTCAGGTCATCAAACGACCAAGTATATGACAAACTCTTGCATAAAGATGTTAAAAATCCATCCTTATTTCAATGAAAATGGATAGAAGTCGAGCTTCGGATCCAAGAGCGGTCAAGTTCGGACACCCCGCCAAACTTCGGATCTAATATCGTTCAAGTTTAGGAACACCGCTAAATTTCAAGCAAGTTATGATCAAACTCCTTCCCTTAGTTTTAGGTCATCAAACGACCAAGTCTAGGAAGAATCCCGACAAAAGACAAGCATCCGTCTATATCCCAATGAAAGTGCATAGACGTTAAGGCTTGAGGTCCTACCCATGGCCAAGTCGGCGTAGAACATTTGAAACATGATACGGCTACGGATCCTTCGAGTTACTAAACTCGGGTAATATTCACACTTACTTACATTTGATTATTTACTAACAAAAAAGTTAGTGTAGAAAATTTCATAGCCAAGCTTCAAATCGAGACACGATCAACTTTAGACTCCATATCTAGGCTTCAAGCAAATTGATCAAGCCAAGCTCAAGAATCAAATCATTGAATTTAAGACTTCGTATTGCAAGTCAAGTCTAGGCCTATCACCGGAGTTTAGGCCATGAGATGACTAATTCTAGGCACCCCAAATTCATAAATTCAATTGACATCCGCAGCTGACACCAACCTAAACAAATAAGTACCCTTTAGTGTCAACTTTGACCTTCGTCTTTCGGACTCGGTCAAAGTGGGGGCTAACTCGTAGACACCTTGAAAGTGTTATCCAATTTGTTTTATTATTTTATTTCTTTCCGTGAGCCCGGAGATGAAAACCCAGCTTCGCTTGCATGCTCGGGTCGAGATCGGACTAAAGTAGAGTAACATAACCTATTTTAACCCACAAAAAGCCAACTCGGTCCAAAAACAAGCATAGAGTACTCTAGGAACCAGCGGCCCCGCGCCTACTCTCCGTCTAGGGCTACGGGATCTGGACCGGATTGTCCCCATGAATGTCGACTCTCATATTGTTATTAAGATTATTTTGAAAGTTGATGTTTTGAAAGTGGGGTGCGCCTCTTATTAAGATTATTTCTTTTTACAATATGATTAAATAGTTTAAGTAAAAGGGTGATTGGTAATTTTTATTAACCATTTCTTTTTATAAATTAATTTTAGATTAGTCTCAAGATATTCTTTCCAGGCTAAAGGAACGAGAGAAATTAAGATCACATTTTGCCGCTAAGCTATCGGGACCAAATAGATAAGCCTAGTAGGGCCAAGAGCCGAGTCCAACTACTAGCCGGTGCCAGCGTAACCATCACCAACTAGAAATCGACGTTGGCTATAGGGCAGTGACAAAGAAATAAGTCTCGGCCCTATAGCTTCCGTGGTCAAAGTGGAACCCAAATTTTTCCATTTTCACCTGAAATATTGAGAAGTAGATAAAGAGAAATAAAATAGAAAATAAGGAGTCGCTAGTCAGTCTTAGGAATAAAAACCAACAAAAATATGGAAAAAGTACCCTTCCAATCATAATATGGAAAGAGGAAGTTTGAAAGAGACTCCATCAGTCTTTAAACCAAGAATTCGGTATTCAGGGGTGGAGGTACGAAATAGAGTGGAATACACTCCATTTTGCCTCGTCGACGGACAACCTTTACTAATCAAAATCATGAGTTTAAAAAAATTGTGTTTAAACACTCAAGCAATCAACATGTTATATATGGAAAGTTAAAGCAAACAAAACATGCTAGGAAAGTGATAAACATGCAAATAATAAAAGTAGTAAAGAAAGTTGAAGGTTTCCTCTTGGAGAGATTAAGTCACCCTAGAGGGGGCTGAATAGAGTGATGGAAGATTTTTGTTAATTAATAAAGTATTCTCGCACAACAAAGACTTAGAAAGAAATTCGACTCTAGATTGAACTCGAAACGGATAAAACACAGATGATACGTGGAAACTCTCCCGGGCGGAAAATCATGGACGAGTGCTAATCTAAGCACTAAGTCAAATCCATTATTTTGAATCCACAAAATACAACGACTGACTTTTTGCAAAATTGCTCCCTTAGAGAATTCACTTACAAGTTTTTCCTAGACTCGTAAATTCCCTTATCTAATCTAGTACTTCCTAACCGAGGTAATCTTTACAGTTAGGGACAACCGAGCTAAGTTAACCCTTACGACTCGGTCAAGGGACTTAACAGAGAATTGAAAGTGTAGAAGTGATTACAAGACTTTCTCTTTACAACTCGTAAAGTAAGCACTTAAGAACTAGAGTTGTAAATAGAAGATTGAGTGAGAGTAGATTATATTCAGTTGCAACAATCTTCAAGTCTTGTAGGGAGACTTCGTTTATACTCAGCAGGGTAGAGTAGCCGTTGAGACTTGTTCCGGACTTATGAGCTTCAATAGCCATTGTAACGGCTAGTTTGAGTTACACGTAAAAGGATTTGTTGTAAAGTGAACGTTGTGCTTTGATCCTTGGCTTGAAAAGTAGTCTATTCCACCAATTGTGATTGAAATCGGGGTGGAAACAACCATTAGACTCAAAGTTGAAGTTTACCGGATTTGGTAACAAATAACCCCCAACACGGTGTCCGAGCCTTGTCCGGAAAATGTGTTTTTCCGTATGCTGGTGTTTAACAAGTAGGAAGTCAATTGTTTTTGCTTTTGAAAATAAGATTAAAATACTTTAATCAACCTACAAAAGCGAATCAAAGTGTTACTCAAAGTATAAAAATACTTTGGTCCAACATTATCCAAAAGATAATAATTAATTTAATATAATTAAGTGCTTAATTATCTTCGACCTAAAAGAATGAAATTTTCTCGAGTCTAATATTCATTAGGTTTAAATTCCATGTTGATTCAATCCTTTAAATGATCAAGTTATTAAGATTGAATGATCGGAATGCATAGATTTGAACAAGTAAATAATTTCATTCAATAAACCGACTTAGAAAGATGAATTAACACAAGTAATTCATTTTTAGCGAGAACATTAAGTTAGTGCTCAGAATATGAAGTGTTTGTGAAATTATTTACTCATGCCATCTTTCTCAGCTATGTTTGAATGGGTAAAAACCTAGTTAAGGGCGTTATACTCGAATAGATGGTTTATGAGTGGGTCGGACAAAATTAAAAACTTAAAGGTGAGCTTCTTAAATTCTTAGAATGACTTGAATAAAAACCATAGAGAGGTAGAGAGTTATACCTCGGTCTTTAATCTTCCCTTTTGATGAAAGGCATTCTATACTTAAGATAGAACCCAACAGTTCAAAAATTAAGTTTTCATTGCATTTTGATCAAATAAAAAAATATATAATAAACAAAAATATCGTAGTGCTTTTGATCATGAACAACTCATAACATACTTATTGAAGTATCGGAGCATACTTATAAAAGAATTATGAGCAAGTATCGAGCAATGATAAAATATACCATAGTAAATGTAAGATGCGAAAGATATGGCTCATGTATGCTCGTAAATAAGAAAATTTCATTGAAGCTCGTAAATTGACATATAAAGATAAAAAAACTTTAGAAAATAAATAAAAGAACCCCCGAGCCAAACATCTATTTATTTCTCTCCCTCTATGCATTTATCAAAAACAAATAGGAGGTAGGACTCAAGCGATTACAAAAGATATTGGACAAAAAAAAATTTGAAATTAAGAGGGAGGAGGAGTCGTGCGGGTGGAGGCGTAAGAACGAGGACTTTGTCTCGCGTCTACAACCCCGAGTAAATGCAGTTGGGTGAGGCAAAATCAGGAGCAAGTTAGGAACTTGGGGTGCACTCTGCGAATCGGAGGTTGTTCTTCCTCTAGTTCTTCTTTCAAACCCGCAGCCTCTTCAGCTTGGAGGTCGTTGAACCGAGGAGGGGGCCTTAAATTGGCTCGCATCACCAGCCTCTTCAAAGGCAGATCGAGTGTGATATGAGGAGATTACCTCGGTTTCTTTCTCCCCTTCGCCCTCGCTTTAAGCTACTTCTTCTTCTTCTTCTTCTTCTTCCGGTGCTATTGTTGCTTCTTCTTCTTCTTCTTCTCCTTCTTCTTCCGATTTTGAGTCAAAAGAGCTTGAAGACTCGGAAGGTAGTGCTTCTTCGGAGGATGGTTCCGAGTCCTCACCAGCTTTGGATCTTCTCTCCTGGAGGTTTCAGGTTTGATCTTGTTGGCGTTTGATCACCTCCTTGAGCTCATCAACCAAGGCTCAACTCTGGTCGATCCGACGTTGAGCCTTACTCCGAAACTAAGTCAAAATAAGCATGAAAGCCTGGAAAGCTTCCATAGCTGCTTACAACTCATTGGCTAGGCAGCAAAGTGGGTTACCACCTTTTAAAGCAATTTAAAAGAAGGGGCAAGCTGAGAGGATGAAGGTCCGATGAGTAAGAAGGGGGTCTTAGAGTTTTTCCGAGTCCGAGGTGGAGGAGGAGGAGTAAGTTTAGATGAGTGAGCCCGGACACCAAGTTAGATTTCCCGGTATCCTAAACCAATGAGCTCACTCTACCTATACGGATGGCAAGCTCTAGAAATTTTTGTGGATCGAAGGGAGATCCACCTTAAATTGAGCAAAGACAACAGAAAAAGAGCTCCAAAAGGAAGAGGAGGCTTCTTCTAGTTAGAAGAAATAGAAGCCATCCGCTCCAAGATGAAAGGGAAGACGTCAACCTCATACCCTTCAAGGATATCGAAGAGAACCTAAAGAACTTTGCTGTTTAGGTTCTCTTTAGAGGGATAGAAGGAGAAGAAGGTCCTCATCGGAATGAAATAAAGAAGTCTCGCTTCGAGGTCATATGAGTCATAGAAAAGTTCTTTCTGGACTTTGGAAACTCCTTGGAGTATCGATCTAAGAAGTCATCAGTGACTTCATTGAATGGAATGGGATTGGAGTTCAAGAAAAGAGTTTTGACCCCAAAAAGTTTGTGGAAAAGAGATAGATTGATGCAAATGGTTTTCCCTTAAACGAGTGAAGAGATTACATTATCTCTCATGGACATGTTGGAATAGAACTTAGTGACGAGTTCGGGTAGATGTAATCACGAAACACAAGTACTTGTAAGCACCTATGTTGAGCATAGGCTTAATGGAAGAAAATTTGGTGGTGGAGAAGAATTTCTCTTCTATAAAATAGTGCTCGGGCTACAATGAGCTTGTTGTCATCGAGGGCAAGGCTTTACCCTTAGATGGATCCTTCCGAGGATTTTCGTAACGGGTGGATTTGGTTTGAGACTTCTTTGTGGCTGAACCTCATTCCGGGCGCTTCCTCTCTTAGGCATGATTGTGTAGGAACCACGGCCGGTCGGGGTCTACCGTATTTTTCGTTTGTGTCGGGTCTCTTTTTAAAGATTGATTTTGAAGATGATTTTAGAAAGCCGATTTTGGAATGTGGGGATGAATCTTTTATTAAGATTTCAGAATTTTATTAAATCCGATTTAAAGCAAATTAAGTTAAGTTTGAATGGCGCTTTATTAATTATTTTATTTTAGAATTTATTTTGAGAAGTCTCGGGATATTATTTCTTAACCAAAAGATGAATAAAATTAGGGTTCTAAATCTGTCATGATGTTTTAGGGCGAGAACAAGTGTGAAAACACCAATCTAGACCGAACTCCCGCCTACCGACCACTCAATGCGAGTGCCGATCCGCACCCGGTGGTGGCCGGCGCGAGCCGCAGGCTATAGCCGATGAGATCAGCCTTGGCCTCCGCCCGGCTTGGCGGATCCATATATGCTTTTTCACCTGTTCGACCAAAAATAATCGGGAAGCGGATATGAATAGAAATAAGCAAGAAGAGGAGTCGCCAGTAAGTTTTTAAGAAAGAAAAACCGACAAAAAAAAATACTCTCTCAATCTTAGTATGGGAAAAATAAGACTCGAAAGAGGTTAAAAATGACTCCATCGGTCTTTGAACCAAGAATTGGATTTGGGGGCGAGGGTACGAAACTTAGGGATAAACCCTTCTGTTTCGCCCGTCCGAAAACAATCATTTCTAATTCGAGTAATGAGTTAAAATAATGTACAAAAGCAAGTAAACAACAACATGCGATAAAGAATTAAAGCAACCAAAACATAATTAAGGAAAGCGATAAAAGCGAAAGGAAAGTGGCAAAGGCATAAATGAAAATCGAGAGCAAAAGAAAAACGAAAAAGGAAAATAAAGCGAGAAATCTAAAAGATTACATCGAGCAGGGAGGAATTAAAAGCAATACATCATTTTTCCGCAATAAGGAAAGCATAAAATAAAATAAACTATTGTGAAAACTCGGATCTCGTGCCCTCAGAGTTGTCCCACTTGCTGATCCGGATCTTGAATTTAGACTTCTTGATGCGACTGTGGTGAGTGAGAAGGGCTTTTTGTGAGTATTTTGTGGAAATAGGTAGACAGATGTTTGACTCGATGGAGTTTATGGGTTTACATGTGGTGAGATTGGAGAGTCGAATGGGAATAGGATGAAAAGAGACCAAGAGATTAGAATTCCAAAGATAGTATTTAGTACCTCTTGGGAGATTTCAACAGAGTGTGAGGTTAAGGCAGGAAGTCATGTGGGAATGAGAGCCAGGGCTCTCTATTTGTAGTTAGAAGTTAGGTCAAGGAAGTGACCTAGGGTTAGCTCGACTCAGCCGTCCAAAATAGGGTACAAAATCGGGCGAGATATTGTGAAGATTGAACCGGATAGAACCGAGATAAAGGAGGGATAAAACCTAGTTCACGGCAGCTGTTCACAAGAGGTTGCCTTGGGTTTTGTGCCCTAGCGTGCTTCCAAGGGAGTCTCCTGGTAAAATGCAGCGTTCCACTTAATATTTTTAGGTGGCAGTGCCGACCATAACCTTTTTCTAAAAATGGAAAGTTTCCATTTTTGGAAGGTTTCCATTTTTTACAGTGTTTTTATTTTTGGCAGGTTTCATTTTTTATGTGGGATACGTGCTCCTAGTCTCGCGTGGACTCGTTTTGGAGCCAAAACACAGCACTTTGATGCTTATGATCATGAAATGCAACTTCTAATGTCGTATTGAGGTCTTTAGCTCCTTATCCGATTGGATAAAGTAAAACGTAGTGTTCGAGCCTAGAATTCCCCGGTATGCGGCACTCGGACTTTGTCGTCTCTAGAGGCTTATACTCGGTCTTGGATCATGTGAAGGAAAAAGGAGATTTTGGATCGACCTAAGGCAAAAGGCTATTTATGTGGTGATGGGGGTTTTCTATGGTTTATTGGCTTCGTCACACCAATCGATCACAATCCGGGATCTAAATCCTCAAATAGGACTTAGGATTTCATTATCCGGCCAACAAATAAAAAACAGAGAAAAGGATGATATTTTTTTGGTATCTACAGTTAGCTCCCACTTTGACCGAGTCCGAAAGACAAAGGTCAAAGTGTATACTAAAGGGTACTTATTTGGTACTGGCATTGCTGATGAATATGATTGAATTGATGTATCCGAAATTAGGTACCTTGTAGCTTGAATTCTTAATAGAGGGCCTGGACTTGATTGGTGGAGTCCGAAGTCCGGGTTGTTGATTCCTAAACTTGGTCGCTTAGAGACCTGAAGTTCAAATTGGTGTGCTCCAACTTGACCATGTGCTTAGTCCGAAGATTGGCAGGGAACTTGAACTCGACTCGGGTAGTAAAGTCCGAAGTCCAGCTGGGGTGCTCGAACTTGACCGCTTCTTGGATCCGAAGTTCAGCTAGGTGTGCCTAACCTTGACCTTTCTTGGTTTGAAGCTTGGCTGAAATTTTTTTACACTAATAGTTTCGTTAGCTAACAATCGAATAGAAATGGTTTCAAGTGTTATCTCGAAGATAATTTGCAATCAAGTCATGTTTAAAATATGGTTCCTTGACTTGGCCGTGGAGTGGTCCTAAAGTGTTGGTGTGGTGTCCGAACCTTGACTCGCTGTTGGGCCTAAAGCTTGACACGAGGATGTCCGAACCTTGACCACTATTGGGCTTTAAGCTCGATTGCGTTGTGTTTGAACATTGACCGCTGCTGGGCCCGAAGCTTGACCGAGTTGTGTCTAAACCTTGACCGCTATTGGGCCCGAAGTTTGACCGAGCCGTGTCTAAACCTTGACCATTGCTGAGCCTAAAGCTCGACTGAATTGTGTCCGAACCTTAACCGTTGTTGGGTCCGAAGCTCGATTTCTATCCACTTTTATCGGAATAGGGACAAATGCTTATCTTTATGTAGAAATTCTTGCTTAGACTTGGTTATTGGTTGAACCGAAGCCTAAGGAATGCCCGCTTGAAATATGATGTTCCCCGAGGTTATGTGCCTCATTTTAAATTTAAGCTTTTAATTTGCGTGCTAATAGCTCCTTTGTAAGGTAGGCGATTGGTGTCTTCCTCTAAGTATTCTTGGAGTTGTTGTTATTGTATGACCTTTTTATCTTGAGCCCCCATATTCTTCTTGGGAGCTTGTGTTTAGCTTTTCTTGAATGTTGGAGACTAGCTTTCATTAGTGATGGAATGGAAGATCACCTTTAAATGTGACGGTGCTGGTGACCTCCTTAATGCTAACTTGATGCTTTATGTCGCTTCGATTGAATAATTTTTTGTAGGTTGCTTTCTTATTTAATTTTTATATCTTTAGGAGTTTGATTCATGCAAAGGAGATGTATGCAGGACTCTATTATAAGAATTAATGCATTCTTTTATTATGATGATGCGAAAAGTTCGTAAAGGACAAAGACAAAAACTACACTTTAGCCCCCACTCCCTAAAGTAAAGCCTAAAGAAGGGTAGGTCACTTGAACTGCGATGTAATGCCGCTTAATGGACCGTGCTCCTAACGGTTGGATGTTAGATCAAACCGGCATGCTTCTTGATGATTCGGTGCCTTTTCCCGATTAGTTTTTGCTCCTTTAGATAGGTAAAGTGGCTTTTGGATTTAGGAAATTGGAAATGGGAATTGTAAATGAGAACAAGATTAGGTTTAGGGTTGGACCTCATGGAAATGGGAATTGGAAACGATCCGACTTTGGTAGAGTGATAGTAGGGTGATGGCAAACAAAAGAGGCAAAGGAGACCTTTTGTGAGAGATTTAGAAAAAGGAGTTTTAGAGTGTTTTCGAGAGAGAGTAATATAGAGAGAAGAGAGAGTGAGAGAATTTAGCAACTTGGGGGATTTTCCAGCTTGCTCATAGTGTAGAGGTGTGTCAAAGGTGTATGAAATTAGGGGAGGGGATGCCCTCTATTTATAGGAAAAGCTTAGGGTTTAGGAAACCCTAAACATCGCTTCAAAAGTCGTCAAAGTTTAGGTAAACCGGGCCTAGATTTATCGGAGGTGATAAAGGGAAAAAACAGGATTTCCCCCGGCCGGAGGATCCAGCCTAAGGGACCGAGGAACAAGGCATCGGCCTCACACTACGTCATACGTATGTCTCAATTTACGTGCCTCGGTTGCGCACTCCTTAGTAAACCGGTGTGGGGACTTTTTATTTTTTGTAACTTTCTACTTTTGGGATGTTTATAAGTTTGGAAGGTTTATTCTTTTAGAAATTATTTTTTGGTGCAACTTGGATTTTTGTGGCTACTAGCTTCGCCACTCTGTTTTAGTCCGATCTTGACCCAAGCATGCAAAGGAGATTGGATTTTCATCACTAGGCCAACAAAAATAAATAAAATAAATAAATATAAAAGGGATTACACCTTTTAGGTGTCTACAGTTAGCCCCCACTTTAACTAATTCCGAAAGACGAAGGTTGAAGTAGCCACTAAAGGGTACTTGCTCGTTGCTTCGGATGCCGATTGAATCAAGGAGTTCACAATTAATTATCTCTTGACTTGAACTCTAACAAGGGAACATGGACTTGAGCATTGGAGTCCGAAGTCTCGCTGGATGATTCCTGAACTTGGCTAATTAAATTCATGAAGTTCGGATTGGTGTGCCTAAACATGACCACATGCTTACTCGAAGCTTGGTGGGCAGCTTCAACTTGACTCGGGTAGTAAAGTCCGAAATCTAGCGGGTTGCTTAAATTTGACCACTTCTTGGATCCGAAGTTAGGTAGATTATCATGAGCTTGGCTTGATTATCATCCCGAAGCTCGGATGAGGGGCTTAAACTTGATCATTTCTTGGTTTGAAGCTAACCTAAAACTTTCAAGCACTAATAGTTTTGTTAGCTAATAATAGAATATAAATAGTTTCAAGTGTTACCTAAAAATGATCTCGTAGCCCAAATCATGTTCCAAATGTGTTGCCTTGACTTGGCGTGGAGAGGTTATGAGGTTTTGGCTTGATGTCCGAACCTTGACCTCTGTTGGGTCTAAAGCTCAACTGGTTGTTTGAACCTTGATCGCTGTTGGGCCCGAAGCTCGACGAAGGGATGGCGGAACCTTAACCATTATTGAGCTTGAAGCTCGATGAGGGTGTCCGGACCTTGACCTATGTTGGGCCTAAAGCTCGACAAAGGTGTTTGAACCTTGATCATTGTTAAGTTTGAAGCTCGATGGGGGTGTCTAAACCTTGACCGCTGTTGGGCTCGACGCTCGGTGGGGACGTCTAAACCTTGACCGCTATTATGCCCGAAGCTCGAATGGATTGTCCGAACCTTGACTGTTGTTGGGCCCGAGACTCAACTAGGGTGTTTGAGCCTTGACCGCTCCGGGTCCGAAGCTTGACGTGTATCCACTTTCATCGGAATAAGGGCGGATGAACTTGACTTACTTAAAAATCGAAGTTCCATGAGGTTATATGCCTCATTCTAATTTTGAGCCTTTTACTCTATGTGCTAATAGCTCCTTTGTTTGCATGGTAGAGAATTTGTGTCTTCCCCTATGTATTCTTGGAGTTCGTCGTGGTCGTATGATCGTTTTGATCTTGAGCCCCAACGTTCTTCTTGGTGCTTAGGTCTAGCTCTTCTCAAATGTCAGATAGTTGACTAGCTTTGATGGAATGTCTTTGAAGGTGGTAGTTGTGGTGACGTTCTTGATGCCGACTTGATAGATAATGCTTGATTGAGTAATTCCTTGTAAGGCGCTTTGTTATTAATTTTTATATTTTTGGATTTTGACTCATGCAAAGGAGATGAATGTAAGACACTATTCTAAGAAAAAAATCCATAGTTTTTTTAATGTGATGTGAAAAATTAAAAAATAAAAGGACAAAATTGTACTTAGCCCCCACTCCCCAAAGTAGAGCTTAATGAAAAATTGGTCGGTTGAACAACGAATGTATCGTCGCTAGCGGTGAACCGTGAACTCGACAATTTGGTGTTGAATTAGAATGACAAGCTTCTTTATTGATTTTTTCTTTTTGGCTATGGCAAAGTTGCTTTGAATTTGGAAATGGGAAAAGATTAGATTTGGGGCAAGACCTCATAGGCTTCTTATGCATCCATTACAATGGAAATCAAGCCTTCGTAGTTTAGGAAAGAATATTGATTTGGGTTTTTTGGAAAATAAGAAATGGAAACAGACCTAGTTTAGTTTTGAAAGGGAAATGTGCACTTTATTAGCATCCTTGATAAGTTATGAGCATATTGGATGATCTTCTAGCTGGTTGAGGCTTTTATGGATGCCTCGCTCCTCATCTATAAGCATGTTAACATCTCGAAGTGTTTTTGATGTCCATGAAAGGTAAGAATTTCAAATGCTGATGATAGGAAGGTTTTAGGGCTTTGATGATGAGTCTAACTTGATCCTTTTGAGAAGGTCGATTTGCCATGTGGGCAGCCTTTGCACTCTAGCAAGTAAGGAAGTCGGTGAAGCTCTCCATGTCTCCTTGCTTGATCATCTCAAGGTCTCGAAGAGTAATTGGTATATCGGTATTCTAGGAGTGTTGGTGTAAGAACTCTCTGCAAAGATCCTGCTAATTTGTGAACTTAAGTGGGTCAACAACATTGTACAACTTCATGATGTCTTCATCAAACGTCCATGGGATGATGACATGGTATGTGTCCTTTGGTACATTCTTTAGAGTCATTGCCTTACAAAGTTCCTTATATGGTAGTGAGGGTTGTCAGTCCCGTGGAACTTAGTGTTAGATATAGTGAATTTTGGGGGCAATTACCCTTTAGGGATTTGAAGACTCGGACACTCGCTCTATATCTTTCTGAGTCATACAAAAGGAATCAGGTATAACGATGTCATTCATATAGAGTTTTGATTCCAAGGCATTCTATGTGTCTTAGAAACTTACTTGAATTAAATAGTATCCTTTCTATGCGATTCGGCCTTCACATATCTCTTTAATCGCTTTTTAGTTAGCGACTCGAAAAGTTGTTCTTTATTCCGAGTCCATTCTCACTCGGAATCGACTTGTGGTTATTTACTCTATTGCTTGCATAGTCGGCATTCATAGTTCATTTCATGCTTAGTCTATATCAAGTTCTTTCTCACTCGATATTTGCTATAGAACGTATTTCTTTACTTAAGACTAAGTCATATGGAATTCGAGTATCATGGATATTATACTCGGAATATTCCATTTCTTTTCCGACTCGGATAATCAATTGCGTAATTTTTCAAAATTATTTTGTTATCTCGTGTCTAACCTTGGACCAAAGTATTTTATACTTTGAGAACCAAAGGTGTTTTACTTTTGTAGGTTATTCAATCGAGGATATCTTTTCAAACTACAAAAGTAGCCGAGCTCGAACGTCAAATCACCAGCGAGATATGGCTTTTCACCTTCCCTCGCTTTAGTCTCGTAAGATTGTGTCGGAAGTCATGCGCTTCCATATCCGGAAACCTGGAACGCCAAGCCTAACAGGTGGTTTTCACCTCATTTTTCAAGACACAACCGATGGTTTTGGGACTTCCAAGAGAGTTAAACCGTTGTCCAACGTTCATATTTCAACGGATACTTTCCGAGTGACTCGGAAAGCCTTTCTCAACGGTCACGAGAGGACTCTCGGTCGACGAGATGAAAATAACGGCTACTCTGCCTGGTCTTATCTATAAGAAGAAGCCACTTCACAAGACTTGAAGGTTGCGGAACATATTGTCTATACACTTACTTGATCAAAGTTATTGTATTTACTCTCAATCTTCAACTTACAACTCCCACTCTGTAATTCATTACTTTCGAGTTGTAAGGTCTTGTACTCGTTACAAACACTTCTTACATTCTTTGTAAGGTCCCTTGACTAAGTCTGTAAAGGTTAACTCAGCTTAGTTGTCCCTAGCTGTAAGGGTTATCTCGGCTAGGAAGTACTAGATCGAGATAAGGTAACTTCGAGTCTAGGAAAATCTGTATAGAGTTGTCTAAGGGAGCAGCTCGGGTTCCGTCAAGTTCACGGTATTTTGTGGACTCGAAATAGTGGATTTGACTTCGTGTCCGGATTGACACGGGCCGTGGTTTTCTGCCCAGGAGGGTTTCCACGTAAAATCTCCGTGTTCTTTTTCGAGTTCATTCTAGACTCGGACGTGCCTTAGTGCTCTTGCTTCTTCGATTCATTGCTTTTTGAGTCCAATCTTTTCGACTCTGTTATTAGACTCGGATTCTGTCTTTGCCTCTTTTCGCGCAAAAGTGTGTATTTTCGAAAGAATTTTCTATCACCCTATTCACCCCCTCTAGGGTGACTCGAGACTCTCCTTGAGCAAACCTTCAATTGGTATCGAGCCTAGCCTTTCGAAAGGATCTAACAGTCCAAAGGTTTAAAGATCGGATGGCTCGGAACACCGGAGAGTTCGACGAAGGTAGATCTTCCAACGAGCCACCAAAATTCAAAGGTTCAAATTTCGGTCATCTGGAAGAAGCTCATGGAATGTTTCCTTATGGATCACGATGAAGAAGTATGGGAAATCATACAACAAGGAAACTACATTCCAACAAAGACAGATGAATTCGGAATCCTTCCAAAGACAAAGGCCGAGTTCACGCCGACGAAGCGAGAGAAGTTCGAAAGAACTTTAAAGCCATGAACATCCTCATGTGCGCCATAAGCTCGGAAGAATATAATCAAGTCTCTGCTCGTGACTCGCTAAAGAGGTGTGGGACACTCGGTCAACACCTACGAAGGTACAAGTCGGGTGAGACAAGCAAAGATCAGCCGAGTATCTTCACAAATATGAGCTTTTCAAAATGGAGCCGAAGAGAACATTACTCGGATGTTCATACGCTTCACTCGAGATCACCAACAATCTCAAATCTCCGGGAAAGAAGATCTCCCATGAAGAAATGTGTCGAAAAATTCTCGAAGCCTACCCAAGAGACGGTGGGGTCCTAAGGTGACTCGCCATAGAAGAGGCTCGGAACCTCTCGCTCTTGAAACCGAGACGAGCTCATCGGAAAGCTTCGACTCATGAGATACACCTGGAAGAAGAAGATGCTGAGGGTACTTCCAAAAGGAACATTGCGCTTAAAGCCTCGGAATCCAAAGAAGCAATTCCGAGCTCCTCTGAATCGAGAGGATGATCCCATGGCACTCATTGCAAGAGGCTTCAAGAAAATGATGAAGCACAAAAGATGGGACAAAAGACCAAAAGAAGAATTCTACAAGAAAGACAAAAGAGATAGAAAAGGTAAGTTTTCTTCTTCTTCAAAGTTATCTCTGTCTAAGAATTCCGGATGTTTTGAATGTGGCAGCAAAGACCACATAGTCAAGGACTGTCCAAAACGAAGACGGGACGAGGAAGAAGAAAAAGGCCATGATGGCAACATGGAGCGATGAGGAATCATCCGAAGACGACGAGGATTCGAGATGACTCAAAGTGTCTAATGGCAATCACCGACTCGGAAGCCAAAAAGAGTCGGACTCGAACACGGACTCGGATAATGAGGAAGCCGATCCTCAAGAGGTAATAAACTACTTCCTCAAATTCTCCAAAGTTGATTTAGCTAAATACATCTTTACTTTGGAAGAAAAGTCCAATTCGATTCTTCTCATTTCAAGGAACAACTTGAGTCAATCACTTACGAGAGCACTTCTTTAAAAAATGAATTGGAAAAGCTGAGACTCACACTCGAGAGAACTCAAGACAAGTGCTCAAACTAATGAGGCCGAGTCCGAGTTACTCGGAAAAGAAAATGAGCAAGCCGAAACGAAGCTCACTGAGTCTCAAGATCTGGTTTTAAAATTTACTCAAGGACAGAAGAACCTTGATATGCTCTTAGGTTCACAATGTGTCTCTTTTAGAAAAGAAGGTCTTGGGTTCAACAAGGAGGAAGAATCTAATTCTTACTCGGAATTGTTCAAAAGGATTCCGAAGCTGTTAAGTTCAAAAGGCTGAGCATGGTCCCATTCACAAAAATGAAAGGAGGACTAAACCCGGACCTATCTACAAAAGGAAACCATTTTCTCCTGTTTCAAAAGGAAAGGTTTTTAAAAGGAAAGAGACACGGACTCGGTTCTCCGAGAAGAAGACTCAGAATCGGACTAAACCCAAAGTCATTCAAATCCGGGTTCCAAGCACCTTCTTCCTCGAGAAAGGACCACGGTAAGAAATGTTACTTGGGTTCGTTAGAGGAAGTGAGAAGGGTTAGATTATCTCTGTTTTGCGGGTCACTCGGAAAAGATCAAAAGGACATTGGTACCTGGACAGTGGATGTTCACGACATATGACAGGTGACCAAGGACTCTTTTCCGAGCTGGAGTCATATAAAGGAGGAAAGGTGACCTTTGGTGATGACAAGCAAGGGCAAGATAGTGGGCATTGGGAAGATTGGTAATGGAAACAATCCGGTGAGCCCGATCTACCTTGTCAAAGGACTAAAGTACAACTTACTTAACATCTCCCGACTTTGTGACAAAGGACAAGAGGTAAAATTCACTCAATCCAAGTGCTACATCACGGATGAGATCACCAAAGAGATAAAACTTTCGGGTAAGAGATCGGGTAATACCTACATCATCCCTCTTTCGACCCAAGTCGGAATTTATCCTGTTTGAAAGCATCTCTTCAAGATGATTCTTGGACTTGGCATCGTAGATTAAGTCATATTAGCATGCATACTATCAAAAAGCTTGCATCTCATCATCTAGTTAGAGGATTACCTAACCGTACGTTTGAGAAGGATAAAGTATGTGAAGCATGCACCGAGAGGAAACAAGTCAGATCTTCATTCAAATCTCTGAAGACAGTTTCCACATCCAACGTGCTTGAATTATCGCATATGGATCTATGTGGCGAAATTCCTGTAAAGAGTCTCGGAGGTAAATCTTACATACTTGTTATCATTGATGATTTTTCAAGATTTACCCGGGTGTGTTTTCTCAAGCATAAGAATGAAGCCTTCAAGGAATTCAGTAAGCTCTGTAGAAAGATTCAAGTGGAGTCCCGGACTCGGATTCAAAAGATTCGAACCGACCATGGAAGGGAGTTCGATTACTCGGAATTCTCGAGTTTTGTGACAAGAACGGAATTTCTCACAACTTCTCGAGCACCCGAACTCCTCAACGGAATGGAGTAGTTGAGAGAAAGAACAGAACCCTTGAAGAAATAGCAAGGACGATGATGATTGAACACAACTTGCCTTACTATTTGCAGGCGGAGGCGATAAACACAGCCCAACTACACTCTCAATCGATGCCTCATCGGACCCATTACGAAGAAAACACCTTATGAACTCTACAAAGGGAGGAAGCCAAACATTTCCTATTTCGGACCTTTCGGATGTAAGTGCTTTGTCCACAACAATGGTAAGGATCATCCGACCAAGTTTGATGCTCGGTCGGACGAAGGAATTTTTCTAGGTTACTCTTCTCATAGCAAAGCTTACCGTATCTTCAACAAGAGAACTAACAAAGTGGAAGAAAGTATCCACGTAGTGTTTGATGAGCTTGAACAGGAAAAACCAAGTGAATCTTCATACTCGGAACCGAAGCTCGAAAGGATGATGACGAAGATGAGCTTACAAAGACTCGGAAGGAGATCACTCGAACGAGGAAGTTCGGAATGAAATAGCTCAAGAAGTCGCTCGGAGCGAGCAAGTCAATGGAGCCAATCACTCGGAACAAGCTTCGAAGATCAAACTATTCAGCCCACAAACCTGGTGAATCAAAGAAGCGGTAAAGCATTCAAATTTACTTCCAGTCATCCCCAAGAAAACATAATTTCGATATCAACGAGTGGGGTAAGAACTCGTTCTTCTCTTCATAATCTATGTGCATTCACTGCATTCATTTCACTAACTAAACCCAAAAATGCACTAGAAGCCCTTAATGAACCCGAATGGGTAGAGGCCATGCAAGAAGAGCTGAATCAATTTGAAAGAAACCAAGTCTAGACTCGACCAACCGACCTTCCGACCACCCGGTTATAGGAACCAAATGGGTTTTCAAAAACAAACTGGATGAGGGTGGAATAGTAGTCGAAACAAAGCTAGACTTGTAGCTCAAGGTTACAATCAAGAAGAAGGATTTGATTGTGGGGAAACCTTTGCACCAGTAGCTAGAATTGAAGCCATTAGAATATCTGTTGGCATTTGCATCCTGCATGCATATTAAATTATATCAAATGGAAGTTAAGTGTGCCTTTCTCAATGGTTTTATTGAAGAAGAGGTCTATGTCGAGCGACCTCCTGGTTTTGAAAACTCGGAATTTCCAAATCATGTTTTCAAACTTCAAAAGGCTCTCTATGGTCTTAAGCAAGCCCCTAGAGCTTGGTATGAAAGACTGAGCGGCTTCCTGGTTCAAAATGATTTTAAAAGAGGTCGGATCGACAAGACTTTATTCATAAAGACCAAAGGGAAAGATTTTCTCATTGTTCAAATATATGTTGATGATATTATTTTCGGTGCTACTAATGAATTTACGTGTCGAGAATTTTTGAGTTGATGAGTCAAGAGTTCCAAATGAGTATGATGGGAGAACTCAACTTCTTCGTTGGATTGCAAATCAAACAAGACAAAAATGGAATCTTTGTTCATCAATCAAAATACACCAAGGAACTGCTGAAGAAATATAAACTTCAAGATGCAAAGCACGCATCTACTCCTATGAGCAGACGAGTATAAAGCTCGACTCGGATGAGACAGGTAAAGCAGTAGATCGAAACTCTATCGGGGTATGATTGGATCACTGCTATATCTTACTTCAAGCGGACCAGATATAATGTTTAGTGTTTGCTTATGTGCACGATTTCAAGCTAATCCAAAAGAATCACATCTCATCTGCGGTGAAGAGAATATTCGGATATCTTGCGGACACTCGGAATCTAGGACTATGGTACTCCGGAGACTCGAAGCCGACTCGACCGGGTACTCGGACGCGAGACTATGCGGGATACAAAGTTGATCGAAAGAGCACATCCGGAGCTTGCCAATTTCGGGTCAATCCCTAATATCCTGGCACTCAAAGAAGCAAAACTCGGTAGCTCTATCAAGCTGCGGAAGCTGAATATATTGCCGCTGGAGCTTGTTGCGCTCAGATTCTCTGGATAAAACAACACTTGAAAGATCTTGGACTATCTCTCAACTCGGTTCCAATCAAGTGTGACAATCAAAGCGCAATCATTATCACTAAGAATCCTGTCCAGACACTAAAAACAAAGCATATTGAAGTCGGGTATCACTTCTTACGCGATCACTCGGAAAAGGGTGATATTACACTTGAGTTCATTCCTACTAATCTTCAATTAGCCGATATCTTTACTAAGCCACTTGGTGAAGATCAATTACTGTTTTATTCGGAATGAGCTTGGTATGTTAAATGCTTAGTGTTGTGTTATGATTCTTGAATATTTACGTGCCATGTGCTTTCATTGTTAATAACCATTAGTTTAGTTGATCATGTGATACTTGGGCTAATAGTTATTTCGTGTTTCGAGTCACTCGAAATTTTTCGAGCCAAACTCGGACGTAAGAGAAATTTGGACATCAAATTTTCTGAAGCTATCTCTAGAACAGTGGAGAGTTTCGGACTATAATTTCAAACCCTTTTTCTCTCTCTTTCTCGAGCGCTGCGATCGGATCTTAACCGCAGATTTTAAACCACCGATATCTCAACCGTTGAAGAAGAACCGTCACACCGGGCATTAATTATCGATGGACGGGCTGAGTCGGAACGGAGTTACTTAACGGATAGTGAACGGGCGCGCGTACTCACTATAAATAACGACTATCCATCTTCATCTCGGTATTCTAAAACTCCTTCCCTCTCAAACGAAATTCTTCTCGCGGAAGTTTGTTTTTTTTTTTTTTCGAAAGGCAAGGGGAGAAAATGTAGTCGAAACTGGTTGTCTTGTCTAGGGGAGTTCCTTCAGCCCTTGTAATTTTTTTTAATGAATTGATGCATTTCCTTATTCATTTACGAGTTCTTTCTTTTACGAGTTAATGAGTTAAAGCATACTTTAATTCGCTTTGATATATCGTATATTACTCCGATCCATTCATTATGCCTTACTTTTTATCAAACTACTCGGAATCAATCTATTTTCTTCTAACAAAGTTTCGTTTAAGTATGGAATGCCTTTCATCAAAAAGGGGAGATTGAAGACTCGAGACACTCGCTCTATATCTTTACGAGTCATGTAAAAGGAATCGGGTATAACGATGTCATTCATATAGAGTTTTGATTCCAAGGCATTCTCTCGTGTCTTAGAAACTTACTTGAATTAAATAGTATCCTTTCTATGCGATTCGGCCTTCACATATCTCTTTAATCGCTTTTTAGTTAGCGACTCGGAAAAGTTGTTCTTTATTCCGAGTCCATTCTCACTCGGAATCGACTTGTGGTTATTTACTCTATTGCTTGCATAGTCGGCATTCATAGTTCATTTCATGCTTAGTCTATATCAAGTTCTTTCTCACTCGATATTTGCTATAGAACGTATTTCTTTACTTAAGACTAAGTCATATGGAATTCCGAGTATCATGGATATTATACTCAGAATATTCCATTTCTTTTCGACTCGAGATAATCAATTGCGTAATTTTTCAAAATTATTTTGTTATCTGTGTCTAACCTTGGACCAAAGTATTTTATACTTTAAGAACCAAAGGTGTTTTACTTTTGTAGGTTATTCAATCGAGGATATCTTTTCAAACTACAAAAGTAGCCGAGCTTTAGAACGTCAAATCACCAGCAGATATGGCTTTTCACCTTCCTCGCTTTAGTCTCGAAGATTGTGTCGAAGTCGCTGCGCTTCCATATCCGGAAAACTGGAACGCCAAGCCTAACAGAGTGGTTTTCACCTCATTTTTCAAGACACAACCGATGGTTTTGGGACTTCCAAGAGAGTTAAACCGTTGTCCAACGTTCATATTTCAACGGATACTTTCGAGTGACTCGGAAAGCCTTTCTCAATGGTCACGAGAGGACTCTCGGTCAGCGAGATGAAAATAACGGCTACTCTGCCTGGTCTTATCTATAAGAAGAAGCCACTTCACAAGACTTGAAGGTTGCGGAACATATTGTCTATACACTTACTTGATCAAAGTTATTGTATTTACTCTCAATCTTCAACTTACAACTCCCACTCTGTAATTCATTACTTTACGAGTTGTAAGGTCTTGTACTTCGTTACAAACACTTCTTACATTCTTTGTAAGGTCCCTTGACTAAGTCTGTAAAGGTTAACTCAGCTTAGTTGTCCCTAGCTGTAAGGGTTATCTCAGCTAGGAAGTACTAGATCAGATAAGGTAACTTCGAGTCTAGGAAAATCAGTATAGAGTTGTCTAAGGGAGCAGCTCGGGTTCCGTCAAGTTCACGGTATTTTGTGGACTCGGAATAGTGGATTTGACTTCGTGTCCGGATTGACACGGGCCGTGGTTTTCTGCCCCAGGAGGGTTTCCACGTAAAATCTCTGTGTTCTTTTCCGAGTTCATTCTAGACTCGGACGACCTTAGTGCTCTTGCTTCTTCGATTCATTGCTTTTTGAGTCCAATCTTTTCGACTTTGTTATTAGACTCGGATTCTGTCTTTGCCTCTTTTCGCGCAAAAGTGTGTATTTTCGGAAAGAATTTTCTATCACCCTATTCACCCCCTCTAGGGTGACTCGAGACTCTCCTTGAGCAAACCTTCGGGATTGAAGTGAATCCCTGGGCTAAGTAGTAGTCATTGAACATCGAAGATTCACACAATAACTTCTCTATTCGATTTATCCATAAATCAAACCGAGGCTTAGGTTGAGGCTCATGTTGAGGTTCTTGTTCTTTTTCTTTCCCTTTGGATTTTGGTTTATTCTCTAGTTCTTTGAGTATAAGGTCAATGGTTTTAGATAATGATGAGAGTTTGCTAGGCCTAATCTTATCTTCTATTTTTGTAGCAAACTCTCTGCACAAGGTCATGATAAGAGTTGACTCTAGTTCGTTGGCCATTTTGGAGGAGGGTTGCACTTTGTCTATGGGCGACGTATTAGTGTTACTAGTAAAGGTATGGGACGTCATTGGTGTGGTACGTATTGATGTGGGACGTTTGGTGTTGAACGTTCCAAGGTTGAACTAGACTTCTTATTTCCTAGTTGTTTCATGTTAGGATTCTCGATTTGAGTAGGATTCCCTATCCTGTGTCCCAAAAGAGTAGGTGCTCAAGATTGGTTCATAAAAATTTTAGGGAGATAAAGCTTAAGTGCTTGACCCGAGAAGACAACGAAGCCTTAAGAAAAGAAAATAATATGCTCTTTTATTTGGATGCACATAAAAAATGTAGATTAACGCAGGAATGCAAATGGAGTCCCTTAGATTTAGATGAATTTAATTAGGTTAAATGCAAACAAAGACTCACGTAATTTGAGATGAATTTGATTTAGCTAAATGTGAAAATGGAGTCTCTCAATTGAAATGAATTTTAATTAGGCTAAATGTAAAAAAGACTCATCTAATTTGAGATGAATTTTAATTTGGCTAAATACAAAAAAAAAAAAAAAACTCACCTAATTTGAGATGAATTTTAATTTGGCTAAATGTAAATAAAAGACTCTCCTAATTAGGGATGGACTTAGATTTTGCTTGAATGTGATAATAGACTCATCCTAAATTGAGATGAAAAAAAAAGGACAAAATGCAATTATATCAAGGAAAATACAGAGAACAAGACTAGAACCTAAGACTAACTGGAGCAAAGAATAGGTCCATCAAAAATACTCGACCCAAGTGGAGGACGGAAAGTCGACGCCGGTTAGACCCGGTCCTAATTCATTTTTGGACCAAGATTATAAGGAATTGGATTCACTCAGAAAATGCAACTAATGGACTGACCTTAAAAAGGGAAATACAAATTTGACTTTTCGCTAAAATGCACAAAATGGATCGACTTAAGATGGTTCATTATTTCATTTTATTTTTGAACCATGCAAGAATTATTCGGTGAACCTAGCTAAACTGCTAAAGACTCAAGAAATATGCTTAAATACTAAAATAAACCACATTCATCTCAAGCATGCAACTGAAAAAGGGTACAACCTAGACTGCCAAAGTTCTATGATCAAAAGAGGGATAATGCTAGGTCGAATACACGGTGACTCATAGTCTAAAAAGTTTTCTCCTATGGGGATGCATAGCGGGATTTGAATAATCGGTGCCTCTCGATCGAAATTGAGAAAATGCATACTATGAGTGGAGCGTAACCACCTTATAATGTTAAGCGTAGGTGGGTCCACCGAGGTAATTGTTTGACCTCTCCGAAAATGTTCACTTAAGGATATATCCTAAAGGTTGAAATTAAAAGCAACTAAAGTCCAAGGTCGCTTAAATGCAATATGCCTAATGTAAATTACAATAAGAAAACTCACAATTTTGATTTTTAAGTCTCACCCTCTTAATAAGAGATGTTCCCAGTAGAGTCGCCATTGTAGGAACTAGCGGCCCTCGCTTCCTACCCACCATAGGGGCGACGGGACATGATTGGAGTTTTCCTACAAATGTCGGCTCTCTTATTTTTATTAAGATTATTTTGAAAGTTAATTTTTTTAAATTAGGGTGCACCTCTTATTAAGATTATTTCTTTTTAGAATCCGATTAAACAGTTTAGGTAATGACGATTTTTATTAATCACTTATTTTAGAAATTAATTTTAGAAAAGTCTCGGGATGTTATTTGGAGGCTAAAAAACAGAGAAATTAAGATCACATTTTGCCACAAAGCTCTCGGGCCAAACAGATAAACCTGGCTAGGGCTAGAGATAAGCCCGACCGAGAACCGAGCCCGGTTGCTAGCCGGCGCGGCGTCAACCAGCACCAACCAAAATCGGCGCGACTATAGGGCGTGGATCGAGAAATCGGCCTCGACCCTATAGCTGGGTGGACCCGAAAGGGACAATTAGTCCAACTTCGAAATCAAATAAGGGCAGCAAAGAAGGTTACCTGGGATTGGATCTAGTTCGCTTGGTTGCCAAACCAAGCTACATCGACTAGGGAATTTTTGAAAGATAGAAGTTCGATTCATCGAAACTTTCTAAGTTGAAGATACAATAAATGCATCAACCACAACTAATAATGAATGTATATCCAAAAATTATTTTTACAAAAATAGGAAGGCCTTATATAGAGGACTTTTCCTGCGCAAAATACCTTTCCTAATTTTTAAAAAAGATTAAGACTAATCATAATTATTATTACTAATTATAATAATTAATTTGGAAAAAAACAGAAAATTGAAACTACAAAAAGTTTCTGGGTGTGGCAGCTGTCTAGACCAATTAGAACTTTTCCTTTTCCTTTGTCATGTTGTAGTTAGTTGACAAGATTGAAAATGATTGACAATGCCACTAGAAGACATCCTATTGGACCGCTTTAAAAAGGTAGGTCTGCAACTTAGGAACTAGCTTGCAAGTGGGCTAGTTTTTGAGGCTTAGAAACATGGTTGACTTGAGATACATCGTCTCAATATAAGTTCTTCTTCCTCCGAGTAAAGTTTGACGCTACTCTAGACTCGGAAAGACTCCTCCTTCCTTCTTGAAAACCACCAAACATTAACTAAACGGGAGTGTGGTTTCTATTTCCGATTGGGTCGAAATTCTGCTCAAAACCCCGTGAATACTTACAAAAAGTAGTATCTTACTAACAACTCGAATAAAAACATATAACATGTCTCAAATTATTACAAACTAAGATTGTTCATAAGCAAAATAAATTGTTCAAGATACAAATGACAAATATCACTCGGAATCTAAGTGTGATGGATTATTGGTGTAGATGTAGTTAGTGAAGTTGGGATAATCGATCCTTCCTTTGCATTGATCCAGGCCCGCTAGTCCTGGAATAAAACTTTTCTTCACTTCCTTGATCAGCATGACCAAACTCTTGGACTCCTTCTTGCGAATACTTACAAAAATTATGTTTCGAGGCTAGGAACTAGCTTGCAAGTGGGCTAGTTTCTAAGGCTCAAAAACATGGTTGACTTGAGATACATCATCTCAATATGAGTTCTTCTTCCTCTAATTGAAGTTTGCAGCTACTCTGGACTCGGAAGGACTCCTCTTTCCTAGTTGAAAACCACTAACCATTAATTAAACGGGAGTGTGGTTTCGCTTTCGATCGGCTCGAAATTCGCTCAAAACCCTGTGAATACTTACAAAAAGTAGTATCTTACTAACAACTAAATAAAAAAATATAAAATGTCTCAAATTATTACAAACCAAGATTGTTCATAAGCAAAATAAATTGTTCAGGACACAAATGATAAATATCACTCGAATCTAAGTATGATGGATTACCTGGTATAGATGTAGTTAGTGAAGTTGGATAACCGATCCTTCCTTTGCATTGATCTAGGCCCACTAGTCCTACAATAAAAATATTTCCTTCACTTCCTTGATCAACATGACCAAACTCTTGGACTCCTTCCTCGCTGGCTCGGAATTGTTGTGTACAGTGGGTTCCGGGTCGGTGACTTGAGATGATGGAATATTTCCATCACATTGACGAATTATTTATCAATATTTTTAATTTCTCCATGTCATATATATTATTCTTTAATGAAGTTACTATTAATAGTAAATTTTAAAAAACCAACATTAAAGTATATTCATATTATTTTATCTTTTGATCAAAGAAAATATTAAAATGATGGGATAATATAATTATAGGAGTAAACATCTAACATATAGCAAGTATTTGTGTACTTAGGTTTTCCTCTTTTATGTCATAATTAATTTTCTTAATGATGAAAATTTTTCGAGATGGTATAATATATACCTAATGTAATTGTTAGAAATATATTTTTAAAATTCGAACTTTGTAATTGTTAATGGGAATATCCCAAAATATATTTCTTTTTAACATATAGCAATGATTGTAATTGTTAGAGATGGTATAATATATTTCTTTTTAATACAAAATTCTGAACTTTGGGCTCTGTTAATGGGAAAATCCCAAAATATTAATTAGCCCCGCAGACATCCCGAATTTTTACCATAACATTTGTGCACATCCCATCATCTAGTTATGGGTAAAACGAATTGGTGGTAGAATGACGTGGGGGTGGCGATAGTGTATGTGGCTTTTTTTTTTTGGCAAATAATTTGATTGAGTTTTTCTCTCCCTCTCACTTAACTCTCTCGTCTTTATGTCCTCTTTCTCTCTCCTCTCAATCCTCCAGGCCCTATCTCAAGCAATTTCCCTTTCTCTTATTTAACTCTCTCTCCTCTAGGTCCTCTTTCTATCTCCTCTTGATCCCCCTCCCCTTTCTCAAACAATTTCCATGGCTTCACTTTCCCTATCTCTCTATAAAATTTTGATACACAACTCCTCAAATTCATCTATCCAATTAAGCAATTCTTTCTCATGTTAAGTGAGATGATGGTGTTTGGGTAGAAGAGATTTAGCGACAGAGGAAATGAAGATGTTGGATTGAGAATTAGAGCCTTCCTCATTTAAGATTCCATTGGTGTGCTATTCAAGCTGTTATTAAAGTTATGCATAGCCGCTAAAAAGAAGATGAAAACGAAGAAGGTTGAGTGCTTATGATGAAATGAGAGCTTGAACAAGCCCCAAACTTTTGCTTCAAATTTGATTTTTCAACTTAACTTCTGGATTTTCTTTAGGTTCTTCAATTACCTTTTTTGTTTTTTTTTGTGGTTCAGTTTTCCCCAACTCATGAATCTTCGCTTCTTCCAATTTCTTTTCTTTTGATGTGCAAATTCTTATTCTGGTGCGTAATTATATGGTTCTTTAATTTTGGTTGAATTAGTATTGCAATTGTTTGATTAAATAAGAAGATCATATATGGGTTCTTTTATTATCTGCGCCCTCTCATCCATTGCTATCAAGAGAGAGAAAAAGGAAGAAATTGGGTGATAATAAAAGTTTGCACATTTGGTTAAATTACTTTCCCGTTTTAATGGACTATTTATGGTAAATTTCTATTGATTTTGAATGTCTAATAGATTTTGAATCATAATTGAGTCTATGTTGTTGCCAACTGGATACAAAATTGCTTTGAATTTGGATTGTGGGTTCGTTGAAAGAAGGAGAGAGAGAGAGATAGATATATGGTAAGAAATGCACAAAGAAGTTGAAGGTAGATGAGGATAGACAAGTGGCGGGGAGAGTTGTAGAGGAAGAAGATGAAGGGATGTAGAGTAGGAGAGAAAGTGGCAGGGAGAGATAGGGAAGATAGTCAAATTTGGGTGACATGTAAAATGAAAAATTAAGTGGCCAAACCTTTGCCGCTACGTCATATTGCCACCGATTTTTTCACCCATAACTCAGTGGTGGGATACCCAAAAATATTAATGTAAAAATTCAGGATGTTGCGGGCTAATCAATATTTCGGCATATTCCCATTAAAAGAGCCTCAAGTTTGGGATTTTAAAAATAATTATATAAATTTATTGACGCAAACGTAATAGTATTTCCCATTTAGTGAAGAACGTAATAGTAGATTGAAATAATTAAGTACTGTATAATTCTCAGATTTAAATATTTCAAAAAAAAAAATGGTGCAATATCAAATGTATATCAAAATAGAGAAAAATATAGGATATTAAGAAAGTACTTTTAAATTGTTTAAATAGAGGAAGTAAATTTAAATGAATATATAATCTTTATTATGTTATTGGACTTTAGCCCATCTTGATTACATATTAAGGAAAAGCATGTGAAGCTTTAATTATGATGTAGAAGGGTGAGAGTGTAAACCTGCAAAATTAAATTTTAGAATTACTTGTATTACTATGCATAAGTTGAAGATTTTTAATTTTATTTTGATAGCTACAGACAATAAAATACATATAAAATAAAGCAAGAGAATTAAAAAATATCTATAATCTATAAAATAATATAAAAAAATTTTAATTGAGAAAAAAATATAATTATAATCAAACTATATATTGCTCCCCCTCCCAAAAAAAAAATTCTAGTAACTACCATCATTGAAATGAGAAAAAAGAAATAGAAAAAATTATGAGAGAATGCTTCCAACCAGCAATCAAGACCTATTTCCCTAATTTATAATCAATTGTTCCCCTTTCAATAATACATGAATCTTTACATAGAACCAAGAACTATATATGTATTAATCTTCCACATACAAAAAATTGGAACCAAATATATGAATCTAATCACATTATGCATGTATCGAAGACTATGTATATGCAACCAACTTATAAGTAATATGTACATTGATAAATAAGTAATCACCATAAATAAATTGAACATGTCAAACTTTAGTTGATAATTATAATGAGTAAAAAATTTAGCTAATTATTTCTTGACAAATTAATTATATGTACCTATTAAGAAGACAAAAAAATTATATTATGATAATTTTTTAACCAACTAAATTGAGAGACATGTCAACTAAACATGTGTACTCAATTTTTATTAATTATATTAGATCGATTATGTTTAAATAAAGTTAATGTTGAAAAAAAAACCTCAAAGTTTGTCCTTTTTGGTTGTTTGTCTTTTGTAGATTTTTTGTTTTATTCCCCAAGTGGCCAACATCATGATGTATTATTTGCTTCCCCATACAAGTCTTGTCTACCTTGATTTTCAAGTAGTATATTTGCAATGATTTTTACTTAGCCTTATTCACTTGCCTTTGCCTATATAAGGAGGCTTGTGTATTCAGTTTTATGTAAGAAAATTTCAGCTTCTTATCTCACATAATAGTGCAGAAAATTCAGCCCCTTGTTCCATCTCTAACCCATATATAATCACACCAAAAATAGCTCAATCTTTTCAAATTAAATTCTCCTAAACACATAATCTGTAATCTCTAAATATAGACATCTTTAGGAATTTATTCAAGTACTCTAAGATAATTAATTGGGAGTGTACACGATTGATTAACACCGTGTTAATCATGGGGAATGACCGCCCATGTGAAGTTTGGACCATAACTTTGGCGAAATCATTCTTAAGACAAGTGGGTAGGTCATGACACGGATTGATTTTTCATTTCAATATTATTATATCTTAAAATGTTATTAACTCGTTTGTTTGGTGTTTTGTAGGTACTAATTTAAGTTGATCGATTTGTATCAAGCAAACTGATCGATCATAATTATTGGTAAAAAATATTTAGTAGTTGTAATTGTTCATAACACCATTTTAACTCTAATTTCCAATAATTTAAAAATGATTTTCGGTTACATACAATTATGGCTTCTAAATATATTATTCCCGATTTGTGTAAACCTAAACCTTTAGATGAGAAAAATTATAATCGTTGGGCTATAGAATGAAATTTTATCTTGAGAAAATTGAGGTTGGTTATGTCTTAGAAGATAAAGTTGTTCCAAAAGAAGATGATGCTAAAATCGAAAGTGAACTAAAATTTGGTAAAGATGATAAAATTTGCAAATGCATGTTGTTGCATCATATGTCTAATGCTTTACTTGATATATACATGAAATTTGAAACGGCTAAAGCTATTTGGGATGCACTTAAAAGAAATATGGAAATGATGGCGTCGAGTTTAAATGATTTGTTATCGGTAAAAAGTAAAAACTTTCGGATTGAAGAGGACAAACTTATTATTGACCAAATTCATGAATATGAAAATTTGTGTTCCACTATTGCATCCGAAGGACTTAGTATATATAATAAGACCTTGGCTATTGTCTTGATTGAAAAATTACCACCATCATGGAAGAAATACCGAACTCAGCTTATGCATGAACAGTAATGATTGGACTTTGGATGAACTGATTGGGCATTTGAAAATTGAAGAAGAAAATAGATTGAAGGACAAAAAGACTTCTAACAGTTCTGAATTTTCTAAAGCTAACCTTGTGGAACCGAGATTTGCTAATTTTGACGGGTATAAGATTAAGGGAAAGAAAAATGAAAAAAGTGTAGTAAGCCGCAAGCAAAGGTGCAAAGTACAAATTCATGGGACGGTGCCATGAATGCGGGTGAGAGGTCCTAAGGTTGTAGACTGCAAAGCAAAGAAAAATGGTTATGCCGGCTTGGTTGAGTCCGCACGATTGCTCGCTATTGTGTCGAAGTCAATCTAGTTGGTAACACCGTGGAGTGGATCATTGACACAGGTGCCACCGGACATATTTGTGTTAGCCGTAGACTATTTCGGTCTTATGAGAAACTTCACGAAGGTGAAAATGTTTCCATGGGTAACACAACTTCTACTTCTCTCATCGAAAAGAGAAGATCACTTTGAAACTCACTTATAGAAAATTTCTTGCTCTAACTAATGTTCCGTATGTGCCCGAAATGTGTAGAAATCTCATATCCTCTCGCTTACTCGTTAAAAGCGGATTTAAAATTAACTTTGTTTCGACCATCTTGTCATGACTCGTAATGGTGAATTTATAGGAAAGGGCTTTTGTAAGGTTGATCTCGATTGGACTTGACACCATCTTTGATAGTGCTAATAAAAGTGCTAACACTTCTTTTGAATATATCGTTGAGTCATTTTGATTTATGGCATGCAACACTATGACATGTAAATGTTGACTATATTATAAGGCTTAAGCACCTCAACTTAATTCCTAAATTGTCTAAGATGGATTTTTCTAAATGTGAAGTGTGTGTTGAAGCTAAGTTTAATAAGAAACTATTTAAATCCATAGAAAAACAAACTGAATTACTTGAGCTTGTTCATAGTGACCTAGGAGATTTTAAAAACCACATGAGTAGAAATGGTAAAAAAATATTATATTACCTTTGTTGATGACTACTCAGGTTATATTATGGTCTATCTCTTAAGTTCTAAAGATGAAGTGGAAGAAATGTTCATTAAATATAAAGTCGAAGTTGAAAATCAACTTGAACTAGGAAGAGAAAGGGGGAAGGAACCAAATTGGTACCATGAAATAAATTTGAAGGTTTGCTCTTGGAGAGTCTTAGTCACTCTAGAGGGGGTGAATAGGGTGATGAGGAAATTTTAACAAACTTAGAAACTTTAAGCTTAAAAAGAATGAGCAAGACAATCTGAGTCTAGATTGGACTCGAACAGATGTATACTCGGATATACGTGGAAAACCCTCATGGGGAAGAAAACCACGGACAGTGCTAATCCAAGCACCAAGTCAAATCCACTATTTTGAATCCTCAAAATACAACAAACCGACTCAACCAGAATTGCTCTCTTAAATAATTCCTTACGGACTTTTCCTAGACTCGAAGTTCCCTTATCTAATCTAGTACTTCCTAACTAAGGTAATCTTTATAGCTAGGGACAACTAAGTTGAGTTAACCTTTACAGCTCAGTCAAGGGACCTTACTCGTAAAGTAAGAAAAGTATGTGACTGATTACAAGACTTTACAACTTAGAAAAGTATTAAGTACGAACTTGGAGTTGTAAGAAGAAGATTGAATGAGTATTGTACTAAGAGATATAGTTTCAGCAATGTGTTCAACAATCTTTAAGTCTTGTGAAGTGGCTTCTATTTATAGATGACCAAGCAGATTAGGCGTTGTGTGTGGTTTCTAGACCGAAGTCTTTGTCTGGCCGTTGTAACGGCTCTTCCGAGTCCCTCGAAAAGATCCGTTGGGATGTGAACATTGTGCAATGGCTCTTGGCTCCTAAAGGTGCTCCAGTCAACTGGTGATGTCCGAAAAGAAGGTGGAAACCACCATTGAGCTTAGCGTAGAAGTTTTCCACTTTTGGAAACAAACAACCCCGACATAGTGTCCGAGCCTTGTTCGAAGTAGATAAGCCTTGTCTGCTGGTAATTGATAGCTTAAAGCCGGTTACTTTTGTAATTAAAAATGCAATAGCCTCTTTTGGATAACCTACAAAAGTAAACCACTTTGGTTCTCAAAGTATAAAATACTTTGGTCTAAGATTAGACACATATAATAATTTAATTAAGATAATTAAGTGCATAATTATCTTAGGCCTAGAAGAGTGGATAATAATTCTCAAACACACAAACTGACTTAGAAAAAGGAATTAAAATTGTAATTCACTTTGCATTGATATATGCAATCGGAACTTCAGATAAAAAGTGTTAGAGAGATTATTTGGACATGCGATAAATCTGAGTGAGTGAGAAACACTAATGCGGAAGATTTACAATAATGTGTTTTCCGAGTCGATCGAAACAAATGAAAACTTATACATGAGTTTCTATAACACTCAGAATGACTTGTAATCAAAACTTAGTAGGGATGGGGTTTGTACCTGAGTCTTCATGTAGTACTCGAATGATTTAGATTCGTAGTCCGAGTCTTCAATCTCCCCTTTTGATGAAAGGCATTCCACACTCGAGATAGAAACTTTGTTAGTGTAAATCATGAGTTTTTATTCTTACTCAGTAGAACAAATCAGAATAAGAAGTAGTGAGTGAAGTGTATTGCATACTCGTAAAAGGCATTGCAGATACTATCACTTCTTAAAACATTTACACGGATAACACATTTAGCAAAGAAAAATATGAATAGCTATATCGGAAGCGTAACAACAACAAATATGAACAGATATATCGGAGCAAAAATAAATAATAAGAGATCGAACTCATAAAGAATTCTGCTCAAAGAAAGAAAATTCATTCATATATACAAAAAATACAAGAAAGAGGGTGAGCTCCCCTAAACATAAAATCAATTTTTCTATTTTTCTCCCCGACATTTCATCAAAAAACAAACCAGGTAAGAAAAACATCAAGAAGATACAGTTGATGTTTGGACAAAAAAATATTAAACTAAAGAAAAGAAATTAAGATGGGGGTGCTTGGGTGCTATGTGTGCTTAGGTGGATGAGCGTGCAGTGCGCCGGCGCTGGTAGGCTTGGGATGACGTTGAAGACCGCGGTGGTGGCAGCACCGGGATCTCGTGTATCGGCTCAATGTGACCGGCTGACCCAGAACTAAGTCATCTAGGAGCTCATCCTCCCGGAATACCGCTAAGAGGTGCTTCTTCCGTTTTAACCATTGTGGACTGACCAACGTTCGCGAGGTCTTCTAACCCACTCGGATCGCTGTCTCGAGCCGATCGGCTCTAGTTCGGGGACTTTAACACCTTGTCCCTCTTGCTAAGCAGCCTTCTTCCTTCTCCTCTTCCTCCGCTTCCTACTTCTATTCCTCCTCCTCGGGTTGAGCTACTTCGATCGCAGCTTCTTCTTCATCTTCCGCTTCCACGGAGGGAGACTTAGCAGGGCTCAAGGACTCCTAAGAAGTTTCGAGCTATCGGGGTCCCGAGCAGCCTTGGATCTCCTTTCTTGAAGGAGCTAAAGTTGCTCTTGTTGCTTCTTGGTCAGTCCCTTCATCTCGAGGAGCAGATCATACTCTAAAGGACGCTTTTATAGAAGCGGAGAGTGGCCCAAAATTCTTCGGTCAAAGAAGAGATCTTGTCTATCGAGACTGTAGACAAGACAACAATGGCTTTAGGAGGAGGTTCTGAGGTGGATGCACACCTGGTGGAGGAGGGAGAGATAAGGGAGTCTCGAATCCGAGTCTTAGGAGGGGGTGAAGAGGGCATTAGTTCCGACCCATGGACCTAGACACTAGGCTTCATTTCCTAGTACCCGTATCCCGAAGTTCCTTCCTGCCCACTATAATGGTAGCCTCGCACACTCGTGTTTGGGTCCGAGGGAAGGGAACCTTAAATTGCTTAAAGACCACAATTAGAAGGGCTCCAAAGGGAAAAGGAGAGGATTTCTTAGATTGAGCTGGCACAAGTGGCCATTTGCTCGGAGGATGGCTGGGAAAAGTTCTATAGCATAGCCCTTGAGGATATCAAACCGAGCTTTGAGAATCTTAGAATTAGGATTCTCTTTGTTTGAGTGATGAGAGAAGAAAGTTCTTATCGAAGAAAGCAAAGCAGCCTAGCCTCGGTCTTCATTTGAGTCGCCGAGAAATTTTTCCGTGACTCGGGGACCTCTTTAGCATATTTTTCAAAAACTCATCCGCAATCTCGTTGAAAGGGATGGATTGCAGTTGAGAAAGAGAGAGGAAACTTTGAAAATATGGTGGAGGAGGGAAAGGTTGATACGAACAATCGTGTCCCGGACTCGTGAGGTGATGACTCCCTCGAGCAAGTCGATTAGAATAGAATTCAGCAACGAGTTATGGGTAAATAAACTCACCGAAGCAGAAAGTTGTAAACTCCAAGTGGTTTTGATGTGAGCCAACCACGAAAACGATGTGGTTGGGAAGAACTTGTCATCCAACGTGAGGTGTTGGGTGACGAAAATTTTTGAGGGGTTAGAGGTGCCCTCTTGTGTTTGTTTGGTGCGAGGTATCTTGGTCGCGAGACACTAGAAAATCTTGGGCGGAATATTTTGGAGTGAGAGAGAGAGAGTCAAAACGAAAGAGAGAGAGAGAGAGTAAGAGAGTGAGTATTGAGAGCTTTGAGAGTGAGAGCGAGTAAGCAAGAGAGTAAGCTACCAGAGAGTAAAGTAGCGAAATAAAGGTAAAGGGATGCTATTTATAGCGAAAATGGATGTCTTTCAATATTCGGTCCGGCCTAAACCTCCAACGGTCGCCTTAGACAGTGTTACGTTTCGCTCTTGAAAGGTTAGAATTCCAATGACTTTCTCCCAACGGCTAGTTCACCGATTGATGCGTACGGTAGAGAGAGAGGGAGAGAAAGAGAAATTTCAAAAGAAATTTCAAAAATTCTCCACTTTTCTAGAGATGATTTCAAAAGATTGATGTCCATTTTGCTCAAAAACCGAATCGACTCGAGTATGGTTTCGAGTGACTCGTAAAACTCAAACACATAATAACTCTTAGCTCGGTTCCACGCAGTCAACCGAACCAATTGCTATGAAGGCAAAGAAAGAAAAACATATAACACATAATCATGCAAGACAATTTCATATAGAAAATCACATAATCATGCAAGTAATAATTCCAAGCTCATTCCTAATAAAGTAAAACCGATTCTCACTAAGTGGCTTAGTGAAAATATCACTAACCGAAATTTCGTAGGAATGAATTCAAGTTCAATCTCACCTTTCTCAGAATGGTCTCTTAGAAAATGATATCTGACCTCAATGGGAAGGTTTGCTCTCGGAGAAGCTAAGTCACCCTAGAGGGGGTGAATAGGGTGATGAGGAAATTCACTCGAGTTAAACACTAGATATAACATCGAGGAGAATGTGAGTCAAGAATGAACTCGAAAAACACCGACTCGGAGTTAAGAAGAAGATGAAGATACAGATTGGACAGAGCTTTAAATATGTCCGAATCTAGATTGGACTTAGAAAAGTATCAACTCGAAATTACGTGGAAACCCTCCCGGGGTAGAAAACCACGGACCGTGCTAGTCCAAGCACGAAGTCAAATCCACTATTTTAAATCCACAAAATACAGTAGAATGACTCAACCAGAGTTGCTCCCTTAGACAACTCCTTAAAAGTTTTTCCTATACTCGAAATTCCCTTATCTCGATCTAGTACTTTCTAACCGAGATAACCTTTACAGCTAGGGACAACCGAGCTGAGTTAACCCTTACAGCTCGGTCAAGGGACCTTACTCGTAAAGTAAGAATAAGTGTTTGTAATAGATTATAAGACCTTACAGCTCGGAGAATATTAAATACGAGTTGGAGCTGTAAGTAGAAAATTGAGTATGAATACAAAGACTTTAGCTTAAGAATGTTTATTTACAATTGGTTCAAGCAATCTTCAAGTCTTGAGAGTTAGCTTCTATTTATCGATAATCAAGCAGATTAGCCGTTGTGACTATCTTTTGATTGGAAGTCCTTTGTGACTATCTTCCGACTCGGAAGTCCTTTATGACCGTTGCAATGGATTTTCCGAGTCACTCAAAAATATCCGTTGAGGTGTGAACGTTGGGCAACGGCTCTTGACTCCTTTGGAAGTCCCTATTCACTCGG